>JACDTU010000019.1:0-697709 GCA_022376465.1 Cubamyces lactineus | reverse complement strand
GCAGATGGACGTAAGGACTCCCTCCTCGTATTCAGAGCTACTGGCTGTTGCACAATGTGCTATATACATCCTGGGCACACACAATGTACCGCAATCGCACTTTGATACATTGTTCTATGTCCCGGACTGCTGAGAGTATATGTTTGACTCTGAGCTGCAGCCAGTCTCGCACTCTATAATGCACTGACATTCTGGTAGGACTGGGTGTTTTTGTTGTGCAATCTACCACATAGGTAGCCCACATGAGTGCGTCATGCCATGCGCGGTCTCCCATTCCATGTGGTAGACCGCGCACATCGAGCACACATATTCACAATGGTGCAGTTTATCACATAGGCGGGAGACAGCACAAGCGGACATCCTCTGGGCGACAGTCGTAGGAGACTGACCCATGGGAGAGATGTTCCAGCAGTGCCGGATAGGTCCCTGTGTTCAGCAGCATATCGGGCAGAGGCATCGCCATACCATGCGCGGTCTACCACCTTTGTGGTAGCCCGCGCGACTGAGCCGCGTCTGGGAGCATCTATATTGGCAGCGGCGCGGTCTAGCACAAAGATGGTAGACCGCGCGAGTGCGCCATGCCATGCGCGGTCTACCACCTTTGTGCTAGACCGCGCACACCGAGCACACATCCCCCGCAGTGGCGCGGGCTACCACAAAGGTGGTAGCCCGCGCGAGTCGGCCACATCTTGCGCGGTCTACCACCTTTGTGCTAGCCCGCGCACCGGGCACACATCCTCCGCAGTGGCGCGGGCTACCACAAAGGTGGTAGCCCGCGCGAGTGCGCCATGCCATGCGCGGGCTACCACCTTTGTGCTAGACCGCACACACCGGGCACACATCCCCCGCAGTGGCGCGGGCTACCACAAAGGTGGTAGCCCGCGTGAGTTGGCCACATCTTGCGCGGTCTACCACCTTTGTGCTAGCCCGCGCACACCGGGCACACATCCCCCCCCGGCGCGGGCTACCACAAAGGTGGTAGCCCGCGTGGTAGACCCCACATGACATGCCAAAATCGGCACTTTTTGGGGTCCAGGAACAAAGCCCTAAGGCCTTAGCCGAAGGCCTAACCCTTACCCCCCTCTTTTTTTCCCTATAAATCATCCACGTGACCACGGCTACCTACGGCCCGGTCTACTTAAGCGCGTATACCGAACACCCGGTCCGTCCACCGGCGGGCTGCGCGCTTAGCTACAGCGTCTGAAATAGACGCCGGTGGGCGCCTTTGTCGTCCTTTAAGTAGTCCCCATGGTGGGGGCGGTTTCCTATTCGGGCAAGTCGGCCCGGGTACTAAGGGGAACCCGGTCACGTGATGGTGATGTCACTTGGTAGTTATCATTTTTCCCTTTTCGGTGTTAGTATAAGCGCCCTAGCGATTAGATTAGATCGTTGAGCGTTTAAGTTACTTGACGTGATGAATCTTAGTCATCGGGCCGGCCACGGGGGCCGGCTGTCAAAGAAAGTTAGTTACCATCATCAGCTGATGCCACTCGCCGCCTTCGGCGGCGCTCGGCATCAGGTGCCGTTGCTTCTATGCGACGGCATCGCGTTTCATCAAATTCGTTTAACGCGATGATCACGGCCGAAGTTCCGGTCCATCGCGGCTTGAACCTAGTCGTATGAACTATACAGTGGTCCTGAAGAGTCTATAAGTAGACGAAACTTGGGGGGTGTTGAGAAATCAACGCCCAAGTTGACCCATCACCTCGCCTACTCCCTTCTTAGTGCAGTCGCCTGCCGCACTGCTCGCTTCGCTCGCGCGCGTCAGGCTCCCCCTCCCTAACCCTAACCCTAACCCTCGGAACGCAAAAGCAGAGCAACGGCCGATGGTTACTGTTTGTGGCCAAGTCCAAGGTGTCCAACGTAACTCTCCGCCATCGTTCACTCTTTTGGCGCATCAATGGGTACACCAGTTGGGAGGCTACGGTGCGCTCACCGTGCAGGTAAACTTCCCGGACACACCGCGTTGGCAGAACAACAGGAAACCGCTACCGAGTAGCGACCATCCGGATGCTACAGTAGTAGGCTATCTTACACACATTGAGCGGTCCAATAACACGATGCTAGCTGAGAAATTTCATCTCGAGCTCGAGCACGTCGTCTACTACCGTGGGCGCGTAAATCTTCCAGTATATAGTAAGTCCCTTATTTGCTTCATATTGTACTGATTCTAAGTACGCTGTATTGAACACTGTAGACGCCACGGCCACTACTCCTGCCCCTAAGCAACGTGCAGGCAGGAAACTTCGCTTTGAGGATGTCTTTGAGGACATGCCTCAGACATCCGACAAACGACCTCGCTATCAAGATTCTACCTCGGAGACCGACATCAAGGAGACTGGCCACTTGGGCGAATCTCCGATGGCATAGATTAGTTTGTTATGTGTTAGCTTTGGTAGTCTTTCGTTTGTCACTGGTCAGCGAAATCCTCAATGTATAAATCTTCGACTGAATCACAAGTACACTCGCGTTATCATATTCGACCGGACTGGGCAAGCGAAAGTTATCGAGCCGTGTCGAAGGGTGTAACTGCTTATACTACAATGACCGTGAACGTGTAGAGAAGAGTCATGTCCAATCCAGGAAGCAGCCCACATCAGAGACATTCTCAGCGATGAGGCTACCGGCTGAAGACATCACGCAATGACGTCGGGGAGGTCAAGAACAATTTCCTCTTCCGCCGCAGCTTGCTCCAGCTCCGGGAGCCTACGGACAGGGACCTTGAACCGAATTTTCGGCTTTCCGGGGCGGATAAGCACGCACGTCAGCCCATCCCGGAGGATGAACTTCTCGTGGCCGGGTAAGATGTTCTCCTGCTTGATACCATGCGCACGCTCGATCGAACGCATCTTCTGGGTGATGGGCATGCTGAGCCATGGCGTATCCGGATCTGGGACGCCCCACAGTTCGAATTCGAAGGGAGAGTTAACGGGCTCGCCTGTCGCACTGTCCACGAAGTCTAGGCAGTACTCCGCGGCGGACATAGATCCGGGAAAGAGACGGATGGAGTACTTCGTGTCTGGGATGGGGCGGATGTGGATGTACTTATTGATCTCTTTAGGAAGAGGCTTGTACTGCAGAAACGCCGTCGTAAATGGATCGAGAAGAATGTCCCGAAAGATAATACGCACTCCAGTTGGCTCGACGTACTGGCCCAATGTCCGGGCAACCATCCCGTCGCACTCATCTCCGTAGCCTTCGAGATCTTCGAGGTATTCTTTGTCTAGGACGGCGTACACCTCCTCTCGGGTTCCCTTCAGAGTAGTCCCGGACATAAAGAGTAGTTCCCAGTCGCTACGGGGCTCAATGCCTGGGTAGCGTGCTTTGACATGTTGCACGCAGAGGTCGCGGTAGAGTACGGCGCCAGTGGCCGATGTGGGTAGAGCAAGGGGCAAGCACGGGGAGGGAATGGCAGACGGTGGCTTACGACAAGAACGAGATTTACGAGACCGCTTAGAGGCATCATATGGCTGACGCGGCACCTTGGACTATGGCCATGGACACTCGTCAGTAGCTCTCCATGCGAGGTGGACGCCGCACGAGCACACACCTGTCGCGTCGCTTTGGTCTTCATTCTTGACTCGTTCGTGGGAGATGTCGTAGATTACAAGAGCAGCTACTTCCTCAGGTATCAGTGATGGATAGAGGATATAGTTGATGAGCAGAGGCGGGAGGAGGACGGCGGGCGATGGCGGATTAGAAGGATGTGGTGGGTCCCGGGGATGGTGGAAAGCTGCTTAAAGTGCTTTCGGTCACAAGCACACAAACCGTCTACGCACCGGCAACTTCCGGACGCCCTACCAGTACTATGTCAGGCCGCCTCTGCTCGAGCTCGAGCTCGAGCTCGTCTCTATCCATATAATCCGGGAATAGCTACCCAGAACACCATGCATTGCAAAGTTTTTTCTTAGTGGTTGCTGAGATATGGCCCTTGCAACAAAGTGTTGCAAGGTTTTTGGCAAAATCAAGTGCTTAATGCCCGGAATATATAGACGTCAGTGTGATTGTCTACATTACAACTGCACGCACAAGCTTATGCTAGAGAAAAAAGAAATTGAGCATCCCAGTTAACTGAACAAACCGAATAGTGCTTTAGTTGTCCACTACTCATCCCTGCCTGTGTGCATATGTTGATCGCTGGAAGAGAATATTCCGTTCTTGAAGCGCAGGAGAAAGAGTCATCATCAGCTACGGAAGTGAGATTATAAACACCCCAAAAGATCCCTAAACTACATGTCGAAATCCTAATCGAGACGCCCTTCCTTGCGCATGTACCCTCCATCCCGCGACGGTTCGCTGTCTGCGAGCAACCGCCTCAACCCAAGCCCCAGCAGTCCAAGCACGACGAGCGCGTATAATGCGGTATGCCAGGGGTTCTCCGAGACGTAGCTCTCAAGCGCGATGAGCCTATTGTTGAGGTACTAATGTGCACGCATGTCAGTCTTGTACGAAACAAACAAGCACGCGAAACCTACCCGGGCGAGTCGCTCGACGATGTTCTCGGAATGCTTGTACGAGATCGTGCCCTTCGCCGCACCGTTAATCGCCGAAAACAGGCTGGCCGACGTCAGTTTAATTGAATCGCCAAACTGGTCCGTCTCGTAGTATACCAGGCTCTGCTCTTTCCGTCAGTACCACCGGGCATCGCGCAGATGATCGCAGCTGGCTTACCGAGTGGTTCGCGACAATGGCCTTGGGCAACGCGTTCGCCTTCACGCCATACATGCTCTTCAACCAGCTCCCCCATTTGTCCGCGTCCATCCACGTGAACACGACCGGCACCGTCTCACGCGCGTCGCGCCACTGCCTCGCGAGCGTACGGACCTCGCGCGCAACTTGCTCCATCTCGTTCTTCGGTGTGCCAACAATGACGACGAGAGGCTTGTGCGGCGCGTTCATGACGTCCTGGAAGTTGTCCGAGTCGAGCTCGAGCGCCGTTGGGAGGCGGTTGTGGACCAACTGCACAGAACATACAAATCATTGATTATCATATTGCATAGCCCGTTCAAAAGGACGCGTACCCAATCGACGAGGCCCTGACGCTCTTGCACAGTAGAGAGGGGACGTGAGAAGGTGTAGACAGCGGCGGGAACATCTGGGTCGCCGTCCTTGAGGGCGACGATAGCAGGTGTACCCGGCTTGATGTTGTAGTGCTCATAGAACGCGCTGGAGGTGGACGTGAACAAAGGTGGGGAGCCGAACAACACGTGCGACGCGTCCACGACTTGATTCTACACCCACCAGTCAGTGTCGTGCGGAGTCGCATGCCGCGCAACAGTCGCTAAACTTACGAAAATGGCCTTGTCCGAAGGCGAATGCAAAAGCAGGTAGAGTACGGAGTATTCCGCCGTGCGAGTCTCGAGCTCGCCGAATTTCAGTTCCTGCACGCCTCTAAATACGCCAGATTGCGTGAGCAGCGCCAGCAATTGAACCCGTCAGTGCACTTACGGGCCGGACACCTTCTCAGCGAACGCCCTTAGCTGCTCAAGCTTGCGGCCACCGGTGTACTCCGTCTTGGTGCCCTTGCCGCCGTAGTAGAATAACATGGGGTATCCAGTGACGCCTTCTTGCCTGCAGATCGCGCTGTGTTTCTCGCAGTTGACCTCGGCGATCTTGAGCTTGTGCTGCATCTCGCCGGCCAGCTGGGTCCAAGTCGGGGCCAGCTTCTTGCAGTGGCCGCACCTATACACAGTGAGATGGGAGACAGGAGTATCTAACGAAACAAGTGAGACATACCATGGTGCGAAGAACTTGACGAATATACCGCCCTCGTCGACGTTCTCCTTGAACGTCTTCTCGTCCAGCGAGACGACGATTCCGCGAGGGTTGACGTCTTTCGTAGGCTTCGCTTGCGCGACTGGCTCGACCTTCTCTACCGCAGTGGGCTGAGGGTCGGGAGTGGTGACGGCTGGTGCGGGAGGATTGCGAGGCTCAGCGTGAGCGTCGAGGTATGCGGTTAGGATCTCGTAAGAGCGGGAATCCTTGAAGGTCTCGACGAACTGGCCGTTGCGGTACAGGTTCATCTGGGGGTATCCGGTTACGCCATGCTTATTGCAAAGGTCTATCAAAGATGTGAGTAAGCCAAAGAGCGAGAGAGCGGAGGAAAGAGGCCGACGTGCCTCCGTTGACAGCGCAGTTGACTTGTGCGAGGTGAATTCCTGGGTCAGGCTTCTTCTCGGTCTCCTCTACGAGCTGTTTCCAAGTGGGTGCGAAGTTGCGACAGTGGCCGCAATAAGGGGAGAAATGTTCAATGAACCTGGCAGGGCGTTAGGTGAGTAAGCAGACTAGAAGGAGATACACGTACCACACGCCCTCAGCCACGGTAGAGTCGAAGTTGTCTGGGGTAAGAACCAGGAGCTCAGTCTCTGAAGACTCTACCGGGAGAGCGGCAGAGGCGAGGATGACAGAGGAAGCGAGAAGGGAGAAGGAAAGCCTCGCGAGGGAGAACAGCTTCATGCTGGACTCGTGCTTGCACCGGCGCGACCGGGTACGAAGGTGTATTAAGCCAAAGGAGTGTGCACCAGACTATCAGAGACCTTTATGAAAGAGTAATACGGCAGCAAGAGAAGCGGCAGCGGACGGAGGTGGTGGTGGTGAACGAGAAGGATGAGTGATCGCGGTGGCTGTGGCTCTCGTCTCTCCTCGCCTCCACTCCGTCCAGCGCTCCGTCGTCCACCATGCAGTCCTTCCGCTATTCCCATCTCCCATCCGAACTTTCCACTGTTCACATCGCGCTGTTCACGAATGTAAAGAACTCTGCGGCTCTGCGGTCGCGCATCGTACGCGCCAGCCAACTTGAGGGGCCCGAGGGCGATTCGGAGCGTGAAGCCGTCAACTTTGCCTTCATAGATGCCCGCCTCGTGAGTGCGCGTCGTCCGTCCTCGCATTGTCTCCGAATGAATCCTGACAGAGATGTTTTACAGATATGTAGTCTTGTACACTTGCAGACTGCCGTATACCAAGCCATCCTCGCCCAAGCACAGGGATCGTTACGCACAAAGACTGTGCATTCCGAGATTCTATGGACCCTCAACCCCACAAACAACGTTCGTCTCCTCATATGCTCGCGTCTTTCTTGCGCTAATACAACTTATAGATTACTGAGGCCATACGACGATACGGTGTAGGCGACGCGACGACCTCGTTGATCGTCGTCCGCATCGCTTCTCCGGGCCTGGATAATGTCGAGCAGCGGATGGCCTCTATCGTCGATGGCACGCTAGCACCGCTCGACGACCTCGCCAAGGTGACGGACTGGGCGAGTGTCAAGAAGGTTAGTAATAGCCACAGACAGCGATCGAGCATGGAGCGCTCATGTTACTTGTAGTACCACAAGCTCAATGGCGAACCTGCACTCAAGGACGCCGCGAAGGATCCTGCGCGGGAACGAGTGATCGTCGACGAGATCGTCACAAGTTCTGTCGCGATGAAGAGCGTCATGGCATGACAGGCAATACCTGTCCTACCGAAAGGTTTTCGCCACTGCCATCCGTGAGGCTCTTATAAATTGCCAGGGGTACAGGTTAGATCTTTGGAGAGTCCCGCAGCGAAGTATCGTGCTCTCGCCTGAGCAAAATGTGTAGATTTTCTTGTAGTCTATGTGTACATCAGCAGCGATCAAAAGAGAAGTTGTATGTTACCAATCTGTGTCTATGTCATTCTCTATGTCGCCCGAGACCGAGCCTCGCCCACCGAGACCCCCCGAGCTGTGAAACAGCAAATGCGCATCCGGCGACTCGCTCCGTAAGAGCGCGAAGACATACGCTAGGGTTAGGTGTTCGCAATGTCTGCCCGCTCCCTCAGGCTGCTCTCCCCCCTCTTCCGGGTCTCCCCCGCCGCTTCCTCCTCCAGATACACACTCTCTGTCCATCAAACCGCTCAAAGACATGCATCACGCAATGCTGGGCCGTCAAGCCAGACGTGCGCGCGGAGAGCGTACTCGCAGCAGCAGCAGACACCAGACCCCAAGCTGAACCCGACGCAGCAGACATCATCCGGAGAGCGGGATAGAGCTGCTATCGGGGTGCGTCAATATTGAATATGCTGTTGTGGAACGAGTACTAACATAACGAGGGGCGTAGGTGTTCACGCCAAAGGCGGCCGCCCTCTTCGTCCTGACGGGCATCGGGCTCTACTTCTACTTCCGTAACGAAAAGGAGAAGCTCCTCGAGCAACGCCGTACGTCCCTTTCATTCCCATCCACCTCTTATACGTTCCCAATATGACCAACAACGGGATCCTGTAGGCAAAGAACGAGAAGACCAGGTCGTCGGCCGTCCTCAGGTCGGCGGACCGTTCAGCCTCACCACGCACAAGGGCGAGCCGTTCACGGAGAAAGACCTGCTCGGAAAATGGAGTCTCATCTACTTTGGCTTCACGAACTGCCCCGACATTTGTCCTGAAGAGCTCGACAAGATGAGCGCTGCTGTCGACAAGCTCGGTACGTCCCTTGTCCCAGACTTCCATCCCTTCTCCTCTCACACCACGCTCTATCACCAGACCAGAAATACGGCCAAATCGTGCAACCCATCTTCATCTCTGTCGACCCCGCCCGCGACACCGTCCCGCAAGTTGCGCGCTACGTGTCCGAGTTCCACCCACGCCTCGTCGGCCTCACGGGCGCGTACGACACGCTCAAGGCGACGTGCAAGGCGTACCGGGTCTACTTCTCAACGCCGCCAAACGCGCAGCCGGGGGACGACTATCTCGTCGACCACTCCATCTTCTTCTACTTCATGGACCCGAACGGCCAGTTCGTCGATGCGTTTGGCAAGGCGAGCTCGGTAGAGGACGTCGTTGCGCGGGTCGAGAAGGAGGTTACGAGGTGGGAGAAAGAGTACGGACGGAGGGTGTAGCTGGTTTGTTGAAGGACTTCGACTTGACTGGGGTACTGTACCTTAGATGTTTTGCGCCAGGGGACGTCTGTGGCGACCCTCCTGCGTGCATAATCGACTCTTGTCACCACTCACTGCACGTACCAATACACATCATCCCATTCAGCCCTTAAGCGATGCGCGACGCCCTGCTTAGGTGGTACTTGCGACGAAAGCAATAGATCTAGAATAGACGACACATGTGGTGGAGATAAATCACTCCTCTGAGGCCTCGAGCTTGCGCTTCGAGAGCTCCTTCATCCGGCGCATGTAGCTAGCAACCCGTCAGCGCACCCATCCACAGCACAAGAGATACGGTCAAGTAAGAAACTCACTCCTCGTATTGGCACCTATCATAGCAGCAGCGTTCGAGCGGTCACGATCAGCTCTGCTATACGTCTGGAGAAAGGGAAGGACGGAGACTCACTTCTCATACGCGTGCCGCTCGTTCTCGCACTCCCATGGGAGGTACATCTTCTCCTTCCTGCATACGTTTAGCGGAATGAGCAGCCTGCTCGCCGGTCAGCCAGGGCGGGTCCACATAGCACCAGCGCAGTTGAACGGCAGGGGGAAAGGCGCATGGTCATGGAGGGACAATTAGTCGAGGCAAGACGAAGCAATGAAGGGGGACGCACGCAGAACACTGGTCCCTCCAGCCGAGAGGGACCTTTGCGGCCTTGAGCTCGGTCTGGGACGCCGTTGTTGCGGAAGTCATCGTCGTGGTCTGCGAACGAGTCTCTGCCCGTTCTCTCCGCCAACCGCACGGCGTCTACCCACCCGATAGCACGGGGTTAGGGTTCGTCTCGCCGTTACCTCGTGAAACCGAGCGTTCAAGTACGTACGTATCGAGTGCTCAGAAACCTGCAACTGAGAGAAATGGTGTACATTATATGGTGTCCAAAACATGGTGAGCCATTGCAATATGTCGTGCGCCACAGAACATGAATATCAGCCTCCTCCCCGGCACCGCTCATTGCTGCTGCTCGTGCTCCTTCATGCTCATCTCGATCGCCCGCTTGATCGCGTCCTCCTCGCTCTCCTCCTCCCCGTCGCCCGCATGGTCCGCCATCTCGACGTCTTGGCCTTGCGACAACGCCAGCGCCTTCTGAAGCATCGCCTCCTCGTCCTCCTCGTCGTCTGCCGCCGCAGCTGCCGTTGCTGCCGCTGGAGCAGATGTCTGCGCCGGTACCGAAGACGGTGCGGCGGCGGGTGCAGGTGCGGATGCTGCGCCTGCTGATGAAGAGCCAGCGGCTTGCGCTGCCGCAGCTTGACGGGCCTGTTCCTCCTCCATCGACATACGCAGTGCCTACGAATAGTCCGATCGTGAGTCAGGATTCGCGCGTATCGGGAATTAGAAAGACGCACCATGGCGAGCTCGGGATCCAAGCTTGGGTCAACGCCGAACTCGAACCCTCCTCCACCGCCGGCGGATCCAGAGGGAACGTCACCCATGGCCTCTTCTGGGATACCACGGTCGCCGGCAAGGATGGGGGAGTTGAGGATCATGTCGGAGAGTAGGTGAGTCCCTGGTGGTACTGCGAGGTAATGGCTGCATAGATCCCGTTAGCTCGGCTGTGGCACCAGGAAGCGCGCGCATGCGCGCAGGATTACGACAAAGTGCTCACCAGTTGTCGCTGCTGTTGGCATTGTCGACAAAGGTCTTGAGTATGCTGCGCTCGCCCTCCTCGATACCGTCTCCGAAGGCTACAAAGTCAACAGCGACGTTGTTCTTCTTGAGCTTCTTGGCAAGGCGGATCATGTACTTTTCGTCTGCGCCCTGGCCCTCTAGGGGCGAACCGACGAAGACGACGACGCGTTGGCGGAGGTTCTTGTTTGAGCGGTGTTTGAGGGCGAGCTGTGCGACGGCAATGGCGGTAGGGATGTCGGCAACGCCGCCGATCTTGTCCTGAGCGGTATGGATGGCTCCTAGGATCTTGCCGAGGTCTTTGGTATGTGTTACGAGCACCTCTGGGCTGCAAGACACGCATACGTTCAGTACTTCAGTCGGTAGCGAAGGAGGTGAATAGGCACCCTTTACCGGCCATGGTCATGAAGCCGACGGTGTTCTCTGGATTGGAGTCGACCTTTGTCTGGAAGAGGGTGGTGACTGCGTCCGCCTGAGCTTGGAATCTGTTTGGATGGTAGTCGCCATTGCGCATGTACTCGGAGTTGTCGATGATGATGAGTGTTGATTCGAGAGGCATGGTGGACGGTGGCAGCAGCAGCAGCAGCAGTACACTCGCGGTAGACTTAGCAGGATGCGACGCGTACGCTGACGCGTCTGGATTGAGCGTCTATCTGACGTCACATGATCACACTCCTCCAGGAGACTTGGCCTGCCGCTGCGCCCGCGATGACTCTGAGCTGCGCACAAAATATCCGAAAAGTCGGGATATATGTTGCTGAGAACGGCCAGCACACGCCGAGCTGCCTCCAAGACCTGACATGACTGCGGCGGAGGAGGAGGATGGCTGCGAAGGAGAGGAAGGGGGCGGAAGAAGCTGTGCCGGGGGGCGATGGCCCTGCCCTGAAGCAATCACGATAACGAATGGGGATGGCGGACGAGGGTGGGCAGAGGGCAGAGTCCGCGTCCAGCCCCGCTCCTCTCTCCCAATCCCTCATCATCACCGTCCTCGTCGCTCGCAAAGGTCAGTTCGCTCTCGTCCGCAGCGTGCTCAGCTCTTCTCACACCGCCCGCATTGCCCCTCTTCGCCCTATATAAACACTTCCATCTAGCCCCCATCTCTTCACTTTTCCTTTACGATCTATAACACGACAACATGGAGGATGAAGTAGCTGCCCTCGTACGTGTCATTCGCAGCATACACCCAACCGCACACATCCTCATCCCAATGTCCTAGGTTATCGACAACGGTTCCGGCATGTGCAAGGCTGGCTGTAAGTCTATCTGCACTCTATCACACATTTCCCTGTACTGACATTCATCTCCACAGTCGCTGGTAAGCTTGACGCGTCCCCCCACGTCTTTCACCGTTTCTGAGCTCTTCTAGGCGACGATGCCCCTCGTGCCGTGTTCCCGTAAGTACTGCACAGCTGCATGTCGCTTAGAACATCCGAATTCACTCCCGCGTCTAGCTCGATTGTCGGTCGCCCCCGTCACCAGGGTGTGATGGTCGGTATGGGTCAGAAGGACTCCTACGTTGGGTACGATCCTCTTTCGATCTCTCACCAGCTTCTCGCCCTCTGACGTGTACGCTCAGTGATGAAGCCCAATCCAAGCGTGGTGTCCTTACCCTCAAGTACCCCATCGAGCACGGTATTGTCACCAACTGGGACGACATGGAGAAGATCTGGCACCACACCTTCTACAACGAGCTTCGTGTCGCCCCTGAGGAGCACCCCGTCCTCCTTACCGAGGCCCCCCTCAACCCCAAGGCTAACCGCGAGAAGATGACCCAGATCATGTTCGAGACCTTCAACGCCCCCGCCTTTTACGTCGCTATCCAGGCCGTGCTTTCCCTCTACGCTTCCGGTCGTACGACCGGTATCGTCCTCGACTCTGGTGACGGTGTCACCCACACTGTCCCCATCTACGAGGGTTTCTCGCTTCCTCACGCTATTCTTCGTATCGATCTCGCTGGTCGTGACCTCACCGAGTTCCTCATCAAGAACTTGATGGAGCGTGGCTACCCCTTCCACACCACGGCCGAGCGTGAAATCGTCCGTGACATCAAGGAGAAGCTTTGCTACGTCGCCCTCGACTTCGAGCAGGAGCTCCAGACTGCTGCGCACTCCTCTGCCCTCGAGAAGAGCTACGAGCTTCCCGACGGTCAGGTCATCACGATCGGTAACGAGCGGTATGTGTCTGATGTGCATGGAATGAATCAACTGCGCCGCCGCTGACGAGATGATCTGCACAGGTTCCGTGCCCCTGAAGCGCTCTTCCAGCCCTCGTTCCTCGGTCTTGAGGCTGCGGGTATCCACGAGACGACGTACAACTCGATCTACAAGTGTGACTTGGATATCCGTCGCGACCTCTACGGCAACATCGTCCTCTCCGGTGGTACCACCATGTTCCCTGGTATCGCGGACCGCATGCAGAAGGAGCTTACCGCCCTTGCGCCCTCAAGTATGAAGGTATGTATTAGGCGCCCCGTTTACTTTGATCGATGGGAATTGATCCGGTGCCTTTCACGAATTAGGTCAAGATCGTCGCTCCCCCCGAGCGCAAGTACTCTGTCTGGATTGGTGGTTCCATTCTTGCGTCGCTGTCGACGTTCCAGAACCTCTGGTGCTCGAAGCAGGAGTACGACGAGTCCGGTCCCGGCATCGTCCACCGCAAGTGCTTCTAAGCGGTTGTGGGCTCGACGACGACCACGGCGGGTTCGTAGTGGACAAGGATGTTGGTGATGGCAAGGAAAAGCGAAGAAGATGCCTCCTCACGCGCTGTCGATGTAGTAGATTCCCCCCTTTTACGATACGCTACGCACGCTCTTATCTCTGTCCGCGCTTTACGATCGCACGCTGCATGCTGCTGCTTACCCGGCCGCGCGCAACGCGCCGGGGAGGATCTATCTCGTTTCGCTCGGTGCCGACGGTGGGGTTGCGCTTGTACTATTTCGATACTCTGGACGTCAATGATAGGAATCAACGGTTGGCTCAATCTGATAATCTTGAGTATGAGAGCAGGCATTGATTGGGGTATGGAGTACAATTGCACAGCTTGAAGGAAAAACAATGTCTACGACTTTTCTTGCCCCACGATGGAAACAAAAACCAATGTATTCTACACGACTCGAGTGCTGGCCCCACGACGCATTCACCCCGTCCGTCCACCGACCGAGCTGTCCGAATTTACTCCTTCTGAGGATTCCAGGGACCAGCGTCGCTGAGGGAGCAGCCGCCGGGGCACTGGCAGAGGCCACCAAACTCCTTGGGCAGGTTCTCCGCGGGGATCTGGGCGAGGAGCTTGTCCTTGTAGCTCGAGCCGAGGATGTCGATCTTGGCGACGGTGGCCTCGTCGAGCCAGGGCTTGATGAACGTCCAGACGGTGGAGAAGGCCCAGGGGGCGTTGATGATGAAGAACTTGCCCATCGTCTCCGGGTAGCGGTCCTGGCCGATGCTCGCGGCGGCCATGACGTAGTCCTTGACGCGGTAGAAGTTGCTCAGGCTCACGTTCTGCAGGTCGAGGATCGTGCACGACGTCTCGACCGGGTGGCCGACCGCGCGCGAGCACGCGGGCAGCCGCTCCCGCAGGAACTTTTCGTACTCGTACACGAGCCGCTGCAGCTGCCGCTCCTGCGTCGTGATCGCGTAGAGCGCCTTGATGTCGAGCAGCCCGAGCCGTTCGACGTACAGCGGCCGGCCCTCCTGTCGTCATCGTGGAGTCGTAAGCGTGTGCGGACGCGTGGAGAGGGAGGGGGTAGAACGGCGTACCTTGTCCGTCTTGTGGTAGTATTGCGGGTAGTACTTGTCTACGAGTTCCTTCTCCTTGAAGTCAAAGTTGCTGTCGACAGCCGTCAATACTCCAGATGCAGACTGGTTGAGGGGGCGGAGACGTACTTCCAGATCTCCTCGACACCAAACTCCTTCCTCCACTGCTCGCACGCGACGATCATCGCCTTTGCCTTCTCGACGTCGAATTTCCTCGCCCGGAGGAATCTACCCGCATACACAGATCAGGACCCGGCACTCCCAGACGCCATCCAAGACTCGGGAACGGCAAGATGAAAAGCATAGAAGAACACACCTGAGGAGCGTAGCGTCGTCCATGCGCTCGGGGACAAAGATCTCCTCCTCCTGGAGCTTCTTCTTGAGCTCTTCAAGAGCGTGCTGTTGGGGCACAGTCAGGTTCCCCAGCCGTCCCGGGAGCGGCTTGTAGTTCGGGTCCGTCACGCCCTCGGGCATGGGGCTCGCGCTTGCCTGGGTCGCCATCGTCTCTGCTTGTCGTTGGATGTTGTCTGTGGGCGGGCTGGCTATCGGTCTGTGGCCGTCTATCGTCCGCGTGCGGGGTCAAGGATATCTGTGCTGTGCGTTTAGGCGGGCGTGTCTAGGGCGGGTTTTCGCGCTGCGCTGAGCGTCGTATGTACGTGCGGATGGCGAGATAGAGGCTAGCTCTACGGCGTGTGCGGTGGTGGGTGCGGTGCGAGAGCGGTGGGCGTGAGCTGGCGGGGGAGGATGATGGCGGAGGGAGAGTGAGTGCGGAGGATGGAGGACGTGGCTCTATAAGGAAACGATCATGGGGCGCTACTTATCGCAACACCACCCGTTTTAATCTCCTCTCAGTTACTTGTACACAACACATCCGATCCTGGTGCGATGCCCGACACGACGAGCAGCACCAGTAGTGCAATGCGATGCGAGGGTTGATTCTAGTCGCTAAGTTAGAGGGTATGGCTACAAACACACTTTTGATTACAGATGTACACTAGGCACAGCCCGCGCCCGCCGCAAGTTGAGTCGCAGCACGCCGCGCGGGGCACAGTCGTCGCTTCTATCTATACTGGCTACTCGGACACACGTTTGTGAATGGTT
The DNA here is from genome assembly GCA_022376465.1 of Cubamyces lactineus. NCBI lineage: Eukaryota > Fungi > Basidiomycota > Agaricomycetes > Polyporales > Polyporaceae > Cubamyces > Cubamyces lactineus. The sequence goes on along the minus strand of JACDTU010000019.1, from coordinate 682,341 downwards.
GGGTGGTCTCGACTGGCAGATCGGCACGGGTGCTGGGTTACTCGACCTGGGCTCGAGCCCCGCTTTTCGCAGAGATCCAGGCCGATCTGCCAGTGCTTCGTGAGGTGGGAGGGATGCAATGATGAGAGGGAGATGGAAGCAAGGGATGAGGGGTGATGCGTGCAGGTTGAAATGCAGTGTGATCGTTGAGGAGGCGTCGAGGCGAGCAAATAGTGCACATGAAGGAGCGGCAGCGTGATGAGAGATGGAAAGTACATGCGAGCGATCAGACAGGCGGCCGTCGAACCCCAGATATTGACCAAAGCAGAGTGAATGATAGAAGCAAGCGGCAGTCGATAAATGTCAGTCGGGAATGAAGGGGAAGGGCACTGTTCAGACAATGTCCCACAGTTCCTCCAGCGCGCAACAGAACTGCGAACGAGGACACCAGGTGAGCACAAGTCGGACGCCGATATATGGGCACAGGCGGGCTCACCTTGCTGCAAGCCACAGACGCGCTGAGCGGGTACTGGCTGATACCGATCTTCTCGTCTACAATTCCGTCCGCAAAGTCGTCCTTGCCCCTCGCCATCGCACCCACGAACACGGCGATGTTGTGCGTCTCCGGCAAAGTCGGCAGGTACTTTGACAGCCGCACGACGGGGGCGTCGCCCGAGAGTGCTGTGAGCGAAAAGGACCAAAAACAACACAGGGCATGGTCAGCTGGTGCGAGGCGAGGCGAAGCGAGACGCTAGACGTACTGAGCTTGATCGTGTTCGGCGGGAGGTGGTCCGTTACGGGGTTCTGCACGTACGAAAAGGCCTTATCAGCCACCCGGGCACTCTGATCGCGCACGCGGGACGTACCTTGATCACCTTGAGCAGCTTTTCAGGGCCATTGACACCGCGAATCGAAAGCTTGTGCAGCAATTGTACTGGACGAGAGTAGATGAGCATCGCGTTCGCACTGGGAGGGGCAGGCGAGACGTACCCATGAGGCCGCTGAAACGCTTGAAGGTGCGCGGGATGCGGACGTGTGGGTTGACCTCGATGAGCACGCCGCGGGCGGTGTGGATGTAGACTTGGAGGAGGCCAGCCTTATTCAGGGGCGAGTCGAGGAGGGTTAACAAGCACTGTAGCAAAAGATAATCGTCGGCCAGTAGCACTCCCAGAACGGGTGGGTGAGACGCACCTGATGTGTGATATCCGGACGTGCGTCGGCAATGTCGCGCCCTGTCTTTGCGAGGATGCCCTGGTGGTCATCGCAGTTGAGGAGCGCATACTTGACGTCGCCCTCGCGCCCATTTTTGCTCCTGCCGCCCGTGCTCACACGGTACGCCTCGAGACAAGCCTGCTCGAGGATCACATAGAGCTTGCGCTGCGTAGATGACGGCCCGCTCTTGGCAACGTGGGCCTGGACGGGGAGCATGAGAGGGTTTGCCTGCTGCATGAGGGGGTTGTTGGACTGCTGCTGTTGCTGCATTTTTCGTGCTTTTGAGGACGGGAGGGGTTTTGTGGGCCTGTCGTTGACGGCGACGTTGCTTTTGGAGTCTGTGAGGACGGAGGGGGGTGCAGAGGAGGAGGCGGGGGCAGGGGAGGTGGTGGCGTGAGGAAGAGAAGTGGAGGAAGAGGGATTGGGAAAGGGCGCGGAGTCGATCTGCATGCCATTCGCACTCCCTCCCTCATCCGACCGTCCCCCGCCTTCCTCCTTTTCAGACTCGTCCTCCTCGCTCGATTCTTCCGTCGAGCCCTCCTCGTCTGCTGCCACGGCGTGCGTGCGCTCGCGCTGGCGGCGCTCGTTGGGGGGCGTGGACTTTGGCCGCGCGGGGACGTCTGAGAGGAGTGCGCTGTGGGGCTGGGCGGCGGGGGAGAGGACGGGGCGGGTGATGTTGCCCGAGTGACGGCGGCGGCGAGTAGCAGCGGTGGCAGACGGCATCACAGGAGAGGCGGACGATGGGCAGAGAGGGCGGGAGGACGAGGACGAGAGAGCAAAGACAAGTGTTGGGCGGAAGATTTATATAAACAGCGCAAGTCTTTTCGACTTAGGCGCACTATAGATCCCGATCGCATTTCCTTACTTTTCGTCATGTTTTCTTACCCAACTCACGCCCGCGTCCATCGCACAGGAATGCACAATAACCAGCTGATAGAATCTCTCGCCGGCATGCGTACGCACTCGTTCATACACTTGCCCTTCGGCCGACGCGCCGACATGCTTCCTACCTCTCACTGCGGCCAAGCCTCCTTGCAGCCTGTAGCAATCGCAACCCGTCGGACGCCATCTCCGTACACTTCGTCGTAATATGTACAACCCTCGTCAAGCAATAGCGTGTTCTTGTTCTTGCACTGTTCCCATCACTTACTGTCCGCGTCCACTTCTTCTCTCGCACATCTTCCCGCCGAGCCCCTCTCAGCCATGTCCCGTTCTCACATCTCCCTCCCCACACAGTCCATCATGAGCAATACCTGTCGCCCAGCCGTGCATCGTGAGATCCCATTCACAACAGCTCGTTCAAACGGAGAAAAGCCAACACGTACCGCCGCTCGCCAAAGTCGCCCAGCCCCGGGATGATGTACGCCTTCTCGTTCAGCCCCTGGTCGATCCATCCGGTGATCTGCCGACGCCCCCATTCAGCCCTTCTCACGCCACAGAGCTTCAGCGTACGAGTGTATTGCGTACTCACCACCTTCGTGGACGGGTACTTTGAGCAGAAATTCGCCAGCCCCTCCGGCGACGCGATCTGCCAACACCCACGCGTGATAAGCGTTCCCAAGTCAGCGTCCGCCCACACAGTCCTGAGACGGCGCACACCGCCGCGGCCCGCGCGGAGAGAGAAACAAGCAAGCAAGCTCGCCCAAGCTCGCGCGCCGCCGGCAGATTGCCCGAATTTACACACGCACCAGGTTCACGAAGATGATGCGCTCCTCGGGCACACCGTGCTCTTTCAGCACCTCCACTGCCTTGATCGCAGACCCGCCCGTCGCTGCCCACCCAGTCAGCGCGCTCATCGCGTGATGCCAGCTTCGGGACTCACCGAGCATAGGGTCCAGCAAGAGCACATACCGCTGTGCGATATCCTGCGGGAGCTACTCGGCGCCGCGCGTGAGCCCATCCACTCGCTTGGTACGCGCACCGTGCTATCGAGACCGCCGCACCTTTGAGTAGAACAGCTTCGCCTGCGCCGTCTCCTCGTCCTGTCCCACACGAACACACCCACGCGGGCATCTCAGTGTCCTCGCTCGATCACACACGCCCTCGGGGCAGGGACAGGGCTCGCACGTACCCGCTGGATGAGGATCTTGCCGATCCGCACGCTCCGGCAGACTTCCCTCAGGCCGGCCTCCATCGCCTGCCGGGTTCAGAGCGCGGATGAGACTGGTGCAGACATTGGTGCGAGAGAGTATTAATAGGAACTCACCTCTCCGGCACGGAGGATAGACACGCCGCAGATCTTGCCCTCGAAGCCGACACCTTCATAAGTCGCGCCCTATGCACACAGCACACGATCAGTACATCCCATCTCTACCTACCCATACCGCGCCGCCTTAGCCTCTCCTCCGCTCATGTCCTCACACGATCCCCGGAGCAGATAGACCAGACAGCCTTGAAGCACAGTACACGCGCGCGCAGGTAGGGGAGACTCACCGTAGGCGTCGTGACCGTCTTGGGCACGACCGGGAGGTGATTCAGGCCCTCCTCGACGAGCAGACGGATGATCCTATCCGAGTAGAACAGGAAGTCGCCGCGGCTCGTCTCGCGGTCGCGGATGATGGTGTAGAGCGCCTCGAGCTGGGCCGTCTGCGGGAGCTTGTACACCGAGGGGGGCAGCGGCTCGGTCAGAGTGGGCTGGGAGGCGGTAGTGGTGGTGGTAGGTGCCTGGTCCGTCATCTGGTGGGTTCTTGAGGCTGGGAGATGTGTCGAGATGTCGAGATGGATGGAGCGTTAGTTGGCTGGATAGCGAGACTGAGAGAGACCGAGAGAGCCCTTGGAGATCAGGTGCTTGCAGATATGTCGATGGCCGCCAAAGCAGACGAGAGAACGTACAGTTACAGAGGGAGGCAGAGGGGAAGAGGAGAGGACTCGAGATAAGTAGGAAAAGGAGAGGAAGACTCGGGCGATCTTATATTATAACGAGCATTTAGTTGATCGGCTCGCTTCAATTAGCAGCTCTACTCAACGCCCCCCTCGATCACTTCCAGATTAACCTATCGCCTCGGTCTTGGCATCTTCTCCCGACCTGACTCGGTCGGACTTGCGCTAGACTTGTAGCTAGTCAAATCATGTTAACCTCATTCAATCGACTCCTCGAGACTTCTCCTTGTGCGTGAATAAGTAACGTCGAACTACTTCTAGTATGGGCCATCGGGGAAGGCCGTATAGACGCGACGTGCACAATGCAGGCGCGCGCTAGACCCTCACACTCACACTGATGATATTCGGAGAATAGGTCTGCAACACACTCCCTCTTGTTTGTATCGCGGCATGATCATGGTGCGCCCAGGCGAGCGCAGCGGATGTCAATTGAATGCGAAAACTAGTGGTCGCGTGCCAAATCACTCGAGATGACCTCGCGAAGAACCCTACCATAGCCAACGATTATGAGTATCCTCCAGCAGACCGCGTAGTCAGAGAACAACAAACAGATACAATTCAACAATACAGCAAAACACAGTCCGCCTCGGCGAGGGGTATCCGAAAGCAATGTCCAGTATACGAGTACCGATATCGTTACAGCATATATATCTAGGCGTCGGCCAACCCTGCAGTGTTCCCCTCGAGCCATGCGTACCCGGGCAGGCAGGGCGGACACATCAGAGTAGGTTGGTTATCAAGCTCGAGGCAAGCACGGCGCAATCGAGCAAACAGGTCATCAAAGCGAGGCGTCGGGAATCTCAGGTCGTGAGGATGCACTACAGTAGCTGGTCTCAAACACTCCGAGATCGGAAAGAGGAGGAGGCGGGTGTACGTATACGAGTATACTACAAGAGGGCATGAGGTACGTGCGTGCAGGCGAGCGTGTAGAGAGAGGGGCGTCCAAGTCGTCTACGTGTGGCTTCCACGGTGCATAGGCATGATCTATCGGCGTTCGTTCATGTGTGCGTGCGTGCGTGCGTATGCGCTAGCCAGGACGCGGACGAGAAGGGGGGTCCGTTCGTCAAAAGAGGTCGCGATAAACAAGATGATCAAGGAAAGCGACGAAAGAAAGCGCAGAGGAATAGGGTAACGATAATAAGCAAGTTGTCCGTGTCCAGATCCAGATCCGTACCGTGATAGCGTCCAGCAAAGCAATAATGTGGCAACCAACAAACTCTGCGAGCGCGCAAGCGACTCGCTCTACCTTCACGCTGCAGTCAGCGTGGCGTCCGCACGCGCCGCCACCGCAGGAGCAGGCGTCGCCGCAGCGGGCCCGCACACAGCCGCCGTCGAGCCCGGCTGGGGGCCCCACGCGTTCGGATACGCGCATCCCGCAATCTGCACCGCAGCGAGGCTCGTGTCCTTCGCGTCCGCCCAGCCGTCTCCGGCCGTGACCGTCGCGGCGGTGAACGTCGGCGGGGGCAGCGTCGGCACCGCGCTCGTCGCGGTGTACATGGGCAGCTGCGCGACGTTCTCTCCGCTCACGTTCGAGATCTCGGGGGGCGGGTACTGCGAGAACTCGGCGAGCGCGGTCGCAGCGATCTGCCCTGCGCCTGCCCCGCCCGTCTGCCAGGACTGGTAGTCGCCGTTCCAGGGCACATTCTGCGCGAAGCCGAGCGACTGGCAGATGCCGACTGCTTCGCGCGGGTCGGTCGGGATCCAGCCTGCCGAGAGAGGCGTGCTGAGGAGATGGGCTACAATCAGGGAAACACGACGTACCATTCTCCAGCCCGAGCTGATACGACCAGAAGGGGGCTTCGACCTTGCCCGTCACAGAAGAGTTGCCGACCTGTTAATGAAAGCGTTCATTCATTCGCGCGTTAGCAACGGAAGCGCTGCGAGTCGGAAGCGTTTCATTCATTCGACGAACAGACTACGCACCTTCCATGTCCAGTAGAAGTACCCAGGGAGGTGCATGCCGTCCATCTGGGACATGACGAAGTTCTTGATGCCCGTCTTGACGTCGTCCGTCCACGTAGTCCAGTCGTCCCACGGCGTGCAGTCTACCTGCGTCGGCTCCGGCCCAACGCCTACCACCCACTTCCCGCAGTTGTTGATCGCGCCGCTGAACTCACCCGAGACAGTGATCCCGAAATCGCTCTGCGACTGGTTCGTGTTGTATGCGACGCAACCCACCTGCGGCCAGTAGTCGATCGGGTGGTCGAAGTCTCCGCCAAATGCCTGCAACGCGGTGTCAGAGCGGGTTCTCTGAAACGCGCGAAGCAACACAGCACGTACCACGTAAGGATGAGTGTCGAGCACAATGCGCTGCAAGAATAAACATCAACATCTACGTCATCCCGCCTATGCCATATACTTACGTCTGAGCCCGGCAAGAAGTCCTTCCAGGATTCAGGGCTCTGGAAGCCGTCGTGAATGACGATATACGCCCCATTGCCTATCCCGGTCTAGTACCATGACGCAGCATCAGCTCGAGCCAGGGAAGCAGCATCGCACGCGCACTCACGATATCGCGGATCATATCATGCGCCTGGAGATAGCTGCAACGAACCCAGTCAGCAGTCGTCCCAAACCCACGCGCACTCCACTGCGCACTCACAATCGCGTCAACTGGTCGCGCCCGATGATGCCCAGCAGCGGCTCGTTGATGATCCCGAACATCGTCACGACGTCCCAGTACTCTTTCTGGCTGATGAACTCGGCGATGTACCGGATGTAATCCATCGTCCGCTGCGCATTCGCGATGCCCATGAAGCCGTTCAAAAAGTTGATCGGCCCGCTCCGCCCAGAGTGGTTGTACCCGTTCTGCGAGCCGGGCACGGTGTGCAGCTCGAGGTAGATCCGCAGGCCGTACTTGCGCGCCCACTTGAACGCGAGCAGCACGTACTTCCACGCCACCTTCTCGAGGAAGGGCTCGCCCGGCCACGTCTCGATTGCCCAGTAGGGGATGGGGAGACGGATCCAGTTCAGACCGGCGCCCGCGATCTGAGCAAAGTCCTGCTCTGTCTGTGCGCGGAGGGAAAGTAGAAGGTCAGAGCGTCCGCGCGCAACATGGGAGTGGAGCAAGCGGTCTCACGATGAAGGTCGCGTAGTGGTGCTCAATCTGCTCGATGCCACCGCCCTCGCTCGTATCGTTGAGCATAGCGACGCTCAAGCTCCATTCGTCGACGACCAGCCCGCCAGGGAGGGCCGGACTCGGGGTCGCGTTCTGGTACTTCTCAAACAGCGACGGCGCGATGAAAGGCTCGAGCACGAGCCAGCCCCCGAGGTTCACGCCGCGTATCTGATCCTTGCCATAGTCCCACGGCTGGCTGAGGGGAGGCGTGAACGACTGGGCCTGGGCGCTGTTGTTGTACGGGTCCGTCGGATCGTCCACCCCTGGGCAAGTGATCACGGATGATGTCAGCCCATCAAACGTTCAGTATGGGTGGGCGAGCTATTTCTGTCACGTACAAAAGCCGCCGAAGGGGTTCTTGTAGGTGAACGTTGTCCCGTCCGACTGGGTGATGGTCGAGCCGTCGCCGCCAGTCACCGCACCTGTAGGAGACTCGGGGTTCGTCGCATCTCCCGAGGAGCCCGACGCGCCGCCCGGACCTCCGCGCGCCGAGTCTGAGCTGTTGTGCTTTTTGATGACTGTGAAGTACACAGGGAGAATGACGGCGAGGACGATGACGACAATCGCAGCAGTGCCGATGCCGAGCCACATGTACAGGCGGTTACGCCGAGGGGGAGCGCCGAAGCGTAGGCCATCCTTTTCAGACATGCCGGTTTCCGCGCCCGCAATGGCACCTCCACCTACGGCGAGCGGTAGGTCTGATGCTTGACGCGAGGGCTCGTTGGGCAAGACAGGACGAGAGATGGCGGGCGAAGAGGAAGTCGCGCCGACGTACGAGTCACGTGTAGCTGGCGTGCCCGGCGGGGAGAACGGGTTCGAGTACGGAGTGGCGGGCGCATCGAGCCCGTCCGCCGGGTTCTCGAGGGACGGGGTGGCGGAGTGGGAGCCCGCGTTGGCAGCCGCCGAGTCTGCAAAGGGCGAAGGCGAATTTGCGAACTCCTGGCCCGGAGGATGGGCGTGGACGGACATGAAGGAGTCGTCGTCGGACAAGCCTGGACGAGGGACGGAGGGGCGCGAGCGAGGCAAGCGTAGGAGGAGGCACGAGTAGAAAAGCGAACGCACACGGAGCCGGGGGATGGTTCCCACTCCGCAGAAGGCTATTGATAGGACGAATAGCGGGAATACTTGGCCGGCTGAAGGGCGATAAGAAGATTCGAACCGGGCGAAGAGTGGATATTGTGTTCGCTCGCCATCAGTCCGCGGTGTGGGTTGTGCGCATGTACGACCACTGACGCAGAGCGCGTCGCGTGCAGACGCTGTGCTCCTGCGCCCGCTGCAGCGTGTCCAGCTTGCCGCGCGACTCGCCCTTTCGACACGAGGCGATCCGTCCAAGCTAAGCTCGAAGGCGAGCGGTCGCTCTAACCAACGATGATCTTTCCACTCTCTGCCCGTCGGCTTCCTCAGCATTCCGCGCGCAATCTTGGAACTTGCACGGGCCGGCTGGACATGCCGGTTGGATGTATAGAGATCTGTAAAAGAAGGGGACTTGGAGGACGGAGGGTGCAAAGGGTCCGATATCAGCTAGCTGTACTAGGGTTGTGCTCATTGCGTATGATGTCGGATTCGAGTAGAACGAGTGCTGCGCTGAGTGGCTTCGATGTGGAGGCCTGAGGCGTTGGTGGCGGAGTGAGGCATCGCACAGAGCTTGGAGGAATCGCGGGTGGCAACAAGGTGCTGTCCCTCATATGCACGAATTGCACCTAGACCGGAGGGCTGGCAGCTAGCGAGGCGCGAGGCGCGAGGAGATGGTGGTCAGTGGGAACGGCGTTGACATGTTTCAACTTCAAGTTGCCTCCTGACCCACTCATTCCCGCCCACGCAAGGGAGTGTTTCGTCATGCCCAGCGACTGCAACTCATTACCACATTCTTGTACTAACAGAACTATTCAGAGGAGTAAATTGGGCGAACGTAGCAGTTGCATCATACTACTTCGCAAGTTCTATACCACCTGGGCTTATCTCCCTTCAGTACTCGAGTCGATCCCCCTCCTTCAGAACCAAGCTCCATCCCCGCCCGACCTTCTCTCGCTCAAAGACTCATCCCATATCGACTGGCAACTCCCGCGTCCATAACTTGAACTGGCCAGGTACCGGCCGATGCCCTTTCGTACCCTCCGCCGTACCCTTCAATGCCTTACCGTATTCGAGCCAATCGAGGTCTGAGCCGGCTGCAACGCCGCACGCTCACCACTAAAGCCATAATCTCATCCAGCGGCGCCGGATGGCTCCGCCTCGCCGCTGCTCTCGACCTCGTTTCCAGCGCTGCACCCGCTCGCGTCCGAGTTCTGGTCTCATCCTTCTCTGATCCCGCGCGCGACCGAGTGTAAGATGTAACGACGGGACTCGGTCGTGTCCGCTAGTGGCGCGATGTTCTTGGTGACAATGACCATTCGGGAAGCACGCCGTCTATCGCGACCCTAGGGAAATCGTCGAGAGGTTCTCTCTGGTACGTTTCGGCCGTTTCCGCTGTTTCTGCTGAGCTAGTTTGTACTAACATATGAACAAGCAGCCTAAGTCCGTCGCGATCAAGAGCCACGTCCCCTGCAAATACATACCGCGGTTCGCGCGCGGGCTGCCTAGCCTTGGGTCGAGGAACTTGAGCATGCGCACTGGCTGTCGTGCCTTCACGGATCATTTGCTCGGGGTACAGCGGTGCACAAGGATGAAATTGCAGTAGCAGAGCACCAATTCGACGACACCACAGCTAAAAAGCGCACCGCCATGGTGTACAAATCAAGACTGTTTGTTGCCCTCGCTCACACTCGAAGACGAGCCGCTCCATCTCGCCAATTGTCCTATTGCTGAGTATGCTACACCAGCTCCAACTGCGTAGCCGTCTCAAGCGACCACTCTCCATCCCACCCGAGCGTTTCCAACAAGTCCCGATCCCTACAGCAGAAGTGTCCGACCCTCCTGAAGACCGTCCGCCGTCTGTTCCCCCCAGTCTCTGGTGCTGCACTTTCGTCAACGTCTGCCAGTGCATCGCTGTGTGGAGCAATCAGTAGACCCCAGCAGCCTTTTGAAGTGTAATCCCCGAGGAATCTAGCAATGGGTACAGCCCATAATCCTTCGTCGCATACGTCCTCCTCAAACCCAACGTTGATTCCGAGATTGGCTGGTAGGAGAATAACCTCAGCAAGGACGTCGATACAGAAGAGCGTATCGGACGCCTACTGGAGAGTGCTCTGTGTGTATGGTCGCACATACCTTGGGTAGTTCCTGTTCCCAAGACCACCAATCGACGGTCCAATGGGGTCTCAGGCTGAAGTATCTTGCACGCGAGCACGTGCGCTCGGAGGACGAGGAGACCGCTAACGACGGGACCGAGAGGAAAGGCCGCGTCCTGTGGTGTGATTCTGCAGCTGACCACCTCTGCCATTTTGCGCCACGGAGAGCCCCTCTGTGGAAAATCGAGACACCACACGTTGTCTACGCCTATGCCCATGGACGCCCATGACCACGAGGGCGCGAGGTACCTTTGAGGGCGCCTGGCACAACAGTTGTATTCGACGCACCACAGGAGATCGATCAGGATGAAGTCGTCGTTCCACAGTCCGGCGACATACTCCGACCCCAGCGCGTGTGCAAACATCTTGGCGAGCCCGGCGCATGCAACGAGCGTGTCGGATGGATAGGAGAGACGGCGGTGGGAGTATTCTGCCACGATGGCATACCATCCACGGCGAACGGCCAGCCATTCGTCTGAATACTGCTCAATGTCTCGCTCCGTGCGGAAGATAGCGTCGGGAAGTCGGGGTGCGTCCGAAAAAGTGTTGTGCCGAGCCCTGCCCATGTTCTCGATCGTCGTCTGACACCTGAGCTGGACAGTGTGCTCGGTAAACGCGAGGGCACGCGTCGACACCAGTGCCTCTTGTAGGCACCATGCCCTAGTCCTGGTATGACGGGACGAAATCGCAGAACTCCATGGGGTTGCTGAATCGAGCGAGTACCGCCCGAGATGGAGATTTCCGACCTCCGTTCGTGGGTTCTCGGGGTTTGCGGGGCATATGAACGGGATAATGAGCAGAGGACGCAACGGCCGCTGGCCACGGAGGAACCCGTCTGAAGCCTTGCTCGCGATTTCAGCATCAATGGTGAGATAGGCGTAACGGTAGACGTTGTGCATCGAGACGAGCTGGCGATGTTTATCCATGGGAGAGTCCTGGATGATGCAGAGACTATCTGCCCACAGGAAGCTCAATCCGAGCTTGTATGTGACAAGGATCGCGTCGCGAATCGTGCACGGGAGCTGCGTGGGATCTATTCCATCCATATGTGAAGACAGGTTGGCGTCGGTTGTTCTATGAGGTTGTTCTTCGCCCCACACATAGCTGAGTGCGACGTACACATGTTGTGCGCCCATCGTGAGGATGATGCGAGGACGTCGAGGATCCCTGCAGTCGATAAGGCGAGCAGGCACAAAACATCCTGAGTTGCCGGAGATCGCACGGCAGCGTGGATGTTCGCGAGCACAATGATCGCTGCACTGCTTCGCCAGAGCTAGAGTACGGTCGGATCCTACGTCTGTGAGACGAGGCCTTTCGGATATGAATCCAGCAGCAGGATCGTCTACGTTGGATCATCTTCAGTACCGTCGTCGCAGGTTCACCGAGGTTCGAGTTGAAACGCACCTAGGGTCGTGTACACCCAAATACTGCGGTCCCACACCGGAACATCATTCACCACGAGACACAGCGCTATACCCGCTGTTACCCTCGCCTCTCTCCCAACCCTGAAATGCAAAGTTCCGTAGGACCAAGCATCACGCGGAGCACCCTTGGTGTACACTCGCGCTCTCAAGGCATACGGAATGAGATATTGACACCACGTGCAGCCAAGCGCCGCGCTCATTGTCATCGTGTACCACAGGGTAGTGTACGTATAACCCCCAGTCCACGATGCGGTGGATGCGTCTGTGGCTTTGTGTTGCTGGACAGGCTGTGCCAGAAGCCCTAGTTGCGCCGCGAACGGTCCTTTCCAGCAGACCGAGCAAACGGAGCGTGGACGACGTGGCAATCGCATGACGCGATCGCTACCTGTACTACGAGGGGCTGAAGACGCCAATGTGGGTGGGATGATGTGACAGTCGCACCAGGACAGCTGAGCGAGGAGAGCAGATCTAGAGAGGGCGCATTTGAACGCTCAGATTCTCGTTGATACACGCGGACGATTATGCACACACAGAGAGTCACACGTGCCGGTACGAGGAATTGAGAGGGCGCAGCCGCAGTGAGCGTCCCCAGGCATCTCTGCGCGAGGGAGTGAGGCACGGTGCTGGATGGTACTGCAGCACAACAGATCAAGAAGGTCGACCGAGACTGGTGGTCAGCCGTACGCACGTCGCAACTCACGACAGGCACATATCTGCAGCACCAGAGGCGTGTTCATGGCATTAATAGCTCTGGTATGCTGCACAACAGGCTATCAAATTGATGTTCCGTGCGAAACATTGGCGTTCGAAAGGGTAACGCACCTTGTTCAAAGTGGGCACGCCGGCGAGACACTGAGAGGGTGCTAGACATGAGCTGAGCAGTCAGAATGGACACATATGCGGATGGACGTTGTAGACAACATGCCTGCAGCCAGACCGGCATGGCGACATTCGTAGTGACGGAGTGATTGTACAGAGGACTACGCACCGTGAGCGCCAACAATCGTGGGGATGAGATCATCGGGCGCTTGCATAATCCTTGTTCTCTGCGGCTTTGGCACGACACTGACTCCCGATGATGTCGGTACCCATCGCGAACCAGACTGTCAGTGCTCTTCGCGGTAGTACCATCTTGGCACTCTATGCCGTCTCCCTTGAAGACATCTACAATCTAGCCCAGGAAGAGATTGTAGTCCGCCAAGTTGTGAGAACAAGGAGCTACGTTGGAGTACATCGAGCGGGCGACCAAGTCATGATTATATATCACCCCGATATTGCGAGTAGATGCGAGACTGCTCTCGAGGTATTCGCACACTAATGATTACGCCTTGCCTACCCAAAACTGAGAGCCTATAACACTCGGGGCAAATGTGCTACGTTCGAGTCACCATACAGATCTTCACACAAGCTCTATCAATACCCTGGGGACAGCTCGAAGCATTTGGACTACGTCCGAAATGCCGGCAGGGGTAGCACCAGAATTCTCCCAAAACTCGCAGACCCCTACTCTCCGGTAGACTTCTCGCTGATGGCCAGTCCCCGAGTCCTCACTCGACGAATCTCTCCGTTTAGCGTGTGTTATCAAGAGCCCTAGTAAACTATACCCTTCGGGTCTTCGTCCGTACCGTCCTTCGCCCGTACAGTCTTGGTATACCAATGGAACGAACCAAACGTCTTCGAGAACGCCCGTTTCATTGTCATAGTCGACCCAAGGAGTCCCAAGTCGGACGTGATCATGGGAAGCGAGAACATGACTGGGGCCTGATGGCAGGGAAGAGCACAGATCGACTTCTATGTTCTTGTCTTCAGGACCAACCCACTGGCTTCGAAAAAGGAGGGCAGAGAGGGAGAGCGATCCGCCGTCGACCTGGCAAAAAGGCAACTTGTCTTCTCGGAGGGAGACTGTGCATGATACTACTTCGGCGAGCAGGGTCATGACCTTCTCTCGGCCGTAGAAGATCAAACTTGGATCGTAACGAACGCCTTTATCGCAGGACGCCCAGGACCATGACGGGGGACGCTCTCCACATCCGGGCCAACGCGGTGATGGCTGCTCCAATTGCTTCCAGAGAAGGTCAAAGAGGAGGGTGTCGTACCAGAGCCCAGCGAGGTAGCCTGGACCGAGCACAGGAGCGAACATCTCCGCGAGTCCAGAGATAGCGACGAGTTTGTCGGACGTTTTCGTCAGCGATCGGCGCGTGTAGTCCTCGACGACCTGCAGCCACCTGGAGTGGGCGTACTTCCGTTCGAAAGAGTCGTGTCCGACCGGTCGATCGGGATGGAGGATGGCGTCAGGCAATCGAGGCACGTCGAAGGTACTGTTATGCTGGAGTCCATCGACGTTCTGAGTGATGGTATGGCAGCGGAGCTGGACGGTCTCGAGTGTGAAGACAAGGGACCGTGTGGACAACAGCCTTTCTTGCAGACACCACCCCCGCTTCACAGTACGGCTCGTGGGGCCCCAACTCCGAGCGTCTGAATGAGTGCCACTGCCAAATGAGCCGTGCCACACATCTGCAGAATCCCCGACCAGGGCATCCCAATAGACGCTGCCGACAGTTGCTTGTGTCGTACCGTCCGCAGTGGCGTCAGGGAGGGGCAAGATGTGGGGAAGCCAGTTTCCGGGATCGAGGGGTCGTCGGTCCTCTAGGAAGCCTTCGGTCACGCTCGCAGCGCTGCCGGCATCGATGGTGAGGTAAGCGTTCCGGTAGACATCCCGCATCCGTGCCAGCTCGTTCTGTATATCACTGTCTGAGTTTTGGATAATGCACAGGCCATCGATCCACAGCAGCCGGACTCCTAGCGCTCGAGTGACAGCGACGGCGTCACGGATCGTCGGAGGGAGGCTCGTAACGTCGATTCCTTCTATGCGGCGTGGTTCCAGATTCTCCGTACTGGTGAGGTAGGATCTTGTTTTGGGGTCTCCAGGGCCCCATACGTAGCTGAGCGCGATATACGGCTCGCGCTCTTCGCCAGCTGTCTCGATGAGATGCAGGCGGTTGGGATTCGAGCAGTCGATGAGTCGAGTGGGGAGCGGTGCGGTTCCTATAGGAGACTGGGTGATCGCCTGGCACATGTCGTGTTCGTGGATACATTTGTCGACGCAGGCCCTTGCCGTTTCCAACACACCCCCGAAAGGCTCCGTGTGTGGTTTGCGAGAACGACCCTGGATCCAGGTCGCTGCTGGATCATCTAGTAAGCTAGTTTATCAGTACAGTTCAAGTAATGGATGCCAGGACACTCGCTCCCCCACGCACCTTCTGCGGTATGCAGATGAAATCGCATCTCTTGATTTCTGAATATGACGACTACGACCTGGCGCCAGGAGAGCAACCGCCCCACCCTAAGACACAACTCATCTTGACGATCCTTCCCTCCTAGTTTCTCCAAGAAGTTCCTCTCGAGAAACCGGCACCAGACGCATCCAGATGAAGCGCACTGCAACCACGCATCCCACGACATCGTACACATATATCCCCCAGTCCAGGATGTGGGGACGTTGGGGTTCTCAACCCGCTCCAGGAGTATCCCGAAGTGTGCGGCAACGACACCCTCCCAAGCGGTCGCGCAGATAGTCTCCGGCTTGGGCGGTAACTCCGACGGGCTAATCATGCGATAGCGGGGTGATGATGAAGGCGAATAGGTGTCGAAGAACGTGCCCGGACAGAACTGCATGTCTGTCTACGTATGCGCCGCCGAGATGCAGCAAGAGCGAGCAAGTCGTACAGGGTCGAGGGAGGTACACTTCACAGGGGAAGAATCGGCTGAAGGCGATAGACGCACCATGGACATTCACTATATATACTACACGTCAAGCCCCAAATCCAGCGTCGCCTGAACATTCAGGGCACCCGTGGGCCTCGGGTAAACCCAAACTCTGAAAAAGGCGCCGCAAGTCATCGCGGCCATGCTAGAGGTCCGCTTTGTATTGACTGTCAGATGTGATGTCGCGAGGGTTGACTTTGAACGCCTGCGAAGAACCCCAAACCCGTTTCACGGTGGTGCGAGAACCACTCAGTGACTGGGAGGAACTCGGGGAGACGGCGGGTCACAAGGACCGGCCATCCAGTTGCCACGCGTTGCTATGGGTGCACATTCGTTCTGTACGTGTGTAGTCTCCAGGCGTGTCGACGGCGATACTGTGGGGTCACAGATGGTCAGAGCAGTACGATCTGTTGAGTTACAACATCAGTATGATGCACGTGAGGCTGATAGTACTTGCCGCCTTCCGGACATCATGCACGGTACAAAGTTCCAAAACCCCCTAGTCCGTTGTATGTACCGAACGGGCAGTTTGGGGAACCGGCTCGACCTCGCGCACGCCCTACGTAGGGGATAGACGCAGCCGTCAGAGGCTAGGTGCTAGAGTACGGATAATTCGTCGTGGGCATAGTGTTACTACATTCGCATTGTCAACGCGTGGTGGAGTGGACCTGTGCGAAGCTTGCGTGACTCGCCTTGACAGGGAAGGGACCGGAGGCGCTTAGATGTTACGACTTTTCGTTGACACCAACGCGGGATATGCGTATGCGCACCCAGCAAGCATGTTCACCTGACATCTTTACCAGGACGTGGCAGGAGACGATCGAGTCCGGTGATGAGGGACGCCGTGTTCAAGTGGTCCCGCATTCGATATTGTGGTTGGTCTGTGCTGCACGCCAGTCCTGAGACTCGCACCATCAGTACGATACGGCGACGGTGCAGAATAACGTACCATCCCCCTCCCTCATCTGCCGGTGCGCTCGAGTACCTTGTTGCCATTGGGACATCTGCACTACGCCCCGACATGTCTTTTGCTACGTCGTTGAGGCCAACCAGCATCAGATGCAGGAGCGAACCGTGTATCGCGCGCCATCATCTTGCGGATAGAATAAGTCAGTACGGTGAGAATATGAGTCCCGACAGAACCCACCATTCCCGCATTCTATGGAGTACGGGAGGCCATATTGCATAGCGGATCTGTGCCAGGCGCGGAAAGCATAGATATACAGGCTAAGCACTGCGTTGCGCATCCAGGCTGCGCGAACCTCGCGCAAGTATCAAGGCGCCCGGTTAGCTCAAGCAAAAGTGCGCATATGCCAGCGCAACACCATCACAGCTATGATGAGCTTGCTATAAAAGGCTGATACTCTGCGGACTGAAACTGTCCAAGAACCGCTCGGGCTCGGAAACTCGACCTGGGAGTCGGACGAGAAACAGTACTCTCAGTCAGACCACGTTCACACCAATTCCTGGGGGGACTCGTGAGTTGACGGATATTCTCCGTAGGCGGCGGCAATAGAGTATGCTTACTCGTATCACGACAAAGGTAAGTAGAACGCGTCGAGCTCTTGCTTCGCTCCGACCATCTAGGAGGTGCGTTTGGTCGGCCGCGTGGCATGTACAACAGTGCCTCCTTCAGCGGTGGAGTTGAAAGGATCAATACCAGGGCGTGAAATGACAGCGATATGCCAGGTGCTATATGATGTGGGATGAGTGCCAATCGACGACGGACTCATTCCTTGGCTCTCTTCCGCCCTCGATTCCCCTCCTCGTCATCTCCCTGCCCTCCAGTCGCAGTGGATCCGCTCTCAAAGTCCAGTTCCAAGTCAAGCTCCATCTCACCCATAGCTGCAGTCTTCGTCGTTTCCCCCGTTCCCCCGCTCGGCCCAGACATCGCGCCAGAGACTTCACCAGAGACAGAATCAGGACCCGACGCTGCACGAACTTCCGATGCGCCTGCTACCGACACGACCGCCGTCCCATCTTCCCTCTCCCTCTCGCGCTTGATCCCCTTTCCCGCTCTCGTCGGACTCGTCGGCTTATACGTCGGCTTCACCGTCGTGAACCTATTATCTCCCAAAATACGCCCACTCGACGTCCGGTCCAGCACTGCGGACTGGCTCCGGCCTGCCCACGCCCTCGGTTTCGTTCCCAGCGCCGCCATGTTCGCGCTCACGGCGCGCGAGAATGGGCCTGCCCTTCTTCGCCCTCGAGCCCCTAGACCTATTGCTGAGGAGGAAGGACTCAGGCCCTCCGCGGGGGGCGTCATCAATTCAACGTCGTGACCGCCAACGTCGACGTCCCCGCCGTGGTCAGAGTCCGGGCCTAGTTCGAGCGGGAGGTCGACCGTGCTCGACTCTTCGTGCACGCCTGTTCCTACGACGCCAGGACTGGCGTAGGGCTCAGCGTCATCTGCGTCAATAAGAGGTGAGGATGGCATCTGGAAGTGGCGGAGGACTTCGCGGTATCCGAGCTGGATGAGTCCGTAGAAGCGCGGCTCGCGCGTGTACACGCGCAGCATGATCTCGCCGAACGACGACGGCAGCGTCACAGACACGTCGTCTGGATTCGCGCGCACGCCCTCTGCGAGCAATGTGAGCAACAGTCATATCGCGCGGGGATGCGACTCACGGTTAGGGTTATGCTTGGAGTAGAACTTGACGAAGTCGAGCGGGTTCCGATCCTGCATACCATGATGGCGCGGCGCTTGGTCGATGATGACATGTTCAGGTCCGAGTGCGTCCGCGTCCTCCTCCGCGACATGCGCCAGCTCGCTCAAATGGGGAGACGCGTCCTTGAGCACCTTGCATTCCCGGTACAGCTTCTTGAACGCGGCGACGACCGCCTCCGGAGTGAACACCTTCTTGAGCTGCGCCTTGCAGTGCCACGGGAAGACCTTGAAGTCGACGGACTTGTACAGGTCGCGGACGCGGATCCTATGCAGGATCGCCTGCGCTTCCGCGAGTCTCTGTCCACATCAACATGAGTACATATCAGCTCCATGCGCAGTCCAGTGGACAGTGGCGTCGAGACGTACAGGATCCTTGGAGGCTTCGATCTCCAGCTGGATAGCGTCAGTCAAATACAAGTATTCCTTCGGGTCCTCGAGTCGATGCGCGATGTGCATGACGGGCTCGGCCTTCATGAGCGCGTCCACAATCATGTACTCGACCGCCTTCGCGGTCTTATGCGAGTATATGCGCTTGTGCAGGGACATGCGCGTGTGGCAGAGCTCGAACACCTGTAGCGCGTCCTTAATGTCGTAACATATCTCGTCGTCGATCACGCGCGAGGAGTAAATGAGTCTGAGGGCGTGCATGTCAGCAACAACTACAGTGATTGGCAGTTCATGAGATGCTCGCCTCGTGAGAGATAGGTTGCTCTTCTGGTCAATGGCGTGCGAGTCGCGCGCGATGTAGTCGAATCTACGCAGATTATCAATGCGCGGCGTCTGGGTAAATAGACGGATTTAACACACTTGTCGACGTCAAGCCCGTTCAGCTTGTTCGCGACGATCTGGAAAAGGTACTGTTTCTCCTCTTTCCTAGACACATTATGGAGGATTCAGTGTCCTGACGTCGAGTCCAAATGAGAGCGGGTAACTCACAAACACATGGACGGGTCGCCCATGATCAGCGCCTTGACGAAGGCCGAGTCTTCAGGTGCCAGATACAGGTCGTTCTCCTCGAGAAGCGCGTCGAACATCATCCTCGACGCGTCCTCGTGGCACCACTTCTTCTCTGGGCTATAGCACGCCGCACACAAGATACAGCAACAAGTACTCGTCAATTTTACATCCTAGGTGCACGTGCGAAAATGACTTACAGGATGGAGGGAATGAACATAGAGTCCCATACATGGCTCCAAGGGCCATGTCCCAGGTCGTGGCACAGACCAGCGATGGTGACGCACTGGACGTCGCGCTGAGTTATGCCTAGTGAAGGCTGAGACTCTTTAAGGTGCATAGCGAGGGTTTGCGCGAGGTACGCGACGCCTAGCAGGGGATTTAAACGAGCATAAGATTCCGCGTTGCATTCACAACACTACGACATCCGACTCAACAACGATTCTACTCCAGCACAATTCCCCTCATAACGCCGTTCCCACTAGCAGCGACACGCATATAACCCCCCAATTACGCGATACACAACCCTGCTGCCACATGCTGCGTGCCCAGAGCGGGAAAGGAACTCACCTAGACAGTGCTCGAATCGGTTATGGGACGCGCCTGGCCAGACGTAGTAGGAAGTGCCGAGCTGCTTGATGTTCCTCAGCCGCTGAAATTGTGGCCTGTGTCGGAGAAGTCGCCTTCAGCTATCAGGCGTCAGAACGAGCACACAATGACTTACGTGTCGATAATGGCGCATATGGTCGGACCGAATGGGACTATATGCCAGAACACCATCAGGCTACTGAAAAGGCCGAGCTAGGGAGCACTCACGGTAGTCGTGGATAGAGTCCTTGAATCGCCTGACTGAGGCGGGGCCCTCAACTCTCTCGTCCGTCCAACAGTCGTCGAGCTCGAGGAGCATCCTTTTGCGCGAGTGAGAGGCCATGAGGGATGAGAGAGGAGGCTATAAGCAGGATGCAATGAGGCAGCGAGGGAAGACGAGAACCCGCAAGCGAGCCAAAAAGAGCAAATATGAGAGACTTCGAGCTGCAGCGGGGACTATTGCTGCACAAAGAGCCGCGTGTAACGTTAGGCTGGGCAAGATGAGATGAGAGGCGGATGGTGGACGTTGACAGAAAGTCGTGCAGATATACGGAGAGGAGCCTAGGGAGTGGCGGCACCGCTCGGCTGAAATCCTTGGTCAGATCACCGCCGATGCGACCCTGACCATGTCCACCAACGCCGTACTCGACATTGTATTCTCCTTGCCGTTGTTCTGGCACAGCGAGGACAACACACACCACGTCGAGCTCGATGTACGATCAACAAAGGAGAATGTGGGTCGCGCAAGTGGCACAGGGAGGACGTCATTGTGTGTGCTCGCCATCATTCCGAGAAGGTCTCACAGCTGCTGCTGATGTCCACGCTTACTCCTTTCATCAACCCGCGGGGTTCAAAAACATTGCCTCAAGGATGTACTTACTCAAGAACATAGTCGTCGGCTGCCACTGCTTGCACAAGAACGTTGTTGCTACATACACGCGTGGGCCGAATCTAACTGACCATGGACTTGCCCGTGTTTGTCCTGCTGAAGGCAAGTACAACCTGTGGGTTCATACGAACTTCATGTCCGCCGCGAGTACTCTTCGGTACACCCTCCGATTCTGGCTTAAACCTGTACGCTCTAGTGCCGGGGGCCAAGAGACACCGTCCGGCTCCGCGACCTCGGTTACTACAATGCCTTGTATGCCATACTATTCATCGGACCTCATAATCGGAATGGCCTACCACTCTTGAACTTGGTCAGTGTCCTCGCTATCCGTGTATGTGTGAAGTTTCATTGGTTCAACAGGGACAAAAATGTCAGAGTCATCCCCGGCCGTATCACCGCCCTGTGCCTCTCGCACAGACTTCACTTCCAGGTGTCGGTTCGCACCCTTGCTGACAACCCACTCGCACGGGAGCAGTCGCGCGCGGAGGGTAAGTGACGCTCCGAGTACAGCTTCGACAAAGTCAATCTAGCGCAGCGATGGTGGGTCGGCGAGGAATCACAGGGACGACACAACCTGTTGCAGAGGAGGGGACACAGGAATGCCGCTTGTTCAGTAGTCCAGTGGTCTTTGTCAAGGAGATTACGAGCACAGAGATGTCGTGGTAGATCTGAGTCCTAACACAACAAGCGGGTTCGACATAAGTGCACGAACAGTGGCACAGAGATGCACTCCGCAGGAGGGCGAGTTGTCAAGGACTCCAACACCATACCTTCTCGCATTAGAGCAATGCCGATTTCAGTACGATGTGACGAGGAAGCTTAGAAACCAGGAATACGGATTCCTCAGTCCGCCGAGTACGACATACGTACTATACTCTACTTGCATGAACTGATATGCACACATAAGTAGTGGTAGCCAGCGGAAGAGAACTACAATATACTATACCGCTTTCCGTCCGCCGTTCTATGATTTGCAGCCCTCTACCAGCGCCGTTCTGAGCTTATACCAGCACTATCTCGAACCATTCGTCTGATGAACACTCGAGATCGCCAAGGCCATCGCTACAGTTATAGGCCCGCCAGTACCCAACACGTCGATACAAGACCCTCTGATTCCCTTGGAGATCCTGCTCTACTCGGGCAACTCGCACAACGAGGCCGGACATCTTGATCGTATAACTCTGTTGCAGGATCGGGATGATGAACAAGTCCCCAGCATCTATGTCGTCCTCGCAGTCGAATGTCGCCTCGCACAACTCCGACCGCGTCTCGTCTGGCAGCGAAATAGTCTCTTCGTCCGCACCGCTCCCATGGTCGATAATCTGGACAGACCGTGTTGCACAGCGAGACTGCAGCCAAACCGCGTAACCTGGTCTGTGAGGCGCACTGCTACTCCTCTTGCAGGGATGGAGCCGCCACTGCGTGCGAAGAACGAGAGATCCACCAAGGACTGGCCCGAACGGTAGTAACGTCTTGTCCTTCAGCAGGACCGTGCATTCTACCACTTCCACCAACGGCTTGCCATCGCTAGAGGTCATCATGAGCACGCCAGCGTCGATGGTGGCCCACGACCATGACGGCGCACGGTACCCTTGAGGGCCCTTCGGAGATTCAGACTCGAGAGCGTGGTGCCGATTCTCGCGGCGAAACCACAAGAGATCCCGAAGAAGGCTTTCGCGCCATAGTCCAGCCAAGTAGTCAGATCGCAGCACACGCGCGAAGAGCTCAGCCAGCCCAGCGCATGCTACCAGCTTTTCCGACGGATCAGAGAGCGCGCGGCAAGAGTAGTCCTGGATAGCGTCACACCAACTTGTGCGAATCGACCGCCATTCCTCTGAGTCGTGCGCAACGGGTTGTTCGGGATGAAAGACAGCGTCTGGAAGCCGGCACAAGTCGGCGTCCGCGCGGTGCTGAGCACCGCCGATGTTCTGGGTGCTGGAGTGACATCGGAGCTGGACGGTCTCGGAGGTGAAGACGAGGGAACGGGTGGACAACAGCGCCTCCTGCAGGCACCATGCCCGCGTGTTGGTGTGGTTCGTCTGATCCCAGCCGCCTGTGAGAACGTCCGGGTTGGGAGAGTTGTTGTAGGGGTCCCGGACCATGAGATATACCGTACCGACCTCGCCTCCAGGGCAGATCCAAGGCAATGTGGCATCCGGATCTAGGAACCGGCGGTCTTCGAGGAAGCCGTCGGCGACACTCGCGGCACTGGCAGCATCAATTGTGAGGGAGGAGTGGCGGTATACGTCGCGCATCGACGCCAGTTCGCGATTCATGTCTTCAGGCGCGTCTTGGATGATACACAAGCTGTCGTTCCACAGGAATGGGATACCTAGTGAATGCGTGACGTATATGGCGTCCCGTATCGTCAGAGGGAGATCCATGAGGTCGATTCCGGTCATATATGAGGATAGGTTGGTCCGGGTGCATCGGTGAGATTGATCGTGATCCACGCCCCAGACGTAGCTCAGTGCAGCATAGGCCCCGCGCATGGTGGAGTCCGTCTCGACAACGCGCACTCGGCGAAGATTAGAACAGTCAATGAGCCGGGTGGGGAGAGGAGCCGCTGACCCAACAGGAACAGGATGCGGTGTGATCGCTTGACATTGGACATGATCGCGTACGCACTCCTCGACGCAAGCCTTTGCCAGAGCCAATGTACGAGTTGAACCCACGTCTGGAACGCGCGTTCGCCCATTAACACACGTCGCTGCGGGGTCATCTGTTACAATCCAGTCAGCTCGCTCGAAATCTAACGAGATGTGGACGTCCAAACCTACCTCGGTCTGTATAAAGATCGAACTTGCGAGGGTTGTCGTTGACAATGATGGTCAATGTGTCGACCGTCCCAGGGGGCTTCTCCACCTCGGTGTCTACATAGAATGGCCCGTCTTCGCTCCCAACTTGGACATGAACGCTAGAGATAGGCCAGCTCGACTCGCGAAGTGTGGCCAGGAACTGCCTTTCGAGGAAGCGACACCATGCACAACCGGAGCGGGAACACGCCAACCATGCGGATGACGAGACCGTATACTGGTACCCTCCCGTCCAATAACGCCTTTTCTTGTCGGTCTCCCAATGGCGCTCGATTTGCTCATCGCGTATGCCGAATCGAGCTGCGAAGACGCCTTCCCAAGAGGCGCAGATTGATTGCGGGTTAGATACTAGCAAAGACATGCATCCGACAGTAAGTTGTAACACAGCGGATGTACGAGGCGCTGCGGTAGTTCAAGTTGGTGTCTCCAGGCGCGAGTGGTCAAGTCAGAGAGCACTATATTGCAAAGGGCCCCATCTCAAGGATGGCATAGTATCTGCGCATGGCGTAATCCTGTGTAACCTAGGACGCTCGTACGTCTCAGCCGGGAGACCACAAGCAGTGAGGCGTGTGATGCCAGAACCTACAGTCTGAAGAACGATCGGGTGCTAAGGCGGTACATCTGGCCGTGTCATACTCCCGAGGAGGCGATGCACCACTTACCTATATCCCGAGGGTCGGTCCCCAGGGCTCCAGATGGTGTATTGGGCGACAAGTAGAAGCATTTCCGCGACGATGCTGCACGTACGAATTCGACCAAGCTGAGGTCTCGAGGAGGCTCGCTGATCAGCTGAGTTGTTTAGTATTCGAACCCCGCTGTGGCTGCCATCATCAGGTCCTGCTCTTCATGCGTACGCTGCGTTGTTTCGGCGTGACTTTCACACTCGAGGAAGCTTGAGGGCTCGACAGGTCCTCAGTGGGGAGCAGAAATCTAGAGGCAAGTCAGATCTTGTATGACCAGTTTGGCTTGCCTGGGTGTGTGTCCGGCTATGAGCGTCTGAACGTCGGAGGGCTCCGGGGAGGGACGACAGATATACCAACCCGCCGGTACAGCAATACTAGGCTCTAGACAAGACGCGCGCGACAAAATTGAATCACAACGAAGAGAGGAATAGTCTTGGATCGTGTACTTTGTAGACATGTAGATGCGAGATTT
Source organism: Cubamyces lactineus (assembly GCA_022376465.1). Taxonomy (NCBI): domain Eukaryota; kingdom Fungi; phylum Basidiomycota; class Agaricomycetes; order Polyporales; family Polyporaceae; genus Cubamyces; species Cubamyces lactineus. The sequence goes on along the minus strand of JACDTU010000019.1, from coordinate 657,666 downwards.
CGAAGCGAGCACAAGGGAGTTGTGAGAGACGGTGCCGATCTGCATCACCATCCACATGTACGCCAGTCCTTCCTGGGCGCCTTCCTCTAGATGATTGTTATTTCATACCATTCGTCTGAGGCACGTATGCCTTTGAGGCCGCGGTTAAATCTATAGGCCAGCCAGGACCCGACCCGTCGGTACAAAATCCCCTGAGGGTCCTGCTCAACCCTGGCAATTCGCAGGATTAGACCGGACATCGCGATAGTGTGATGCTGTCTCAGGATAGGGAGAATCCACAGGTCTTCAGCCTCGATGTCGTCCTCACAGTCGAATGTTGCATCGCACAGCTCTGCGTTCCTCCTATAACTCGACAGGAGACGGTCCTTGTCGTCACTGTTCTCGTGCGCAGTAGTGTGACTCGATTGCCTTGCGCGGCGGGACTGCAGCTGGATGGTCCCACTTCGGCCATGCGGTCTCTCGGTATGCTTCTTGCATGGATGGAGCCGCCATCGCGTGCGAAGAACGAGAGATCCATCGATGACTGGCCCGAAGGGTAGCAGTGTCTTGTCCTTCAACGTGACCGTGCACTCCAGCACCTCCACCAGCGGCTCTCCACTGCTAGAAGTCATGAAATCCACGCCAACATCAAGGGACGCCCATGACCACGACGGCGCGCGATACCCTCGAGGGCGTCCCTGGTAGTCACTGAATCTGCAGCGCTCCCACAAAAGATCGCGCAGAAGGCTATCGCGCCATAGACCAGCTAGATAGTCGGACCGCAGTACGCGCGCGAACAGTTCAGCTAGGCCGGCGCATGCGACCAGCTTGTCCGACGGATCAGAGAGTGAGCGACGGGAGTAGTCTTGAACAGCGCCGCACCAACTCTTACGGATTGACCGCCATTCCTCCGATCCATGCGCGAAAGGTTGTTCAAGATGGAAGATAGCGTCCGGAAGCCGGCACAAGTCGGCGTCCGCACGGTGCTGAGCACCACCGATGTTCCGAGTACCGGAGTGGCACCGGAGCTGGACGGTCTGGGAAGTGAAGACGAGGGAACGAGTGGACAACAGCGCCTCCTGCAGGCACCATGCCCGTGTGTTGGTGTAGCTTGTTTCATCCCAGCCACATGTGAGGACGTCCGGGTTGGGAGAATCACTGTAGGGGTTCCGAACCACGAGATAGACCACCCCGATCTGGCCATCAGGGCAAATCCAAGGCAGCATGACTTCCGGGTCAAGGGGCCGACGATCTTGGAGGAAACCATCAGCGACGCTCGAGGCACTGGCGGCATCAATTGTGAGGTAAGCATGGCGGTAGACGTCGCGCATCGATGCTAGCTCGCGGTTCATGTCTTCAGGCGCGTCTTGAATGATACACAGACCATCAGTCCACAGGAACGGGATGCCGAGCGCGTGTGCGACGTGGATAGCGTCTCGTATTGTCTGTGGGAGGTTCGTGGGGTCGACCCCGACCATGTACGAGGACAGGTTGGTTCGGGTACATCGATGGGTTTGGTCGCGGTCTTTGCCCCAGACGTAGCTGAGGGCAGCGTAGGGGCCGCACGTGCTATCGTCTGTCTTGACAACGCGCACGCGACAAGGATCTGAACAGTCAATGAGTCGGGTGGGAAGGGTAGTCGGCTTAGTAGAGCATAGTGTGATAGCCTGGCATCGGTCATGATCTCGCACACATTCCTCAATACAGGCCTTCGTGAGGGCCAGCGTACGCGGGGATCCGACGTCTGGGATACGGGTTCGCCCGTTGACCCTCGGCGATGCTGGATCATCTATTACGTATGTTAGCTCGCTACGGTCTTAGTGAACGATGCATATTAAAACGTACCGCTGTCCGTGTAAACATCGAATTTACGAGAGTTGTCGTTGACGACGATGGTAATCGTGTCGACCGTGCCAGGCAACTTCTCTACCGCAGTGTCCACGCGGTGCGACACGTCTTCGCTCCCAACCCGAATATTCACCGTAGGGACAGGCCAGTCCGATTCCTGCTGTGTCTTCAAGAAGTGGCGCTCAAGGAATTGACACCACGAGCAACCAGAAGCGGCACATGCCAACCACGCCGATGGCGAGATCGTGTACTCGTATCCTCCCGTCCAGTGACGTTCCTTGTTGTCCGCGTCCCAGTGCCGCTCGATTGGGTCGGCCCATATCCCGAACTGCGCAGCGAAAACACCCTCCCAGGCACTCGCACAGATCGTCTCTGGCCTAGGTGACAGATCCTTACGAAGAAAAGTGAGAGGCCAAGGAGCGGGGCATCTAGACATTGCAGGAGCTTGAGCGATTGACACGAGCAAGGGTGATCTCAGAGGCGCACCAGAGACGGATAGCGAGACAAGGCGAGAACTTGGGCCAATACACGAGGTGATCGTAAATTTATAGATCTACCTGAGCGTTCCCATGTGATGGATATGAGGTTATGAGGCAATGCATGTGCAGACTCTAACCGGGACGCAGTGCTGCCGCATTGCACAGCAGTACGGCCAGAATTTGTGGGTAGCACGGCCCTAGGATGTCCAGGGAGCATGGAATCACCTACCCGAAGTTTTCATGGTGTAAGAAAGCTGTGATATAGCCTAGATCTAGAGTTCAAGTGTTGCAGGACGCTTCTTCAGGCGTTTAACATCTTCTCTGGCTCCCAGGCATATGTACCATGGCGTTTGTTACATATCGGGATGAGTTGCCCAACACCCGACCATACGATCAACCCTCTCAGCGGCCCCGCCTCCCGAAGCTGTTTGGATCCGCTTCGCAGAGAACGAGGCCTAGTACGCCACTATACCGCTTGCATGTTCTCCAGGTCTGGACGACCTATAGCTCCTGTACGGTATCGTCTTCGTCGCTTTGGCGCGTCGATTCCAGGTACTTACAGTACTACTTGCGCCGCGATGAGGCGTTCGATGCCTCCGGACGATTTGGCAATAACCAATGGCTGTGTGTCATCTATGGTTCACGAGTGTTTCTCATAATTGAACAGAGCCATGAATCGCTTCCGCATCATAACAAGCCTGAGGGATATAATAAATTTGTTTTAGCATAAGTTCCGCGGTGCCACGGGTAAGGCACTGTGGCTGTGCTTATAGGAAGCCATCTCTCTCGTCGCGGCCCTCCGCAACTTGCATTTGAACCATGTCTCCCTCAAACTTGGAGTCCTCCCGGTTTCAATCAAACCTACACTCGAGAATAGCAGTGGTTTCCTGATTACCTGAAACTTAACGCACCCTCTGGGTCACGAATACTATCCAGTACGCTCATCCGCTTGCCCGCAATTCGCAGCCTGCAACCCTGAATCGTACCAACCGTAGGTTATACATGAGTTGGACATCGCAGCTGGATCTCACATACCCTCTCTGCTTGCTATATATGCGTAGTTTCCAACGCCAATCCTCCCTAGCCACAGACCAGTCGTTTGCTTCGACGCGGCGAAGAACGGCTAGGGACGGAGCGCGGCGAGCACGGCCTCAAATATTGCGGCTGCTCTGAGGAGATCTTCGGCATTAGCTGTGCAGAAACACGACAGGTACTCTCGCTTCTCTGTGTCCTCCTGGTACTTCGGCCACTAGAGTTGCATACGCGCGCATTGATGCCAAGTGGACTTTACAAAACAAGGGACAGGTTCGGGAAGGGCATACCTACAACGCCGAAAGCACCTCAACCCGCGTTCTGTCGGCTGATACTGGTGAGTCATTGCATCGGTTTGAGGCTTTGAGTGGCGGACCTCAGCACTGCTGAGAGACAAATTGTCTCTCTATAGTCTATCACAAATGATGGCCCTTCGACCTACGCGTCTTCGGCTAACGCTAGTGAGCTTGCGAATACGCTTCAAAGGCCCGATGTCTGCGCTCGTGCAGCGCACCTTTCCCCCCTTCCCTTCATTTTCACTATTCCCCTCGGGGCGCTCCCATTTTTCTTCTCTTCGGATGGCGCGTCTCACCATTAGTCTTATTCCCATTCTCCTGGCGGGCCTCGTCAGCGCCGTTGCCTCTCCCTGGTCTCTCTCGAGACCTGGAATGCGCCAGATCGATGCTGTCTCGCATGAAGTGTGGCACAAGACCAACGGCACGAAGCTGCCTCCTTTGAACACTACTTACTACTTCGACCAACTCATCGACCACGACAATCCTTCTCTTGGGACGTTCAAGCAGCGGTACTGGCTCTCTTATCAGTACTATGAACCAGGTAAGTTGGCCTTGTTTGACTCGCAATCGTGCTCATAATGTTGGTCAGGCGGTCCCATTGTGTTGATGAACGGAGGGGAGGGGGATGCATCCAGTAAGTCACTCGCAAAATGAAGGAACTCAGGCTGACCACGCTACTAACCCAATCCCTCGCATATCACTTAGCCCTCATCGGCTACCTGACGAACCTTACGATGGTGGGGTACATAGCGGAGAAGTTCAAGGGCGCAGCGGTGCTGCTCGAGCATCGATTCTTCGGAGAGTCGAATCCGTATCCCGACCTCTCCGTCAAGAGCTTCCGCGTGCACACGATCGAGCAGGCTATCAACGACCACGAATACTTTGTCAAGAACGTGCATCTCCCGATGCCCGGAGGGAATCACGTATCGGGCCCTGACGAGGCTGCATGGATCTTGTTCGGAGGAAGCTACTCTGGCGCTTTAGCTTCGTTTACTATGACCAGGTGGGCTATCACGGTCACGTGTAGAGAGGATGCAGGGCTGATGCGTGAGTGCTAGGAAACCAGGTCTCTTTGCTGCGAGCTACGCGTCCTCTGCTGTAGTGCAGGCCATATCGTGAGCTCTCCACTAGATGTATGCTCCCTGCTCGCGTCCTGATTCGTCTCTCAGCGATTACTGGGCATATTACGAACCCATCCGAGAGTACTTGGCCCCGAACTGCACCGCCGATATCGAAGCGGTGGTCAACTACATGGACGGGGTGCTCACCTCTGGGAACGCTTCGGCGATCAAGTTCCTGAAGGACAGCTTCGGACTCGGCGCCGTTGAACACAACGATGACTTTGCGTGGATATGTACGTGTGATCCCTCACATCTTTCTCGATGCGCACTGTCGTCGTTACATGCTGAGCATGACGTCCAGTCGCCGAAATCCCCCAATCTTGGCAATCTAACGCGCTTTCGATTCCTGGAGGTCCGATGTTCCAGTTCTGCGACGCTATAGAAGTGAAGGATGGCAAGGTACCAGGACCAAATGGGTGGGGTCTTGATCATGCACTCGCGGCGTGGATCAACTTCTACAACTCCACCTACTTTGCCAGCCGTGCGTACTCATCGTTTTCCTGCATCGGGAACAATGTGTTACGCTCCGTGCTGTAACCCCGAAGTCCGATCCCTGAACCCCCGTACTCCGCTCCTTACTCCGCGTTACGTACTCCGTTCCTCCGTACTCCGTTCTTCCGTACCCCGTACCCCCGACTCCGTTCTCCGTACTCCGCACTTCGTACTCCGTACTTCGGACTTCCCCCGACCCCATGACTTACATGTCTCAGATAACCCCTCATGGCGCTACCTACATGAGGCTTTTGCTTACTGAGCTATCTACGTTATCTTACCCTTGGCAAGCTACTTCGTACTTTCGTTCTACTCCTTCCTATCACTGTTACGCTCCGTGCTGTAACCCCGAAGCCCGATCCCCGAACCCCCGTACCCCGCTCCTTACTCCGCGTTACGTACTCCGTTCCTCCGTACTCCGCTCTTCCGTACCCCGTACCCCCGACTCCGTTCTCCGTACTCCGCACTTCGTACTCCGTACTTCGGACTTCCCCCGACCCCATGACTTACATGTCTCAGATAACCCCTCATGGCGCTACCTACATGAGGCTTTTGCTTACTGAGCTATCTACGTTATCTTACCCTTGGCAAGTTACTTCGTACTTTCGTTCTACTTCTTCCTATCACGTACATCTCTTATTGTTTCTATCGGGTTTCTGACTTAGTATAAATACTGCCCCGGAATGTAGTAGCTACTCAGTTCGGAAATCTCGTTATACCCATTACTGGTTCAACTCGTAGTCCGACACTCAACCCCGACCCTCTAGTCCGACCAACCTTCGTTCCCTTCCTACCAACCCCTTCAACCCAACCCCGTTCCCAAGTCCGACCTTCGTCCCGTCAAGTCCGTACTCCGAAGTCCGCAAATAGAGGACACCGAGTCGGAACCCGTGCGTTACTAATAGTTTCGCGAAAGTCCTCACCCCAGTGCTAGTCCGACCTCCGGTCGTACTCCGACCCCGAACTCCGTCCAAGTCCCGACCACCGGAGTTGTACCCCCGGACGGCACGGTCCTAACAGTATTTCCGAACTCACCGGGTTTCACTCAATATGTCCACTCGAACCGTAGTCCGCACTCAGACGCAATCTCGCGCCCTAGAGCAAGAAGACCCCGCCGAGAACTGGAGTGGCTGGACAGCTCGCCGAGGCGACTCAGCGACGCAAGAAGAAGCTACTCCGAGCCGCCGCGGGCAGTTCGCTCGAACAATCGTCGAAGCGTCCTCCGATGGGGACGACGAAGGTGACCCGCCTCAGCCTCTGGTCATCTCTACCGCGATTGCCTCGCAGGTACCCCGCGAGCCATCTCCGGGGAACCCGTTCTCCGAAGGTCAGCCTTCAGGTCCGAGCCGCGGGCCTCCGGGTCCGCCTAGTCCTCCAGGTCCGCCGGGCCCTCCAGGACCGCCAGGCCCTCCGGACAACGACCCACAAGGGCCGGGAGACGACGACACTAGCTCAAGCTCGGACTCCTCCGACTCCGAAGACCGGGTTCAGACGCAACTAGCGACCGCGATCTCTCTCATCGCGCGTACCCTCGAACGTACTACCGCTCCAACTCCGGCGGTTACCCAACCTTCGAACAACGAGCGGCACAACGTCCGCGAGCCGGACCAGTTCGACGGGTCCGACCCCAACAAACTCCGGTCTTTCTTCACGCAGTTGGAACTTGTCTTCAAGGCCCGACCCCGAACCTTCGACTCCGATGAGAAGAAGGTGACCTACGCCATCTCCTTCCTCAAGGGCACCGCGCTTCAGTGGTTCGAGCCCTACCTCCTCGAAGGCGACTCGGACAACCCCCCCATCTTCCTTACATCCTACGACCACTTCCAGGAGGAACTCCGAGTGAACTTCGGTCCTTACGACGCCTCCGGAGCTGCGGAGCATGAGCTGATGAACCTCCGGATGGGCGACAACCAGCGGATAGCTAAGTACATCACTCAGTTCACCCGCCTCGCTACTCAAGTCCGTTGGGGTAATGCTCCGCTCCGGTACCGGTTCTACGACGGACTTCCGAACCGTCTCAAGGACCGCATCTCCGAGGTCGGCAAGCCCGAGACCCTGGTGGCCCTTCGCGACCTCGCGCAGTCGATCGACAACCGCTACTGGGAGCGCAAGGCCGAGGTCTCGCGCGAGTCCGGACCTTCGAAGTCCGGTAACAAGTCGACCTCCGACTCCAAGTCCTCCAACTCCGGCAACAAGTCCGGAGGTAACAACTCCGGACAGGCCTCCTCGTCTACCCCGTCCAAGTCCGGCAATTCCGGTACTTCGTCGAAGTCTCCTAAGACTCCGAAGACCCCGGCCAAGACGTACACCGACAAGCTCGGTAAGGACGGAAAACTCACCCCCGAGGAGCGTCAACGCCGTTTCGCCAACAATCTCTGTCTCTTCTGCGGTGGAGCTGGTCATACCGCGAGTGCTTGTCCGAAGAAGACCTCGTCCGCGACTAAGGGTCGCGCCGCTCAAGCCAACCCCGCTCCCGCTGCGCCCGCTCCGGCTGCAGCCCCGAAGGAGACAAAAAATTAGTCCGCGGTCCTCCGAACTCCGTACCCCGTGAGGACCGCGTTGACTCCTCCGGTACGGAGATCCTCAGGCTCAACGCGTCCGCTCTTTCCGACCCCCATGCACTCTTCCTCGACTTGTACTCCGATCCTATCCCAACTCCGTTCCGCGCCCTTATCGACTCCGGTTCCTCCCATTGTTTCATCGACTCCGATTTCGCGACTATGTATCAACTCCCAACTACCGCCGTAACCCCGCTCCGTCTACAGCTTTTTGACGGTACTTCTAACCACCTGATTACTTCGTTTACCACTCTGCCCGTACATTTCCCGTCTGGAGAAGTCCTCAATATAGATTTCTATGTTACTCCGCTCGACAAGTCCGTGTCTGCCGTTCTGGGATACAGCTGGCTCTCCGCCTACAATCCGTTGATTGACTGGAAGAAGCGCAGCATCCAATTCCGTTCCGCACCCCCGCCGCGTCCTGTTTCTGACACCATGGTACCCCCGCCAGCTCCGGCTGAGCGTACTCCGTCTACTCCGTCTACTCCGGCTACTCCGGAACTACCGACTTCTCCTACTCCGACCTCCGTACCCCGGATCTCCCTTGTGAACGCTGCTGCTTTCGCTCGGGCTTGCAAACTCCCGGGGTCCGCGAGCTATACCCTGAACCTGTCTACCCCGGACTTGGCTACTGCGCGGAGTTTGTCCATCTCCGACTCTCCCCCGGACCTCACCGGAGTTCCGGAGGAGTACCACGAGTTTGCGGACGTCTTCAGCAAGACCAAGGCCGACATCCTACCGGAGCATCGCCCCTACGACTTAAAGATCGACCTGGAAGAAGGGGCTACTCCGCCACTCGGACCTATTTACTCCCTCTCAAAACTCGAGCTCGACACGCTTCGGGAGTATATTGACGAGAACCTCCGATCGGGGTTCATACGTCCGTCCAACTCTCCCTGCGGAGCTCCCGTCCTCTTCGTCAAAAAGAAGGACGGATCTCTTCGCCTTTGCGTGGACTACCGGGGCTTGAATAAGATCACCCGGAAGGACCGCTACCCCCTTCCTCTCGTCTCGGACTTGCTGGACGCGCCGCGGAAGGCCCGGATCTATACCAAAATCGACCTCCGTCACGCCTACAACCTAGTCCGCATAGCTCCCGGAGATGAGTGGAAGACCGCGTTCCGGACCTGCTATGGGTCCTTCGAATGGTTAGTCATGCCGTTCGGACTTTCTAACGCGCCCGCTGCCTTTCAGCGGTTCGTCAATGACATCTTCGCGGACATGCTCGATGTGTGCGTCATCGTCTACCTGGACAACATCCTCATCTACTCCGACAACCCCGAGCAACACCGCAAGCACGTCAAAGAGGTACTCCGGCGACTCCGCAAGCACCGGCTTTATGCCCGCGCTGACAAGTGCGAGTTCCACACGGACTCCGTCGAGTACCTCGGGTACATCCTCTCTCCCACCGGACTTACCATGGCGGAGTCGAAGGTTAAAGCGATCTTGGATTGGCCCGAACCCCGGAAGGTCCGCGACATACAGTCGTTCCTGGGGTTCGCGAACTTCTATCGACGGTTTATTCCAAACTACTCCGAGATCGTACTACCGCTGACCCGCTTAACCCGCAAGTCCGTGCCTTGGCACTTCTCCGAGGAATGTCGGAGTTCGTTCAACGCTCTCAAGAAGGCGTTCACGACAGCTCCGGTACTACACCACTGGATGCCCGACCAACCCCTCACCGTCGAGACCGACGCCTCGGACTACGCCATTGCCGGCATTCTCTCCCTTACCACCGAGTCCGGTGAACTCCACCCCATTGCTTTCCACTCCCGCACCTTGACCGGCGCGGAGTTGAACTACGACACCCACGACAAGGAACTCCTCACGATCTTCGAATGTTTCAAGACCTGGCGGCACTACCTCGAAGGTTCGGCAACTCCGATCGACGTTGTCACGGACCACAAGAACTTGGTGTACTTCGCGACTACAAAGCTGCTAACCTGTCGCCAAGCCCGATGGTCGGAGTTCCTCTCGCAGTTCAACCTCGTAGTCCGGTTCCGGCCAGGTAAGCTTGGAGCGAAGCCCGACGCACTGACACGCCGTTGGGACGTCTACCCAAAAGAGGGGGGCAGTGACTACTCTGTCGTCAACCCACACAACTACCGACCGGTTTTCACCCAGGAGCAGCTCGCCGCGTCCCTCCGGGCTACCTACCTTCGACCCCCCGTACTCCGAGCTTCCTTCATCCTCGACTCCGAACAACTCCTCTCGGACATCAAGTCCGCTCAAGCAACCCCGACTCCTGACCCCGAACTATCTGCCGCACTCAAGCTCGCCTCCAAAGGCAACTCCCGATGGTCCCGCGATGAAGACGGACTACTCCGACTCTCAGGTCGAGTCTATGTTCCGAACTCCGGTGACCTCCGCCTTCGTGTACTCCGAGCTTGTCACGATCATCCTACTGCCGGACACTGGGGACAGAATAAGACGCAAGCCCTGGTCCTGCGGGACTACGCCTGGCCCGGACTTCGACTCTTCGTCCGGGACTACTGTAAGTCCTGTACTACCTGTGCGCGAGCTAAAGTCCCCTGGCATCTTCCCTACGGTACTTTGAAGCAACTCCCGATCCCCGAGCGACCCTGGAACTCCATCTCCATGGACCTCATCGAGCAACTCCCGAACTCCGCTGGCTACACCGCGATCTTGGTGGTAGTCGACAGGCTCACTAAGCAAGGTATATTCATTCCTACCCACGACACGCTTACAGCCTCGGAGTTAGCGGACTTGTTCGTACTCCATGTGTTCTCCAAGCACGGAGTTCCCTCGCACGTTACCTCCGACCGGGGCTCGGAGTTCGTCTCTCACTTCTTCCGCTCCCTCGGTAAGGCCCTCGACATGCGCCTTCACTTCACCTCCGGTTACCACCCGGAAGGCGACGGTCAAACCGAGCGGGTTAACCAGACCCTCGAACAGTACCTCCGGATCTACTCGAACTACCAGCAGGACAACTGGTCCCAACTCCTTCCCTTGGCGGAGTTCGCGTACAACAACGCCCCGTCCGCAACTACCGGTATATCCCCGTTCTTCGCGAACAAGGGCTACAACCCCGCCATCTCCGTCTACCCCGAGCGGGACCTCACCTCCGCTCGAGCTCGCGACTATGCTGTCGACCTCGACGAACTCCACACCCAACTCCAACAGCAGATCTCCGAAGCCCAGGCCCGATACCAAGTACAGGCGGACAAACACCGTCTACCGGCGCCGGACTTCAAGGTCGGAGATCAGGCCTATGTCCGAGCTCAGCACATCCGGACTACACGCCCTTCCAAAAAGTTGTCCGAGAAGTTCTTAGGTCCGTTCACTATCATCGCGCAGGTCGGAACTCACTCCTTCACCCTCCGACTACCGGACTCTATGCGCGCGGTACACCCTGTCTTCCATGTCTCGCAACTCGAGCCTGCAACTCCGAACACCATCCCCGGCCGCGTCCAAACTCCGCCACCTCCGATCTTGGTGGACGGAGAACCGGAGTACGAGATTTCGGAGATCCTTGACTCCAAGATTGACCGCCGGCGTCGGAGTTGTCAACTCCTGTACCTGTTATGACGAGCCTAGATCGGTCACGCGGTGGCTGAGCTAGGGGTCACGTCGCCTCGAGGAGTAACGAAGAGGCGAGTCAGGGATCGAAGGTCTTCTGAGAAGAGGCGAGTCGGGGTTCGGTGAATAGGCAATAGATAACCAGATCGAGCTGAGGTTCTTCGGAGAAGATCCTCGGCTTATATATACATGACCGAGACTAATAATAGACCGGATCAATGTTCAGTACGGCTAAGTATAGCTGGGGCTGACTGTACATGGGAATAAAGGTGACGTGTCCTGAGAATAACTGACGTGGCACTGACGTGGCATGGGAGAGTAGAGCTAAGTATACAACACAGTGAGTAAGCCGCAGCAGGCTCGGCCTCCGGAACGTAAGCACAGTACATAAGCATAGGACAAGTCACGAGACCAAGACGTAACCGTAACCGTAACAGTGGCCGTGTCACGCACCGTCGTAACATTACCCCCTTCGTATGGTCGACGACGACCTCGTCGTTCACCAATAATATTCGCAATTGTTGAGCCCGTCCGGGCCCTGTAGACCGCGCGCGGGGTCGTCCATGGTAGCGTCCGCGAGTTCGACAGGGGCCTGTACCCCCCAGGGTGTGTTTGCGTGCGCGTTCCTCGTCGCTTCCTCTAGCGAACTCGGGTAGAACTGTGAGTTGTTCGTCAGAGCCTGGCCATACGGGGGTGGCGGTATGACCGGGGCTTCTTCCGGGTACGCAGGTGCCGTGGTTGCAGGCCTCGTTGCGGGTTTGTAAGACAGCGAGTGTGTTCGGAATTGAACGTCTGCAAATGGAATCCGAGGAACCGGCGCTGAGGGTCCAGGGTTGGCGGTGGCTGGACCAGCTACCTCTGGAGCGTAGGGCGTTGGTGGTCGTACTTGCCGCAGCGACGTGCGTCGCGCTACACGAGATTCGACTCCTTGTTCGCGTCGTCGCTGTATTATCGTCGCCTCTTGTGCTCTTCGGGTGTAGCTGCGGTGGTCGCGCGGTAGGTATGTGTAGTCCTCCCGCGAAGATCCAGGGATGGTATGGTACGCGGCGGGTTGTTCGCCGGACGGAGGTTCGAGCAATGGGATGAGATTGCGAGTATACGGCTGGTGTCGAACGGTGAAGGAAGGGGACTCCATGTGTTGAATGAGACCACGTCGCCCTCGACCATTGCGGAGTCAGAATCGACCAACCGATGCCTCGACGGAGCGGGCGTACTCAGTGACTTCTTGTGCCGATTCGAGGATGCGCTCGGCATCGTCTTCGTAGAGATGGGTGATGTCAGAAACCTCTTTCCTTATGTCGTTGACAACTTCTTCGACATGGTCCAGTGCTTCTGCGACGGTCTTCATGCTCCTCTTTATCCTGCCAAGTTGTCCGCGAGCTGTTACGCTTTCGAGCGTGACTCTTAAACTATCAAGCCTTAAGACGTCAATGAATAGAGAGCTTGTATCTATTCAGCTACTAGCCCTAGCTTGTCGAAGATAAGCGCGTAGTAGTATTTGCAGTTGAAAGCGAGTTAACGAGCAACCAAAGTCGTATTTCGCGAAGAGACTGAAAGCTGAGGGTCGCTCTATGGCGTCGCCTCTTATATACATGTACATCAGCCTGTAGACGGAATGTTCTAGCGTATACAAGGACTTTCTGGTATGTAGTAGTCAGCGCTAGTCGAACCTAGTAACACTGTGGCAGTGCTGCTGTGCGCTGCGCAGAAGCGCCTGTGCACTGTGCAGAACGACTGTGCACTGTGCAGAAGTGACTGTGCATAGAAAGTCCTAGACAACACAAGACTGTTCCATAGAATCCGCCATATACAGTCGTAGCTAGAATCCCAGAGCTCGCCATACTCGTATCGTACAGAGTAAGTACTAAGAAATGTCACTAGTTCGTTGAGACGACGCAATACCTATCGTACATTCATAACATCAGCTCCCCCTCCGCTGAAGGTCGTCCTCGACCTTTAGAGGTGAACGATAGCGTTAGTTCTCTCGACGACCTCCGGACGGAAGACGTCCAAGGAGATCTCGACGAGATCTGCGTCGCTACCTACTGCTCGAATGCAGTCCCATTGAGCAGTCTCCGCCGCTGACATGCCTAAAGCCTCGCGATAAGTAGTCGCGATGCGTTCAGCGTCGACCTTGAAGGCGGGGTAATTTCCACGTCTGGCGATGACGTCGTCGATGAGTAGGGAGGCGGCTTGGGTGGTCCTGACCGAAGCTTCAGGCCATCGGAGATGGTATGCGACCATGATCCGAACGTCAGAGATACCGAAAGAACTGTTAGGGACCATGAAGATGTCGCCTCGAGAGTTGATGTAACCGAAACGATCTTCTCCGGTTCCTCGAAAGAAACCGCACCGTCCATGGGGTTCCTCGACGTGCTTGGTGATTGCAGTCGGGGGAGGAGGAGGCGGGGAAGGGGCCCTTACTGCGACTTTCAGGGCCTCGTGGAACTCATCTTCAGAGAGTTCGTCGATCGTGCTAAGCTCGAGGTGTTCAAGCCCAGGTAAGGGGTCGAAAGACTCGACTTCCTCATAAGAAGAGTCGGAGCTCGAGGAAGATAGGGTTGGAGTCGACCCTTCAACTGTCAGACCCCATTTGATAGCTTCCTCCTCGGGGTCAGGAGTGGAAATCTTCCAGGGGTCAGTCGAGGGAATAGACCATCCGCTATCGGAGCGTACCTCGTCTTCATCCTCTTCCTCATCTGAGGAGTCAACCTCAATAGGCTGAGGGTAGTCGTCAAGACGCTGCGGCCAAAAGACATGCCCCCAGCTATGTGTGCCGTGTTGGTTGCGCAGGGGCATTAAGTCCGAGAGGGCTCCCGCGACCTGGGGGTTAGCGAGCATAGATAGCACCTTCTCTGCTCCTTGGATTACAGCGTGGTAAGCCTCGCTCGCAACTTGATCCACTTTCTTCTTCTCTGATCTGGGCGCCGACGTCTTCTTGTTGTATCGGACGAGAGCCGAGTACGAGGGAGCGGCCCTAGCGAGGGCGCGATAGACGTCGATGAGGTCTTTGACCTCAGGGAGATGGGCAATCCGGGCCTCGACATGGCTGTAGAGGTCGGGGTGCACAATGACCCAACCAATACGATCAGCGAGAGTGCCTTCGTCGTTGCACGAGACAGTGTGTCGGGGGAGATGGTTGTAGAACACCGTCCGTCGTTCCCGAATGAAGTTGGGAGGACGGGGAATGTTGCGACGAGTAGCCTCAGAGAAACGACGACCAGTAAGACGAGTTTGAGTGTGAACCATTGTGAGAGTATGAAAAATTGTTTGGAAAATCTGAGAATATTCGAGGAAATGTTCGAGTGGGCAGTGGGTTGAGTCTTTCACGACAACTTGTGCCTCTTCTTATAGTTGCGCAAGATCGACTGCGCATTCTTGAGATGTTTTTCTGGTTCCCAAGAATTCTCCGACGCAGGCCAGCCCTTCCAAGCCACTAGGTACTGTTTTCGGGTACCTCGGGTACGGTGGCTTAGGATTGCTTCTACCTCCCATTCTTCTCCTTCCGTTGATTCTGGAGTGGGAATCGGTGGAGGTCGGACGTAGTCTGGTCCGTGCTCCTTAGTTGTGTGGTACGGAGTAAGTAGCGCTGCGTGGAAAACGGGGTGTATCTTCCATTTCTCCGGGAGTTTTAATTTGAATGTAACCGGTCCCAAGACCTTGACGATCGCGAACGGTCCCACTCGTTTTGGAATCAACTTCCTAGAGACATATGGAAGCCTGAGGTTCTTTGTATCGAGAAGAACCTTGTCTCCAAGCTTCAGCGGAACTTGAGCAGCGGGGAGCCTTCTTGACATGGCTGCGGCGGCCTGCGCGTGCGCAGCTATTGTATTCTCCCTGGCTTCCTGAAGACTTTGAAGCCTCTGCTCCGTACTTGGATGTTTTGGGGTGGTTCGGACTGTCCCAGCGGCCTCTGGCTGAAACCCGTAGAGGAGCTCAAACGGGGATTTTCCCGTGACAGAGTGTGTCCGCTGATTGTGCGCGAATTCGAATTGAGGCAGCAATTTGGCCCAGTTCTCCGGATTGTTAGCACAGTAGAGCCGAAGTGCTAAGTCGAGTTCTTGATTGACTCGTTCCGTTTCCCCATCTGTCTGCGGATGGTAGGCCGTGCTGAGTGCCGTTTCAATTCCAAGGCTGTTGTGTAGTTCTTTGAATGCCTTGGATATGAATTGCGGTCCTCGATCCGAGATGACCTTCGCAGGTAGTCCGAATCTGCGATATACGTCCCTTTGCAGAATATCCATGGCTCCTTCCGCCGTAATATTCTTGGTGCAAGGGGAAAATACCGCTGCCTTTGATACATCATGATCGACTACCACTTGGATGGCATTGAATCCATCCGACTCTGGTAGATCCGTGATATAATCCATGGTAATTGTCCGGAAAGGCCTAGTGTCCCCACTGTGTTGAATGGGAATTAAGCCTGGTTTAATGGGATGCGTATTGACCTTGCTTGTTTGGCAAGCGGCGCAACCTTTGACATATTGCGCAATGAATTTCCGCATGCCTGGCCACATATATTCCCGTTTAACCAGATCGTAGGTTTTCTGGACTCCTGGGTGTCCCATAATCGGTGCGTCGTGATGCATCTTGACTATATCACGATACAATTGATTATCTGGTGGCACATATACCCTGTTCTTGTACAGGAGTATTCCGTCGTCGTCGGACCAATCTTCTGGTTTGCCGAACTCTGGGCGTTTGGTAGCCTTTCCTTTTAGGGTAATGTACTCTACTACCGAGCTGTCCCGTAGCTTGCTATCGCGGATGCGCTCTTGTAGCTCAACGTTGACAGCTTTGGCAAAAAGTTCTGGTCCTAGTACTACGACGTCCTTGTTGTCATTTTCCCCCCCGTCATGCCCTGATCTCCGAGAAAGGGCGTCTGCTTGAGTGAGGGATTTTCCGGGTTGGTGCTTGATTACGATGTTGAACTCCGAGAGGAATAAATGCCATCGTGCTTGTCTGCGATTTAACTTCTGCGCCGTACGGAAGTAGGTCAGATTTTTGTGATCTGATAGAATTTCTGTAGGGTGTGGGGAACCCTGCAAAAAATGCCGCCATGCTTCGAGGGCTCGAACAATGGCCAGCAATTCCCTATCATAAATCTGATAGTTCCGTTCTGCAGGAGTAAAGGACTTGGACAAATAGGCACAAGGATGCCATAGTCCGTCCTCTCCTTGCTGTCGTAGTACAGCACCTGTTGCGACCTTGGAAGCATCGCACTCAATTTGAAACGGTTTCTCCGGATCCGGGATTTGCAGGATCGGTTCTTCAGTAAACCGCTTCTTGAGTGTGTCAAATGCTTTCTGACAATCAGGGGTCCACAGAAAAGGCTGGTCCTTCTTGGTTAATTCCGTGAGGGGTCGGACTATCTTTGAATAATCCCGAATGAACCGTCGGTAGAAATTACCGAACCCCAGGAATGCCTGAACCTGCTTGACTGTTTTCGGTGGTTCCCACTCGATAATTGCCTTGAGCTTTACTGGATCCATAGCGACTACTCCTGGCCGGATTATTGATCCTAGGAATTCGACTTCTTGTCTGTCGAATTCGCATTTTTCCGCCTTAAGGAATAGATCACTGTCTTGAAGTCGCTGTAAAGCTCTTCGCGTCCGCTCATGGTGATCCTCGACATTGTCTGAGAATATCAGGATGTCGTCCATGTAAATGACCATCCATCCTTCCTGAAGCATGTCCCGGAAGAGATCGTTCATCATGTTCTGGAATGTGGCCGGTGCGTTGCACAAACCAAAAAACATGACTGTCGGTTCGAACAATCCGCTGGGTGTTATAAACGCAGCTTTCCACTCATCACCCTCTTTGATGCGAACATTATTGTACCCTGCTCGCACGTCGAGCTTGGTGAATATTGTGGCCCCTTTCAGCCGGTCAATGATGTCGCTGATGAGCGGCAAGGGATATGCGTTTTTGATAGTCCCCTCGTTAAGAGCCCTGTAGTCTTGAACAGGTCGAAGACTCCCATCCTTCTTGGTGACAAAGAAAAATGGCGAGGCTAGTGGAGACTTGGATTTTCGAATGTAGCCCTTCTCGAGGTTCTCCGCAATGAATTTGTCGAGTTCTATACGTTCCGTATAGGTCAGAGGGTAGATTTTCCTCCAAGACCCCTTGGTATGATGGTCGAAGTCCTTCTTGAATTCGATAGCATGGTCCCATGGTCTCGAGGGCGGAAATCTACTTGCTGCCTTTTTCTCAAAGACCTGTCGATAGTCCTTTACAAAATCAGGTAGGATTTCGTCCAAGGTCTTCTCCTTCTGGTCTTTCTTCGCTGCTATAGCGATCTCCGTAGACTTATTAATCTTTCGGATTTTCTTCTTGCGGTACCATAGCTCGATGGCCCTCGAAGGATTAAATGTAAGCCTTTCGGAGTCTGAGTCTGCGTCGTCCTCGTCCGGTATAGCACGTACGAACGATACGACCAGATCTTGATTTAGAGGTTTTACTGGGAAATTCCACAGCATCCCTTCGGGTGGGTCGTGCTCGCATTGGTATTTATGGATCTGCTGCTGCTTCTTGATAATATCCGACTTGAAAGTAATGCGTCCACTTTCCCAGTCGATATTAGGATTGTACTTGCGGATCCATGGCATGCCGAATAAGACATCGTCCCGCCCAATGTCGGCCACATACCAATTTGTTGGGAGCTTCTTCCCGTGTAGATTAAATGTCCCCTCCACCCGATGGGTAATGGTTCCCATGCTATTAACGCTATCGTCCGCGTTCCGGAAAGTCAGAGTCTTCGGTAGTCTGACTGTCGGAAGATTGTACTTGTCCACAATCTTTTTATTGACGATCACGGCATCCGCACCAGTGTCGATGAGCCCCTTGATTTCGACGGCTTTGTCCTGAACCTGCATGTAACCGGGTATCAGCAGAGCACTGCGTCTCCGCTCTGTATTGGTTACAATAGTTACATGCAGTTCCTTGGGCAAGTCAGGCGTCGTGTCTGCTTGCCTGCCTAAAAACCCGTCTCAAAATCTGTAGCCCTGAGTGCGTTAATAGAAATATTGTCCTCTTCGTCCTCTTCGTCCTCTTCGTCTGAGATCTCCTCAGACTCGTCCTCTAAGTCCTCGTCGGTAACCTGTCGTACCTTCCGACTGACGGGTTTGCCGGGCTTCTTAGGTTTAGAAGGACAGTCTCTGGAAATATGTCCCGGCTTCCTGCACCGGAAACATAGTCCCTTGTCTTGCAGCTCCTGTCTCTCCTTGACAGAGAGCTTGTTAATATCGAGCGAGTCGTCCTCGATATTAACCGTCTTGACATTCTTCCTAGTCTTCGAGGTTTTGGCCTTGCGTCCTCTGCGATTAGCCAAAATCTTCTCCGTAAGGTGATAGCTATGGTCGATCTCCTTAGTCCTAGTCATCCACTCTTCAATGGTCGTCGGCGGAGGGTACGACATGGATATCTTCTTAAGTAAATATTCTGGAAGCGCATTCCTGTACAGGGCCAGTTGCGCTGCTGGGTCCAGAATTTTTCCCTTGAGGGCTAGATCCATGAACCTCGCATTGAACTCATCAACTGAAGAGTAGTCCTTGAGCTGTATTGTCGTGAGATTAACCATAGAGTCGTCCACCTCGTCTACTGGGGCAAATGCGAGCAGGAAATTCCTTTTGAAGACCGGCCAAGAGTCAAATCCTCGATAGACTCCCGGTCTAATTTCCTCTTCAGCTCGCTGAATTGTGATGTCCTTCCAGTAGTTTATATTGTCCCCTTCCATGAAGGATAGGGCCGTCGCCACCTTCGTGTAATCATTAACGAAGTCGTGGGGTCGCGCCGTGAACAACAGGAACAGTTGATTAAGGAAGGACCTGGTTTTGTCTCGGTCTCCGTTGAAGACCTCAGGGTCCTTGATCTTGCCCTTTCCGTGTCCTTGCGGCGCATTTCCTGGAGCTTCTTGCGGTTCCGGGTCTGGGTCTGGTCCTGGTGGTCCTCCTCCTGGGGAGTAGGGATCTGAAGGCTCAGGGTCAGGCCGACCTCCGGGCCTACCTGGTCCGCCTCCTCCTCCACCTCCAGAAGGATTGATAACTCCTCCAGAAATTGCCGTTGCCCGAGGGGCTGGTCCACTTGATAAAGACCCGTATCTTTCTCCTTCTGAGCCTTGCCCTTGCGGAGTGAACGCATATCTATGGGCTCCAGAAATGGACTCCCCTGTCGCTGTTCCCGACATGTACGATGGTACTGATTTTCGTACAAATTCTGGGGTTGCGCTGCGACCAGTATACTCCAATTCAGATTTAGTCTCCTCGACCTCTGTCTGAATATGCTCTTCTCTCGGTTCAGGTGTTTCTGCCTCGACCCGAGTGTCTTCTGTTTTCGGTGCAGGTACTACGACCTTAATCCGAATAGTTTCTTCGATTTTCGGTTCAGGTGCTTCGACCGTCGTCCGAAAAGTCTCGTCCTCCTTGTCCGAGTCCTCTACCTTAGGCGGTTCGGTCTCCTTTCCTTTCTCCTTGAAGGATGGACCTGATTCCTTAGGTGATTCGGATTCTTGAGGTTTTGGGGTTCCTACTCTTGAAGTCGGAAACGATCCTGACACAACTCTCGGACTATTAATCCGACCAGTAGCTTTTCCAGCAAGTAGTGGCTTCTTGACTAACGCGGGTTGTCGTCCGTGGGTGTTAGTAATATCCCGCTCTTGTGAAGAGTGTGTTAGGATTAAAGCCGATGCGTGCTTGACGTTTGGAACCTCCTTAGTGTTGTACCGAAGTGGACACCTTTCGTTGGTGCAAAAATTCCACTTGTCTACGCTTTCTCGATAGTATACGTCCCGAGCTTTGTCGGAGTTGTAGAGATGATATAACCTTGAACAACTATATGGTTCAGCTGAACTCATACACGTTGTGCTTGTCGTAGGAAAGCCTGATGTAGTTCCCTAGCTCGGAGGCAACTACGAAATTTCCTAAGATTTTCTTCGAGGTCTATATCTGCGTAGTTCTCCGGATTGAGGACCTTTGCTCGCAGGTAGTCAATCTGGTTCTGAAGATATCCCGCAAAGTTCCGTACCCTCGTTGGAGGCGTAACAGCTTGTCTTGGAATAAATTCGAGTGTCTGGATGACCTGAGTTATGTATCGATGGGCTCGTTCGAGAGTCGCGTGATATCTCCTCGTGAAGTCTTCCTGTCCTAGTACTTCCAAGTTATCTGCTATAACTCGAAGTGTATCGATCGCGTGCACCGGAAGCTGTGTTCTCCGATAGAATATCCCTGCCGTTGAGGATGCTTCTTCAACACTAGTTTCTGGAGTCGATCGATCCGAACTATCCGTTCCTGGACTCGCTCGGGTTGGAATGGGTACGCCTATTGCTACTCCTGATTCCGCCTGAATGGCCAGAGAATTCCTATATTCTCTCCACTCGTCTGTTCTCTGAAACGCGGGTTCTTGTTCCGATACTCGAGTGCTCCGACCCGACGATGTCGAACTGGTACTTTCTACGTAAGGGATTGTCGAGCTAAAACCTCTTATCAAGGGGAATGGGGATCCTCCTGGCGATCTTGGGAGAGCAACTATATTCTCCGGGATCGCGAGTGGTGGTAAGCTCGGCAGTGTTTTGTTCCTTCCGCCTAGTACCCTGGGTGATTGTCGCAATGGGGGTTGTGTAGTTCCCTCCGTATTGACTATCGTCTCTCTGTACGTTACGAGCAAGAGAGAGTTCTGATGCGTTTCGTAGTCGTTGTCTTCCGACGTAGGCCTCTGCACTTTTAACAAGTGGAGGGTTAAAGCTTTCAGTCTAATGTTACGCTTTCGAGCGTGACTCTTAAACTATCAAGCCTTAAGACGTCAATGAATAGAGAGCTTGTATCTATTCAGCTACTAGCCCTAGCTTGTCGAAGATAAGCGCGTAGTAGTATTTGCAGTTGAAAGCGAGTTAACGAGCAACCAAAGTCGTATTTCGCGAAGAGACTGAAAGCTGAGGGTCGCTCTATGGCGTCGCCTCTTATATACATGTACATCAGCCTGTAGACGGAATGTTCTAGCGTATACAAGGACTTTCTGGTATGTAGTAGTCAGCGCTAGTCGAACCTAGTAACACTGTGGCAGTGCTGCTGTGCGCTGCGCAGAAGCGCCTGTGCACTGTGCAGAACGACTGTGCACTGTGCAGAAGTGACTGTGCATAGAAAGTCCTAGACAACACAAGACTGTTCCATAGAATCCGCCATATACAGTCGTAGCTAGAATCCCAGAGCTCGCCATACTCGTATCGTACAGAGTAAGTACTAAGAAATGTCACTAGTTCGTTGAGACGACGCAATACCTATCGTACATTCATAACACGAGCGTCTTCCCGGATCAGAGACGCCGACCCTCGCAGGTTGACCAGATGTCCGCCTATGTGGCCGAACTCCCGTGCGTCATTGAACATATCTGTGAGAGACCGTGCCCGGACAATAACACAATCTAACAACTGGGCCAAAAGGCCACTATGCTGAGGTTATCAGCATAGTTATCCGGATCTATATAAGCAGTTCCTAATGCCATGACATGCCATTCCAGCACGGATCATGACAGTGCCCCCCCTTTAGGCACCAAGCCCTCGAAGGTGCTAGCCTGACATGTCAAACCAGGGTTCTCCAGGCCCTGGGGCTAGCTTAACCTTCTAGGACCCAGGAATGCTTTTTATAGCAGACCCCCAGAGGTTTCCCAAGCCTCTGTAAGCCACTAGTCTGGGGCCCTGTGGTGCGGAACAGAATGCAACCACCAGGGTTTGAACCAGTGACCTGGGAACCTCAGCATACTGTGAGAGACCGTGCCCGGACAATAACACAATCTAACAACTGGGCCAAAAGGCCACTATGCTGAGGTTATCAGCATAGTTATCCGGATCTATATAAGCAGTTCCTAATGCCATGACATGCCATTCCAGCACGGATCATGACAATATCCCGATATCTAGCGAGCGGATTGACTAGCTCGGGATCGGCGCGCACCGCATTGATGAGGGGTCCCGGATCTGTGAGGAGAGCGTTGATGAGCCTTCGTCCTTCTCGCGAAGTGGGTTGGTCGACGAGGGAGTCGTTCGTAGCGAGCGACTCTAGATCAGACGTCTCGTCCGGTTCTTCAGGGTCACTTTCCGCTTCGTCGGTCTCGTCGTTGTACGGAGGAGGAGGAGCCGCAGGGGGAGGAATGTTTTCTTGGTCGCTCGGGTTCAGCGACTGCTCGGTGGTGACTGAGAAACTTTCCGGGGTCAAGTTCTCCGCAAACTCGAAGCTAGGCATGGTTGGGATAGATGGGGAGGCTGTCGGCAGGGATGTCACGGTGTTCGATGATGAACTCGACAATGCGAAGGTAAAGGACGGCGTATGCGAGAATCCAGAGGAGGGCGAGTAAGAAGGTGATGGTCATGCACACGACAACGATCATAGGGTTCGTTTGTCGTCAGACTCGGTGGAGTGAGCGGGGATTCTTATCGGTAGTGGGGGCGATCGGTTGTCGGTGTGGTGGAACTCACGCTCGAGGGAGTCGTGGGTGATGCACGATGCGACGCAAAGGATTGGGAGGCAAATAGTAGCTGCGATGGTGGCGACGATGGTTGCGGGAACGGCGACAATGACGTAAGCAAATCGTCCGATGAAATGGGGCATTCACCAGGTGCTGGAGGGGTCGCGGTTCTTGAGTGTTCGCTCAGCGATGCGGGTATGGAGATCGGAGAGGTTGAAGTGGAGGAAGGTGAGGATGGAAGCGAGGACAAGGGTGCAGTAGAGAGCGAAGATGAGTGCGGGGGATGGTTGGTCTCGGAGGGTGAAGTGGAGGAAGGCGAGTGTGGCGGAAATGAGGACGGCGCAGTAGAGGATGTGGAGTGATTCGAGAGAGGGCATGGTGAGAGATTCAGGCGAGTTTCCTCGCCTTTTTATACCTCTCGAGGATCTCGGCAGCATTCGGCAGGAGCGCTGACTCAGGTTCCCATGTGTTTTCCGCTGATGAGTAACCCCGCCACTTGATTTGAAATCGGGGTTTTCCTCAGATCATCTTGTGTCCCACAATAGCTTCAACCTCATACTCTTCTTCTCCGTCAACCAGGTCAGGTGGGGGTCTCGTGTGATTGGGTCCATGGGTGTCGTTTTCCTTATAGGGTGTCAGGAAACACGCATGAAACACGGGGTGGATCTTCCACGACTTCGGCAGTTCTAGACGGTATGTGACCGGTCCGATGACCTCGGTGATGCGGAACGGCCCTTCTCGTTTGGGTGCCAGCTTCCTCGAGGCATACACAAGGTGCAGGTTCTTCCCTTCTAGCCAGACCTTCTGTCCTTTAGCGAATTGGGTGAACTTCCCTCGATACCGGTTGGTCATGACGTTCCGTGCCAGTTCATGTGCTGCTAGTGCTTCGTCTCTTGCTTTCTGCAGGTTCGTAAGTCGTTCTTGCACTGCTGGGACGTTGGTTCGGGGGTACGCCAACGGTATCAGTGGAGGATCGTAGCCCATTATGAGGTAGAATGGTGACGCGTTTCGGGCCGAGTGTAGGCGTTGGTTATGCGCGACTTCCGCATCGGTGAGATGTTCTACCCATTCGTCGGGTCTTCCTTCGCAGAATATTCGGAGATAGATTTCAAGTTCTTGGTTAACTCTTTCCGTCTGTCCATCGGTCTGCGGATGATAGGCTGTGGAGGGTGACAATGTGATTCCAAGGAGTCGTCCTAGTTCCTTGGTGACGTTGGATACGAACTGGGGTCCTCGGTCCGAGATGATTTTGCTAGGTAGTCCAAATCTCCTGTAAACGTGTCGATGGTAGAGTTCCGCCGTTCCGATTGCGTCCACCGTCTTCTTGCAGGGTGCAAAAATCACCCCCTTCGTAAGGCCTTGGTCGACCACGACCAAAATACTGTCATAGCCATGCGATATCGGCAAGTCTGTGATGAGGTCCATGGTGACGTTTTCGAATGGTCGGGTGACGCCTGTAGCAGGAATTGCTTGTGGCGGCGGTGTCGTGGGGTGTGTGTTCGGTTTCGCTTGCTGACAGATGGCGCAGCCTTCTACATATTTGGATACCATGGTGTACATTCCTGGCCACCAGTAGGATCTTCGCAAGAGTTCTAGCGTCTTGAATTTGCCTGGATGTCCGGCGGCGGGTAGGTCGTGATGCTGTCGCACGAGGTCGGTTCGGAGAGTTTCGTCTGCAGGGACATAACAGCGGTTCTTGTAAAAGACCAGTCCTTCTCTTTCGGACCAGTCCGTCAAGGTGCTTCGTATTGGCGGAGGTCCGTGGTTCCGTAGCGCTGCCAGTGCATCGCAAAACAGGTGGTCTTGTTTTGCTAGTTCTTGAAACCTCGGTGCGACGGCTAGGTCAACTATTCGAACAAAGAGGTTATCCGGGAGCATTGTGCGTTCTACATTGTCATTGTCGGTTCCTTGTCGGTGGTCCGGTCGTCGTGATAGAGCGTCAGATTGGACCATGGCTGTTCCAGGTGTATGCACTAATGTCATGTCGAATTGGGAAAGGAAGAGCACCCATCGTGCTTGTCGTCGGTTCAACTGTTGTGGATTTCGCCAGTAGGTCAAGTTCTTGTGGTCGGAGAGTATCGTTACTGGATGCCCTGATCCTTCTAGATAGTGTCGCCATGCTTTGAGCGCTCGAATGATCCCCAATAGTTCTCGGTCGTAGATTTCATAGTTCCGTTCCGCTTCGGTGAATCCTTCCGATAGGTACGCGCAAGGTCGCATGTCGCCGTTGATGTCGCGCTGTCGCAAGACCGCTCCCGTTGCCCATTGAGATGCGTCCAATTCTACTAGGAATGGTTTGGTGACGTCCGGCATCTGTAGCACGGGGGCCATGGCGAAGCGGGTCTTGAGTTGGTCAAATGCTTTCTGACATTCTGCGGACCATTCCCATTTGGTGTTCTTCTTGGTGAGTGCGTTCAGTGGTTGCGCGATCTCGGAAAAGTGGTCAATGAAGCGTCGATAGAAGTTCCCAAAACCTAGGAATGATCGGACGTCCTTTACGGTCGTTGGTTCTGGCCAATCGAGAATTCCTTTTAGTTTGACCGGGTCCATCGCAACGCTGTTTTCCCGAATGATCATTCCTAAGTACTCCACTTCTTCCGCGTCAAAGGTGCACTTTTCGAGTTTGAGGTAAAGGTCGTGTTCTCGTAAGCGTTCCAGTACTCGAAGTGTTCGTCGTCGATGGGTTTCCTCGTCTTTCGAGAATATGAGGATGTCGTCCATATAGATTACCACCCATCCTTCCTCGATCATGTCCTTGAATATGGAGTTCATCATGGCTTGAAAGGCAGCTGGCGAGTTGCGGAGGCCAAAGAACATGACCATCGGCTCGTATAGGCCTGAACTGGTTTGGAACGCGGCTTTCCATTGGTCGCCATCCTTGATTCGTACGTTGTTGTATCCCGATCGTAAATCCAGCTTTGAAAATATCCTGGCTCCTCGAAGCTTGTCAATTAACTCCGGGATCAGTGGCAAAGGATATTTGTTCGGGACGGTCCCTTCGTTCAGATAGCGATAGTCTTGGCAGGGTCGCAACGACCCGTCCTTCTTCCCTACAGAGAAGAATGGTGATGACATGGGGGACTTCAAGGTTCTGATGTATCCTTTTCGCAGGTTTTCTCGCACGAATTCTTCTTCGGCTTCCAGTTCTTTGGGCGTTAATTGATACCGCTTGAAGTCCTTCGGTACAAAGTCTTCCTTCAGTTCAATAGCGAGATCCCATGGCCTAGTCGGTGGAAATCGTTCTGAGGCTTTCTTCTCGAAGACGCTGGCGAATTCTTGATATGCCGCTGGCAGCATCTCTTTGAATGTCTTCGGCTTCTCTTGCGCTTGTTGCTGCTGTGCCATTGCCATAGCGGGATTGACTTTTGCTCGTATCCAAACATTGTTGGCTATTGCAAAGCGTATTCCTGTTGGTGCCTTTCGAATTCGTCCGATGCTGGGTCCTGGTCCTACACGTGCGTCATCATCGTGCTGGTGTTCATTGGTCAGGGGTTTTCCTGGTCTGGGAGCGTCTCCATGCCATTCAACCGCGTGCGGGTGGGTCGTTCTGTCCATTTCGTCTCGTAGATATGCAATCAAAAGTTCCTGGTCATCTGGTTCTTCCTCTGGCTTGATATCCGATGTGGTAACTCATCCGATGTCTTCATATAGGGGTTCTTCGTCTTCGTCTTCTTCTGATTCCGTTTCGTTCGCGGGGTCTTCTTCTTCTATTTCTCTAGGTCGTCCTGTGAACGGATCTTGATCTGGGAACCACATTTCTCTGAGGTGTTCGACGACCGTCTTGACTACCTTGCCAGGGTCGATATCCAATGTCCCTGCTGTGAAGTCGATGTTCGCATTGACTCGTTGAAGCCAGGGGAGTCCTAGGATGATTGGTTCCTTTCCTAGCGATGTGATGAGGAATCGGATGATGTGTCGGTGTCCTCCTGCTTCGACTTCGATCGAAGCGCACTTCTTGATGTCGCCTGCCTCGTTTCGGGTTCCGTCCGCATTGAAGACTCGAATAGGCTTCTTCAGTTCCGTGAGCTTTAACTTCTGCTCTTTCGCGAATCGGTAGTCCATGAAGGTTTCTCCAGCTCCCGTGTCGATTAGGGCCTTCGTTTCGACGCTTCGATCCGTATGAATAAATAGCGGTATTCTCATAGACTGCTTCGAAGTCTGCGCTACTATTACATTACGGATCGTCGTTCGCGGTCGTGACGTCGATGCACGCCGGTTCTTCAAAAACCCTCATCCAGGAGGTCGGATACTACGTCCTTGCGGTCCTCTTTGTCATCGAGATCCTTGAGGGCGAGGCGGATGCGTGCAGCGATGAGCTTCTTAGAGGAGTTAGATGCTCGAGTGGAGGTGGACTTGGAGTCGTCGTCACTGTCCTCTTCTTCGACTACCTCCGTGACTCGGGCTTTCATCTTCCCCTTCTGGTCTCCGTTCTTCCCCTTCTTGAGGGGGCATTGGCGTGCCAGGTGTCCCACCTGATGGCAATTGAAGCATCGTCCTTCTTTGTAGTGCTTCTCACGTTCTTCTGGGAGCATCCGGTCGACGTCCATGGCGTCGGGGTCTCGTTCGCGCGTCCTGTGTTGACGCGGCTTGTAGGTAGGGTTGTACGTGGTCTTTCCCTTCCCGTCGTATGTCTTGCTGAGCAACCATTGCTGCTCCAGTGTCGCGGCTCTCATGTAGAGGGTGTTCGTGTCGTTGGGCATGGGGTACATCCCGAAGATCTTCTCGCGTAGCGGCCTATTCAATCCTTCGTAGAAGAAGTCGGCGATGATGCGATAGTCGGTGATACTGCAGCGCGAGATCAGGGATTTGAATTCGGTGATGTACTCCTCCACTGGTCGTTTGCCCTGGCGGACGCTTCGCAGCAGTACTCTTGCACTGGCCTGCGCGTCGACGTCGTTGAAGGCTTCAGTGAGTTGCTTGGAGAAGTCTCGCCATGTGCCCCAGTTTAGAGGCGTTCCTGGTCCTTGTTTCTCCGCTTGTGCCTGTGTGTCTTCAATAAACGACCTCGCCCATGCTCCGGATGTCCCTCCGTTCATCAGCATGAGGCAGAAGATGATCTTCTTCTGATCGGTGTTGTAGGCCGCTTCGTTGATAGAGAGGTACAGCATGCATTTCTGCAGCCATTCAACAACCTCTCCTCACCTTCCTTCAAACTCCGGGGGCATCTTCAGTTTCATCTCGGGGGTCCGCTCGTATCGTGGTTCGACGAGTGGTGCGGGGGCCACTGCCTGGGGTTCCTGTTGCCCTTGTTCAGCCATGTCTTCTGATTCGTCTGAGGTGTCTTCCTCGGTTCCTGGTGCGGCGATCGGTTCTTCCGATTCTTCTGTCGAGCTCTCGCCTTGCTGAGAGGTGTCTTCTGATTCGCTGCTGCTTGCTACTTCTACTCGAGAAGTTCGTGGGGTGGTGAAGTCGACTGGGGATGTCAGCAGCGAGTTCGGTTCTGTTCGGGTTTCTGTCTCCGCGGGTGCCGCTGGTTCCTCCGGGAGTTCTTCTTCGGCTAGTTCATTGTACTTGACACGGTATTCAGGGGAGATTCGAATGCACTCTTGCCAGGTGAGTGGATGAGGAGCGAAGTGCCACGATTTGTCCTCCCAATAGACTTGGTCTTCTCCGTAGTATACTAGCTTGGTCTCCTTGTTCGCCGAGTAAACTGTCGGCTGTTCTTCCGTTTCGTCGGGTTCAGGCGCACTCTATTTCAGAGCCGCGCCGATCGGTGTCGTCTGAATCTGGGTAGATTGACGGCGATTCGTGAGCTCGATCTAATGTTATGACGAGCCTAGATCGGTCACGCGGTGGCTGAGCTAGGGGTCACGTCGCCTCGAGGAGTAATGAAGAGGCGAGTCAGGGATCGAAGGTCTTCTGAGAAGAGGCGAGTCGGGGTTCGGTGAATAGGCAATAGATAACCAGATCGAGCTGAGGTTCTTCGGAGAAGATCCTCGGCTTATATATACATGACCGAGACTAATAATAGACCGGATCAATGTTCAGTACGGCTAAGTATAGCTGGGGCTGACTGTACATGGGAATAAAGGTGACGTGTCCTGAGAATAACTGACGTGGCACTGACGTGGCATGGGAGAGTAGAGCTAAGTATACAGCACAGTGAGTAAGCCGCAGCAGGCTCGGCCTCCGGAACGTAAGCACAATACATAAGCATAGGACAAGTCACGAGACCAAGACGTAACCGTAACCATAACAGTGGCCGTGTCACGCACCGTCGTAACAGTACCTAGTCCGATGGGCAGGCTACAAAGGTACGGACGAAGAAACTTCGTGGATCTTAGCCACGGAGCTCGGACATGCCCAGGAGTTAGTCTCGGACTTCCACTCTGCTTACCCCGACAAACCCGGACCTCTAGCTAAGTTGTCTTGAGGGTCACACCGGTGTTTTTCTCACCTCCATTTTTCCATTCAACTCCGCACTCGGACTACAAAATACTACCTATGACGTCCGAGGTCCGAAGTCCATACCCCCGCACTACTCCGCAGTGTCCATGTCCGCAGGTCCCTCCGGACCTTTTCCCTCCTTCGCACCCTCGCCCTCCTCCTCCTCCTCCTCCTCACCGGACTTGCCCCGCGCGGACTTGTCCAACCCCGACCCATTCTCCTCCTCCTCCCAGTCCGACCCAGCAACTCCCGCCCGCTCCAGCGCGTCCGCGATCGCGTCCTCCTTGTCCTGCGAGGTGATCTCGAGGATCTCCCGCAGCATAGTCCCGAACTCCGTTGCGAGTTCGGACTTCACCGCCTCGCGGACGGCCTCGCCGATCACGGCCTTCAGCTCCTTCCGCACGATCTTGGCGATGGCATCGCCAAGACCCCGGACCTCCTCCCGCATCATCTCCTCCCGCTGCTCCTCCTTGTCGACCAGCAGGTCG
Source organism: Cubamyces lactineus (assembly GCA_022376465.1). Taxonomy (NCBI): domain Eukaryota; kingdom Fungi; phylum Basidiomycota; class Agaricomycetes; order Polyporales; family Polyporaceae; genus Cubamyces; species Cubamyces lactineus. The sequence continues at coordinate 627,992 of JACDTU010000019.1, read as the reverse complement.
ATGACCCGCCCCGCGGTGCGCCGGTTGCGCTGCACCGCGATGAGCAGGTGCTCGAGGAGCTCGCGGTCGGAGAGTTTCTCCGGGTCGTCGGACCACCGGAGGTCGGACTTCCCAACCTCCGGAAGTCCGGAGCTGGCGGACATGCGAGGGCCCGTCGACGAGCCCGCGATGCTCGGACCTCGGGCTACAACCGTGCGTGCTGGAGGGTTAACTCCGGGTGGTGCGACGAATGTCCACCGGACCTCACCTGGTTGGAGCGGCTTCTCCGCCGCCTTCTCCACCGTCTTCTCCTTCTCCTTCTCCTTCCCCTTGCCCTTCTCCGCCCGCACCTTCTCCGAACTCCGAACTCCGGTGGGCGCGGGGGTCTCGAATCCGTCGTCGTCGTCGACGATGGCGGCGGACTTGACCTTCTTGCGCTGCGGGCTGGGGGCCTCCTCCTTGCGCGCGATCCGGGCTTGGATGTCCGCGGGTAGTCCGCGAGCCCCGACGCACGCGCGCGACCGGGCCTTCTGGCATTGGACGCAACTTGACGTCCGTTTGCCCGCGCGGAACCGGCACGCGATTTGCTTCGCGGCGCACCGGTCGCACTTCGTCCTGTGGAACTCCGTTAGTCCGAACCCCGTACTCCATACTCCGACCGGACTTACCGTGGGACGAGCAACTCCGCGTCGTCCTCCTCCTCCTCCGACTCCGGCTCGTCGTCCTCCGCGGGACGCTTGCTTCCCCGCGCGGAAGTCCCGGCCTTCGCGAGGGCAGCCTGGCGAATCAACGCCGCTGCTTTTTGTGCGGCCTCGTACTCCGCGCGCTCCTTCTCCTCCCGCGCTCGCTCCTCCTCCCGCGCTCGCTCCTCCTCCCGCGCTCGCTCTTCCTCCGCCCTTCGCGCCCTGTATACCACCATTAGTCCGAACTCCGAACTCCGACAACCCCGGTACTTACGCCTCGGCTGCTGCGGCCTCCTCTGCCGCCGCCTTCATCCGGAGTTGCGCAAGGTGTGCCTCCAGAGCCTGGATGTTGTCGAGAGTCGAAGACATGCTGGTGGTGGTGGTGGTGGTGGGAGACAGAGAGCGAGGAAGAACTGGCTAAGTCTCACCCCCGTCTTATATACACCTCTCTTCATCGATTCTGACCCTGCCCCGATTCTTGATCTCCATTCCCTGGACTTATCGGATTACCTTTTTGGGACAGACTTCCATTTCCCTTCACTATAGGCCCTCAAGGGTTCGGGCCTAGGGGGGAGGCACTGTTACGCTCCGTGCTGTAACCCCGAAGTCCAATCCCTGAACCCCCGTACTCCGCTCCTTACTCCACGTTACGTACTCCGTTCCTCCGTACTCCGTTCTTCCGTACCCCGTACCCCCGACTCCGTTCTCCGTACTCCGCACTTTGTACTCCGTACTTCGGACTTCCCCCGACCCCATGACTTACATGTCTCAGATAACCCCTCATGGCGCTACCTACATGAGGCTTTTGCTTACTGAGCTATCTACGTTATCTTACCCTTGGCAAGCTACTTCGTACTTTCGTTCTACTCCTTCCTATCACGTACATCTCTTATTGTTTCTATCGGGTTTCCGACTTAGTATAAATACTGCCCCGGAATGTAGTAGCTACTCAGTTCGGAAATCTCGTTAACCTCGTTATACTGGCTCAACTCGTAGTCCGACACTCAACCCCGACCCCCTAGTCCGACCAACCTTCGTTCCCTTCCTACCAACCCCCTTTGACCCAACCCCGTTCCCAAGTCCGACCTCCGTCCCGTCAAGTCCGTACTCCGTAGTCCGCAAATAGAGGACACCGAGTCGGAACCCGTGCGTTACTAATAGTTTCGCGAAAGTCCTCACAACAGTGCTAGTCCGACCTCCGGTCGTACTCCGACCCCGAACTCCGTCCAAGTCCCGACCACCGGAGTTGTACCCCCGGACGGCACGGTCCTAACACAATGGCTGAGAGTTTATCACTAGTTTGCGGAGATACGCCGTTATCGTACGTCTTCACGCCACTAGTATGCCCGTGTCCACGATCGAGCTCAACCATTGCCATAGGTCCTGCTTCAGCTCGTATGACACACAGGACCAATCCTGGACCAACACGACCGTGAACAACGGGAACCGATCTTGGAACTGGCTCACGTGAGTAACGCGCCGCATCGTCTCATCTCATTTGAAGACGCAGAGGCGCCGCAGATGCACGCACTTCGGATTCTGGCAGGGCGGCGCGCCCACAGACAGGCCGAGCCTTGTCTCGCGCCTCATAACGCCCGCGTACTTTGAACGGCAATGCAAGAACAACTTCCCAGAGGCGTTCAGCTCCCCGCCCGTCACCCTCCTCGAGGCCATGGACGTGAACAAGCAGTACGGCGGCTGGAACACCACAGCAGAACGCATCGTGTTCCTCAATGGCAGACGTGAGCCTCTCGTTTGGTCGTCTTAAAGTAGGCATGCGTGAATGCCTTGCTCATCTCATGCACGTAGGGGACCCATGGAGGGAGGCGACCGTCGCAGCGGATGGCACGACCAACCCCGGGAGTGAGCTGCAGCCTCACCTGCTCGGAGATGGGTACCACACTGGTGACTCAATCATTGCGGAGGGGCTCGTGAACCCCTCCGTGAGGGCGGCGCAGCAACAAGCGGTGGAGTACATCGGCAAGTGGCTTGCGGATTGGAAACCGTCTGCATGAGCGTTGGGGATGGTGTCAATTCACAGACGTGTGGTAGCGATTCACTTTGAGCTGGGACTTCCATGGACAGATCGGTATATAGTACGGTTTGATTTATTTTACCTTATTATACAGCTGCGCGGGACCAGGTGGCTCGTGCGGTGTTACCGTTCAGCGGCTTCACATCGTGGCTACATCGCTCACAGGTTGCTCGCCGGAGATCGATGGGGCCTCAGGTAAGGTGAGGTTGAATGTTGAATGTTGGATCTGAGATCGAAGAGACGTATACGTCAATGCCGTATCGTAGGTATCAAGATTGTATGTTAGTCCTCTGGTGGAGATCGTCCACCGGTGCAAATTACCAGTCCGCAAACCCAACAATCTTACCCTCCCACGCCCACCAGATCTCCTCGTCTTCCTCAGTTCCATCCTCAGCTCCTGCACTTCCATCTACGTGGTCGGAAGGTCTTGCGCGGTCAGCAGAGGCAGCGGCGAAGGCTGAGCCTCCGCGACAGCCAATCCACGCCCCCTCCGTGCGTACGCCGCGCGATTTCTTTGCGGTTTTACCGTCGGGCGAACCCACAGCGCCAGCCTCGACCAAGAACGAATCCAAGACTGCATCGAGGGAACGTGTAAGGTTCTGACGCGCGACCCACGCAGGGTGCGCGAAGCGTCGTGGAGCACGGAGATACACATGCGTCTGTGTTGGCGCGAGCTCGCTGGCCATGTCGCCACCGCCGTCGGCCCACGCATTCATCAGCGTACGTGACAATAGACGCTCAGCCGCACGTAGCGCTGCCTGCTCTTGGGCATAGCTTAAGGTTGCTGGGGGGAGCTGGGGGGATGTGGATGAATGTGGTTGTATGTGTGGGGTAGAGGGGGATGCCACAAGTTGAGTTACTGGGGCAGAAGATGGTGTGCTCGGGGAGGAAGGAATACAGGTTGACGGGAGCATGCTCGGTCCGGGTCGAGGCGAAGCGAGGGACTCAGGCGACGGTGCAAGGGAACGTGAAGGGGGAGACGGCGATGGCGAACGAGACGCAGGTGGAACCGAAGCGTGCTCGGATTCGCTATCGAGCTCATCAAGTTCATCCTCTTGGTCCGACGTATTCGCTTCGCTTGGATCGACCGAACTACTGTCGTCGCTGAATTCTTCGTCTTCGCTACCTTCATCCTCTTCCTCTTCGTCGGTGTCCTCCTCATCCTCCTCATCAGTGCATTCAAGGTCGATCGACGCATCGTCCTCGGGCTCCGACTCGTCGGACGGTGGGGCCTGGCGTGCGTCCGTACGCTCACCCCACACCTTCACATCGAGGCCATCGATGGTCAGGAGTATCCGAGCGCGTGCAGCACCCACACTCGGCCCTAGCACGAACATGAGGTGAGCGGCGCCGCGTTGGGTCTTGTCGGCAACAGAGGACTGCGTGCCCTTCTGGCTGTTCTCATCCCCCGGTTGGGCTGCGGCTTTGTCTTTAGCTGACTTGCACTTCGCATATGCGGTCGATAACGCCACAAAGGTCGTTTGGAGATGAGAGGAGAGCATGTCGAACGTCGCGAGTAATTCTTCACGCTTCTTAGCCACCTTGGGGTTGGACCCACCTCCTGGCATGCGGGCTAGTTGCGCGACGGGACTAGGTTGTGTCAGAACACAAGACTGAAGCTAGCAAAAGATATCCGTTGAAAACATACAAAGGGACTTGACTCTTGAGGAAGAGCGTGTGCCCTAGAAGGGACAGAGATAGTGCCGCAGCCATTGTGTGTGAGATGGTCTGCGTGTCGAGAACGACTGTCGGGACACTGAGGCGGTCGAGGAAAGCGGTATCGCTCTTTGCCTTTGCATCTTCCTGTACCTCCTGCTTCGCTACGTCCGACAGACGTACGGATCCGGAGCTAGGGATATTGTGGCTAGACGTCTCCTTGAGCGCGGTGGTGGATTTGACACGCTCGAGCCCAGACAGATTCGCAGGGGGAGGTTGAGATGCAGGAGTGAGTATCATGACAGCCAGAGTAGTGAGCCAGAATGGAACGCTGTGTAGCCCGAAGGAGGTCGTGTGCAAGGCAGAACGTGGTGGTGTGGTTCAAGCCTCCTGCCGAGTCCCGGTTATTCGTGAGACGCGTATGTCACGTGCTCGACTTCAGGGCCGGGCCCAGCGCGTGACCATAAATTTCGCGTTTTCCTGCCTCTCCTCCCGTTTTCTCCTGAACCACAGCAATGTGCGGTGTGTCGTCCAACTATCCATTTCGTTCAGACTCTGCTGTCCGTGTGACCACTCTATCTTCCCTGTTTTTCTGTAGCCTTGGCTATCCCACTCGCTCATGCCTAGGGACACGGCGCTCAATGCCTTCGTCGCCTTACTAGTGAAGTGGAAGATTAAACTCGTACTCCCTCCACGCTTGATCGTTCGAATCTTCGAGTTCTCCTTATGGACGATTGAGCACTAAGAGGAGCGCACAACCGTCTGTGATTTGGATGATTTTTTGGAGGTACGTATTCCTTATTGAATCAACGTATATACGCGTAGCATAGCCATGAAGAAGATAAGGGGTCCCGATACAAATTCTAACCCTGCGATCTCTATCCTCTGTGTTGAGGATTCCATAGTTTATCTGTATCTGCTTGTGGAACGCATTCGTGACTATGAAAATTGCATGGCATTTTGTCTGGATGAGCTTTTCACTCAACAACCCGAATGCATTATTCGCTAGACACGATTCGGCTGTGAGACTGTCATGGTCGTCGATGCAAGGGGATCTCGGATTCTGCGAGCATTGTGTACAATGTGTAGGTAGCCATTGGTCTTACTAGGATCTTCCTGAAGGTGCGCTTGTTTCCTTCATCTAACAATCGAAGCTACTACTACTACGTACAGCTCTTTCAGACGTCCGCTGTGGCCGAGACGGAAGTCCGCGCTGCGCTCAAGTATAAATCGATGAATCCTCCATGAAATACGACTCGTATAACTCCCGATGGCGACTCCAGAGGCGCGATAAGGCTGAGTGGGTACGGATCTGTGTACCCGGGTCTCACGACAGCATCCCATACGGTAACGATGACCATCATCCTTCTTGTGATGGAGCACGAGACACATGGCGACCCTGCACAGCTGCACCATTCTGCTTCCTGCATGAATGACCTCGATTCAGAATCCGCTTCAGAGGCCTTCCGTAATCGTAGCGCCTGCCCCAGATATAAATTCCCTAGCATGATGATCAAGGTGGCCTACTGAACGACGACCCCTCCCCTCGACTGCTCTCGTGGGCTCACGCTTTGGTGACTTAGGCGCGTCGCTCGGTAACTTCGATCCTACCTGCACTGCCCAGTACCATTCTAGGTCCTCAGAATGTTTGGAACGCTCATGCGTACCCTATTGCCCCTCATTGGCGTAGCCCCAGTGCTCGGGCCATATGCATCTGTAGATGCAAAACTCATCAACAAGGCTGACCTCCACGCGAAGCAGGCAGAGGCTGCGGCGCGGATTCGAGCCAACCTCCCGCGCGCTACTGGCGCACGAGCTGGCACTGGCGTGAAGAACATTACGTTCACCAACCCCCGCGCCTCCGGTGAGTCCGCCACGTCCATCCACAATCCATCACGCCGCAGAGCGCTGACGCCGTACATGCACTCCCTGCAGAATTCTACGTCGATGGCACCACCATTCCTGAGGTCGATTGGGACATCGGGCCTAGTTGGTCGGGGCTGCTGCCTATCAGCAGCGACCCCAACGAGACGCGCCAGGTATGGATCGCTCCGCCGTCCACATGCTGTCCGCCAGGAATGGGAGCTGACTGTCCACGCAACCACGCGTCTCGTCATTGCCTCCATCTCCGCTTACGACTTCGCGCGTTCTCTGAAATTCCTGCGCTTTCGTTGTGATACCGTGGCCGTCTGAACCGCGTGCGACCCGTAGCTCTTCTTCTGGTTCTTCCCGCCCGGCCCGCAGGGAAGCCTGGATGACCTCATCTTCTGGTACGTATTCCCTTCGGTGTCTATCCCTGTTCAATAGGTCTCGCCGCTGGCACAGCATGCGCGCGAGATGGTATGGTATGGAATGCGATAGAATTGCGAGTCTTACTCTGTAAACACCACCCAGGACGAACGGCGGCCCCGGATGCTCGTCGCTCGAGGGCCTCTTGCAAGAAAACGGGGTATGTAGCCGTTATGGGATATTGCAGCATGTGACCATCTAACCATCCTCCTGCATAGCCTTTCCAATGGTCCTACGGCCAGGCACACCCTACTCAGAATGAGTTCAGCTGGACGAACTTGTCCAGCATCCTCTTCGTAGAGCAGCCTGTTGGCACTGGATTCTCGCTAGGCAAGCCGAACATCACCGTACGTCTTGGCTGTATACGCATGCCATCGAGCCGGGCCTGAAATGATCGTTGGGCAGAATGAGGACGAACTGGCGGCACAGCTTGTGGGGTTCATGCAGCAGTTCCTCGACGTCTTCAAGGAGCTCCAGGGAAAGAAACTGTACCTGACTGGCGAGAGTGTGAGTTCCTCTTACGGTATTCCAAAGCATCGGAAACAGGTGGCTCACGAGACTTATTAGTATGCGGGCATGTATGTGCCGTGTGAGTAACCCGTCTGGGTTCCGCCAAGCGAGGCTATGGCTGAATTGCCTAACTGGCAGACATCGCGAACTATATCTATGAGCACCCCCAGGCTCTCAACCTCTCGCTCAAGGGTTTCTGGGTGTCTGATCGTATGTATCATGCTACGCTTCCCACGATACGCTCTAACGTAGGCCCGGGCAGCTGTCCTTGGCTGGGATGTCGTCCAAGAACAGATCCCCGCTGTCGACTTCGTGCACAAGTACGAGAACGTGTTTTCGTTCAAGTACGCACATTCTTCGTTCCACCCCGATTTACTCCCTTGACTCATCGAGCTTGTGCTACACAGTGAGACTTTCATGGCGCACCTAGATTCCGTGGCGGAGCGCTGCGGATATGCGGGCTACGTGGAAAAGCACGTTACCTTCCCGCCCAAGGGACTTCTCCCTCTCCCTGGCAAGAGTGTCGAGGCTGATCCCGGATGCGACGTTTGGGATGAGATTTTCGACGCTGCTCTCACCGTCAACCCCGCCTTCAACATCTACCGCATCTTCGACACTGTACGTCCTCGCTTGGGATTGTCCGCTAGTAGTGATGCTCACATACTTCTGAACAGTGGCCGATCCTGTGGGACGTCCTTGGCTTCCCGTGAGCGATGCTTCTCGTCTAGTAATCTAGTGGAAAGTCACCGCTAACTTCCCTGCAGGGGCTCGTTCTTCCAAACACAGTCCCCGATCTACTTCGACAGGGAAGACGTCAAGCGCGCCATCCACGCGCCCGTGAACGTCACCTGGTCGGAGTGCTCTAACATCAACGTCTTCACGCGCGGTGGCGACCGTTCGCTCCCGCCCGCGTTCACCGTCCTCCCGAACGTCATCGAGAAGAGCGAGCGCGCGGTCATCGTCCATGGCCTTGCCGACTTCATCCTCATCGCGGAGGGTGCGCGTATTGTGATCCAGAAGTGAGTACATGATGTGGTTCGTAGATTGAATACTCGACATTGACGCGCGCCACTCAATAGTATGACTTGTGAGTAGTCCGCAGCATAACTCGGAAGGCGAGGAATCGCTCACATGGGCGTTACAGGGAACGGAAAGCAAGGCTTCCAGACGCCGATCGAGGAAGACAGCTTCATCGTCGACGGCATGGGCGCGCTCGGCACGACTCACACCGAGCGCGGCCTGACGTACTTCGAAGTCGCCCTCAGCGGCCACATGTACGTTCTTCTCCACACACAATGTATCTGTCGCTGACCATGGGGTCTGTGATATACAGGGTGCCGCAGTTCTCACCCAGGGTACGTCTTGCGCGCATTTGACTATTGTCTTGTATGAACGTTGAGGCTGACTTATATACTTGTGTGTTGTAGGCCGCGTTCCAGATCATGGAGTACTTAATGGGCTTCAGAGAAACGCCGTGAGGCTAAGCTTCAGGTCCAGTAGTTTCCATGAAGTGGTACCTGTTGTTCCATATTACCAACTACGCCCTATTTCTACCAAATGGCAAGCAGTCGTTGGTTCAACACTCAACGCTTGGATGCAGGAAGACGTGCCGCATGTACCTCGAGCTCCTCCTCATTTTCGCGTGTGTGACGTAGGCACGTGCTTGTGACTGTGCGCGCCGTCTGCGTCTGCAGTATCCGTTGTCTTCCAACAACTTCCTCTAAGCCTCAAGGCCTCAAGGATGTATGCACCGTGGCGGCGTACAAGCCTGCTGCCGCTTTGCTCGTAGGCCTTTGACTACGATGGTGAGTGGAGACGCAACTCAAGTGCAGAGTCCTTTGACACGCGTTCCGTCACCTCTCATATAGAATGACAGACGAACATGAACCTGTTGCCAACAAAGCACCTCTGGTGCGTGTGCTCAGTCGCCTCATCTGAGAGTCTCTCCGGAGATCGTCGGAGCTTCTGTGTATCGAGTGCCTACAAGAGTGTCCGAAGCTGAATGGGGAGTCCAGTTGGATTGACACTCGTGGTCTCCTTTGAATCTGGTGCTCCGCGCTTCATCGGAAATGCGACCATGTTCTACTATCGCCCTCTGGAGATCTCGTGTATTACTTCGCTGTGCGTTGTACCTGTGAGCTATCATATGCGCTTTGCCTCTCTCAATCGTGGTATGCGCAGCCACACGGCCTTCACGAGCGACGCCTACAGCAACAGTGAAGCCCGAAATAGCACGATAAGCCAACCGCCGGCGCTTCTTGCCTTGGTTCCGTAAGAAGCTGTCTTCAGTGCATCGTGCCTGCAGGTCCACATGATGGGGAAGCACAGCTGCTTGGGCTCCCATCACCGGTGCATCGACTGCTGCATTTCGAAGATTCATCGACGCTCGCTCCCGAGGATATAAAGCGACGATACTCGGATGCCCATCTCTGCGTTCGCTACGCACACCCGTCTTCGCGCTATTTGGGTCGCGGTCCCAGGCCATCCAATAAACGCTCGCAGCCGACCGTCTTCGAGGACCCGCCATGTTCGACAGACTCGCGCGGGTGGTTCTCACGCTGCTCGCTACGGCTTACCTTGTAGGCCTGCAAACCTCCGTGGACGCCAAGTTCATCAGGAAAGACGCGCTTCATGCTCGGCAAGCCGAAGCTGCCGCACGCATCAAAGCGAACCTCCCACGTTCTGCCTCTTCGAAATCTAGCACGGGAGTCAAGAACATCACGTTTACAGATCCGCGCGCCTCTGGTAGGTCTTGCTCTTCATAGCGTTTTGTATTGGCAGAGAAAGGGCTCATTTCCTCTACTTCAAAGCGTTCTACGTGGATGGAACCACGATTCCAGACGTCGATTGGGATATAGGCCCCAGTTGGTCTGGGCTGATGCCCATCAGCAGCGACCCGAATGAAACGCGCAAGGTATACCAATCCGGTCTCTTTTCTGATGTTATGATACTGACCAACGTATTCTCAAAATCGAACGTACGTGTACCACAGCTGTTCTTCTGGTTCTTCCCACCCGGGCCAGAAGGTAGCCTAGATGATCTCATCTTCTGGTACGTCATCTGCGTCGCGTAGGTTCACCGGGTATATGTTCAATCATTCCTCGACATGCTTCAGGACAAATGGAGGGCCCGGATGCTCTTCGCTCGAAGGGTCGCTTCAGGAGAACGGGGTACGTACGCTTAAACTATCACCGCGCACTCAGGTTCGAATCAAGCCCTGAATCTCCAGCCCTTCACTTGGTCTTGGGGCCAAGCCCATCCGACTCAAAATGAGTTCAGCTGGACAAACCTGTCGAGCATCCTGTACGTAGAGCAACCCGTCGGTACCGGCTTCTCTCAAGGTACTCCTGATGTCACAGTACGTGCACGGAATAAATCACGTTGGACCACCAGCTCATGCCACTGGCGTGTCACAGAACGAAGACCAAGTTGCAGCAGAAGTCGTAGGGTTCATGCAGCAGTTTTTGGATGTCTTCAAAGAGCTTCAAGGCAAGAAGCTATACGTTACGGGCGAAAGTGTGAGTGTCACTCCGATCTTCCCCTATCGCATCGCTAACATTGGTGGATAGTACGCGGGAATGTATGTACCATGTGAGTACTACAGTCGTCTCCACATGCTGGGCGATACCTACCTTACTTGCAGACATCACCAATTACATCTTCGAGCATCCGACTGCGCTCAACCTGAACATGACTGGTTTCTGGGTCTCCGATCGTACGTGTGATCGAATCATCAACTGAGAATATATAGTGAGAAAGCCTACAGCCGTCCTGGGCTGGGACGTCGTGCAGACACAAATTCCTGCCGTCGACTTTGTTCACAAGTACGAAGGGGTCTTCTCTTTGAAGTACGTTCACGCTCCACATACTTGACAGTACCTGATATAACTACTTTCGCTATGCTCTCATAGTCAGACCTTCATGGCGCACCTCGACGCGGTAGCTGAGAGATGCAGATATGCAGGCTATGTGGAGGAGCACGTCACGTTCCCGCCCAAGGGACTGCTGCCGCTCCCTGGCAGTAGCACCGAAGCTGACCCGGGCTGCGACGTCTGGGACGAGATTTTCAGCGCGGCTCTCGCTGTAAACCCGGCATTCAACGTCTATCGCATCTTTGACACAGTATGTGCACATTTTCCTGGGTTCTTACATCCGTGACGCTGATGACTGGTGGGGCGAAGTGGCCGATCCTGTGGGACGTGCTCGGTTTCCCGTACGTGCTCGAGGTTTCATGACGGAGGTCATCTGAGGTTCTTGAGCGCTGACGATTGTTGTCGTAGTGGATCGTTCCCTCAAGTGCAAAGCCCAATTTACTTCGACCGCGAGGACGTGAAGCGCGCCATCCACGCACCTATGAACGTCACCTGGGCAGAATGTTCAGACATCAACGTGTTCCCCTCTGGTGATAGCTCGCCTCCTCCAGCGTTCAGTGTGCTCCCGAGCGTCATCGAGAAGAGCGAGCGCGCCGTCATAGTCCACGGGCTGGCCGACTTCATTTTGATTGCAGAAGGCACTCGCATCGTGATTCAGAAGTGAGTTTTACAGTCCTTCGTGTTTGTCGTGGATTCTAACGAGCGTGCCCCTTAGTATGACCTGTGAGTACTGACTTGCCTGGAGACGTCATTCAAAGATCTTCGCTAAACCGTGTATGATTCCGAAGGGGAGGGAAAGCAAGGTTTCCAGACACCCATCCAGAACGATAGCTTCATCGTCGACGGCATGGGCGCCCTCGGCACCGCGCACTCTGAACGTGGCTTGACGTACTTTGAGGTCGCCCTCAGTGGACACATGTGTGTACAGCTTCCCCTATTGTTACTACTGCATGCTGAAAATGCTGGCTCAAACCAGGATCCCTCAATTCTCGCCAATGGTGAGTAGCTCGGGGCATTACCCTGCGCGTGGGAGCATGGCTACTAACTTCGACATACTATGACTAGGCTGCGTTCCATATCATGCAGTTCTTGATGGGGTTCCGGGAGACTCCTTGAGATCATTCTGGCGAAACGAGAGGGAAAATTTATTGTGTGACTGTTGCCGACCCTGTACTAGCTCTCCAGCTGAACGGCCCGGTGGATGCAATGCGCGCGTTGTGACTGTTTCACGTGCCTGTGACCTGTCGCATTCAGATCGGCAAGTCTCAGTTAGCGCCTGCAGGGACCGCGCTTGGACCGGAGACCGGAACTCATCCACGTCCGTCACCTCTCGCCAATTGCAAGCATTCTCACCGTCCATGTAGTGTCTCGAATATACCTCATTGTCGTTGATATCGACACGAATTTACCTACGGCCCAAACTACCAACTAGTTGATCCAACTCCGAGCCTCAGCCTCAGAGGCTACCCGCACGAAAGCATACCGCCAGGCTTCAGCTTCTGCGGCACTCTCACAATGCGCCTGCAGCTACATCAAAGCGTATGCATACGCTAGTTCCAATGTCAATGCATGATTAAATTCCATGTATATATCCAGAGTCGCCTCTGGATATTTCCATTCGCCTGCGCTGTGGCCCCTCCTTCGATCACCTCTCGCGTTCCCCTGATATAGTAGGCCATATGGAGCGTGGCTACGACTTTGCTCAGCAGTGAGTATAGTTTACCCCGTCCTTGGCACGACACTGATTAGTGCGACGATAGCCCAGAGTCAGAGACAACCACCATCGCTCTCTCAGATGCGCTCGTGGATTTGGAGGAGGAACTGCAGAAGAAAAGCAGGGAGTTAATCCCAAATCTTGAGGAAGTATTGCGGGTGAACTTACTTCCCGGTCCCTTGGAGTACGTTGCACAATGCGTTTTGGCCGATGCTTGAGCTCTGATTGACTTGACAGCCTGTATCATGCCTCGCTAAACGCACGCATCGTGCATTCACCGTATGGTGCAATTATACACGCAGCCGACGTGCATAACAAATGCTTGGAGGCTGATGGCAGCTCGTATGAGACTCGCGGGCGATCTCATTCAGGAGCACCACATGTACCCTCGTCGTCGTCGGCCCTCCTACATGCTTCTCGACGTTCTGCGTCGCGATCCTCTGAACCGCGTCCTCATCCCTCTTCCGTGGCGTCGAACCGAGATGCGTCTGGAGCGAACGGCTCGGAAGATCATCCGGATTACCAACCTCGCCCCCAGAAGCGTGCTGGCACAAATAATTTGGCTGGCGCAGCATTGCTGCCGCGAAAGCGTACCAAGACGGCACAGAAGACGGCACCCTATATGAAGGGCGCGAGCACGAGGAGGTGGGCACGTAAAGCAGGCACGTCTCCCCTTTCAGAGGCTGTGCTCTCGAACCACCAGGATGAGGAAGCACATCGAAGCTCGGAAGAGAACGGCAGATGTCTTCTCGTGCATAACATCGACTGGGATGCCCCTCCAACATGGGGCGACGACGTGATCCCCAAGATGCCAGCGACTGCGATTTTCACCTACCTGAAGGACACTTACGGTTTATACGGGACAATTGAATGCCTGTGGAACGGGTGCGGGCAGCAGGTGAACGTCGCGATGTCTTTGAAGAATCATCTGCACTGCGATTCTCACATCAACCTGCGAAGGAGATGTCCGCGATGTAGCTGGACCGTCCGCCCTGATATGTGGAACTCGCGATATCCGAACCACGTCTGCGGCGAGAACCTGGCTTCTAAGAAGGGATGATCGATTTCAGAGTGCGATGTACCCCGAAGCATATGTAGTGCTGCATACCTCATGATGTGTTTTGCATATGCCAGTGTATGAAGTTTGGCCTGGCCGCAGTTGAATCGTGGGCGGCAAGCGTTACGCCTTCGCCGCGAAACGTCCAGTCTCCGCTCAAGCTATTTCAAACTATCTTGTAATCAACGATATCGATGTAATCAGGCAACTATAACCAGGTTGGCCCGCGGCGGCCGAGCCAGTCCGCGATTCCTCAGCGCGATTGTAGCCCTAACCCCACGATATCTCACAACATTGATGGCAAGGTTAAGGTTTGTGCTGGCAAAGTTAGTTGAAAGTCGGACGGAGCGCTTGGACTCGAGTCTCGGACAGGTCGGACCAAGACCGAACTATCGTAGTCGCGGTGGACTCCTGCAGCACCTGGCAACAATGAGCCTTTTACGCTAGGGTGATCCGTCCGCTCATACACGGTGGTCGGCTGACCCTGATGGCCGCTGTCATTCGTCGGAAGCTTGCTACCATCGTCTCGAGCGTAAGGTGAAGAATTTCCATTGGGCATCTGAGTGCGATAATATCATCGATATAAAAATGAGAATACACTGTGAATCCGGGCATGTACCACTTCCACCAATATGCACTGCACATTTACACCCTTACTCACAATCACCGCAGCCGCTTCCACCGGAAAATCAATGCGCTCCCTTATAGCGAAACCGGGCAGAAGCAGTCCGCAGTCGTGTTCCCGAGTAGCAGCACCTATGTGCAGACAACAAGCCAACCACCCTTATGATCGAACAATAGGCCGTCAACAGTGCACAGCCAGCACTATGCCGCGCGGTGCGATTAAAGCTCTGGCTTCGCCGCGCCGGCGCGGGCTGCCTATGCAAGTCCAAGTGGCTGCGGAGCGCGGCCAAAGGGTTCCTTTGTATGCTGCCATGGCTCCCTGGCTAATCAACGATGTGCGTGAGGGCGAGACCACGACAGAGGTGTGTGGCTAATCTAGGTAATATAAATACCCCCTCCCATCCTCCCATCCCCTCGCCGACGCTCCACTCCGTGCCCTCCTCCGGCCGGGGTCTCTTGCTTAGGCTCTCCTCTGCAGGTCTTCTCTTTCCTGGTCCTCTCTCCTCTCGATTTTCCTTTTGCCCGTGGTAGATTGCAATGGACGAGAATATCGATGACAGTTTCTTTAACCCGCCGCCGCCGGCTTTCAAGTACGAAGAGTACGAAGAGTTGGATGAGGCTATGAAGAGGTCGATGCGGAGAAGCGCGGACGTCATGTGGGGTGGGGGCCATAATGAGATGTAAGCCAAGTATGTCCATCAGCGCGTCTGTACTTCAATCTCACCGCAGAGTCAGTGACGACCCCTTCAGCATGAGAGAAATCCATGTCTCCAACAGTTCCTCTCATCCGCCCGGCAGCGTTGGCTATATCCCCCCTCTGATGGTTGACCGGTCCATGGACGATCTGTGGCCAAGTAGCGAGCCCACTACGGCCCGAGCCTCGTCCCCGCGCCTCGCCTCGCCGACTCGAGGCATGCCATTCGCCTCCACGCAGGACTTGGACAACACAGCATACCCAGGATCTTGGACGCTGCCTACAGCTTTCATGAACAGCCCACCTCGTGCTCCTGAACTGGGCAGAGGCGAATCGTCGACTTCCGCACAGAACCACTTTCCGACGAGGCGCGTGACTAGGCGAAGAAGGATCAACGCGGCTCCTGGAGAAGGCCCGGCGTTCACGATGGACGATCCCTTCGACGATATCCCGCCTTCTCCTAGCTTTGCTTCGGTGACGCCTTCTCGGACCACAAGCATCGCTTCGTCTACGTCTTCGGTTCTTACTACGGATGAGACACCCTTTTCTCCAGCCTTGACGTCGCCCGAACTCGACCCTGAGGCTGAGGCTGAGGCTGAGGCTGAGGCTGAGGCTGAGGCTGAGGCTGAGGCTGAGGCTGAGGCTGAGGCTGAGGCTGAGGCTGAACCTGAACCTGAACCGGTCGCTGGTCCTTCGAAGGGCAAGAAGAGGGCTGGCGCCGTCCGCCGCACTGGGAAAACTGGTACTGGGAAGGCTCCATCTGCCACCAAGGCGGCTCGTTCGTCCACTCGTGCCAAAAAAGCCAAGCCGTATACCCGCCCGGCGAACGCCCCTCCCCAGAAGGACGGCCGTGGCTTCCGCGGGAACTACAACCTGCTGAACCCCCCTCCGGGGTGGAAGACCGTATGGGCCAAACAGCGCGAACCCGGGACACCATGGACCTGGGACGGCGAGCCGATCCCGGACGATCTGGCGCACGAGGACATCTTCGACTACGTGTGCAAGAAGTTCAAGAACGTGAAACGTTCTGGCGGACGCTGCGGCTGGGCGCTCTGTGGCAAGACACTGAACGGCGCGGCCTTCAAGCGCCATGTCGAGGGCAAGCACCTCGGTGGCCAACTGCGCTGTACCGAGTGCAGGTTCAAGACCAGGGCGGATAACTGGTGCCGCTCCAGCAAACACACCAGTGGACGGTGTAGCGTTGGCCGGTGTGCCGCCTCCGGTATGCCTGCTCCAGTCGAGGAGAACGTCGAGGAGCAAGACGAAGACGACGAGGTGGCCGTTGGTGCCAGCCAGCCCGCGGAAGCGGCCCCAGAGCCGTCACGGGCCTCATCTGCCCCCACCAGGCTAAGGCTAGCGGGGGCTCCAGTCGCCGCCGCGCAGGGGCGGCGTGGGGCCAGGGCCTCTCAGCCTACGACCGTGAACCCCCAGCCTCCGACTGTGAACCCGCCGGACAGCGTCCAGACGCCCACTTGGACGCTCTACGGCATGGAGCCGGACGCATACGAGACTGGCAGCTCCTCTGATTCGGACTCTTCGCCGAACGACGATCGCGATGACGATTGATTAGCTGATGGCTCCATCGAGGACCCACACGGTAAGAGGCCACCGACGTTAATCGCTTGGATGGAAGCTTGTACTACGTGTGTGGTTGTGATCTTGTGCGCAGGTCGCACCGCGGGAGATTTCGAGCTTCGCGTCTTGCCGTATGTTCCCTTATACCTGTCTACTACTACATACCTAGTGTCCTGTCATCTCTACTTACACCGCATGTATCCCCCGTACTACCGTCCATGTTGTCTTACTACAGCATGCCTATGTCAATGATATGATGTTCTACACGATGTGCAGACGCCGTCGAGCGGACCGACTCCGCTATATGCTTCACTACTGAGCTGCGGCCGGTGGCGGAGTTCCGAGGAGAGCGGAGAAAAGACTGATTGGTATTCTAGCTTCAGACAGTGCAATCAAAAACATACAACCTCGAGCGCCAACGACACCGCCCATCCCACCAGCACAATCCTGATACACCAACTATCACGGTGCCTAACGACCCACAAACACTCCGAGGGCACAAACTACAACCGTAATCCTATGATCGCAACGACAGCGCACGCACTAGACGAGCTCGCCCTTGACGCTGTTCTCGCTGTAGGCCTGCATGGAGTCGGCCGCGCCAAATTCAGAATAGGACTCTTTGTAGCGGAGAGAGCGCGCGTCGCTCACGTCGACCTCGCCGTTGTCGTGCATCACGACCGTCTGCTGGTGTACTGCGACGCGGGGCTGTCGTTCCGTCGAACCGTCCGTGTGTTGCAATGACGTATAGTGGTGCCGAGGTGTAGTCGAGGCGAGAAAGCACGATGAGCTAGTCAGTACACATCTGGGGAATGTCGGAAGGGAGAGACGTACGATTGTGAACTCGGTGTCGCCTGGGGTGCGGAACTGCGGTGGGCGCACGATGGGCGCCCGGCGCGGCGTGAACTCGTACGTCCCATACTGGTTCGAAGACGGGATATTGCGGGCCGCCGCTCGCACGTTCAGGCTTCCCAGGAACGAGTTGGCGTACACTGTACACGTGTGAGGCAAATGAACTCGTTGTCAACACTGGTAACAGGTGGGGAGTGAAGAGCAGGAATACGTACGCTTGCTCTGGATCTCAACAAGCCCGAGGAAGACGAGGCTCTTCTTCTGGGTGGCGAACTAGGAGGCAGGTGAGATAAGCGACAAGAACCGTAGACGATTACAGGAACTCACAAGAATGACGCTGAGAATAGAAGAGAGGCTGTACAAAGGAGAAGCGGAGTGAGAACCCGATGTCGCCACTGAGCCGAGCGACAGACACAGCTTACGCAGTAATGGCGCCAGTGTTGACGGCGTAGATGAGGATCGTATCGATACGGCTATCGGACTCTTGGGTGCCACTATAGACAAACACTCGTGAGCTCCATTCGATCATATTTATACGGACAGGCACAATTCCTACCTTTCCCACTTCCCGCGATCGCGTTGGATGTAGAAACTCAGTGTGAGCGCGACGAGGACGTCGACGGCAGCCGCACAGCCCAGGCCAAGGGCGATGGTGACCTAGGTAAGACGTATACAAGGTGGGTCGAGGTGTACATGAAATCGGTCAGATGACTACTTACCAAGGGGGAGACGTTCGCGCGGAAAGGCGACCACTCAGTGATTTCCAAGCTATGGAAATGCGATTGAGTGCGTCAAGTTATGAACGGAAGAGAGGACACCATACCTGAGAATGAACGAGCCTTGACACGGAAGGGGAGGTCAGACTTTAGAAAAAGCTGCTGGTCGTGGATACATACCGAGTCCACAACCTACCAGAGAGGACTATGAGCGAGGGATGACGTGGTCATGATCCATATGGACTCACCGAATCGGCATAGAGCGAGCAACGTCTGCTCATAGTGGGTAAGCGATTCCAGGAGGAGCAGATGACATCAAACTTACGATGAAGGCGGTTACTGGTATCGAGCCGCTGCTCACTGATCGTCGCTCGAGTCAGGACAATATACGACAATGACCGGGCGGGATAATGATACGTACTTATCCACACTCTTCGGATGTAGAAGCTGAAGCGAGGAAGGTCATGAGTGGACAAGTCTGGGAAGTGGCGATGGAAACCTACGCATGTACAGCTGCTGAAATGAACACCTTGAATGGGGCGTCAGTCGTGCATTCACTAGGCAGGCAGAGCGCGTCTACTCACTCCTACAAGGATGCTCGCCTATTGTCCACGAATGTTAGCTATATCTTGGCAACGACTTGGATAGACTTACTCCTGCACCCCTGTAGGTAACACATACGTCAGACCATGAACGTGATACGGGAGAGCGGTGAGTATACGCACCAGTAGATGTTCCCTAAGAAGTCATAGTCCCCAAAATGTGTAACGGAATAGGTGTAGACCATCTCCATACATAGGGCAGTGTGTAATGTCTCCATCACCCTGCCGCCAATGTCGGTTCACCATAGCACAAGATTGAATCGTGGAGACATACCAGACAGAACCCACTACGCCTTTGAGAACGCGACTATCCTCGGGGAAGTTCTGGTAGTATATGAATGTTTGAAGGGTCGTTACGCCGTAAAGACTGCGAAGGGCATGAGCGTCTCCAATCAAGTCGCAAAGACGAGTTGTGAGCATACATGCATGCCAGACAGACTTCGATGAGAAGGGCGCCGATAACGTCGTCGACCAGGCCCATGGTCGAAGATGCTCAAGAGAATGTGGGGAAATTAGGAGGGTGGACGAGAAGAGGGTGTAGAAGGCAGAGAGGAAGAGGAGTGGCAACGCGAAGACATGCGTTGCGCGACGCTATGTCTTTTTCCGCACGGCAGAGCCATCATCCGCCGAGTGGAGGAGAGGATGCGCCATTGCAGTTTGGGCTGTGGTGCATCCCATGCTTTGTCAGAAGCGACGACTGCTTTGGGCATCTCTCGTCCGCCGGAGAGCAATCTGCGATCTGGACTGGGCCGATCGGTGTGGCTTTTGGCCAGATTGCGTCGATAGCAGCTGTGGGTCCTCTCTTTTTCCGCCTGCAACATGTCCCTTCGGAACAGTGGCGGTACGTGCATCGCGGACTCTGAGTTGCACCAGCATTTCTTCACTCAAATCGCCTTCGAGACTTGTGGGCTGTAATGCCATGGCAGCACAGTATGTGCTCCGAAGAGACATGTTGAATTGAGAACATACGAGGCAGAACGAAGAGGAAAAGCCGGCTGTAGGGGCCACTTTGCGGTCGAAACAGGAACGACGGATCGGAGAAGCCTTTGGACCGACAACTTGCCTCTTGCCTTATTGGGAACGTCCGGCGAGCACAGAGACCGGAGCGCCCGTCGGCCCAAACTCAAATTCACGCGCTCCGTCTTCCCGATCCAAGGAACAAGCGCCCACTCGATCTGCAAGTCAGTGTTCCTTTCGTGGTCGATCATCTCTGCCGCAGCTGAGTCGTACAGGCAAGCCCTGTTCATCCTCCGCTAACCACCATGACTGCAATACTCGTTCAGATGAGGGAGAGAGAACTTGGCCGTGGCGTGAGGAATTGAGGCATATGCCGAATATGATGACGTTCACTGCTGACGTATCAACTCAGCTACTAACCACAACAGCCCACGCGCCCTGAATCAAAGTCCAACATCCCGCCCCACGACCCAGTATTTGTTATCCTCCCCTACACTTGCCGCATCAACAACGGTACTCGCAGGCAGGCCGAGTTTTAGAAACCTACGACGACCTAGCAAGTACCGGCACCATGGGCTCTTTTTTCTCCAGATCCTTTGACCCAGCCACGGACGTTCCGGACCTCAAAGGCAAAGTCGTTATAGTGACTGGCGGGAAGTAAGTCGTTGCGCACGATTCTACATATACTCGCTTTGTTGACGCGCAACTACAGCGCTGGAGTTGGCTTCGCGACGGTCCAACATCTGGCCAGGCATGGCGCAAAGGTCTACATGGCAGCGCGCAACGAACAAAAGGCCAAGGCTGCCATCGAAAGGTTACACGCGGAAGGCCTCGAACCTGGCAACGGTGAAGTCGTCTGGCTTCAGCTTGATTTGAGCAACCCTCGGGACGTCAAGAAAGCCGCCGAAGAGTTCATGCAGAAAGAACAGCGGCTAGATATCCTGAGTACGTTCTCTGTCGCACTAAGCGCTCTATTCGACGAGTGAGAACTTACTATCCTATGAAAGTCAATAACGCTGCTCTGTATGTTCCACTCATCGATAACATCCGACAATTCAACTGACCCACCTCATGTGACTAGACTGCTGTTGCCGTTCCAGAAAACTCATGACGGTAAGATGATTTCGCCTTGAGTCGATAGAGTACTAACACATCGTTCGGCAGACATCCAGGACATCGTCATGGTCAAGTCAGTCACTTCCGTGGTTTCCCTCTGCTTACGGCGCTGACCGAATTTTACCCCACAGCTATATAGGAACCTATGTGTTCACTCGGACTCTGCTACCTCTCCTCAAGAAGACTACACAGGAACCCGGAAGCGACGTCCGCATCATCGCTGTAAGTCGCTCATTTGTCTCATTCTGGCTGTTCTTACCTCGCCACCAACAAACCCTCTTTGTGCTCAGGTCAATTCCAACGCGAACAACCAATGCCCCAAAGACGTCCGCTTCCGCTCTGTGGATGACCTGAACCGAGAGTTCGCCGACACCTCGTTCCCCCAGTTCATCCGCTACGGTATGCGCGCACCCAGTTCAATCTGGCTCAGCCGACTCTAATCTCTGACTCCATGATTTCTCACCACCGCAACACGAAACGTAGCGTACAGTAAGATGATGCAGCTCATGTTCATCAAGGAGCTCCAACGCAAACTCGACGCTCAAAACGTCCCCATCCTCTGCATCGCGGCTGATCCTGGCGCAGTCAACACCGGTACGTTCAAGTTGCTCACCATAGCCACGAGTACCCCCGCCATCACTAACCGTTGACACACAGAGGGCGTGCAAGCGTACGCCCACTCCGTCGGCCCGGTCCTCTCGCCCATCTACACGCTCATCGCGAACCTGACCTTCGCGAAACCGACCAAGGGCGCGTACAGCACCGTCTTCGCGGCCGCGTCGCCCGTGCCGCGGCAGGACACCGACAAGTACAAGGGCGCGTTCTTGAAGAACCCGGGCGTGCACTCGTCGGCGAACCCGGTCGGGGAGAAGGAGGAGCTGAGGACTGAGTTGTGGGAGACGACGGAGAGGGTGCTGAAGGATATTGGGCTGGAGTTCGAGGTTGTTTGAATGTACCCGCGTGGGCTCGTCGCTTGTGTTGATGGCTGGACCTTGTGGATCTTGTATCGTGTACAGATGGTCTAGATTCAATCTCAAGGGGATTATGTGAAGGTGGCTCAGTTCACCATAGCAAACAGCAATCCGTCTATTGGTATCCGGACGCTCCACTTCAACACGCATAGCACGATCTCATCTACCCATCACAGCCCTCCCTCCCACGCTCTATTCTCCCATTCAACCATCCGCACACTCTACCGCTGTTCTCCGGGCGCATCACTGCTCCGGAAGCTCAACCCCCAACCCCCTCAGAAACGCATCCGTCGTCTCCCACAGCTCCCTCCCCAGCTCCTCCCTCTCCGCGACCCGGTTCGCCCTCGCCAGCTTCGCCGTCGGCTTCAGGTACGCGCCGCGGTACGCGTCGGCCTGCGCGCGCGGGATGGGCGAGGCGGCGGCGAAGACGGGGCCGCGCGCGCCTTTGGTGGGGGTGGTGAAGGTGAGCGCGGCGATGAGGCGGTAGAGCGGGGAGAGGAGCGGGCCGACGGAGTGGGCGTATGCCTGCACGCCTTCTGTGCTCCGCGCATAAAGTGTAGGTCAGCGATGTGATGAGGACCAAGGCGATTGGTTCGTACCGGTGTTCACTTCACCTGGATCGACGGCAATGAGGAGGATCGGGACTCCCTGCTCGTCCAACCGGCGCTGGAGCTCCCGGATGAAAAGCAGCTGCATGATCTTCGTGTACGCTTATGACGGGCTCGTGAATATCGAAGCGCAGGATGATCGGGGAAAGCAGACGCACAGTAGCGCAATAGCTGCGGGAAGGACGTGTCCTCAAAGTCGCGATTCAGGTCGTCAAGGTTTCGGAATCGGACGTCGCTAGGGCAGTGGTAGTGTCTCGCCGAGTTAAGCTAGAAGTAATGCGTTAGGCACTAGGGACTATGCGAGTGTATGAAAGGTTACTGACGCAGACAACGCGGACATCACTGCTGGGCTCTTGCGCGGTCTTCTTGAGTAGCGGAAGGAGTGCACGCGTGAACGTGCATGCTCCGATATAGCTGAGGATCGGTGATGAGGTCAAACGCAAGGCAAGGCATGTGTGTCACTAGACACGCACTTGACCATGACTATGTCCTGGAGGTCTTCGCGGAGGATACAGGCACATTAAGCAAAGGATAGCCGTTAGATCAGTGACGGGGACTTACCGTCGTGGCTCTTAACGTACGGAACAAGCAGCCTAGCCGAAACCATCGTGTCAATACCTTTGTTTGCCAACTTCAATTGTGCCGGATGCAGCTTACATCGCAGCATTGTTGACTATGTAGAACGTGGTTTCAATGATCGTCAACGTAAGCTATATAGTGATGTGCAACAGTACTCACTGAGGACATCCAGCCGGTCTTCTTTTTGAATAAACTCGTCTGCTGCCCGCTTCACCTCTCGCGGGTCGCTCAGGTCGAGCTTTAGCCAGTGGACCTCTCCATTTCCCGGGCTCAAGCCTTCGGCTTGCAACCGCTCTATGGCGGCCTTGGCCTTTTGCTCGTTACGCGCAGCCATGTACACCTTGGCACCGCGTCTGGCAAGATGCTGGATCGTAGCAAAGCCAATTCCAGCACTAGCGGCACACCCGCATCAGCATGATATCAGATGGGGAAGAATTGGTAGAGACTCCACGTACTTTCCTCCCGTGACGAGGATGACCTTCCCAGTAAGATCAGGAACGTCCGTTTCCGGACTGAATCCCTTGGACAAAAAGGCACCCATAGCTATCAGTAGACGTCAGGCAGCACCTCTACCCTCCGACAGACAAGACGAGCTAATAAACCAGTCCAGTCAGTGGCTCCAGCGTCGTACAAGAGCAAGCCGGGTGCCCTTGTCGAGGAATTCGGAACAATAACAATCGACCCAGGGAGCCGCAGGTCTTGTCTCCGCGGCCCCAGCGCACGCCAGCGGTGCGCGCAACGTGTCGTGCCATCTTCCGGAGTCCAGATGCTGATACGACTGACCCGGCGGTACATCCATCAACGGGGGGGCCTGCGTCGGTCGAAACGAGCCCAACCCAAGTCGCAGGTCCCTCTCGTCCCGCCGGCCACTGAAGCGAGGGCTGTGCTGGGTTGCGGAGACCACATACGAGCTTTGAGAGAGAATTTGTACAGGCCCCCGTTGTCTAATGGCTATGACGTCAGACTTCTAGGGCCCCAAGCCGTCCTTAATCTGGAGGTTGCGGGTTCGAGTCCCGCCGGGGGTAGTTGGTGACACTTTTTGTCTTCTCGAGCTCGCAAATATGATTTACTTCTTGCGCTCGTTAACCGACGTCCGAAATGCATCTGACTGCGACCAGCTTGAATACCGCTCGGACGTGCAATGCTGTTCACATTTTTAGACACCTGCTGCAATGTAAACCAGGCTACGTTTGAGTACATGTTCATCCAACCACCTCGGTGTCGCATTTCAGGTCAGCGGATTTCCCTCATTCCGATGCTGACCTTGATCAGCAAATGGCAGAAGAAGGAGCAGATGGTGATTCCAGGGGCTTTCCATGCAGATCGTACAAGGTTCGGCCACCAAGCGGCCTATATGGGATAGATGGCGATGATGGCTCATAGGCAACGATCGTGAGCTGGCGCATGCGATTATCTCGGAGTAAGTAATCTGCAGTACTAGGACCTCGAGTTAGCACGGATGGTGCTTGCATCTCAGTTGATACTGGTATCATGCGGAGTCTATGGATAGGGTGGGTATGTGTGATCTCAAAAGATACAAGAGTTGTTCAGCGGGAGCGGCGCATGATGCAGCAGAACGCACATGTCAACGACGCTAGCTGACTATTGAGGGCTAATTCACAGAGAGGGAAGGTTTTGGAGGAATTCTACGCCGAGGCCGGAGGGCAAGGTTGGGTACGGGCGGGGAGAGTGAGATAAATTCATCCTTGCCAAGGACGTCCACCTACCAAAGCGAACGGATGGCGAATCATCCAACCCTCCGCAGGCGTAACTATCGACTTCAACGCCGCCCGGTGATAGCATGAACGAACCATCTTCGATATAGTGTAACGTGGCCGTACGTAGGCCTCAGCCGGGTGCCTAAGGAAAATCGGACGCTTATAAGTACTGTGCCAAGTACCGTGCTCACCAGAACATCTCCAGTGCCACTTTCGCAGACATGCCTAGCGGTATCTTGTACTACGCCGCGCCGACCCCCAACGGCCACAAGGTTTCCGTCTTCCTTGAGGAGCTCAAAGCGGCGTATGGCCTGGAATACGAGTCAGTACTCATGCCCTCGCGTTCACAGTGAGATTCTCACCGCCATCCCAGCATTGTGCGGATCGATATCACGAAAGGCACCCAGAAGGAGCCTTGGTTCATCAAGCTGAACCCGAACGGCCGCATCCCGGTCATCATCGACCACAACCGCAACGACTTCACCGTGTTCGAGTCGGCGGCGATCCTGCTCTACCTGCAGCAGCATTACGACAAGGAGAACAAGTTCGCGTTCGACAAGGACGCCGATGCCGACAACTGGAGTGAGATGCTGCAGTGGATCTTCTTTGCGGTGAGGTTTCGTTCGGCTTGCCAAACCCAGTCCGCTGCAAGGTGCTGACACGTGTGTATGCAGCATGGTGGAGTGGGCCCGATGCAAGGTCAGGCGAACTTCTTCTACAACTATGCCACAGAGGACATCCCCTACGCGAAGAAGCGTGAGTATTGCATCGAACAAATGCTGGTCTTCGCATGTCTGAGTACTGATCCGTTCGCATCCAGGCTATCACGAGGAAACCAAACGCCTCTACGGTGTTCTTGAGATCCGCCTGAAGGATCGCGACTACCTCGCAGGTCCCGGACGTGGCGTCTACAGCCTCGCGGATATCAACGTTATCCCTTGGATCCGATTCTACAAGAAGGCTGGCATAGAGTCTCTCGACGAGTGGCCGCATCTCAAGGTTAGTACTAGCATGACCTTGACCCTTGAACTTAGCCACTCGACTCACCGTTTCCACTGCGAGTAGGCGTGGGTCGACCGGTCCTTTGCTCGTGCAGGTTTTCAGGCAGGGATTGACGTCCTCGGGAAGCCGCTGTGATGTCGTCGGTGTACCAATCGAGCGTGTCGGAAGAGGAGAACTGTACATGTATACTTTCAAATTGTAGATGGGGAAACCATGTTACCTTCAGTTGACCTGAACAAAGGTCAAGGAGCGGCGTGCAACCCGGGGTGGGGAGAGGACGAGACTCGGAAGTGCCAGTCCGTGTATGCATATGTATGCACTGATCATCGTCAGTGTGATCGCCAGTTCGAGCCCCGACTGAGCTTATCACTTTACCCTCCTTTTTTGTACCTCGGGATACCCACTGGCAGATAGCGGCATCTCTCTCTCGGGAGAACGATACGCATGGTATTCTCCCTCATAAATATGACTATCCCCATCTTGTTGTGTGCTCATACAGCTATGGTGTTGTCAAGTATCTCAGAAATCGCATCAGTCGCTGTCATACAATGCCGAATTGCGCAGCCGTCTCAAGTGACCACTCGCCGTCCCAACCCAGGCTTTGCATGTCGCGATGACGCCAGTGCTCTACCTCGAAGTATCCCACCCTCCGGAATAGCCTCAAGTTCCTGTTGTCCAGTCCGCCGCCGCCGTTGTCTGAGTCTGCTTCAACATGGTCGGCGAGAAGTAGGCCTGCGCATAAGGTAGTACTCGATTCGGACACGTCTTCTGGGTCTTCTTCCGACTGCACGTTCCTCCGGATCGGAACAGCCCACACGCCATCAGGATAGGTTTTCTCGAGTTCGCGGTCCAGGTGTGAGTCTAGACGCACTGAGAGAATGCCAATGAGCATCCACATGTGATATAATTTTGCACATGACAGCGGTACACACCTTGAATCGACCCACATTCCACGTACACTTCTTTGGCGGATCGCTCCTCTTGTAGCTTGCACTTGAATAACTGGGCTCGGAGGACGAGAAGCCCGCTTGTGACTGGCCCGAGAGGAAACGACTCGTCCTGGACCGCAATGGTGCAACTTACGACTTCCGCCATCTTGCCTCTTCGAAAAGCTGTTTCTGGTCGCGCAGGATCCCTGTACTCCACCAACAAATGCATCGCCGACGCCCATGACCACGAAGGTGCGCGGTACCCCGGCGGAGCAGGCAACGCCAGCTTACAGTGCCATAGAAGATCAAGGAGGAGGAAGTCGTCGTTCCACAGCCCAGCGACATAGACCGAGCCCAGTGCGGCTGCGAACATCTCCACAAGGCCGGCGCACGCGACGAGTTTATCCGACGGGTACGAGAGCTCGCGGCTAGCGTAGTCACGGACAACGGCATGCCATCGACGGCGGACATCCATCCATTCGTCAGAGTAACGCTCGATGGGACGTCGTCCTGGATGGAAGACGGAGTCAGGCAGCCGGGGAACTTCGTCGACATCGTTATGCCAAGCTCCGCCGATGTTCTGGGTCATCGTTTGGCACGCGAGGCGGACGGTCTCCTGGGTGAAGACGAGAGAGCGAGTCGAGAGCAGCTTCTCCTGCAGGCACCACGCCCGCTGGCGAGTGGTCAAAGAGAGACGATCCAGGGAAGGAGATGCATTATACTTGCTCCCTGGAATGTGGATCTTTCCGACCTCCGCCACGGCATTGGGGGGACCACCGGGGCAGATGAACGGAAGGATGAGCATCGGGGGCTCTAAGGGCGGCCGATCCTGGAGGAACCCATCAGATGCCTTCGCCGCACTGGCCGCATCAATTGTCAGGTAGGCGTGGCGGTAGACGTCGCACATCAAGGCCAACTCGCGATGTTTGTCCTGTGGCGAGTCCTGGACGATGCAGAGACTGCCGGTCCAGAGGAAGCCGACACCGAGCTTGTGCGCGACATATATCGCGTCACGGATAGTCTGAGGTAGATCTGAAGGGTTGATTCCGACCATGTAAGAAGACAGATTGGCCTTGGTAGTGCGATGAGGCTGATCCTCGCCCCATACGTAGCTGAGTGCGACGTAATCGCGTAATGCGCCATTCGTCAGGACGATACGAGGTTGTTGAGGCTCTGTGCAATCGATAAGGCGCGTAGGGGCACGTCCCACCAGAGTATTGGGATGACTCGACGAGATCACTCGGCAGCGTTCGTGTTCGCGAACGCATCGCTCTATGCATTCCATCGCGAGAGCGAACGTACGGTCGGATCCTACATCCGTGCGGCGAGCTCTCCCATGAACGTATCTTGCAGCAGGATCGTCTGGAAATATATCAGGCTGGTCAAGTACTGACGTAATGAAGGCTCAGCACCAAAAACGCACCAGCTGTCGTATATGTGGATAATTTATCATACAGCCTCACCGGGCCGTCGTACAAATTGATGCCATTGTCCACGACGATGCATAGTGCTGCAGGGTCCCCGCTTTCCGTCTCAAGCACGCCGCCAATCCTGACATTCAGAGGTCTGCGACATCGGGTGATGGGCCGCCACATGTTGCTCTTCAAAGTCCTCGCCCCAAGTTGCTTCATGAGAAATCCGCACCACTCGCAGCCAAAAGTGGCTCGAAAAAGCAACGCTTGCGGTGAGACGTGATAAGTGTATCCGCCAGACCATGACCAGGAATCTGCGCTATGATCATGCGGATGGTCTTCGATGGGCTGTCCAAGAAGGCCCAGTTGCGTCGCGAAGGGACCCTTCCAGCAGGCAGAGTAAATAGAGGACGGCCGAGGCGGCAGTGGCTTTGGTATGAGTTGAGATGGCATCAACGCAGAAGACACAGAGGTAGAAGGGGCTGAGCGCCGCGCACTCGCACCAAATGCTGCAGCTAAGTGTTCAAACAAACAGGAGATGAAGGTGCACTGGAGCGTTGAGATCTTCCCTTTTGTTGTTGGCGAGTTTACATGCAGGACCACACGTGCCGCTGGGGAGCGCACGGCCACCATCTGTCGTGCAAGCGAGACATGTTGTCTCCTTGAGCAGAGGTCATGACGCTTTCGATCGAGTCGCGGTGACATCTTGCACTGAATATCTGACAAAAATGGTGATATCAACTCAGTGTCTCCCGAATAGCGAGCGCGCCTTGAGGCACCTGGAGGAACTACTTACTCACTGTAGTACGCCAATCAGCCCGGTCGAGCGTGTTCGTGTGTCATTGTATACGCATGTATCGCACACGCCCTCATGTTCTGTTAGCCGTCGCCCCCAGGTCATCATCTACGCCTGGAAGAAATAATTTGAAGTTGGCGTGGCGTGTTGACGAGAAGAGTCTTCATGAGGTATCTATCGCACATTGCCACCCTCCTGTCAAGCATGGCTGTTAGGTATATGTTTGGCGGTACCATGCCTGTGGGTTCGCCGACTGCGAAGGTCGGGCATTGAGCAAAGGTGGAAAGGGATGCGGTACAACTTACAAGCGTGGTCCAAGTGGCGATCTCGATATGTACCGTAAGCGCCCATCGCCAAGCACCTCGGGAGACGCCGGTCGTCTGCTCTGGCAGGACGCGTACAAACTTGGTAGGCACAATATTCATGTCGCATGGGACTTGAGCTTCCTCTCAATCACCATGGCTTGCTTTGTGGTAGACTTGTGAGTCGCAGTGCTGTACAACCTCCCAGACCAACGTCGGCGATGCTGCAGTAGCAAACACTACAGCACCCGCCGACGGACGGAACACTTCGCGCTCGAGGAGAGCCAGCACTTAGAGCGTCATCTCGTTCAAATGCTCCTTTGTCGCAGGCCATTGAAATCTGATGTCTCATATCGCCGTGCCAAAGCTCCGCCGTATCTAGGCAGCGGACCGTATGGTATACATCCAACCGTGCTGCCGAGGCGGCATGCTTTGGCATAGGGTGTTCCAAGCCAAGCGCACGCAGCAAGAAGGACACAAAGTCCTTTGAAGCATTAGCCACATCGGACAATAGCTCGCCATGGGCTGCACTGCACGCTGTGTTATAGTGCGTTTGAGCCATCGCCCTGGCGTACACGGGAGGAGGTATATAACTTGTGGGGTGTATGCCGCAAGAGCCCATTCGCCCTACTCCCTTACTCCCCCTGGTCCTTCCTTTCCTCCCCCTCATCCTTCCTCCCCTTGTCTGCGCGGTGTATTATGGCACAGGCTGCTACCCCTACTACCACCTTCGTGGCGAGCCGCCACATCGACTACCTGAACCCATATCTGTCTGCTCGTCGGTAAGTCATCACCTCCGCCTCGAGGCTAATTGGCGACTTATGAATGAACACCTGCCATTCAGCATCCACCATGTGGACAGCCTGCTGGTCATGCTAGAAGACTTCATTGACGCGGAGCAAGATGCGGTCACTTACCACGGGCCCGTGCGGGAGTATATCCCCAGCGACTTTGAGAGGTACGGACTCCATCTCCTCTTCCGTGTATTCCTCCACTGACAATGTCGTAATTGAACAGGGTCGAAGTCCAAGGACGCCCCCTGTATGACGCTCCCGCCCGCAGCCGCCACTCTTTTGCGCGGCTATACGGCAAGCCCGCCTACCCGCTATCGGCCGCCGCATTCTCGGACGACGAAGACGACCTGGACAGCGACGACGACGGGCCGTGGGGCTGTCCCTCTCTCACCAGCGACTCCGACTCGTCAGAGTCCGCCTTCGACTCCGAAGCCGAGTCCGACTCGAGCTCGCTGTATACCGACGACAGCGACTGGGAGTGGGAGCTCGAGGAGTACTACAGTGGGTCGGAGGGGCCTGAGGTCGTGGAGGTCAGATGGGAGCAGTGGGAGCAGCTCCGGGAGCTCCGTGGCGGCGGTATGGGCGGCGTCCTCCCGGTCTCTGAGCTGTGGGGCCGCGGTGTGCACGGTGTGGACGCGGATGATTTCGTTGCGTTTGAGGAGTTTGATGTCTGAGGAGCGGAGGAACACCGGCAGCCAGTGAGACGCTCGTCCATCCTTTGATAATCCTCGTTTCCTAAAGGTCTCCGCGGCCTGGTGCCCGGAGGTGCTAGTGTATAGACCACAGCCTTGAATCGTTCTTGGTCCTCCATGTTTCGCTAGCCTGGTACCGTTACAGCTCTCATATGCCTACTTACTATGTTTCCCCGCTATGCTGCTCTCTGATGATTCATATACCCTCGTCACTCCTTATTTCCTGCAATAATGTAACGACTTCCTCCTACGCCCACAGCCTGGGCGATCGATGAGCAACATCTCCCCATATAGCTCAGCCCAAGAAGATCCATACTATCAACCGTCCATGGTATCTACAATACACCACAATATACACGCCCGCCCGGACCTCGATGATAACCCCTTCCCCACTCCACCCTCCACCACTCACCAACCATTCCCAAGCCCCCACTCACTCCTCATCCTCCCAAACGACGACCGCCGGCACACGCCGCGCCCGATGCCTCCTCAAGTCCCGCCACGCCGCGTACACGCCGAGCGCGAGCGCAACGCAGCACGCGGCGATCGTCATCTTGATGCTGTCCACGTAGCACTCGCGGCCCATGATGCAGTGGTGCGAGCTCGGGACGCCTCCGCGCGCGTGGACGCTGCCTGCACCTGTTAGTGCGCTGCTCAGTGTCGAGATCGGGCTGGGGGTGATTGAGGGTGCTGAGGCGGAGGGGGAGGGTGTGGAGGACGGGAGGAAGGACGAGGCGAGTGTGGAGAGTGCTGCGACGGCGGTGTTACTGATCGTGCTGTTGTCGCTGCTGCTGGAGGGAGAGGCGTCGGGGTCGTGCGCGTCGACGTTGCGCCCGAAGGCGATTGAGAAGATGTTCCCGCCGAGCATGGGCGAGAGCGATACGAAGCCCCAGTTCTCCGAGAAGTGTGCTGCAGAACGCACACGATCATCCATCGTCAGTCAATCACGCATAGCGTCACAAGACGGCATGGAAGCTGAGGCGAGGTACGCACGCAGTCCAAACCACTCGATCACGAGCGTCGGGAAGAGCCCAAAAAGGCCGCCGTACGCGACGCCGAGGAGCGCGCTCGCCTTCCAGAGGTTGCCGATGCGGTCGATGGAGAAGCACATGAACTGCGAGACGACGAACATGAGCGCGACGAGCACGATGCACGCCGAGCGCGGCAGCCGCAGCTTGACTTTCGTGAAGTCCGCGATTACCCCTAGATAGTGTCCATGGCGTAAGTTAGCATATGTGGCGTCAAGGCACGTACTATGGGCGAGAAGACGGGGTGTGCTTACCGATGAGGATGCGGCCGAGGCAGTTCATGACGCTCACGGTCGAGACTTGCGTCGCTTGCCACTGTGCGGCCTTGATCTCGTCATAGTCCGGGTTCTTGTTAGCGAACAACGCCTGCGATATCGCACCGACGTTGTTGATATCTGTTCCCTGTCAGTCTATCCGTCCAATGCCAAGGACAGGCAGCACGGAACGTACACATCAATCCTGTGCCGCTCACTGTACGATAGTCAGGCCAAGCGTCAGGTCGTAACGAATGCAATATGAGTAGCAGGAGACGTCTTACACAGAGAGCAAATAGTGAACAGCAGCCAGAAATCCAAAGTCTTGAACAGGCGCTTCCCATGAATGTTCGGCTGCCCATCGGTCGTCTTATCCAGGTGGGTCTGGATGCTGCGCCTCGACATCGAGCGCGAACTATGCGAGCGATGCCTTGTCAAGCCCGCACGCGTCGGACTCAGTGCGACGGAGTCCACCTGCCCCGGAACGATGTAATCCGACGTGGCTTGTGCGTGCGTTGACGACACGAGCGGCTCTTCCTCCTCCAGCTCGATCGCCGGTGCACGCGTATCCTCATCTTCCTCGTCCTCGTCGTGGGCGAGGAGATGGGTGTGGCTCGTGTTCTCTACGGAGTAGGTTGTGGGGGAGCTCGTGCCCAAGCCTTCGCCGACGCCGTAGTCGGCGGGACTGTCCGAGGTACCGTCTTCGAGACGTCTAGTAGAGTCAATGTGGGGTGGAGGGATGGGGCGCACGAAGAGAAAACCGAGGATCATGGGTAGCGCCGTGCCGATGGCTAAGACGAGCAAGAATGAGGAGGTGTTGCCGGGAAAGAGCGTGTGCGCGATGGTGGAGAACAAGAACGCAGACAGACCGAACCCTGAGATGACGATACCATTCGCAGTAGCACGCTGTATGTATTGCAAGTGAGCGTTATATAAAGGTATCGCTACGCGCCACATACTCACAGTCTTGTCCGGGAAGCTCTTTGCGGTGGAGTTCATGGAGCCAACCAAGCCACCGTTCCCGCCTATACCAGTGAGGAAACCACAGAAAACAAGGGCACAGAATGACAGCAGCCCTATCGAACTATCGTCGTCGGGCAGCCCGTTGACGAAGAATTGTCGGATGCCCAGGTATCCGATGAGCAGGGAGAAGAACGCCATGACCATCATCAGGCGAGGGCCTTTCCTGTCCACAATGCCACCCCATATTGGCGCGGTGCCATAGACACCGACTAGACAATTTCTCAACACTATCCGAGATGGAGGACACGGTGGTGGGTTAACGCACTGTTGCCAGAGAGACCCACGATGTTAATCTGGGTATGCGTGAGCTTCAGGCGTTCTCCGAGCTGCGGCCCATATGCTGCATAGGGATAGGTTAGTTTCTGGGTCCAGCATTTGACGACGCACTCAACGCGCAAGGGCTCAGAATAGGAATGCGATCTCGTCATGTCGGAGCGCTCGGCGCTGAACGGAACAAACGGTCGCTGAGAGTACAGCAATTGCGCGCGAAATTGCATTGGTTCAATGTAGGCAGCCAAAAGACCAGTAAGCAACGCTTGCACAACGAAGCACACCAGGGTGCCCTCTGCAAAGGATGCACCCTCGCAGTTGCGTCGGATATGCCTTCAAGTTGTCTGAGAGGCAAGGCCGGCGGCCGCAGTATATCCTGGTGCCTTGACGCGCGTTATAGCCGAGAGTGAACACGTTGGCATACACGCTAAGGGGCCGCCTACGCCCCGACGGCCGTATACAATGAGGCTTCTTGAGAACGCTGTACATGCTTGCGCCGCACGAAAGCCTCACAGAACTTGCAAAAGCACTGCCTGTCGCGTGCCCGAGACCTGAAGGAGATAAGCATGCCAAACTCACCTGAGAAGACCTGCGGACGTTGAATGTGAGCAGCTGCGCGCAGCGCGATATGGCCAGGACACGCACATAGTTCGTCCCGGACGCGAGCGCGACAAGTATGCAGGTCAGGAAGCTCGTCACGCGTGCGAAGCTGAGGAGCGGAGGGGGATGATTGGCGTAGCTGGATGACATGAGAAGCAGAGAGTCTAGGAAGCAGGTGAGATGGCGACGGTGGGTTGATTCGAAGTCGAGGCGAGACTATGGCAAGTTCATGTGCAAGTAAAGAGAGTCTGAGGGAGGTTTGTCTAGTCTAGGTAGGAATGTGCAGCGAGCGATAAGGCAGGAGGAGAGTTGGGTCACATTCACTCTCGCGATCCGCTGCTTCTCTCTCTCTTCCCCGCCCCAGCCACCCATCACCGTCCCGGCCCACGCGGTCCGCCATGCCCAAGTATATCACGATCACGTGGACAACCAGCCACCAGCGCGCCTGATGTGCATTGCGCGCCGGCTCGAGCTCCCGTCGGCTCGTCTCTCTAACGAAGTGCTCAGTGTGGCCGGTGGACTCACCCAAAGTACACAAATGACAGAATACGATGCATTAACAACGACTATAGCAAATCAGGGTACACATGGGAGCGAAAATGACAGCAACAGCAAAGCGGATACAATCTACAGACTTAGCAAGGAGATAGCGATAGCACGGCTCGATATTACTATCTGGAGCACGATACCTAAGATATGCTACACGAGGGCGAGCAGGAAGGCCTATGAAAACAACGGAGCGAACAGAGATACACCGAGACACATTGTCAGATCGGGAAGAGGTACCGTAGGGAGGTCGATAACGGAGCGCGTCCAAGCCTATAACCAGTCTTCCACACGCAGGAGTGCAGCTGGAAGACCAGATCGGCATGGAGGAAGGTGGAAACGGGAGCAAAGGGATAGGCTGTGTGTACGACTAGCGCACGGTATGTCTAGAGCACGAACACGAGGGTGCAAAACACGGAGGTGATGAGGAGGGGACCTCCAAGACCGATGATACGCTCAGCGGAGTTGGTCTTAGCGCGAATGTTGTCAGGTATGACGGAGGAGGATTCAGCCTAGTGATACGTCAGTTCCCCGCTCATACTCGTTGGCCTGCGACACACTCACAGAAGCGGCGGCGGCAGATTCTGTGGCGACAGCAACAGAAGAGGCGACGGAGGCGTCAGAGCTAACAGAACTCTCCTGGGATATTTCCACCACCGCAGTAGAGGTGGGCTTTTCTTCCGTGCGGTCGACGGCGGCGGCGGAGGTTTCAACAGCCAACGGGGCTACATCGACGTCGATCACAGATGACACAGCCTTCGGTGGGTCTACCAAAGGGCCGCCGTCTTGGATTGTGGCCGCCTCGGCAGCGGCAGGGCCTTCAGCACCCTCGGGGACCGCGTCCAGCATGTAGCGCGTCAGCGGGAGGATGCCGAAGGGGAAGGCGGAGGCTGCAGATGTCATCTGATGAGCTTATGCGTAGCACTCGGTGCGTCACAATGCGAGTGTACCTTGAAGAGCCTCGTTGGCCACCATCGCAAGCGTTGCGGTAGCAAGAATACATACGGAGCGGAACAGATGCATGGCTTGCAGGGTTTGGAGAAAAGAGCGTCGGGGTGTAGTAGATGTGGCGGGGCGAGAAGGAATAGATACGAATAGCTTAGGCGAGGAACGAAGTGCGCATGAGCCTATATGACACTTGGCGCAGGCTGCGGAGCAAGCGCAAAGAAGTCGCAGTAAAGAAGGCTGTCGCTCGAGAAACTGACGACAGGACCTATGCGAACACGCCGGGGGGGGGGGGGGGGAACGCGGGCGGTAGGCGACGGTGACAGTACGAGAGAGCACTGGGCACTGGTTGCGGATAGCAACGGGCGGAGCCACATCCTTATAGCCCCTCCAAAACGCATACCGTTAAAGGCTCCGTCCTTGTAGTCCGTCAATGTCGCGCGCTGGGGGCTTTCCTTTGGCACGGGCGGGAGAAGGCCCTCGGCCGCGCAGGGGGGCGGCAAAGTACTAACGCTATGCCGGATTGGGAGCATCAGCCAGCATCTCTCACATCCCCAGGGATTAAATGGAGAGAGATCCTTCCATCGCGCCGCAGTTTCACGTCGCTCTGCCGACCTTGTACTTTCCTCGCGGCGGGGCGCATCGGGGAGGACGGTGGTGGTGCCAGGGGAGGAAGAACGAGATTGCCTTTCTGGGACGGGCACGGTCACGTTCCCACGATGCGCTTGGTGGCGTGTTGTTCCTGCTTTGGGCGAGTGTTTATTCGCTCACGCCGCGCAGCGATCTGGATGCCCACGATTAGCTCGCTCTGAGTGCGCTCGAGGCTTGGGTGGATGGCGCTTCTGGCGCCTTTGGGATCTAGGAACTGGACGGTCAGGGGTGCCGCCGGCTTCCAGCATCTCTGGCCTTGTCAGAACTTGAATTCTGTGCGCTCATGACTGCCTCCGCGGAACGCCAGCTGCTAGGATGGACTATGCTAGCATCACCCTGGCGCGGCCGCTGCAACATCTCTGGATAACAACACCGGCAGAGGGACTGGGAAAAGATGGCGAGAATCTATTGCAGAAGCGGCTATACACGAGTACGTGTAAAGATAACTACAAGGGAGCATTGTCGCCGTCTACTCGCGATACGGCTCGTATGGACCTCCGATATGCTAGATCCGGGATGACGATAGTGCTCTGAGGACGAGATTTCTTGAAGACCTGAGTGGCCAGATGTGGGTGGTGGTCCCTGGCAGAACTTGGGTAAGCCCTCAGCAGAACGCCATCGTCATTCTGGCCCGCCAGAAATTCTTTCGATATCAACCGACAGGATCGCATAATCCGGGGTGCTGCTCACTGATAAGATGCCTATCGCAGAATTCTTCAAGGCCTCGAATACAGTTCCTTTCGTGAGCGAGCGGCACGGCCTCGCTGGTACTTATGCACACCATTCCCCCATCACATTCATCTGTAAGTCATGAACAGCACCATCGCCACACTATGAAACGTAACGATTCCCTTGGCGCTTCTAGGACAAAGGCAATGACTTGATTCGCGCCACTGAAGTGGCGGCTTGGTATGCACTTGTAGGTGCATGTGTGCATTTAGAGTATACAGGCTGACATGTTCTGAGCATCGCTATACCCCATAACGCTCACACACCCCTTCCGAGTGGCGACAGGATGAACTTAGGACTGTATGCCCGACGGACAAATTATACACCTGCCTCCAACGTCAGTACTTGACGGTGCCGAGGTGTTGCTGACCACGTCGATGGCCCTGCTCTCGAGTTGTTATCGCGTTCGAAAGGCCCTTTGGATCAAAGGCATGGATTTTGATGCTCGACGTTCAGACTTTGGAATTAGCGTCATTGATGATTCATGCCTGCAGTGCGGCGAAGCGCAGTCAAATGGCCGCGTCGGAAGCGTTCCGTACACAGGCCCCGTGTGCGACAGGAGCATCAGTCAAACCGACGAACCATGAGGACTGTTACTCGCAGCTTTGTAGAGCACGACAAAGTCAGATATGAAAGCTAGAAAGGGATGAACGATGCGTGTGCCAAAGCGCGATGTCTTCAGCTCTTTGTCGAGAGCCACCGCATGGCGAGACTAAGGGTTTGTTTGTTTGTTACGCCATAGCTGTTCACCAATCGACAAAGCGTATACTGGATGCTTATAAGACAGCCCTGAGAGCGAACCCTTCTCAGACCATCTCACCCACCATCCGGCTATCCCTACTAAGAAGACAGCAGCGACTACCAGGATGGAAGACTACGACCCACCGCTCATCAGAGCGCTTCTCCGGCCAAGAACCACTAAACCCATCGGTCAGCGCCTGCGCATTATGCGGTGAGTAGAAATCCATCCGTAATCATATCTCGGATATAGACTGAGCCGACTATACTCCTGGTTAGATAGTGCCTCTGGTGAACCGTCGAGCGTGTCGATGTTCACAGTCGAGTGCATCGATGTTCACTGTCGAGCGTGTCGATGTTCACCGTGGAGCGAGTCAATGTTCATGGTCGAGCGCGTCGAAGTTCACGTGTTCGGGTTCGGGTTCGGGTTCCAGACCTTGGAGGGTAGATGCATGTAAGTGTTCGCTGTTGTGTTGACCTCTCCCAGTATGTTGAAGACGCCCCGTAGTAATCCCATGCTGCATATGCCCTTTGTACGAAAACAACGGTCAGTTTTGTACACCTGTCTAGTCCCACTCCAGGAGCTCATAGACTTCTTACAGAGGCCATCATTTCCCCAGGTAACTCACGTCACCCCAGCCCATCCCCACTACTTCCGGGCTATTGCTCCTGTCCAAAGACGCAGCGATTAAGTCCTGACAGTTCCACGTAAGTGCTGATTGTGTGATGGTATCATATGTGGCTGAGCAGTTCGGGCAGACACCCATGGAGTCCCTCCAGCGTTCTGGTCAAATTCCTGAGCCTACGGAAGATATTCTGTGGCCTACCTGAGCTGCGTGAGCTCTCTCAGCTCGACGCTGTTGGTCTTTGAGACAATGCCGCATCTTCAGATACTAGGTTCGCCCTGGCCAGATTTATGTGCGATTCCGACGACATCATGGTCAAGTCCTAGAAGTCTCCCACAAGGGCGCATATAAAATTCGATACCATCGACTCTGGACAAGGGGCAATGCATGTCCTACGGATCTAATAACAATGATTTCGGGACTAACTTCGAATGGGCATCTGCATCTGAAGGATTGTTTCGAGTTGAGGCTAGGTCGTATTTGTATGGCGTGTAGATGCAGTTTATACACCGATGCAATTACGACAGGGTAGAGTCAACCAACCTATGGTGCTAGACGAATGCAAGCATCGAGGCTTCTGCGCGACAAGAAGCAAGAGGCAAGAGACGCGACGCGCGGCGAGGCGCGTGCACGTGAGCGTGCTGAGAGAGGGCGCACGTGACGGAATCGCGCAATGAGCACGCCATCGAGGATGGCGTAGGAGGTGGTGCGCGTCGAGTCGTCCTCGTCGTTTCGCTCCTTGCTCTCTTCCTCCATCATCCTCCTTTCCTTCGTCTCGCTGCTGTCTGCTCCTCGCTCGGGTCTCCAGCATCCAAAGTACCATTGCTCGACGCAAATAGTTGGCTTCCACCTTGGTGGCTTCGTGTAAGCGCTCAAGACTCGCTCGGCACTCCCCACGATGTCTACGAAGCCCTCCCGCATCTATCGCCCGCAGGCGACAATAACTCCGATGTCGGTTCTTGGGCCCACTCACATATGTTCTCGACCCTGGGAAGCTCAAGGCCGCACATAAAGCCACACCTGGGAGTGGACGGTGTACCTCAGGCCCACAAGCATTCCCCCACCATTGTCGGCATCGAGGGGCGTTGGGATCCCTCGTCCTGCAAATTTGTCAACGACGCTCTGCTCGCTGTCTGCTGCCACTTGCTCCTGGGGTCCTGCTGTTCGCTCTGATTCTGTGGGGTTCCTCGCCGACCTCATGGTCTCTGCCGACGACTGCCCTTACGTCTTGCCTGTGCGCTCTTTGGGTCATGACCCGTCCGATCACCAGAAATGGAGACACGATCGGAACATCGTACGACGTCTCATCCTATCGTGTCTCTTACATTCTCCCTGCCGCCGCTCCCTGTGCGACACTGCCAAATGTGCTATCTGTCGGCGCATGGGCATGCAAATCTTAGACGACACTAGGGATTGCGATATGTCATCTATCAGGCAAATGCTCCCTCTTGACAAATCGCTGCACGATGGCTGGACAAGCCGCATGCGAGTTCCCACGTCCGTAGCGCCCGCACCTATCGGCCGCAACCCGTGGCTGATAACGTGCGGCGATCGAGCCGGGCGTGTAGCCCGTTCGTGCAAGACATTTACGCACTGTCGTCTCCGCGAATTCGGAATTCGCGCCCTTGTTACAGTTTGAGGTGTTTTCCAAGCTCCCCCTGACGTCTTTGGCCTGCTATCGAGGTAAGTGAACAACCTACGCGACTCTACGATGTGCTTGTGCACGGCCTTTTGGCAGACGAGGATGACAGCGCTCGCTATAGAGCGCTGTCATTCATGCGTCCATGGAGAGTGCATCCATTATGCTCCGGTTTCTGAGCGGGCTTCTCGCGCGTAACAGCGTGCCCCTTATTTGCTCCCTTACTCTTGTTCGGCGTCGCTTGGCGGCGGCTCAGTCGTGATCCAGCTTGGATTTAGCTGCGGTGTCCGGGTTCCTCGCATGTACATACGCTCGTAGTGCTCTATAAAAACTCGTCTTCCGCCCCTTTCTGTACAGCCAGTGCTCCTCCGAACTCCTCGAGACATCACCTCCACCAGAAGACCATAATGCGCGCTGCTTCCCCTTCTTCCTCCTCCGACTCTCTCGCCTCTTCGCCTTCTACGGCGCCTTCCACCCCTCCTCCTGGCCGACCCACGTATTGCATGATCGTGCATGACGCTGGCGTCGAATTCTTGCGAGCTCTGCCTGTGGCGAAGTCCACCGGTGACCGTGTCCTGCTTTTCAGCGGAAAGGGTACCGTGAAGGACCTTCTCGCCCAGGCAGCTGATATTGTCGAGGATAGCTCCATCCTCGAGGATGCTCGCTGGGAGCGTGTTGTCGCCCAGGAGAACGGGTCTGAGGTCGTCTACTACCGCACGAAGTGCGATACCCCAATGCTCTCTACACCTGACGAGAAGAGCTCCATCACGCTCGAGCAAATCCAGTCGGAATGCGAGCCTGTGAGTACCAGTCTGAGTATCGCGCTGCCCAGTCGCACTGACACCAAGCAGCTGGCTTATCCAGAGGCTCTCAACCGTTTCTGCGAGGCCGGCCTGCGGTCCATGATCTCCCTCTCCTCCCCCTCCACCGTCACTCTCCACATCCTCGAGCGCCCTGCTCTCACATACCCGCTCCTCACCTCCTCGCCCGCAACCTCACTCAACCCGAGCGCGAACCCCTTCAGCATCCCCTCTCTGCCCGAGTTCGAGCGCGACTGGGCGACATGGGACCTCATCACCTCAGGCATGATCCCCCCGACGCTCCTGCACTCGAAGCCGATCGACCTCCGGCACAAGCCGCTCTTCTACATCGGGCACCTCCCGACGTTCGCGAACATCCTCCTCTCGCGCCTCGTCAGGGCGCGCCCCGTTGGGCCGCGGCACTACCTCACGACGTTCGAGCGCGGGATCGACCCGATCGTGGACGACCCCGATGCGTGCCATGCGCACTCGGAGGTGCCGGAGCGCGACGAGGACTGGCCGACGCTCCAGGAGGTGCTGCAGTACAGAGACGAGGTTAGAGAGCAGGTCATCAAGCGCATTTATAACGAGATGGTGAGCGGGGAGCGGCCGTTGACGAGGCGCATGGCGCGCACCCTCATGATGGTGCTCGAGCACGACGGGTTCCACATCGAGGTACGTGCATCCCATAGTCGGTGTGCCGCTATATGCTCACCGGTCGCTATCTCTTTAGACGTTACTATACATGCTCATCCAGCGCGCGGGCACAGGTATGCTCCCGCCTCCCGGCTTCGCCCCTCCTCCATGGGAGGCCCTCGCCGCGCAATGGGACGCCGTTCCTCCCCCCACCACACCCACCGTCACCCTCGGTCCCGCTGAGCTCGTCATGGGCCACGACGACCAGGAGCCAGACGACCTGCTCCCGGAGCTCGAGCGCGACGTGACGGACCACGAGTTCGGGTGGGACAACGAGAGCCCGCGCCGCGTCGTCCAGGTCGGCAAGTTCGCCGTCGAGTGGCGCCCGATCACGAACGGCGAGTTCGAGACGTTCTGGCGGGGCGCGGGCAAGGACAAGGTGCAGATGCCCGCGAGCTGGGTCGAGGAGAACGGAGAGGTCAAGGTAAGCTACCCGGAACCCCCTTGTTTTTCTACCAACAGACGCTAACCCACGGGCCCCATCGCAGGTGCGCACGCTGTACGGCCCCGTCCCGATGCGCTACGCACGCCACTGGCCCGTGCTCACCGCCTACGACGACCTCGCCGCATACGCCGCACACAAAGGCGGGCGCATCCCGACCGAGCCCGAGCTGCGGCTCTTCCTCGACACGTACCAAGTGCCCTACGCCGAGGGCGCGAACGTCGGCTTCCGGCACTGGCACCCGCTCCCCGCGACCGCGGGCGGCGCCTCGCAGGGCGGGCGCGGCTCGAACGGGGGCGTGTGGGAGTGGACGGCGACGGTGCTCGACGCGCATGAGGGCTTCGTCGGGACGGGCATC
Organism: Cubamyces lactineus; assembly: GCA_022376465.1. Lineage (NCBI taxonomy): Eukaryota > Fungi > Basidiomycota > Agaricomycetes > Polyporales > Polyporaceae > Cubamyces > Cubamyces lactineus. Next base: position 585,913 of record JACDTU010000019.1, on the reverse strand, counting down.
TTCCCCGGGTATTCGTCCGACTTCTTTGACGGGAAGCACCAGGTCGTGCTCGGGGCGTCGTATGCGACGATTCCGCGCCTCGCGGACAGGCGTACGATGCGCAACTTCTACCAGCACAACTATCCGTACCCGTGGGTTGGCGCGCGGGTGGCGTACGATGTTTAGACTGCATGTTCATGAGATTATGCTTATTGTCGACTACTGACATGCTTTCGTTCTCACTTTTGTAATGTACACTCTGTAAAATACTGTAAATTATGCGATACATAGTCATTGATACACTTTACACGTCTTTGGCCGTTCGGTGGCGGATTGGCATACTACTGGGTCAATCAACGCCCTCCGTGTCCCTGAGCTGCCCTTCTTCGTCGGAGTCTTCGTCGTTTTCGGCAGCCGACCGTCCGCCCCAGAAGCGGTTGACCAGCGAGCGTACAAAGCGCACAGGGAGCGGCTGTAGTTTCCCCCGATTAACGAATGCGCAAAACAGGCATCCGAACACGAGCACTCACCGCGACTTCCTCCTCTTCTTCATCCTCATCTTCCTCGCCATCCTCATCTTCCTGCTGTTGCGCACCTGCGTTCTGTTGGCCAGTAGGGGCAACAGGCTGAAGAGGCAAGTCCTCCACATCGTCAATATCATCCTCCGGATCAACAAAGTTGACCATGACCTCTCCACCAGGCATCCCCCCAGGCATAACGCCCCCTTCACGCAGCTCCGGCACGCCATCCGCGCCAGCGTCCGCAAGCGCAACCATCATATCCTCGAACATGTCCGGCATCTCCGCCGCGACCTGCGCAAACTGGATGATCCCGCCCGGGAAGCGCTGCGCGAGGCCTGGGTGGGCGTCCCACAGGTCCTGGAGCTGCCTGCGTAGCGGGCCATCGGGCACGAGCCGCTCGAGGAAGCGCGCCTCTTGCCGGCGCGAGCGCGGGCGGGCGGCGAGCATGTCCTCGACGCCGTGAAAGAACTCGCTGTCGTACTCGCTCACGCGCGTCGACGGCGGGAGCGGGTCGCACGCGAGGTGCCGCGCATCGAGCAGCTGCCGCGGGACGAAGGGGAAGAGGCTGCGGCAGGTGGACTCGTTGACGAGCACGTGTCGGTAAATGGACCAAGCGAGGGCGGGGTTCTCGAACCGGTTGAAGAAAAGCTTGGGAGGTGCTGGAGGAACGGTGGGAAGAGTGTTGTATACAGACGCAACCGTTTGAGCAAACCAGGATGCGCGAGCGGCCGGTTTCCATAGCGCAGCAGCACGCTGGGCATACAAGTGCGACAACAGGTGGAAGATGGCGTGACTGTCCGATAGTAGCATGCTATATGACAGGTGTAAGCAGTCGGCTACGGTGTTTGATTGGCATAGACTTACCTAGCATCGGGGTGTATCCTGAACGCAGGATGGCTACGAATGTCGCCACTAAGCGAGATGTCTGCCTTATCAGCCAGGATCGGTACTACAGGTGGGTGGTTGAGGACGGCATGCTTCAACGCCGCCGTACTACGCTCATGTTGCTATAGCATAGCACTGAGTTAGTCGATCCAGTTGCGCGTGTAGCATTAGCACTCACAGAATCACCCGAGCTTTCCTCGCGCATGAACAACGCAAGGGCATGAGAATAAGCTATGCCTGGCATGATGTTCGGTATAATCCGCCGGACATAGGGAGATTTCCCCTCTTGAACTTCCTTCTCCACGTCGGACTCGAACACTTCACATAGGTCAATCAACCATTGGGTCATGCCCGCCTTGATAGAGAGGTAGTCGAGGTGTAACAGCGCGCCATGGGGATCGCTCCATGGATCCAGGGCATACATGAGGCGCGCAAACTCGAATGCGGTGCGAACACACCCCCGACGCTGCAAATCACTTGAAAAGACCGTGAGATCGACGGTAGCTCCTGAGGACAGATGAACTACTCACGTTACTTGTCGGTGCAGTGCAAGGAAGAACGGCCGATTCTCGACGTGGTCGAAGTCGAGACGGTTGGCTCCGCTCGTGAAGTTGAAGGCACCAACAAACCCGCGCTCATATGTGAAAAGCGCGCGGTCGACAAAGTCTGCAGCCGTACTGTGCTCTGGAGTTGACGAATCAGTAAGTTACACGTCCCTGGGGGATCAGATCCCACCTTCTCTGTGGTGGTATACCTCGGACAATTGGAGTAGAGTATCCGCGTGGTACGGCAATAGCCTAAGCAATTGATAGAATCCCTCGGGATCTAGGAGATCGTTAGCGCATGCTTACCACCGCGTAACGAGATGAACGCTACCTCCTGACATGACTGTACGCATGAACTGCAGCGTCACAGCCCTATACTTTTTGCTATACTCTATTGTCCACAGCTTCTCGCCATGCAGAGGCTGCCATCCGTGCCGACGGAGCCCAGCATCAAGCTCGTCGGCAGTGAGTGGACGTACGGAAAGCCCTTCGCGTAGCTGAGCAGGCCACCACGTTGGCTTTGGTCGCGTGAGATTCGAACGCTGCATAACGGACGGGCGCGCGGGACCAGAAGGCGCGCCAGACTTAGCAGCAGCTACGACCTTCGACCCGAAGAACTTGCGCAGCTCGGCCTCGCTATCGAGGTGCTGTAACGATACTGCCAGAAGGGCCGCGAGCGAACGCGCGGCAGCGGGCGAAGAGGTGGACGCCGCGGCGGTCGCGAGCTGCTGCTTCAAATCGGGGTACTTGAGGGAGAGCTCCGCTAGTGCCTTGTCGACGTCGTCCATGTCATCTTTCTGCTTCCCCTTCGCCTTCTGCTTTTTGAGTGCCTTGCGCTCCTTCTTGGATGGACCGGACGAGGATGCAGGGGGCTGTGGCGTCTCGGCCGCAGGTGCAGGTGCAGGTTCGGGAGTGTGACTTTCAGGAGCGGGAGAAGGGGCAGCCGCAGGGGTTGCAGCAGAACTCTTCTTCTTTTTCTTCTTCTGTATAGCCATATAAGCGGGAGGTGTGGCATCGGGGCATGGGAGGGAGCTCACGAGCCTTCTTGGACTTCGATGACTTTGTCTGGGCTGCCTCATCTTCCTCACTGTCGTCATCATCGTGGTCTGCCATCAACTAAAGGTACATGTCATGAGCTATGTGAGCCATTCACGAGGATTGGCCAAACGTACCGCTGCGAACCCGCCTACTACAGGCTTCGGAGGGGCGATTGGAGAGCTCGTCTCGGATTGCCCCTCGGAGTCTCCATCGTTCTGCTTTACGTCCGTCTTCAACGCCTGCAGCTCTTCTTGTTCGCGCAATTGTCGCTTGTTCAGTCGTGGTGGCATGAGAGCTATGGATACAAAGGGGCTAATGCGGCAAGACGGGAGTCGAGAGCGAGCGTAGGATTTGCGATCAACGCGATGAAGTCACCGCGGCTCCGAATATGTTCGGCGCTTATTCGCATCTCAAGTTTGAAGTAAATACCCAACTAGTAGTACCGCAGCAGGCCGTGGCACCTGCACGTTTATGCTAGTACTTGCAGAAAACAACGAGTTGCAACGGTGAACTAGGTAGAATCAAATGCTGGCTAGCTAACACAGCCCAGCATCCGATTAAAGGAGTGATGGACTGTGAACTCGTTGGTGGCGTTAAGCGACAACGGCGTTCAGTAGCCTGACGGCATATACGAGGAACGCGTGGATTGATACAGTTCTACAAGCAGGATACAACAAACTTCTTTCCTTTTGATCTTTTCTACCATACCCTTCCTATCCGTCTAGACACTCCGCGCTTTCCGGGCGGATTCGTACGCATCCCACCCGATCTCGGTGATTTTGTCGACCTTGGCGAGCACCTCCTTTTCGAGAGTCTTGAGATAATCGTCCATCGCGGTGATGAGATAGGGCTGGCCGGCGGAGAGGATGCGGACAGCCAGGAGACCGGCGTTTGTGCCGTTGTTGATCGCGACGGTGGCGACTGGGATACCACGCTGAGTTCGCGCAAGTCAGCGCCGGTGCGAGATACAGAAAGCAAGGCAGACTTACCGGCATCTGAACGATACTGTGCAGCGAGTCAACTCCGTCGAGGGAGCTACCCTTGACCGGGACACCAATTACGGGCAGAGCCGTCATAGCAGCCACCATGCCAGGCAGGTGAGCAGCACCACCCGCGCCCGCAATGATCACGCGGAGGCCCCTCGACGCCGCCGACCGCGCGTACTCGACCAACCTATCAGGCGTGCGGTGCGCGGACACTATCGTGAGCTCGTACGGGATCTTGAAGTGGTTGAGGATGTCCGCAGCGGGGAGCATCGTGGGCAAGTCTGAGTCAGAGCCCATGATCACGCCAACGACAGGCTGCTTGTGCGAGAAACCGCGCTCGGGGAACAGTGGCGCGTACAGCTCGAGCTCCTTGGGGTCGTGTCCCCCAGGGAGGTGCTCGAGCAGCGGACGGAGGCGCTTGCTGAGCTCAGCGTCGGAGTCGGCGACGAGAGTTATGTGTCCCATCTTGCGGCCTTTGCGGCAGTCGGACTTGCCGTACAGGTGTACGCGTGCGCCGGGGACGGTAAGGGAGAACTGCGCGAATTCCCTGATCTCGTCTAGGGAGGAAGATGCGCCGAGGATGTTGAGCATGCACGCGGAGGGTACCTTGAGAGCAGGAGATCCGAGTGGCAGGGACAGGATGGCACGCAAGTGGTTCTCGTACTGAGATGTTTCGCATGCTTCAATCGTGTAATGACCCGAGTTGTGTGGTCTCGGGGCGATCTCGTTGAGGTATACCGAGCCTATTGACAAATCAGTCAACGATCTATCAGAAATGAATAGGTGGTTGTATGATACGAACCGTCAGCCATCAAGAACATCTCGACGCCAAAGACACCAGCACCCTGTAAAGTCTTGACCGCGTTCTCCGCTACTGTGCGTGCACGCTCGGCGATGGACGGATCGCGGCTACGCAGAGGCGCAAACACAAGGTGGCAGATGTTCTCCTTGTGAACCGTCTCGACCACAGGATACGAGACGACGTCGCCCGATCGCGAGCGTACAACCATGACAGCAATTTCCTTCACAAAGGGCACCCACTTCTCCGCATACAGAGGCCTGTTCCCGAGCGCGGTGATCGCTTCTTGCGCTTGCTTGAGATCTCGCAAAACGAAGTTGCCTCTGCCGTCATATGCCAGGGTACGACTCTTGAGCATGAGTGGGAGGCCAAGACGTTCCGCCGCCGCCTTCACGGCCTCCACAGTAGATTCCACGGGCAGGAAGTCTGAAACAGGGCATCCAGACGCGCGCAAGTGCTCCTTCTGAACGAATTTGTCCTGGATGGTCTTGATCGTGAATGGGCTGGGGTGGACGCCCAGAGGGACTTTCCCCTCGACCTCTTCGAGCACCCCAACGTCGACATGCTCGATCTCGACGGTCAGGACGTCGACCTTTGACGCGAGCTTGCGAATCTTGACGGAATCGGCGAAAGAGCCGTCGATGTGAGCGAGGGACGGAGCGCGCGGGGCGACGACTTGCTTCGCGGGCGTGTGCTCGCCAACGTCGAGGACGACAACATCAATGTTCAGCAGAGACGCTGCTGCGGCCAGCATGCGTCCGAGCTGTCCGCCGCCTGGAATTCAGTGCTTAGACATGGGACATGATGCAGATGACTAGGAATCTGCAATGTAGTAATGAGTGATCCGGGATGGCGTTTAGAAGAATGGACGGGAACCCACTCCCACCTAGAATCCCGACGACCTTGTCCATCGCTATCGACGCGCGCGCAAACTCTCAGCAAGACGCGATGAAAAGCAAGGGGCTGGGATAGCCAAGAGACGAGATGAACGAAGGCTTGCAGAAAGAGGACGCAGTGAACGATCTCCGACTCCGTCAAAATCGGAAGCGCCGAAGGGTCAAACTTTTTGCTGCTCGACGCCCGCCGCGTCCAATGCACCTTCTCCCTCAGCCTCCTCACCCCGCCACACGTCCCCGCCCCCTCCTTGCCCGCCCTCCGTGATCCATGGCCCCTGCAGCACCAAAACCCACAGCAGCACGGAAACGCACGCGCAAGAGAAAGCGCCGCAACGTCTCTGAGTCTTCCGAGTCGTCCTCTTCAGACAGCTCGTCCTCGGACTCTGAGGCGCCCCAGAACGTCGCCGTCGTCCGCATCCCCGTAAAATCAAAGTCGGCGAAAAAGATCGAGCCTAAGCCAGCACCGCCAAGCGAGTCCTCAGAAGCGTCCTCATCCTCATCATCCTCCGAGTCTGACTCGGAAGACTCCGACGTTGAACCTGCGCCCGCGAGAGGACGCTTGCCACAAGCTGCTGCCCCAGACGCGACTGCAGCACCTTCCAAACTTGCCCGACAATCAGCCTCACCAACACCACCACCGTCGAGTGTACCGCCGTTTCTGCCGGGGAAGAGCGCGTCGGAACAGGAGAGGCAGAATGAGCAGGTACTGAAGGAGCGCTTCAGGAAGTTCTGGATGGGTTCTGTGGCGGATGCGTTCAAGGACGACCTCGAGGAGATCCGTAAAGTGAGTGTCCTCTACAAGCCTTCTCTCTTGCAAAAGGACCTAACACCTAACAACTATGCTTGTAGCAGGAGCCCAACCTTACGACCTCACGACTAGCTATGCTAATCGACTCCTTAGCCGCCGGGGGAGAAGTCTTCTCATCCTCACGCACAGAGCCGGATAGCGGCATGACAGAGATGGAGATTGTACTCGAGCACAATACATGATCACGGATACACTACTTGCTTTTTGTTGACGGACGCGATAGACGCGGTTATGCGTCAAAAGTTCTGAGGTTCTCCAGCACCTCACGTCTCGCCCATTCTCCCGCTGCGGACCTTTCTGCACCAGCGATCGAGCGCCAGAGTAACAGACGACTGGAAAGCGCATCCCACTCCCGGGTCTTCGCAGGAAGCGTCATTGACACTCGCCAAAGCGACTCGACGCACTCTCCCCAGAGGTCGATGCTCAGAGTGGGCGCTGGGTCGAACAAGTGCTGAGAGCGATGTAGCCTGACAGGGACAGCCTCGTCTTGGTCCACATCTAGAGGCAAGGTGAGCTGCCCGGAAGCGGGTATGGCGATCTCGGCCTCTAGCTCTTGTAGCCCGCGGACGCCTCGTGCCAGCAACTCAGCGAGATGCGGCGTCGGCTCTCCAGGTAGCACAGAGAGCCTCAGCATGACAGGTACCAAGGTGGTGAAAACACCCGAGGAGCATGCTGTCCCCGGCCGTATAAGCACAATCCCGGATAATGTTGATAAATATGAGAAAACATACCGGAGTGATACATCATCTTGCGCACGCAACGGCCGACGATGGCACGCCATTCGCCGCCTGTTGCTGCCTCGACCTTGATCGGATTTACCACGGCGAGGATGTTCTCCAGGATGCGCGACCACGCGATGGCCTCCTCGGGGCGCACCGACTGGACCTGCATCTCAACCCACGATAGAAGCGCGTGCCTCAAGATGAGAGAGGTAGTCGCGCGAGCGTTGCACGTCACGTTCGCCAGGACCTACAGCCCACGAGGTTTAGTCAGATCGACCAGACTAGATGCATATGTGAGCACGTACCTCGAGCACTCCGCGTCTCAACGTGCGATCCCTCTCTTCGCTCTGGAACAAGCTCGCAAGTAAGTCCCAGGTATGACGCCTCTTGAGGATCCTCCATTCATCGTTCCCGACAATACCATCACTGAGGAACCGCACAATCCACGCGCGCTCCTTCTTCCAGTCGTCCGACGAGCTGTAAAGCATCCCATAGAGCATGGGCACGTCCGCGGCGTCGAGGGTCGGGCGCTGTAAGAGGAAGCGGGCGGTAAGGGGATAGATGAAGTTGGACGGGTAGAAGATCCCGCGGAAGGCGTGTGCGAGGAGCAGTGTGGTGTATGCTGGGAGACGCGGCGCTTCTTCTGTAGGTGCGGATGTAGTGAGGTCCTTGAGGAGGTTGAGGATATGCATGACGTGGGGCTTCTCTTGAAGATCTGCGTGCTAGTAGAAGAAGAGGTCAGCATGGATGCTAGAAGTTCTCGAGAGCATGTCATACCTCTAGCGCGCGATACAGAGCCGCCGTCTGTGCCCATGCGACGTCTCGTAGCTGAGCATCCTTCGCAGACAACGTCCGGAGGAGCAAGCTAACAACATTCGTCCGGAATAGCTGCACCCATACAAGCGCGGACGACGGCGCGCTGCCTGCTAGCATCTGTGTAAAGAGCAGCAAGACAAACACCGGGTCGTAGAGGCGCTCGCCGGAGAGGGCAGACCCATGGATATCCGTCGCAAGCGTCCGCCACTCGGGAAAGTCGAGGCACGTCTTGAGCACACGGCTGGGCTCGAGCGCCAGGAGGGCCTCAAGTGCGCTGTTGGAGGTGACATCGGCACTACCAGACCACTGGCTGAGGAGAGAAGTGACGGGTGTCCGGCGCGTGCTCTCGAACAGCTGGAAGATGGAGAGAATCTTGAGGTCGGCGGTACCAAGAGAGCCTCCGTACACCCTACGGAGGGGTTCGATGTGGCTTGGCTGACAGGTGTTATTGGGATGGAGGTGGAACAGGGTGTGCAAGAGGTCAATGATGCTGTCCCGCACAGAAGGCGAAGCCTCATCCGCAGACGGTGCCGATGGGGCGCACAGCTCGTAGAAGCGAGCGTGCTGCACGATAGTTTGGAGGTACTTGTTGACAGTGACAGGCTGCAAGCAACAGAGGGTTGGTTCCGTGTATGAACAGTTGGACCATGCTACATACCTTGAGGTTCGTAGATTTTGCGAGGAGACGCACGAAAGTGGTCCCGTCGATGCTTGCAAGCCTATCTTGGACGACCGCAGCGATGACGGGCTCCGCGAGATGGCTCTTTACTGGCGTCGGGGCTTGAACGAGGCGCGCTGGATATGTCACGTCAGAACACTATATGTGATCCAGTGAGAATGAATGCTGACCCAGATACACCAGCAGCGTATGACTGTCTGCCGTCGTAGCATCGTTATCCACGAAGTGCCTGACAGCCCACTTCAGGCCAAGGTCTGCGACCTGCTCTGCAAGAGGCAAGGCTTCTGCGCCAATGGTCTCCGTCAATTTGACCGCCACAGCCAGACTATACACCGAAAGCTTCTCCGGGGCAATCGAGGGAAGCTCTTTGACTAGAAGCTTCAAGAGCTTCGGACGAGCTGACGGCGCGACGGCTACGATGGAAGCCACACAACTAGCCGCCATAGAGCATACAGCTTGCGGATGGCGAGCTTCCTTGACGATTTTCACTAGGCGCAAGAATTGGGACTCAAAGATGTCGCCTTCGCTAACTGGGTAGCTGCCCCCTTCTACAGCAGAGTCATAGAGAGCAGACATGACTTTGACAAGATGTACCGTAGAGCAGTTTTGCGATGCTGGGGACTCCAGCCACTGGGCGACTGTGGGTCGGACAGACGGTCGGCGGTAGAGGAGTGTGACCACAATGTCGACAGTAGCATCCGTCCAGGGTTCGGCTGACAGGAAGGATTCCGCTGAAAGCTTGGGCAAACGCTCCATGCGCAAACCCCAGCCCTTTTCCGCCAGAGGAGCTAGACTGGCGACATTCCACTCGGAGAACGAGCGAGCGGGAGGCTGTCCGTCGTAGCAAAGAGGCAACGAGCCCGCCGTGCCAGAAGCGATAAGTGACTGCAGCTGTGACGAACTCGGCAAGAGACTGTGAAGACGAGAGAGCAACGGCAGAGCCTGTGTAAGTGCGTCTTGCTCGCGGGTGACGGTCGCCGCCGTGACCTCAAGCACACGCTCAATGAGTCCCAAGGCGCGAGCTGAGCTTGAATGCTCCGCTCGGTCTGCGAGGTAGTCCAGGAGACTGAAGGCCTCGCCCGCAGTTGCATACTTGAACCACAAAAGCGCCGTGTTCGTCTGAATGAACACCCAATGAACATCATGCACCTTCTGGTTCAGGGGAAAACGTACCTTGTCCTCCTCTGCGGCATCGAGCGACTCACGGAGAGCCAGAGCCCACTTACTCGTGAAACTGGATAGCACTTGAATAACCTCTTCGTTCCCACTCCCAGCGCAGGTAGTAAGGAAAGCGTCCAAGCCTAGATATTCAATCTCAACCAGCGACTTGAGGCCGATCCGCTACGCATTGTAGACGCACCTTCCCGAGCCTTCGAGTTGAGTAACCTAGAGCATAGCGACTTGATGACGTCCGAATCCAAGGTGAACAAGACAAGGCCTGCGGCATCGCTGACTTTACTACAAGACCGGAGCCCTTCGATGACTTCGGAAAGCAGGGAAAGATAGCTGCCAACTGCCGCCTCGGGAAGGGTGGAGGGCGTCAAGCGATGTAGTATGAGACGAATCGCCCGCCGGACCGCGGCTGCACTGCTATCTGACGTCAACAAGGATTTTACAAGTACGGCTCGCCATTCTTGATCCTCGATCGAGTCGTGGGTGGTGTGGAGGAACAGCAGTGTAAAGTCGGCGCTTAGATAGCTTATGAGATATTGTATCACACATGGACTACTAGAGAAATCACTTACATCTGGAGAGATTCATTCGGTGTGGAAGCACAGCTACGTAGAGATGTCTCGCGAGGGTTGACGTCATATAGGAGCTCCTTCAGAGCAGGAGTGTACAAGCGTCCGGTGATCTTCATGAAGTGGTCAAGCTCAGAGGGATGGAGCCGAGGGCCAGTAAGACGAATCCAGTCGACAAGCTCATAGGCGGAGGTCTGTCGCTCTGATCCGGAAGACGCTGATAATGGTGGTTAGTATCAAGAAGAATCGAGGTAGACGGAAGACTCACGTTCGCCAAGGGCCTCTGCACGAGTCAAGAACTCCTGCACAGCAGGAGTTGTGTCCAACTCCATTGGTTCGCGGGGATCTCGCAGCTGCTCGATCTGGTCTCTCAAGAGGGACACCTCACGCCTAATAGCTGTCCCTATCGTTGAGTACTCGGGGAACAGCTCCTGACCCTCGACCAAAGCCCCGATCTTCTCTACGCACGCGGACAGTAGGCCCAAATCAATGCTCTTGCTCGCAATACGCAACAAGAGCTTGCGCGTGAAAGCGAAGAGGGAAAGAGAATCGGAAGGTGATAGCAATTTGCCCTTCATCTTAGCGCTGAGCTGCTCAAGAACGGTGGCCAGCAAGGGACTGGGGTATGCCTCCGGTCGCTCGCCAATCGAAGAAGCGTGCTCACAATCCGTACTAGCAGAGGTATACAGCGCTTGCAGCTCCTCGACATACTTGTAAGGCGTTTTGACGCAACGTTGTACGCAATCGTCGAGGAATGCGATGACCCCGTCGCCCTCGTCAGTAGTGGCAGCGCCGTCGGGCGCACGGGCATTCGAAGCACGTCGTGTAAGAGGGAGTGATTCCAGCCAAAGAGAGATCTCATCCGCATCGTGCTGGAAGAGCACACCTGCAGATAGGATGTGGCGTAGGAGCGCGACGATGGCAGTGCGCACTGCAGCTACAGGCGTGATCACATAGGCCTTGAGGAGAATGTAGAAGTTGCTATGTTTCGAGCCTATGTTATACCTGTGAGTACAAGCATCGATACGAGGGAGCAAAAACATACCCGATTTGCCCGACCACGTAAAATGTTCGCTTTCCCTGAGAAGCCGCAGTACGTGCAACTGACGGAGTGTGTCCAGCCCTGCAGTCGGGCTACCGACCGATGTCTGCAAGAGCATGTCCTCAATAGCCTGAAGGAGCTTCCCAGCATCAAAGCGCGCTTCCGCGACAACAGATGGAAGGAGTCGATGGTAGAGCCACAGTAGCCGATGTGCGCTCTCTGTGAGGAGAGCGGTCCTTGTTGGGTTCGGTGCCCGCTCTTTCTGCTTGTCCTTTCCGCCTTGGACCTTCTCTTGCTTTTCGGACCCTTGCGCGTCCGACGACGTAGTGGCCTCGTTCAACCGTTGTGAGAAGCCGACGATGACCTGGAAGTCAGGAACCCGCTTGCGGACCTCGCGCTCGATTTCCCGACGACGGCGCGCCCACAGGCCCTCCTCTTCATCTTCCTCCAGGGCACGCTCGACTTCCTGGAACGCGCGAACAACTTGCTCGTACTTTGAAAGACACTTCGCGAGCGTGAGAGCGGTAACATGTTGCACGAGCGGCGATGGTGCTTGCAGACCACGTGAAAGGTGGATCTTGATGTGCGCGGTAGGCAGAATGTTGTCAATGATGGTGGAAAGGGGCGGAGGCGTAGGCTGGTAGAGGGAAGCGCTACTGCTGCCGCTTTCTGGGAGGAAGAACGAGGAGGTAGGAACGGGAAGCGAAACGACAGCTCCGAAAAACGCAATGTTCGCCAACCATTTGGACGACAGTCGAGGCTCCAGCGCGAAGCCTGCAGAAGACCAATATCTTTACAATTTTTAGTGACTAGGCCCGTGACGAGATGAATAGAAAACTTACCCAGCAACGAGCTCAGGACAGGCCGCTAAGATCTTGAGCGCCAATTCTTGTTGGCGCGGATCCTCGTTAACTTTGAGCGTCTTGATGACGTTGGCTAGAATCTTGTTATAGATCCTGCCACCCTTCTGAGCGGTTTCATCGCCGCGATCCTCAGCGTCAGCGAAGACCTTCTGGTCCGCATCCGTCTCACGCGGGTACCACCCTCGATCGTGGAAGCACAATCCAACTCCCGGGTGACTACACAAAGCAAGGAGGAAGTGGTGTACAACATCGGCAGGGACTGACTCCGGGTCGGGACCCTCTTTTACGTTCCGCTCATATATGCGAAGAAGCTGGTCCATTAAGAGATAAGTTGTGCTGATTATTACAACAGCGGTATCATAGCGCACCTGAGAAAGCGTAACCTCGTTGAAGACTTGGATCTTCAGAGCGCGCTTCAGCTTCGCATCGGACCACAGCCCTGACCAACATATCTCCAACACGCGACGAATCACTGAGTATGAGTCCTGCCAGAGACCTTTGAATATGATCGCGAACGCGTCGCGGTGCTGTTCAAGGAAGGTGGCTTTGACCGAAGACCCAGTCGTCGTGTCCAGGAAGGACAGAACGAATAGGATGTAGAGTGTTCTGATGTCTATCAATCGCCTTGTGAGTTATGCGCGGCTTTCCGGACTATCCCGGACTGACCTGGCTTCTGGAGGGGGTCGACGTCATCGCCACCTTTCGTTCTCCGTCGCATCTGCAACAATTTTGGCAAGGCCTAGGATTGACAGCGCGTCGGTAAGTCGCCTTCAAGTATGCCCATGAAGTGAGAATACCTTTGTCTCCCAAGCGAACACATCCAGCACTGCTTTGCGCTCGCGTCCTCCGGCAAAGTTTGACATACTGTTGTACAACTTCAAGGTCACTAGTATCAATTCGGTATGTTGTCCGGACAGATACAGGTTGAGGTGGTGCGCCCATTGTTGGGAGAGTAGGGCACGGAGAATTGGCTGGGCGTGAGCGTGGTAGGTGTAATGGGACGATAGCAAAGTCAGAAGTGTGGCAAGGACACCAACTATTGCCGCAAGAAGCGACATTTGCCTCTGTAGTATGTCAGCATACCCTTGGGTGGCTTCGAAATGAAGGATAACGTACTGCGTTCGTTGACTCCCAGATGCTGAAGAGCTCCTGCGCGCCTGGATCAGTCTCTAGCCACTCCTTGGCCAGAACCAGCCTTTCGTCGTTGACAGCAATTGGCGCTTCATTTGACTTGATGGTAAACTGGTTCCGCAAGGCATTCAAGCCTGCGCGGAGCATCAACTGTTGCGTCAAGGAAACGACGAGCGCACTACATACCCTCAATCAAACCTGCCTCGCTCTGCGCTTTGAGAGCGCGCTGGATATCCTTCGCGGATCCATACTTGTATGTCTGCTTCGACGATGCTTCAACCTTGCGCTTCTTTTGTGCGGGTTGATCGCGAACAGGCATAGGGAATAGTACACGCGTTCCAAGCCCGGTGGGTAAGATTTAGTGGGTGGAGAGACACCCTAGGTGCTAGAGAAGAGGTTTTCGAGCCGTACTTGAGAGCGAATAGATTCAAACACCAAGTGATACCGAGTCAGATGGCCATAGACTGAGATGTCCGAGGGAAAGCAGCCCAAGAGGAGTTCACTCAGATCGAGCCTGAGCGTGCAAGTGACGGCGCTTCTGCTCACTCCCAGAATTTTGCATCACGTAAGCAGAGGGGAGATCAGTGGCTGTGCAACTTGGCCTCTACCACGTGGAATGAGCGAGCGTCTGTTCTTCGACGCCAGCAAATTGACGAGCTGGCATACTATGTCCTTTATTCCTCGTATCCTAGTAGCAGCACTCGGCAGATTACTCCTGGCCTCGTAAAATCCTTTTATCATCACAGCTCGCCGGTGATGTTAGATGTGCCCCCGATGGGTAGAGTCAAGTTGCTCCGGGCTGTTGTTACAGGTGTGGCTGTGCTTTGATTTCGCCCATCGTCTTCTCCAGTTCGAAAGACTGAGGGCTGGTAACGAACATGCTGATTTTGTCAATTCATGATTTCCAGCGCAGAAAATAAGCAGTATACTGGACGAGTCTGTATACGAAGGCGTATGCTGCTCGGAGATGAATCAATTGCTACAGGTTGTCAGTATCGTTTGCTTGGGAACGCCACCTCCTACTCTGGTGCGTTCGTACCGAGCGAAAACAGGACGTGAGTTCCGTAACTAAACGACCCTATTCTCTTGTATACCGCATATAATGCGTGGTGAATACTATAATGCGCTGAAAAGCTTATGTCCTATGTCGTTACCGAGGAGCCAAGCGAGAACAAAACACCATTTGTCATTCCTTGACGATGGCCCATTGTTCTCTCTATCCGGAGCCTACTGATCGATGTTCATATACAGGTATCTTCCTGGCGCCTGTTATGCACCTCCGCGAGTCTCCGCGAGCCGGCGGCCGGGTGGCGTACGGCTTGGCCACAAAGGAACATATACTGGGCGCTTTGGACGGCGCGGCTCTTCTGCAACAGCCACAACCTCGACCTGGTCCTCTCATCTCCACACGTCCCTCACGGCCACAACTTCATCCATCCTCTGAGCAGCTATGCCTTCGACACACCAGTACACCACTGAACTCGTAGACCTACACGATTTTGAGACACGCGCCTTCGCTGCCGCGAAGACTCCCGAAGACCATCCTCAACCACTACCCCGAGACGTGATCAACAAAATCCGACACAATATTGCCACAGCGCAGGCAAAGCCCTCCAGTGACACCAAACATGATGTTGCAGAAAGCATAGTGAGTTCTGTACAGGGTACAGGGACGCTGCAGAGCTTAACCTCTGGTTTAGCTATCAGCCATCCGCGACCAGCATTTAGCCACGGACATGGTCGGCAGGCTCCATGTGTCCGACATTGATAGCGACGACACCCCAGTCATGATGACATTCTATCCATTGTCACGCGGTGAGGTCAGGAGACGTACTCGGAAGGTGAACTGGCCAGACCTACGGATGTTATTCCATGTGGAGACCGGTGGCGAAAAGTATGACCCATTCCACGACCTCTCGAACATGTCATCCTCTGCCAGGGAACGCCGCGAAACCCTAATCAGCTATCTCATATCGGATGTTCACTGGGTGTTTCTTCTCCAACATCGCACCTTCTTTTACACGCTGTACCTCAACAGCGACTACCTCCGTGTCTTGCGCTGGAACAGGGCGGGCATCATGGTGACCAAGCCGGTTTTCTATCTCGACGAGCCCTCTGTCCTTCCACGACTCGTCTGGCGCCTCACGCACCTCACGGACGAACAACAAGGCCTGGACACGAGCGTCACACGCGTTCCAGTTGGCTCATGGGACTACGAGGCCATGCATGAACTTGCGCTACCGAATTACGAGCTCGACATACCTTACAACGAAGGCGTCGAGCTCCCTCCTTACACTCCCTCAAGCTCTGCTCCCGTGTCTCCCTCGTCGTCCACTGCGCCCGATGCGTCTCAGACCTCGCCATCCTCAGACGACGAACGAGTGTTCCGGTACGTCCGCCAGGGTTTCGCAAAGTCCTTGGAAGACGTATGGCCCCGCTATTGCATCAAGGTCGGCGAAGAGGGTCGGGAGTTCCTCGTCGGCAAGCCGGTGACCTCGTCCGAGGAGTTGTTCGGTCGGGGGTGCAACTGCTACATCGCCGTAGACTGCGCCACGGGCAATCTGGTGTGGCTGAAGGACTCCTGGCGGCCGGTCGATGAGAGGAGCACTCCTGAGGGTGAGGTGCTCAAGACATTTGCGGACGATCCGAAGATGAGCGTTCCGACCCTGATTTGCCACGGATTCGTCAAACAAAGTGGCGCAACATCTGATCATGGCCGAACCTCAACGGATCTGGATGCGGACGCCGCCCCATCGCCCGCCACGCAAGAGAGGGAGAAGAGTACCGCAGCGGACGACGGGCGAGTCATTGGTGTCAAGCGCGCCCGCGAAGAGGATTCGCAACCGCAGCCTGAAGCCAAGAAGCGCACAAGACAGGCGACGACTCGGCTGTCTGAGTACGCGCAGTATCGGCTTGTCGTCAAGGAAGTCGCACTCGACCTCGAGCGGTTCACGTCCGCATGGCAGCTGGTTAGGCTCATCTTCGAGTGCATCAAGAGTACGTTCCTTCATATCGTGTTCGCGATGTTTCCGTCGCACATACTCATCGTGGATCATATATGATACAGCACACTCGCGGGCATGGAAGGAGTATGGTATCCTTCACGGTGACATCAGTGAGGGAAACATCCTCATTTGCCCAACCATTGCGAAGAAAGGCGGCAAGGATGTCGTTGTCTGGCACGGGATGCTCATCGACTGGGAGCTGGCACGCTTTGTCGACAAAGACGGAAAACCCATCCGTCCGCGCACCCAAAACACGCCACTTGTGAGTGCTCCGAATCATCACTTCGCAATCTGTTGTAGCATGAGATCTAACCTAACTGTACCCCAGCTATCGTGGCAATTCGCATCGCTCGACGCAGTCCGCAACCCAGACAAGGTCCTCGGCGTCGAAGACGAGCTAGAGGCGTTCTTTTACGTTCTGCTTCTCAACGCCGTCCGCTTCCTCCGCAGCACGCTCCCGCAGCGAGCCGTCGCGCCGTTCGTAACGGAGTTCTGGGATACCTTCAAAGTCTATCCCAACGGCAGCGTCGAGTGCAGCGACCTCAAGCAGAAGGCGATCAAGAGGGCCCGGCTCGAGTGCATTGGGATTGGGGACGTCCTCTTCTGCGACGACGGATGCGCTCCTGTGCATCCTCTCAACGACCTCCTGCTCGAGCTTCTGCGGCGTTTCCAGGCTCGTTATGCGCTTCTCCAATGGGAAGCAGACAGGAGCATGGACAGCCTAATCCCAGCAACACGAGTCGTGTTGGGAGAGACGTCACACAACGTAGCTCCGAACCCCCCAGTGGCCGGACAAAGCCAAGCGCGACCGGCCAAACCGCCACTGTCGGCGAAGACGATCGAGCTCGCGCACAGCCTGAAGACGCACGCCGGGGTCATCAAACTCTTCTCGAAGTGGATGATCGACCAGGGGTGGCCTCTGCACGACAAGGTCGGCGACCGGCTCCCCGACGACTACGTCTCGACGCGTCGGTTCGTCGAGGTCCGGGTACCGGCGAACGCGCAGCAGAAGAGGGATATGGGGAGGAAACGGCAGAAGTTCGAGGATGGGGATGTTGGTGGGGCTCTCAGGCGGCAGTCTAAATAATCACGCCGCTCTTGAGGCCAGGTGGGCAAATGGCGCAAGGAGGAAGGAAGGATCATGAACTGTATCTGTGGTGTTTTTATCTCGTATATCTGTATCATTGCCAATCTGTATCTCATCCGTTCGCAGTCATTGTTGTCATAGGAAAACCGTAGTCCTACTTTTGATAGGACTCAAAGCGCAGTCGTCTGTTAAAGGCACAGTTCAGCTTGTCGACTGACGATAATGAACTACCCGAGAACAAGCCGCGGCAGAGTCCCCGACACATACCTCATTCATCTGCTGCCACAATCAGAGAGGTGCCACATGTGCACGGGCAGCACAGGTAACCGCAGAAGATGCCAAAGTTCCTGTTGATCTTGCTCGCGCCTGCCAAGACCCCTGCAAACATGCCAATGAATCTGTTGTGAGCCGCGCAGAAGGAATGACAATAGGAACGTTGCTGCGCTGCCACCGCGACGTACCAGAGATGACATACAGATAACCCTTGCCAATGGCTTTGGGGACTGCAAGGACTGCATTTCCAATTCCGCTGTCAGACGCTGTTAGTCCATGCTACGCCCAACGCACCGCCCGAACGCAACGCGCGTGAGAACGTCGAACTCACCTCATGATTGATTTTGAATGTCAAGGAGTCGTGTATATCTCAGGCAATAAGTTCTCGTGACAGATGACAATCCCGCTATTCTCTTTAGGCCGGAGCGGTTAAGTCAGAATGACGCTGGAAGCGGTAGTGTGCAGGCCCGGGGTATGTTGCTAGGGAGACTGAGGGTCAGTGAGAGGATGGGATGCGGTTTTTGAGAGGCGGCACAGCCGTAATGCGCCGGACACAGTGGGAACCGGTAGGGCTGTCTTCATCAACATCATGAAGATCTTCGAATTCGATGCGCCCGTGCACTAGCGTGGTTAAACCTTGGTCGCAGCGTATCGCTCATGCTCGAATGCCTGAGGATGCGATTTTGATGGACAGCCGGACCTACGAGAATGGGCAAAAGCGGTGCAGCAGTATCCAACTCATACCAGCACATTCTGTACTTTCGTCGTGCGAAAGATTAGTGGACGCTCACACACGCTGTCAGTGCATTGGACTGCATTTCAAGCATGAAGCTGTCGATTTTGATGGGCGATAACATCAGATGCATGATGATCAATGCGCTTGCAGCTGCTTCAAAGTGGCTGTCCGACAGTGTCCAATCCTTTCGTAGCTGCCCGCGGAATGCGCGCAACGGCAATGGCATGAGCCACTGCACTAGTACTTCGCTGGAGGCCCTACGCACGCAGCCCTGGTAACTAAGACGTCAAAGCTACCGCATCCTTTCGCGCAGAGTTGCACAGATAGAGCCTTGCGCCACGGTCAATTAGTGGCACCATAGTCGCATCCGGGATAGAAGCCGCTTACTGGACCATTCAAGATGGATGAAGGTTGTATTGTATGAACGCGCACAAAAGGCTTTGCGCTCCGAGCCTTTTTGGTGTCGGCTAATTGGGTCTCGAGATAGCTGACCCATTCGGTGCTCTGCTGCATCCGTAACAGGTCAACTTGGCTGCGTGATATCTGATAGGTAGCGATTACCAGCTACTACTGAGTTCAAGATCACAGCTCTCACCGCACTGAGGGCCACATCAGCCTTTGCTATGACATTCACGTGATAGACATGACACCGATCTACGCAGCGGTATTGAAAGATCAACTCTAGAGAGCGCACTGGCATACTGTTAATGAGGTCGCGAAGCTGACCTGTCAGGTATGTAAGAGGATTGCAATCGGGACCGGTCAGCTTCGCCAACGATGGGAGCTGAATCCTTACGGTGAGCGTCGTCCCTACTGCAATTCATGGACACCTTCGCTGGCGTGTTCAACAACGCCATCCCCGCGTCATGATAGGAGAGTGTGGAACGCTAGCTGATCTACTAAGGTATGCGGTTGAGCCACCACGACTGTGAATCTGTAAGACTTACCGCGACATTAATGTTGAGCGCCATACACTCGTCGCTTCGTTTGATAGACCGTGTACCGTGGCCACACAGACCAGAGTTTTTCTAGCAGCAAGCCCTGCTCGCCGCGAGCGTTTGGCCTGTGGTACATCGTTCGGAGTCCGCGACGATTCAACGGCTGCCGCGGATCACTCGGCTTCGGAAAGCAGACCCGTACCGGGTACGAAATTGAAAATCTCATCCCCAGTAAGTTGTAACCCTCGGGGCCCGTATGCAGCCGTATGCTGCCTCCGCGGTGCAGACATTGCAAATGGGGCAATTGATCGCTTGGTCGTTCGAAGATGACGGGTTGCGTCCAATCGCCAGTCGGGCATCCAAGTGCGAAGGATCAATGGCGACAAAATCATCCTGGGGTAGAAATTTGTGGAGTATCAGCGTGGGATAATGAATTGAGCACACGGCGTCCCGATACGTACAACCTTGCATTCGCGTCTTGCCAGCAGACTTTTGGACGTGGACGGCACCTGCGATTGTGAGACACTGGCCTGCCAGAAGCGTATGTACCCGCGCAGAAAGTATGTCATAAACGGCATTCCGACCTAGCACCCCTGTACCAGATTGACGGGTGGCAGTGAGTCCGCCCCCGATGAGCTGACGGCGCGCGGCGGTTTGTGGAGGCCGCAGAGGCTAGCGTCGACGAGAAGACTGAGGGGGCTATGGCGCGGTTCCAGTTTTCTACATATCCCGGGGTCCAGCGGCACGCCGGGGAGGAGCTTGGCGTTGGAGTGGTGGTCTTGTTTCGCGTGCATTTCAATTCAAAGACACCGGGCCACCGAGCTGGAGGCACCGATCAGCCAAAATTACCTAATTTGGATGCTGCGGAGGGCCACGTGGACGAGGCTATTGAACGCCTGCAGAAATGCCTCACTCACGCGCCATCCGTCTTCCTCGGCTCTGTCCATCCTCCTGCGAGACTGTGCTCGCTGATGCGCCCAAGCTGTTTCGCTCGCTCAGCTGGTTCCTGTATCACAGACGATCACCTCAGCTCGCATCCTGCTGTCCGCTGAACTGCTGCTGTCGCAGTGCGGCGCAGGGATGGACAACACTTCTTTCTATGATGCTGACACTGCGTGATTGACGTCCAGAGAACTTTCACTGTCCCGGACGTTGCTCGCGACGGGCCATCTGTCACCGGCAAATGCAAAGGATCTTGCGACAGGCCTCCGATACCAGAGCCGCCTTGACCGCAGGGGCAACGGGACTGCGTCCCGTTTGATCACCTTACGTACCAGGTCGTGGAAAGCGGACGACTCGTCTGAGTCCCTCCCGTCAGCTGAGTGCAAATCGTTTTCGTTCAGCTTCACTTCATGCCAAAATGCCTATGAATGCCGCCTCGGGCGGCCTCAGCGCCTTGAAATCGCAGAACCGCAGTTCTGTATGGCAGCTGACCAACCGTTCACCGCCTGGCTCAGATCGCATCGTCCATGCTGGGGAGGAACTGAACAGGTCACAACAATTCGGAATTTGCCCTCTGCGTGAGAGCGCCGCCCCGATGGACTGGGACGCGTCCTGTACTGAACATGTCTTCTTTGCCTTCCTATGCCCTCGTGCAGTTCGATTGGTTGCTCATGCTCATCAGCGGGTTGCCGTCGTTTCACCTCTGAGCGCCCATCCTGCGCTCGACAGGGGTCTTCTCTCGGGCTGTTCGTCGATTGATCTCTCACAGTTGAGGTATAAATGCCTCACCATCCCTCCGTGGCCCCTCAACCCGTCTTCGTTCTGCATTCTTCCCCCGCACCTTAGACCCCTCCCTAACTCTTTTTACTTCGTCTCGCCTGCCATCCGCGATGCGCTTCTCCACCTCTGTCTCTGCCCTGGCATTCGCCGCCGTTGCTCTCGCTCAGGATGTCACCGTGAGTATCGTGGTGGTTAGGTCGACAACATCCATGACTAACGACGCAACTTCGTTTTGTTTGTAGATCCATGTTGGTTCGCTAAACGGTGCGATGGCACTCGCCTTCGACCCACCCTCCGTCAACGCGACCAAGGGTTCCGTCGTTACCTTCGTCTTCGACGGTATGCCGGGCAACCACACCGTCGCCCAGTCCGCCTTCGGCAAGCCTTGCGAGCCTCTCGAGAACGGCTTCGACTCCGGCTTCATCTTCGTTCCCCAGGGTGCTTCAGCACCTTTCCCCACCTGGAACCTCACCATCACCGATGACAGCAAGCGTAAGTCGTACTATGATCGCGTGTAGTCGGGCCATCTCTGACGATTGCCGTTTATAGCCATCTGGTTCTACTGCGCCCAGACTGCAGGCCCCAAGGGTGCGCACTGCTTGAACGGCATGGTTGGGTACGTCGACATACGCGCCCTCATCCGTCCTGTACATCTTACTGACAGTCGCCCCACAGTGCCATCAACGCCCCTACGGTCAACAACACCTTCGAGGCCTTCCAGGCTGCCGCCAAGACCCAGAGCGGCGTCGTTGCGCCCACTCCCGCGCTCTCGGGTGTGAACGCGCTCGCGTCCGCCGCCCCTGGCCCCCTCACGGGCAACTTCACCGGGGTTGCAGTCCCCACTGGTACCGCTGGCTCCAGCGGCAACGGCACCAGCGGCAGCAACTCGACGGGCACTGGTACCAGCACGGGCACCAGCACGTCGACTGGCAAGCCCAACGGCGCGAGCGCGATCCAGATCAGCGGCCTCACCGCCTTCGTCGCGGCCGCGTTCGGTATCGTCTTTGCTTAAGGTGTCGGGACCACTCGGTGTCCTCGGACTCGGCCTAGACGGTTGTGGGGGAGAAGAAGTTGAGGGGGGCGTGTTACGGTAAAATCGACGAACTTTGCGACGCGGCGAGACGACGCTAATGGCGGGGTCTGGGTCTCGTATACCACACTGCGCGAGTCGCGGACTGCTTACTCTACGGTCCCAGAACTTTTCATAGTCTTACGACGGTCCTCATGTGTCCTTAGTGACCCTCTTCGCGACTGCGCACGCGCGGTGTGCGGCGGGGACGAATGGACGACGGCTTATTCTCTTGATCTTCACACACGTTCGTTCTCCCTGTCAAGTGGGGACATCGCCGCGCGGGCATACGGTTGCTGGGACCTGAACGTTGAACGTCGAATCGAGGCCTTAGACTGACAGTGACAAGATGACAGTGGCCCGTCGGACAAGGACGCAACCACGCAACGATCCAGGGCACGTTGCGGCATTTGCGCGTGCGGACAGATGGCCCTTCTGACAGGGTGCATTGCCCGTGCGACCGGTGTCCTATCGACGCGTGCGCTATTTTCGCTGTGGAAGCGAGCCGGGGACGCGGGCGCGGGCGCGCAGGTGACAAGTTGCAACAACGAAGGAACCCAGCTTCCAAGTGCGCACATGTGTCTGCGGGCGTGTGCCGTCACGTTGGGTGGGTGCTTTGGCGGGACGGGCGCGGAGATGGAAGAAGATCGTCTTGGGCGCGATCCTGGCGACAACGTCTTTCCCACTGTGCGTGCCAAGCAACAGCCGCGTTGCCTGTCGAACACTCGTGAGGGTTAGACGGGGTCCCAGGATAGGGAAGCTTTTGAACATATGTGACAGCTGATGTTCGTGGTAATGTGGTTGCATCCGTCTGAGACTGTATCGCGTGGCTTATTTGGGAGTTGCAGCAGAAATTCATTCTTGAGCCCAAGCCTCATGCACACAAAAAGACCCGTGACGGTGGACCTTCCGGTGATACGGGCTCGCAAAGTTCTTCTCCGGCTCAACCCAATAACTCCGGGGTTCTTCGGCGATCCTCGTAGTACTCGGCCTAAATCCACTTACTATTGCTGCCAACACGCGTCTTCTTCCTTCAAGATCACACTCCCAGGATCCGCGAGCTTACTCTTCGACGCTGATGAACTCGCCGCCGATGTCAATCAGGTTGACAGACAGATGTTCAGCAAGTGCAAGCGACGATGCAGCTCAAAGAGAGGTCGGACGAGCCCATCGCTGGCCGTGCCAAGGCTCCGAAATTCCCGCAGGAGTTTACCTTAGAATCGAGCAAGCACGCGGTACTGTTCCTAAAGCTAACGCGTCTGCGGCCAGTAGCTCCGAGTGCGGTATGTCAGCAGATTGTTGACAGAAGTGGCCGACCGAGAACCCCGCGCTGCAGGGCAGGCCCACATGCACAACACTGATGGTAACCTCCCAGCTCACCGGACCCCTGATGGGTTCATGATCCATCTGCATTCCTCGGTCGTCTCTCCGGCGCATACTTGTCGAGGAACATGCAGGGGGAGTTCCCTGATGACAGTGATGTTGGTCTGGAGGGAGGCGACATCTGCAGAGTGGAAGAATAGTTGGACGCGGCGAGTCGCAGAAGGCGCATTGCCAGGAGCTTGAACCAGCAGTGGCGGCGGATGCAATGTACGACCTTCCAATCTGCTCGCTTGACGGTGATAGCTGTTAAACAGAATCCGTTCAACTCGATGGAAACCGAAGCCAAGAATCAGGATGTCCGGATAGCTAAAGTCGTCGCCCGTATCTCGAAGTCGAAGCAACTGCCGGATGCTTAGTTGAGGCATTTACGCTCTCGGCCACGGCGCGTCCATTGGTCCCGGGACGGGAGGTGCATCGGACTGGTAGGTAAAACGGCGCAGAAGCATATGCGTAGCGAAGACCAGAACTGAGAAGGCTCGGTCGATCTCCCGGACGCGCCGTCGCGTCACGCCGGCAAACTTGGCTCATATACATACCTAGCCTGCCCGAAGAGGTGCTTACCTAGCTGTTGTGAGAGCCTTACGGCTCGCGCGTGCGTCTCTCGTTCTCTTCACGCGACTGAGTTTGCTCGCAGCTTGAGCTTGAAGCTTGAACGCCGAACCTTAAATTTGAACATGACATAACGGTAAGCAACGGCTGCGGTCCAAGAAGGGTAGAACGCACCGATCTTCCCACACAGAGTTAGGGCCGCCGTAGCTACATACTGTGGGATGTCAGCCTTTCACAGAACTGGCGGCCCTCATGGCTTCCTGCTTCTAGGTTCTGGGCTTCCGAGGGTGATCATTGGCAAGACGGCGCGGTTATGCCACCGCCTGCTGCCTGGTGACCCCTCACCAGCGCAAACGTCAGCCAGGTGAGCTCGTTATAGCCTGCATGAGACAGTGCCGACGAGGCTAGGCATTGCAGTCAAGGTTTCCCGCACGACAGCGGCACCGTTCCTCACGATTACTGCAGCCAGGTATACAGTATCCCGCCATGGGCACCGCAGTGCGGTATGCATCACCATGGGACATCGCGCATCCGTTGGCAAAGCCGGGGCTGCGCACGGTGCACGATATCTGGCCAGTTCCGCGGCCGGAACCGTCTGCCCTGCGTTGACATCTCTCGATGTCGCCCCTATGCACATGCCAGAGAATATAGGCTTCCATCGCACAAGGCGCTCCGCGTTCACAAGAAATGGTCATCACATCGTACAAAGAAGTCGAGACTTACAAGATCATCATTCATATGATACAGGCGACAAGGCTGGAATGGTCAGACTGAAGGGCAAAGGGCTGAGAGGGTCGAGAGAGTCGTAGTACTAGCGGCAAGCCTCTGAGTACTCAAGACTCAACTCTGCGCACGCGCATGGGGACACACGCGCCCTGCTCGCCGGCGACGCGCGGACGGGGTAGCACCCCGCGTGCGTACTCGATCACGGTTTCCGGCCCGTTTGGAAGCTCGAAGGTGTAGTTCTTGATGAGCACGCCAAGAACAGCCTGAAAGAGCAAGGTGCGTTCGCCCGTCAACAAACATCCATCCCTTCATGCTTCGTTCTCGTAGACAACGGGGGACACATACCTTGAACTCGGCAAGCGCAAAGCCTCGTCCGAGGCACATGCGCGGACCGTCGACGAAGGTGAGTAGATGGCGATGTCCTTGTACCTCTTGTGCCTTCTTGGGGACACCTTCGTCTGTGAGCCAGCGCTCGGGGCGGAACTCGTGCGCGTCGGGACCCCAGAAGGTCGTGGAGGTGTTGATGCCTGTAATTGGGATTGTAACGTGCTGCCCGGCGGGAATGGCGACATGGTCTGTGAGCTCGCCGTTAGGAAGGCGGAGAGGCTGGGAGAGGGGGAGAACGTCGTCCTTGGCGGCCTGCGATGGTAAGAAGCATCAGCGATGGACGAAGGGCGTCCGCTGCTGAGGAAAGGGAGAGACATACAACGCGGGTCGTGACAGCCAACGGAGGATGCAGTCGCAGGATCTCGTGGACCACTGCATCGAGGTAGTGCAGCCCCGCGCCATTGGTGAGCTGCTCCCACGTCGGGTCCGAGGCTGGGAACTGATCTCTCAGCTCTTCGCGGAGACGTGCCTGTTTCTCTGGCTGCCGACACAGCTCGATGAGGGCCCACTGCAAAGACGTCCGTCAGCTTGAAGATCTACAGAAGGCGCATTTGAGTTTGCGTACCGTGAGACTGACTGTTGTCAGGCGGAGAGAAAGGTGAGCAGTGTGCGTGAAGTAATTAGGTACGTCACATACTCGATGTGGTTTCGTAGCCAGCCAAAATGAGGACCTTCATCTGGTGGATCGTGAGCAAAAGTTGGCGCTTCTTGAGTTCGTGGGACCTACCTGTGCCATGATCTCTTCCTGCGTCATTCGCAGGCTCGAGTCGGTATCCTCTGCTTTGACTGGAGCGAAGCATTCGACGTCGTGATCCAGGGAGAAGGCATCGCTTCTACTCACTCAAAAGCCCGATGATACTCTTCTCCTCGCGACCTTTCTCGCCCGTGCCCTTCATCTCCCGACGCGTATTCTCGAGGAGCACGGTCGCGATCTCCTCCATGCTCCGATTGAGCTGCTGTTGTAGCCTCCGGAGAGGGGTGGGGATTAGCCACAAGAAAGGGAAGGCGTTCCCGAAAAGGATGGCGAGCGCGGTTATAGGATGAGGTTTGAGGAATCCCATCCGGTCGAAGACGTCGGCTACGGAGGAGTATTTGCCCTCGAGCGAGCCAAAGTCGTGCGAAAAGCCTGCGATACCGACGCTGTCCAACCTATGCCACAACAGAGTGTAAGCCACCAATGGTGCGATAGCAGAGGTTACCGAACGTACGAGACATGATTCATCCTAAAACGAGCGACGGTCAGTGGGCTCAGGGTAGTGGGGGTGTATTGCTGGTACGTACCACTTCTGCACATCAATCACTGCAGATTCGACAGAGGCCAGTTCGTTGTCCCAATTGGTCTTCAACTACCCAGCATGTTAGCACCCTCGGATTTAGCTCAGTGATCGAGACACTACCTTGTATACCGAGTCGTAGAACACGGATGTAAGCCTCCGGATGGCTACGTTACTGAACGCGGGAGAGATCGCCTTGCGCTGCCTGGTGTAGAGGAATCAGCGATGCTCGATTCGTCTCTACCTCCTCCGACTAACCTCTTATGGGACTCGCCTTCCGCCCACAGGAGACCTCGTCCAAACTACGCATATAAGAAATTAATTGAGCACGACGTCCCACACGACTCACCAAGTTCTCGATCGCGATCCTCGACAGCTTCGTCTGCACATACGTGAACGTCTCGAGGGTATAGAAGTGCGAAATCGCCTTTGGGTCCATCACGATCACGCGCGTCGAGCCAAACGGTGCGGGCACGCGGTACACGGAGCCATATTGGGCCGCCCACTCCTCGTAGAGCGCTGCGCCGCTCGGGTCGTTCCCGTCGCCTTTGCGGATGCCAAAGATCCAGCTAGGGCTCGGTGGCCCGGAGAGGGGAGTCGCGCGGGATCGTGAAGCGTACGACTTCCCGACCTTGTAGACTAGGTAGAGGGCAGCTCCTATGAGGAATATGTTCCAGCCTGGTATGGCGCTTTGCAGGTCAGACGGGATGATCATGGCGTGCAGGCGAGAGCGACCGCACAGGCGGTGGTCGTAGTTGAGAGGGAAGGGAAGGGACGTACGAGGTGACGAGCGGAGTTGTTGACTTTTGTGCACATGGGGAGGGCGACACTGACGGTGTTGTAGCTGAGCATATGATGCTTCCGGCAAGCATGGGTGCAGGACATGTATTTTCCCGCGGTATTCAATGTGGTATCGCCGGGGCCCGCTTGCGTTGTAGCTACTTACCTCAAACTAGGACCAAGTACCCAAACTCTGCAGTATGAGCACCCAATACCTCAGCTCCTGCTGCATGTCCGAGAACATATACGAAGATGATTGGGTAGCCGCCGCGCGGTCCTGCAAGAGGAGCAAGCAAGGCACCGGGTAATCCGCGTAAGGGCTCTTATATCATCCGTGTCCCGAAAATCCCGGGATGCCGGTGCGAGCACGTGGTGGCGCCCGTCAATGGGACTTACATGGGAACATTTAGAAACATTAGTCTGCCAATAGGGCCCGCGCACACGATGGAGGCAAGGATTGGCTGCACACAGGAAGACTAGTTCTCAAACCCGAGATCAATTACGAGCAAGGAAGAAGAGATACTCACTATACACAGTACAACGAATATCAAGCCGGAAAGAGTACATCCCATAAAGCCTAGCAGATCATGCCAACACATGCAACGATGCTTAAGCGACGAGAGGAGGAAACACAAACGAGTTCCAAGGACCGGCTAGCACATTCGCGGTGGACGACTCGGGCTCCAAACCGAGGGAGCTCGCAAGGCAGTACGTCGAGGTACCCGCGGCAAGGGTTGCTAGAAGCATTTGCGAGCCATCCTGCGGTAGGTCCGTGGCTTCGGAGAAGAACCGCGCGGGTGCGACCTCGGAGAGAACGGCGAAGACCTCCATGGCGCGGCATAGGTCTTCGCATATTTCGGACCACGTGTCCAATGTGGAAAGTGTAGGTGTAAAGAGAGTGCCTGGGCCATCGAGAGCGGGATCGTCGTTGGGCCCGTGAAGGCTAAGTCTCTGAGAGTCAGCACTTCGGTTGTCTTGCACATCAGCCATTCGAGACTGCTCTTCGCAACGTGTGCCTGAGGTGATGGAAGGGGGTAGAGTGGCGCCGTTCGGCGATGGTTGGGCCTCCATCACGCTCCTGAAGACGTTCTCCTCCAACGACACTGGTAGGCAGGATTGTGGTGTCCTAGGAGACGCACTTCGCCGTACGCACAGTCGATCCGTCATGAACGGTAGCTTGATCTGGTAAGGGGAGGTAGTACGCTTCCGGAGAACGAGGCGTTGTACAGTCTGGGGCTAGTAATGGGATGGAAAACCTTCAGCATGACCGACAGGAAGAGGCTGAAGTCATAGAGCCTGCAATGTTATTTACCCCTTCAGAGACGAGCTCGTACAAACTCCACAGATCGATAGGTTCCAGGTCAGGTACAGTGTTGATTCCCGGTTCCAGGGGAGAAGACTCGAATGCACCAGAGCGGCAACGAGGGAGTAGAACAGCGACGTCAATTGCAGTGTGCGGCAAAGACGTGGACATCGAGAGAGACATAGAAACGACCTGTAGTTCATCCAGAGCCTGAGGTCGGTCGAGCCGGAAATTGGGAGCGGCTGTTCGTTCGTCCATTTGCATCATGATTGAGCTCATGAGGAAGATAACCTTGACGAGTGTTGGCTAGGCGATAGAGAGCAGAGCGATGAGCACACAGCAGAAGAAAATGCAGGATCCGAGTGAGAAGATAGGTTGATCTGACTAGGCTCCCCGTCGTCCGGCTGGAATGACCGTTCAGATGGGAGGCTGACGCGACAGCTGGCCACTGCTCTTGAGATCTAGCCTGGTTGTTGCGAATAGACTGGAGCGCGTAGAATTACGCTTCTGCGACATACTCGTTGGTCAGAATGGACGGTGAAATTTCAAGCGTGTGAGGTCAGTGTGTCTGCAGGGAGTTTGGAACTTGAAGAGAGGAGGCCCTACGCCGATGGTTGCTCGATCTGAAACGCACTCTCCATGAAACGTTGCCAGATATGGCAAGTGCAGTGCTTCGCCGGCGTAAGCGTCTACTGCCACCAGCAGTGTCCTCGGACGGTAAACGAACGGCATCGTCTCCCTTCGGCCGTATCCCAGCCTATACCCGTCGTTCTCTGGGCCTACCATTCTGCTTCTGTTTGGAATTTATTGAGACAGCTGCAATAGTTGGTACGCAAAGAACTCCTTCTGAAGCCGTTCTAGTGCCGGCAAGCGAGTATCGACCCACCCTTGGCATCCTGGTGTTGAGCTGCGTCTTGTAACCTGCAACTGGAAGCTCTATACCCCTTGCAAATCATCCTGTACATTGTACCCGTCGTTGAGCTTGTGAGCCTTCCGTCTATTGCCTCCTAGGTGTACTGCTGATCACACAAGGCCCCAAGGCCTCCGCCGTGCCTGGCAGTCATCAAACACTAGATCGATGGCTGTACAGCCCATCCAGACAGGACCAGGTCAAAGTTTTTCAATCCCCTTTGCACCTTCGTCGGTGCCTTCTCCACCGGCCGCCTCTCCATCCTCAACGTCTTCCACCGTTATCGACTCGCCACGTACCGTCTATGTCCAGTCGCCGCATTATCGCCGGGTCTCGCAGGGCCCTCTTTCTGCCTATGGGACACCGGTAGTCCCGATGTATGAGCTGGAGTCGGACGATAGCAGGTCCGCTCTGGTGGAGTCTCTCAGCCGGAGCGTTACTGTCGTGTTCTGGTATAAGGTAGGTCGACCTTGATTAGCCGTCTATTGCCCGATTCCGGGAAGCATGTCACTATCTCTGACTTGAACGCATTGCGCGCTGTACTTCCTCAACGCTTCATAACGGTTCTGACAACACCATGTCTTCCAGGCGAATACTCAGCCACTGCGTCTGCACCAAGAGATTCCCACCTTTCCTCTGTTCGCGTTCAGTAGTCTCACTGACATTGTAGATGGCCTCTCTTTATCCGACAACTCCTACCTTGATGCATACGACCCACGTTCTGGTGCCTGGGAGCAGCAGAAGATCTCTGCAGTGCGGAGGATCGAGAGTGAGCAGCGCTTACTCTACCGCATCCGGCGCAACCTCTTCGAGGGGATGGAGGATGATGAATGTCCCGGACTCGAGAACGAGATTAAGTTACAGGATGAGGACAAATCTGGCAAGGCGATTCCCATCATCCCATTATCGACAAGCCTCCGCATCAAGCGGCCGGCGGACCAGTCATTGAGTCCTCCTGTGAGCAAGCACCAGCGGTCGATATCCATACAGCCTACTAGTTTTGCTGTCTCATTCGCCGGAAGCCCATCGTCGATTCGAGGGCAGAGCGTATTGTTCTCGTCGCAGGGTGGGAGCCCTACTGTAGCGACTAGCCCCGCTCTACCAGCCGTCGCGGTCCCCTCAGGTAGCGCGCGATCTTTCTCGTCACGACAGCCTACGCAGCCCCCCGAAGAGGCCCAGCCACCTAGCACGGTTGGGGCCCTGCCTCCGCCCCAGCCTGTTCTCTCTGAGAGTGTTACAACGACTCAAGAGACTCAATCTGCGGTCATACCGGTCTACCAGGTACCGCCCGCATCTTCAACCAGCATGCAGCCCACCGCCGCGGTCACTACTCCTACCGCCGCGGCCTCCACCAGCACGCACCCCGCCCCCGCCTCACTTCCAGTCCAAATCGCCATCCCGCCCCCACCTCCCCCTCTCTACCTCTCCGTCGGAGCCCTCCCGCGGCGCTGGCCAAACGACTTCTTCGTCTACGAAATCGCCGCGGGGCTGCGCGCCATGGAGCGGCTCGCCGCCGCGGAGCCGGGGCTCAAGCAGGACGAGGTCTTCCGGCGCGCGTTCGGCGGGCCGCCGTACGTCAAGTCGACGTTCTGCCGGCACCGCGCGCTCTGGCGCCAGGCGGGCGCGCGCGTGCAGGCGGAGTTTGAGCTGATGGGCAGGGATGCGCGCGCGTGCTGGGGCGAGTTTGTGCGGCGCGTTGAGGGGAGGGAGGAGGGTGCGGGCGCGGGTGCTGGGTCGGCGGGGAGTAGGAGGGGGAGGGGGAGAGGGAGGACGAAGGGCGGGGTACCGGGCGGTGCGCAGGGTGCGGAAGGTGAGGCGGGCGAGAGGGAGGACGCGCAGGAGAGGATGATGGGCATCATTGGGATGCCGCTCCCGATGATCATGGCGGGCTTGCCTCCGCAGGCGGAGGGAGTGCCCTTGGGCTCGGCGCATGCCCACTCGTCGTCCGCGTCGACTGGTGGACAAGGGCATGGGCAACAAGCTCAGAGGCGTAATGGGCCTGCGCATGAGGAGGAGCCTGTGATGGGATCGTTGATGCCGCCAGAGGAGGAGCGTGACGTGCAGCAGAGTGAGTGGTGCAAGTCATTTTTGAGTCTTGTCCGTGTCGAGCTGAAGATGTCTTGCCTTGCACGAAGGGCGCATGCGGGCCTAGTCGCCTCCTGTTGCGAAACGTCGATTCTGGATCTAGAATGAGGTGTATCTATCTTGTATATGATGACTGGGGATAGGCAGAGTGCGCATATACCGTAATCTCGCACTGCCGTGCTGTAGTGGAATATACCACGTCGTTTACATCGTTATTATGTTCGCTATGTACCAGTAATATGAGCTGTTAGTATACATGTATAACAGAGCGGAGGGAGCAGATGAGTGCGACGATCTATAGACAGCCTGAGGAATCGAGAGAGAAAGACACAGAGATAGCATTGATCACCACTTCACCACCATCTCATCCTTGGCCTTTACTATCTCCGCGGACACCTGTCGAGCAAGAGGCCCCTCCGACGTACACGCCGCCGCAATAGCCCTCCTCAACACCCGCTCCAACGGCACCACCGCATACGTCTGGCCCTCCGGCACAGGCTTCAAGTCCGAAAACTCCAACGGGGACGGCATACCATGCGCATGAAACTCGCGCGCGTTCGCGAGGCGCTCCATCCGCTCGGCCTCGCTCTCCGAGAAGTCGCCCAGGAGGCCCATATGCTCCGCGGACCGCGGACGCGCATACGAGGGCGCGACGACGAAGTCGCAGCTGAGCCGCGCGTCCGTCCCGACGAGCAGCACGCGGTGCACCATGCTCATGTCCATCGTGAGCGCCGCGAGGTCGCGCGCGCCGAGGTCGCCCATGCCGAGGAAGCGGTACGCCCATATGGCGTCGGGCTCGAGGCCCGCTGCGAGGCGGGCGGCGAGGCGCGGGAACTGCGCCCTGATGCGCCCGAGGAGGCCGCCGAAGACGATGCGGTACGTCGCCAGGGCCGGGGCGCCGATCGCGCTGGGGAAGAGGCGGAACGCGCGCACGACGGTGTACGCGGCGGCGTAGTCTTGTCGGGCGATGAACGTGCGGAGCGCCCTGTGCAGCACTGTTGTGTTGAGTACAGGGGACGGTTTGGATGGGCGTCCGCCCGTTGCTTCGAGGTGACAGGTGAGCATGTCTTTGTACACGGACCGCGCGGAGGGCATGTCTTCGGGGACGCGGATGCCGTGCGTGCGTCGGTAGCGATGCGAGCACGAGAGGCGGTGAATGGCACGGAAGACAGGTGCGACGGTCTGGGCTTGGGGCATGGCGGTGCTAGTACGCTTCTCCATGAGCAGGCGGTAGAGCGCAAAGACGACGTCGTAGTTGCGCTGTGCGACTTCGTATGAGAGGAGCGCGTTGAAAAAGGGCAGATCAGGCTGGACGTTGTCTTGTTGCATCCGCTCCAATGTCCACTTGTATACGGAGAACGAGGGTTTGGACGCAGCGAGGTCGCGGAGCAGGGTCGTGTAGGGGTGCAAGATGGGATCGGGTGACGAGGATTCGGTCATCGGTGGTGATACGGAGGTATATTCTGACCATTGCTTCACGGTTTCCTGGTCTCCGGCCTTCCCGTGGACCCGCAGCAAGTAGGTCACTGTGTCGTTCGAGAGCTTGTACTCAGGTTCTCGCGTTTGAAGGAATCGGTTGACAACCTGCTGGACAAGCCGGGGAGACGCCTTCAGGCCTTCGACGAGAGTCTGTAAAAGGTCGCGAAGGGCGGCCTCGTGGAAGGTCTGATTGCGGCAGGCGTCGCTCGCAATCCCCAGCAGCTCGGCTTCGGTGGCCGAAAGCTCCGCCAATTTGACGACATGCATCTGGACGCGCAAGGATACGGAAGGGATGTATCCCTCGCGGGTCATACGAGAGTAAAGCATCGCAGCTTTCATTACATCTCCATACCGAAGAAAGGAAGCCACGGAGTGCTCGTAAAGGCGAAAGCGAGATGGATTGCTGAGCCCAGCGCGGTCTAAGGCCTGGTGAACGATTGCTGCAGCCGCGGAGGGGTTGTCGTCGGCCAGCTTCCTTGCCACAGAGGTGCAAAGCTGCTCGACATCAGATTTGGGACGTTGGAGTGGTGGCTTGGGTTTCTTGTGGGGTTTGGACGGCTGCCCAGCAGTCGCGTAGGAACGAGGCCTCAGTGGTGCACGTCTTGAGGGCACATTGTGGAGGCACGATCGTGCAAGGAACGTTCTCAATGATAGGTTCGCAATATTGGCCTGCACGACATAGATGTTATAACCTTCGGTTGACGGCGGTCACAACACAGAACGTACGGTGAATCCAGAACGACGGAGGTTTTCTCAAAGAGTTTAGGCAGGCTGGAGAGCTCACGCGTCAGTCGCGTCTACACTACAAAGTAAGCTGAGTTCACACACCACTGGAGACAGGCGTTGTCCGATGAGACTGATAGAATATCCAGCCCTAGAAAGTCGAGGAGCCAGATGACGGTCGCCGCAAGAGCAGAGGCTGCACCATGGGCGCTTCTACAGATGAACGAATTGACGAAAAAGCGCCCAATATGCCCGGGCCGGCTTCCGAGGTTTACTGCGGAAATGTGACGGCGGGTCACGGTGGGCGCAGATGTGACGCGGGGACGGGGTGACGAGAGGCGGGAAGGGCGGGAAAGTTGGTTTGCCATCGACCACGACAGTGAGCTCGCCATCCACGCCGCTGTTCACCACAACAATCTCACACGTACACCTTCCTTCGTCTTTGCCTTGCTCCGCTGTAAAATACTCTCCCGGGCAAAGCCTTTCCGTTGCATCCTAACGCTCCGTCTGCGAGGACTTCTGCGGTCGCCGGTCGACAATAATCCATAACTCCGTCTGCCTCTTCACTTGCCGCCATGGCCGCAGAACACTCCTCCGACGGCATAGAGTCCGCTCCTTCTCCCGCTGTCAGCAGCCTCCGATCTCGCTTTGAAAAGCTCGCTGCCGACTCGACTCCCGCTTCCTCCTCAGCCTCCTCTCTCAAACCAGCCGGCTCCGTCCACCATCTCGGTCCCGTCCCGCCCAGTCCTCGGCTCAGACCCCTCCTTCACCCTGAAGGTGAACACGATGCACACCACCCAGAGCCTCGTAGCCCTTCCCTCCGCCCCATCTCCTCTGCATCAGACTTGAAAGCGGCTACCAAACGGCCGCCTCCGCCTCCTCCTGTCCGCCCTTCGTCCCGCGCACCTTCTCCTGCCAACCCACGCCTCAGTCCTCTCGTACGCCCGGTCCCAGACACGACCATCTCTCCTCCAGAAAATGACTCTTTGTCCGAGCCACCTTCTGCATCGACCAGGCCAGCTTCTGTTGCACGGAGACCTCCGCCACCACCTCCGCCTGCGCCTTCTCAGGACCACTCTGTGCCTCGGAATCCAGCAGTGGCTTCACTCATCAAACAGTTTGGGTGAGTATGTTCTCTTCTCATTGGCTGTCCTCGCGCTACGTGTCGTACCACCTTCTTCGGCTTACCCAGGCAATGCTTCCGACCGAGCTTCTGCGCCGCGTTCCGCGCACGGGCGGCCCGACATATTCCTCGGCTCTCATTGTCTGTGCAGCGCAGTTCTCAGTTCTAGTGCGCGTTTGTTGCCATTCTGAGAGCATCTTGTCCCACCATTCACTGGGAGGGCGCATGATGCGTTTGGAAGCCCTCGCTTTAGCAGCAGGTTTGCTACCTATTGAATATGTCCGGCGTTCGCCGTAGGCGGCACCGCTCCCAATATCGTGCATATACAACCGGCAGTGCTCTGCAATCTGCTGGTTCGATACACAGATGTTCTCGGTGCTTGGGCCTTGGGTAAGGTTAGGAAATCAAGGATATCTATTAGCGTCTAGTCTCTTTGTTACTGGACCGCTTAGCGCCACTCGTCAGCGGGACTCTGGATACATGGCTACATCTTTGGTGACCCTAACGCTCATGCTATACTTGCAGAACCGGTGTTCCACCGTCACCCGCAGCGACAAGTTCAAAGCCCTCTGTGCCCCCTGGACGTCCTGCTTCTCAGGTACTCGCGAGTACCCCTCAGACTCCCCCTGAGCCGGCCTACTCTCGTCGCCCTCGACAATCGTTCCCACCTGATACTGAACAACTTTTACCCCCCTCGCCCCAGAAGATCCCTGTGTCCCATTCAACTCCGTACCTCACCGTGTCTCCTGAAGGTCACGATCCGTTCGACGATGTCCACTCTGACAGCGAAGCCATGCATGCGTCCTCCCAACCATCTCCTCCACCCCTCCCATCACGCAAGCTCAACGGTCATGGCAATGGCAGTACATTTCTCCACACTCCGGAATCCTCTTCAGATAGCTCATCGCTGTCATCGAGCGCGAGCAGCAGCCGCACGTCCAGTGAGAGTGACGTCAATGTCATCAAGCCGCCACCATCGTCACTGCATCCGCCCTCATCTCCTCGCCCTTCCTTAGCTCCTCCTCCCCGTCCTCCTCCTCGACATAAAGTGTCTCTACAGACTGCTAACATCGCCGCCTCTTCCTCCGCGTCTGTCAGTGCTAGTTCGCTTACCCCTCCTCCGTTGCCCGCGCGTAAGGGTGTCTCGCCTGCTCCTGACGATCAGTCTCCACGCCGTCCACCTACTCGCCACCAGAGCATGGTTGAACTGGAATCACACACGCCGTCAGAGTCATCGACAACGCTGCCGCCACCGGAGCGCAAGGTGTTCGGTGGGCACCTTCCACCTCCAACTCGGACGATCGGCCTGGGCGACAAACTTCCTCCGCCTAGACGTGCACAGTCTGGATCATCGAGTGAATCCGAGGAAGAAGACGACTCGAAGGTCAAGGTCGAGCAACTGCCTGACGCTAGTCGGGCATCACGTCGGCCACCTATAGTAGACTGCCACAACTACTCCGAGTTCAACATCCATATACCCGCGTACACCGGCTACGTCGCTGTGTCTGGACACACTGTAGCAGTAGCCTCGCATCACCACCTCAGGATATACGACCTCTCCGTCTCGGCGTCGCCAGTCTGGAACCTCGATTCCAAGGATGGGTTCGACACGAAGCTGAAGGACTTCAAAATCACTGCGCTCGAGTTCCGCCCTAGTCTGAACATGGAGGACAGGGGGCATTTCCTCTGGCTAGGCACGAAGGACGGGCACCTCCTCGAAATTGACGTGCGCACCAGCGTGGTCACTGCCATGCGCCCCGCAATACACGCACATACAGTCACGCACATGTTCCGACATGGCCAGTCCATGGTTTCGATGGACGACACCGGGAAGGTGCTCGTGTTCGCGCCCCCAGAGGGCGTCGAGATGAACCTTGCAACGCTGCAGGCGCGCGTGGTGCGCATCGCGGAGAAACAAGAATTCGCGAAGCTCCTTGGAGGTCAGCTATGGACGTCAACTCGCGACCCGAATGGAGGCGGGACGGTCCCTGGGACGTCGAGGGGCCCGTACGTGCGCGTCTACGACGTCTTCACTCCTGGTGCTGTAGGTCGTTCGCTGCTCCCTACCGAGCATCTAGGTGCGGTCACCGCAGGGACCATACTCGCCTCTCAGCCCGGACACGTCTACCTTGGTCACGAAGGCGGACATATCAGCATATGGTCGACAGGTGACTCGGATGGCGGGCCGCCGCAGTGCGTCGAGATTGTGAAAGTGTCGGCGTCGGACGTGCTGAGCCTCGAGGGCGTCAACGACCGGTTATGGGCGGGCTCGCGCAAGGGTTTGATCTCTGCGTATGACATCACGTCGAAGCCGTGGACGGTCACAAATTGTTGGGCGGCGCATGACAAGTTACCTGTCCTCCGGATCGCGGTTGATACGTGGAGCATGGAGAAGTTGGACAGGTTGGTGGTGTATAGTGTAGGGCGGGACGAGCAGCTCAGGTTCTGGGACGGGCTGTTGGGCATCGATTGGATCGGTAAGTCTCTCTTCCAGCGTGCAAAACTGAATCGCTGACCTAAAATGTGCAACAGAACAAGAGCTGTTGAAACGCGAGACGGAGTTCAGCACGTTCCGGGACATGACGGTCCTCATTGTCTCCTGGAATGTCGACTCCGCAAAACCCGACGCGCTCACAGGCCCGCCCGAAAACGTCAACTTCCTCACGGACGTCCTCACGAGCGTCGACAGCCCAGACGTGATCGCGTTCGGGATGCAGGAGCTGATCGACCTCGAGAGCCGGAAGATGGCCGCGAAGACGGTTCTGCTCGGCGGGAAGAACAAGAGCCAGGACGGGACGATCAGCCAGAAGGTGTCGACGTCGTACAAGAAGTGGTACGACCGCCTCGTGCTCGCGGTGCGCTGCGCGATGCCCGCCGACTCCCCGTACACGGTCGTCCACGCAGAGAACTTGGTCGGGCTGTTCACGTGCGTGTTTGTGAAGAACACGGAGAAGATCAGGCTGAAGCACGCTGCACTCACGACTGTCAAGCGGGGTATGGGTGGCAGGTACGGCAACAAGGTGAGCTGAACATCTACTCGATGGTGTGTATCGTATGCCAACGTGGCTGACCACTACCTAGGGGGGTATCATCGCGCGCTTTGTAGTGGACGATACCTCAGTGTGCTTCATCAACTGCCATCTTGCCGCCGGTCAACACCATGTCCGGCAGCGGAATGCCGATGCGCAAGCGATCGTCGAGGACAACACTCTTCTGCCCGAGGTCAGTCCCGCGGACGAGATCGTCGCATACGTGAACGGTGGCGATGGCTCTGCCGTACTCGACCATGAGATTGTCTTCGTAAGTGCACTAGAGATATGTGATAGAATCAGTGGCTCACTCGAATTCGCCTACAGATGAACGGAGACATGAACTACCGTATCGACCAACGCCGAGAGGCCGTCATCGCCGCAGTCAAGGCTGGTGATCTCGAGCACCTCCTCATCCACGACCAGCTCCGGAAGGAGATGAAGTTCAACCGCGGCTTCCGCCTGCGCACGTTCTCCGAGGGCCCACTCACCTTCGCCCCTACGTATAAGTACGACCGGCGTTCAGACGAGTACGATACGTCCGAGAAGGCGCGCGTCCCCGCGTGGTGCGACCGCGTCCTCTGGCGCGCGCTCGTCCCCGAGCGCGTGCAGCAGCTACATTACCGCCGCTGGGAGGCGAACGTGTCGGACCACCGGCCGATCAGCGCGGCGTTCAGGATCACCGTCAAGCAGGTGAACCATGAGGCGCGGGAGCACGTGAAGGCGCAGGCGATGGCGCGGTGGAAGGAGGTCGAGCGCGATCGGCTGAGCGCGGCGCTGCAGCACTACATTGACCAGCAGATGATATGATTACAGGAGGGGACGTGGCTGATGGACGGTGATGAGGAGCTGGTACGTGGTGTGGTGGCCAGCTCGACCTTGCATGGGATCCGGATACGTACGCACATGTGATATTTCTTCTCTTCTCTTCCCTTCTTCCATTCCTTCCTTGCCTACATAGAGAAATCCCGCACATAGTCTCTTGGACTGGACGCTGCTACCCGTAGTAGGAGGTAGGAGGTAGCGACTCGCACAGCAGCACCACGCGCACACGCACGCATTCGTACACAGACACACAGACACACAGACTCACACCCCCATTATGATTATCTGCCGCTCGTTTTGTATCCCCGTTGTATACCATGTAGCGTACCGTAGGCAACCCGCTCGAGGGTAATGGAGGCCCGATTATTCCGACGCACGTACTTAGGGGCTCCGATAGGGGAGGTTGCGCTGCGCAGACTTCAAGTTCAGAACTTGTAACGGCGAGCTAGCCAGCGATATATACGGCCCAAATTTGAGTCAACCTCGGCCGTGGCAGAAACCTGCTCAGATATTCTGGCAAATCCAGCGTTCAATATACGTACTACTTGCGGATGAAACTTGCGCTCATTGTCGTCATTCGTGTATTAGTGTATTAAGCGCCCATGTACACTTGGCTCTCGACGATGAACTTCTCTGTCGCAGCGCAGTACTGGCATTCCAAGTCCCACGCAACTCCATGGCAATGCAAGCCTATATGACAGTTCGTGGCTCTGTCATTTTGATATCTCGTGTCGATACAGAAGACGTTCGCAGCACTGTTATTTCAAACTCGCCAACCTCATGTACAGCCTGTTGCGATCTGCGCGACGATTTTGCCCGTCGCTACCCCACGGCCCGTTCTCTCGAGCTGGGCATGACCGTCCAGTGATTCGTTGGAGTATGTACATATTACTGTCAAGGCTCCGCGGAGCAGCATTGGAACTTTCTCTTCTCTCTCCTTGCAGAATCTCAGGTGCTCTGTAGGGCCGCTGCTGCGATCACATTTTCGTCCGCACATCTACACCAAGTTCTACCCTCGCACTCATGACATTACCATCGGGGCCGGGGCCGTACTCCGTCTGTCCCGCCTGCCTCGAAGGCCCCATTTCGGCGCGCCTAGGTCTTCTGAGATGGCCCGTGGAGAAACGTTGGAACGAAGACACCCAGCGCTGGTCGTGGGCTGGTGGATATGTCTATAGTATCTCTCCCGCAGCGCTATTGTCTCGCGCCGCCTCTGGCTGCAAATGGTGCGATTTCGTCTTCCAACGATGCGGGTATACGAAGCAGGACTTGGAGGGTCTACGAGAGTTCGCTGGTCGCATTTTGCGTATCAGGACCGGACGAATGAAGGGGGAATGGATCTTACGTGTTGTGGTGGATGGCGTCGAGACCAACAGCTGGGGCTATGCAGTATCCGCAAGTCTGGGTTCGTTTACGACCAACATCGCGATTGGATCCAGCTAACACCCAGACGTAGACGATCCTGCTGCGAAACGAATTCCGCGAAGGCCCCGCTTACCGGATGTAGGATCTAAGCGTACGTTAAACTTGGCGAAGGCATGCATTGCACAATGTGCCCGAGAGCATACGCGCTGCAAGGTATCGTCAACAGGAATTTACCATCTTACCGGGTGTATATTGATGCCGCTTACTCTCCCTCCTTCCAAAGGCCTCCAGACCCACTTTCGAATCCTTGCCGGCCCCAATCGGTGATAACGGTGATAGCATCGCGCCCCCACATATGCTCGAGTGAGCAACATTTTGTCTTCAGTATATTCACTTGCCGGAGCACTGACACTGATTACTTGCTATCACAGGCTTTTCCATCTGGCGTTCCCGGAGCTTCCACAGTTTATGCCAACCCGTCTCGTTGACTGCAGGTGTCCTGCACGCCCGCGCATTGTCCTTACTAAGGGCATACCCCGGCTTTACGTCGCACTCAGCTACGTATGGGGTGAGAATCAGCCCCACCGCGCTACCGAGGCGAACCTGTCATCCTACATGTCGGACGGTATAGATCCCGCCCTACTCCCTCAAACGATCCGCGACGCGATCCATGTCACGCATGAGCTAGGAATTGACTTTCTGTGGGCCGACAGCCTCTGCATCATCCAAGATTCTCCTGAGGACAAACATCGCGAGCTGGTCTCAATGCGCGATGTCTACCTCCACGCATACCTCACGATCGATGCTGCTAGCGCAGGCAAGGCTAGCGACGGCTTCCTCGAAGACAGACCACCCTTGAATCCTTGGCTCGTCCTCCCATTTGATTCCTCCAGAGGTGCCGTGAGCTCTCCCAAGGAGATCGGTTGTTTGCAAATCTACGCGTGGTCTTTGACTGGCGACAATTCCGCCGGGCAGGATGTTCTAACGAACAGCTATGGCCGCTACGGCACCCGTCAACGGGCATGGTGCTTGCAGGAGACCATGTTGTCGACTCGGTCCCTCATCTTCACTCCATGGACTGTGCAGCTCAGATGCCAGACGATGACCCAGAACATCGGCGGAGCTGATCACGACGTTCTTGGCGACACGCCCCGGCTGCCTGACGTTGTCCTTCATTCCGACAGACGGATAGAGCGCTACTCGGACGAATGGATCGACATCCGGGAACGGTGGCACAACGTCATCGAAGACTACTCCCGGCGCAAGCTCTCGTACGCGTCGGACAAGCTCGTCGCATGCGCCGGCCTCGCGGAGATGTTCTCCCGCGCGCTCGGCTCGGACTATGCGGCTGGGCTATGGAACGACGACTTTCTCGTGCACGATCTTCTGTGGAACGTCCAACTGCACTCCCACCCTCGTCCCGCAGAGTACCTCGCGCCTTCGTGGTCATGGGCAGCCTTCGAAGATGCGACAGTCTATTACCACCACGACATACGCAGTTCACAAGCTATAGCAGCCGTGGTCAAATGCATGGCGGTGGCGCGAGATAATGCTTTCCCTCTCGGGCCGGTCGTTAGCGGACACCTCGTACTGCAGGCGCACTTGTTCGAGTGCACTCAAGGGCGAGTTGTCCCAAGCAAGCATGAGACGTTCGTCAAGAGCCCACTTCCTGAGGAGAAGGCAGTTCTCCTGCTGAAAGAGTCTTCTGAAGGTGAGTACCGCAGTTTGAATCTTGGTGTAATGGCCTACCGTATGACAGCCGTCGCACGAGCTGATTCATTGGCGTACTCTCAGTGCAACTATCGTACGACCTTCACTACAAGGATGATACTCTTGACGAGGAGCTGTGGGCCACCCCGCTGGTTCGAGTCCGTGCTGACGACGGCGAAGGCTACAAATACAGCGGCTTACTGCTGACGCCATGTGCCAAGCCAGATATCGGTGAGGTCCCGGGATCAAAGAACGAGCACCTGAGCAAGATCCTTTGGAAGGTTGGGTATGCTTCATGGCCTGGGGTATTCAGAAGGGTCGGATACTTCGAGATACCGCCAAGAGACGCGACAAAACTACACTGGGAGGAGCGGTCACTCGAGACGGCTACACGAATTGAGCTTGTATAATGCCCGCACCTCTCCATAGAAACTTGAACCCCGAAGACGCGAGAAAGCGGTAGTCGAGGACCAAGGGAATTAGGCTCGAG
Organism: Cubamyces lactineus; assembly: GCA_022376465.1. Taxonomy (NCBI): domain Eukaryota; kingdom Fungi; phylum Basidiomycota; class Agaricomycetes; order Polyporales; family Polyporaceae; genus Cubamyces; species Cubamyces lactineus. The sequence continues at coordinate 543,490 of JACDTU010000019.1, read as the reverse complement.
GAGATTGTTTCACTGATATGGTTGAAGAGCTACGTAGTAGAACAGGTTTAAGATCAAGCTGACCGTACTTGAACAGCGATACTTGACCAACATTGACCGAGCTCCAAGGTTTGAACTTGAACTTGTTATCGCCGGGGCAGAGGCGCCCGTGAAGCCTCGTACATAGTAAGCGCCTACGTACGTTTGCACTAGTACTGGACCGTCACTCTCGACGGTGGCCTCCTCCTGGCAGAGCAGCACCAGCTCTTTCATCTACATCTTCTTCGTCTCTCGTTGCGCATTTTACCAGGAGTGCACCCTGTGATACCATCGCACTTCGGGAAGTTCGCACATTCAAGCTGGGGTTCCTCGTTGCGACGTTGCCACTACGATTATGGCTGTCTCGACTCTTATCGCGCTGCATTTACGATGTTTCTCTTTTGGCGCCATACCCTATGCGACGGCAAGCCACTTCAGCAACTTGGAGGAGACCCTAGCGTGACACCATCTTGGGCTACTGCCCAATCTTGCAAGAGGCGGAGGCCTGCTAGATAGTCTCTTCGGACTGGAGTGCCCACTGCGCAGCGTCATTTGACAGATGGCACATGTCTTCTCATGCTCGCCGATGGAGTTGGGCTACCCTATCAATGCGGTGCTTTGTATGCAGGCATTGTACACCCACGGTCGTGAAGAGCACAGCAATGTCCCACCGCATCAAGCGCCGCGCTGTTGTGGGGACTGCGTCTAGCGTTCGCAGTAGACATCCTCTCTCCAGACTTTAAATAGGTAGTTCTTCCTTGCACATCCAATTGCCGTCTCGCTACACTAACCTCCCGCTCAGATATTCTATCGCATTTGCCACGACACTCCCTTGTCCGTTCCGCAGCACCCTTGAGCAGCGTCTCTCTCTCCCGGAATGGCATCCATGGCACTACCGCCTCGACCATCTTCCATCTGCCCTTCGTGCTGGAATGGACCATTCGCTGCGCAACTGGGCCTGCTAGGGAAGCCTTTAGTAGGCCTCACTGGTGGATACGAGTACACTATCTCGCCTGCGAAGTTGTTATTGCGTGCAGAATTCGGTTGCACGTGGTGTATGTTCCTTGTGAAATGTATACGGGAGATGAACGGGGCGGTCGATCTGAAGAAGTCGGGGGATACATTGTGCATCAGGGTCGGACGAAAGGGGCACAGCCAGATCCTCACTGTCAGTGTGAACAACGTTGAAACGAATAAATCGGGTTACATCGTATCCACAACTCCAGGTGCGTTTTTAGGTAATCGAGTGCTCTCAGTCTCGACATTACTAACACGAACACGGACGCGATCCTGGGTACAGACGACCCTGCTGCTAAATACATTTCTCGAAGGACTCGCCTCACAGACGTAGCATCTCTCCATACCATGTCAATGATCAAAGCATGCATTGAGAGATGCGCCCGCGAACATCAGAGCTGCCAGGTCTCGAGTTCAAGACCTACTGGGTATAACCAGGCCGTCCACCCTTTGCACGTCTCTTCGGATGTACTGACATCTGAACAAAAACTCCGCTCCGTCCATCCTTCAGATGGCAATCGCGTTCCGGCTGCACCTCCAGGGACGCTCAAGTGAGTAGCTTGTCCAGATGACTGCTTTCTCTTCGAGTATTGAAGCCCGTTGCATCTTTTCTCAGACGTCTACTTGCCCGGGCTTCAGATCACCGCGGAAACATGACAACCTATCGGAGCCCGCAGTCGTCTGCGCGTCCTGCACCGACTCGCCTCATCAATTGCCGCGACCTTGATCGTCTCCATCTCATTATGACAAAGGGAAGCTCCTACACCTACGTCGCGCTCAGCTACGTGTGGGGACCTGAGGACCAGCCCCATCGCACCACGGATGCAAACCTGCCTTCCTACATGTGCAGCATCGACTCAACAAAACTCCCACAGACTATCCGCGACGCCATCTACATCACCCGCCATCTCGGTATTGATTTCCTGTGGGTTGATAGCCTCTGCATCGTTCAAGATTCTGCGGGAGACAAACATCGTGAACTGGCCTTGATGCGCGACGTTTACAGCCGTGCGTACCTCACGATTGACGCTGCCAGTGCGGAGAAGGCGAGCGACGGCTTCCTCAGCGACCGGACACCCCTTCGCCCTGATCTCGTCCTCCCATTCGTCTGTCCAGCTAGTTACTTCGACCCGCTGGTGAAATGCGGACGTCTCCAGCTCTACGAGAACGAGAACTTGTCTCTCGATATCCGTACAACCAATGACGGCAACCTCCATACCGGCGAGCGGGCGTGGTGCCTGCAGGAGACGCTTCTATCAACCCGCACCCTCGTCTTCAGCCCCCACACGGTGCAGCTCAGGTGTCAAACCCAGACTCAGAACATCGGCGGAGCTGAGCATGACAATACCTATGACATTCCCCGCTTGCCCATAGCGCTCTTCTATCCCGATCGGCCGACTTCGCGTTACTCAGAGCAATGGATCCAGGTTCGGGAACGATGGCTGGAGGTTGTCAATCACTATACTCGCCGCAAGCTCTCCTACCCATCGGACAAACTCGTGGCATGTGCAGGCCTTGCAGAGTTGTTCGCACGAGCTCTGCGGTCGGATTACGTCGCTGGGCTTTGGAACGACGATTATCTCCTTGGCGATCTCCTGTGGCTTGTTCCCAAACCAGCGCGTCTTGATCCCGGAACAGAGTATGTCGCTCCTTCGTGGTCATGGGCTTCCGTGGAACATGCAACTCCATTCTACGTCGGCCTACATCTCAATCCGCGTGCTATGGCGACATTGGTCACTTGCGCATGCATACCACAAGACCTCGCGTTTCCCCTCGGGCCCGTCGCTAGTGGCTATCTCGTTCTCCAAGCACACATGTTCAGGTGCAGAGTAGAGGGGTCCGAGGTGTCACTTGTCTCAGGTGCGTACCTCCACATAGATGCCATGCAATGCTTTGCGTACTAGACCTTCAAACAACCATCGCATAGACGTCTTCGATGACTCCTCGGTTCGGGTTGATTCATACTTCGACAATGAGCGCGATGCCGGCGACGAACGTCTATGGGCTGTTCCGCTGCAGATCACAGATGGGGATTCTGATAGGGAGCCTTCGTCAGAATGCTGGGGCATTCTCCTGCACCTTTCTTCTCCCGCAGCGGCTGGCGGAGTCCTACGAGCGGAGTACCATGGTCTGAAGGTTCTCAGGAGGGTCGGGTGCTTCGTGTTTGATGGGAAGAAGAAGGCACGGGTGTTGGGGTGGGATAACGACTGGTTGTGCGGGACAGCTACTAGTAACGTCATAATTGTGTAGTCTGAATCGCTCGATGGATTTCGTGATGAGATTGTATTGTGCTACGCCTATACAAAGCTCCAAACAGTGAGCATTCGCTAGGGATCCTGACCAGAAGACATTGTTGTCGGCACGCTCCCTCATCGTAACCGATTGGAGGTTCCAGCCTATGTGTTAGACGACCACCCATAACATCGGCGAAGCCGTCCACCACAACGTCCATATCATTTCTCGATTGCGTGACCTGGTCCTCCACTGCCCTGACCGACGCATGAAGCGTTACTAAGACGAATAAATTCATATATTCCAACTAGGACCCGAAGCTGACTATTATCCTAGCTATTAATGATTGTCGTTATATCTACACGCCTGAGCACACCGAAGCTCGTGATTAAGTGCTATAGAAATCAGTCCTCAGATTTACCTCCTACACCATTGTCTCCCCCAGAAGATAGTGGGTCCAACATTTCACCCTCTGCAGATCCGTACGGTGTAGGAGAAGGCTGAGGCGACCTGGACAAAGTCCGCCCGCGTCCGACGTATCCAAGCTCAGGGATCTCAAGCGGGTACTTCTCGAGCTGCCACGTACCGCCGGCGGCGGGCTGCGCACGGCTGTCGTAGGAAGGAGTGGAGGGCGCGGACTCATACGCGGGGGGCTGTTGCGATGACGAGGCGTACTGCGGGTGAGGGGCTTGGAGTGGAATGACGTCGAGCTTGACGGGCTCTTCCATGGGTGTAACTGCGTCTGGAGGGTAAGAGGCGGGGCCAGTGGGGCCAAGACCAAGTTCGGGGTCCGCGTCCAAGCCTGCTGCGGTTCTGAGCTTGGCTTGTCTATAATTGTTAGGGGTACGAAAGACGTAGAGCTGGTAAGTAAATCGGTAGTATGAAAAAGAAGGACCGGTGCGTACCTCGCTTTCCTACGGCGGTAGATTACGACCTCCCTCACTTTATCCGTCCGCGCCCTAATGTAGTGCATCGCAAACATCGTGAGGACCACGGTAAGTGCGATGATCACAGTCTTCACGATCTTCGTCTTCGAACTAACCGTAGCTAGGAAACAAGTTGGGTGAGAACGGCATCTAGCGTTTAGCGAGAACAGATAATCTACCTCCGCTCTGCGCAACGCCGAGATAGACGGTCACGAGTTGCTTTGGCAGGGAAAGGATGGCAGCACCGAGAAACACGAAGACGTTCATACCGCACAATGCAAATATAGCGGTAGTCACTGAAGAAGTGCGTTAGCAGAGCTATACCAGTCCGAAAACAAAGCGACATACAGTGGCCAGGAATAGCAGACAGACGGACAATGACCGCAATCTTGAAGCCTCCTTGTCGAACTACCTCAGAGAGAAGGGCATATTGAAGCCTTGTATCTTCCCACTTCTTTCCCCGAGACATGCAGAACCATTTGAAGACGCTGTCCAACCATTGTCAGTCATTTAGAACTTCAACCCTATTCTCCAAGCATCGTAAACTTACAAGAAGTTCGCTAGCTCTCCCAAGAGCGTGCCGGCGGCGACGATGGCAAACCCGATGCCCACGCCCCACACGTCACCGCATAGTACTGCAATGATTTCATGGCCAAACAGCTATAGGACCCCAGTGAGCCATCAAGACGGACATAGAGGTGCAGGCGCACGACGTACCGGTGGGAAGGACATGACGATCAGAATGACGATTGGAACGAGCCATCCTCCACGCGTCCTGCGCATCCAGTCCGCAAACGGTCGGAGCCATTCGACAATCCTTTGCTGGTAGATGATGAAGAGCACCACGAGGCCGATGATTGCGAAGGTGACGAGGGCGCGAACTGGAGTCAGAACGTCAGCTGCGATGTGGAGGCCGCGCACGATACGGACCACGTACTCAGTTCCTTCGGATCCTTCAAATTCGAAGGATCGAGAAGGTTCAGAAGAATACCCGGTCGCCTCTTCTTCTTTGGATGGAGCACCTCGGCTTCGGAGGGGGTAGGGCTCGGGGTGCGTGCTAGGTCGCGCATGTTCGAGCCAACATCCTCTGGCGTGCGTTCGCACAAGTCATCGCACTGGGGTGAGTTAGGAGGACACACAATGGCAGATCTTCAGGAAGGTATCAGGATGATTCGCTAGATTGGAAATCGAGTGCGAGGACTGACCTGGGAGTCATGCTATGTCAAACAGGGGAGGTATATAGGCAGATGGAGGGGATATTTTCCCAAGAGCAGGCCGTGAAGAGCTTTATAGGCACAAGTTGGCCCGTGTACGGCACGGACACTAATAGTTTGCAGTGTATGCGTCTGCAGCGCGACTCGTGCCCGTCGAAGCTCCTCACCCTTGAACGTCTACCGCCGCATTGTGGACGACAATTAGTGGTTGCAGATGAACAGCACTCCTTGGCGCTATCCGAGCGGATAAACAAGATGAAGAACAATGGTGAGAGAACGGGGTCGGGTATGTTGGAGGCGGCCGCTAGTTCGGTCGTGGCACTGGTATACTGAAGTTACGGCACACGGACTCGGAAACGTCCCAGTGTGCAGTGCACCAGTGGCGGTGCAACCCTGGGTCGAGTATCGAGTTCGGGCCTGGTGCTTTTGCCCTCTTCCACTCCCCAGATATGAGCTTGGTATCTCTTTCAAACCCTTAGGCGGGCCGCCCTTGACTTCCGGGAGCAACATCGGGACACCGCCCGGGTATGTACTACCAGAGCGTTATCCCAGACGCCCTATTGAGATTGCCAACGTTCAGCGTAATCGCCCGCGGCTCCAGCGTCCGCGCCGTATGGCACTGCCAGAGAGTTCGACAGTAGAATGATGCTGGTGGATTCTGTATGATAGCCAATCTTCTGGTGTGGCAATTACCACATTGTCTGCAGTCATTGAATGTGATCAGAACCGACGCATCTGACGTTGGTCGCTTACCAGCAAATCGGCGAATGTTTTCCAGCTCGCTCCAAAGTAGCCTGGGGCCGTCCTGACTTCTGGAGAACTTGTGGACTACTCTGCGACGGTGCTTACTGGTTGGAGTCCTCGAGTTATCGGGGCGTTTGCGCTTTGTCGATAAACGAGTCCCGCGGGGTCTGAGCGCGACTACCACGGTCAACAGGGTTCAACAGCGCATTGCACAGGACAGCATCCGGAGGAGCATCTGTGACAGCTCTGTGGAGCATTTTAAGAGGCAAGCGTGCACATGCATACCGTAGGTGGAGTACATCTATGCAACAGGGAAAGGGGAAATAAGGCAGATCTGGTTGATTAAGCCTCTGAGGTTACTGTGCGATTTGACAGCAACCCCGTCACTCGCTCCTTCTGTGAGCCCAGTACGCTCCTAAAATTGTTTCCACAACAGTAAACATACGCGAGCGGTGTGTCAGGTGAACATTTGGATCGCACTAGATGATTACGTGGAGTCCGGGTACGTACCTATCGGAGGACTAACGCTCACGACAATCTGGGGCGATCAACTCGGAGGCTGTCATTCAGGCTTTCCCTTGAGCACACTATCATAAGTGGAGGCTGGAGGCCGCAGTTTGAAAATGGCCACTGGCAGTCGATGTGTGCAAGGCTGAGTGTCGGTCCGCAGAGAGCAGAGTCGAGGGTTTAGATAAGGCTGTTCAAACCCTAGGCGGGTCAAAATCTACTAAAATTGTCGTGGGTACCTCAAAGCACCAGTTGGCAAGCCTAGCCCCAGCGGTAGTACTACGGATTACAACGTATTCGAGCGGTAGCGGTCGTGGAAGATAAGTAGTATGGGCGCTTGATCGGCATAGTCGCGTGTAACCCATGGGCGCTTAGAGTATATACCATGGGCGCTTCATCATCCAGCCCCGAGAGAGAGAGAGAGAGAGAAGCCGCTATCTGGTTGTGACCCAGGCTCCTACCCACCGCCCGCTTCGAGGTGAGGGGGCGATATCCCGACAGTAGGGTAGATGTTTTGAACGAGAGTAGGATTAGCGCTTAGTCCAGAATACCATGTCACGTGTTGAATCCCTTGAACCTTGAACCCCCCTCTCAGCGGCGGCTGGCACCAAACATTGATAAATAGCGGGGACCGGAGGGTAGGCGCCTAGTACCACCTCCTTTGGGTAACCCATCAACTGTGGGCGTCTAATCATAAACCAGGGTTTCTTGCAGGACGTCTCGCGGCTGGTCTCGCGCGCGCTGTGATTGCAAACGCCAGTGGGCTCGCGAAAGGTTCGTGCGGGCTCGCGCCGTGCTCTATGGCACCCGCGCATGCGTCAAATGTTTGTCACATACTTACTGGAGCCCGCTTGAAGCAAGAGGAGGCTAAATATCCCACTGACATGCAACCGCGGGGTGTGATTCTCAAGATAATTATCTGTAGTCTGCGGTATCAGTCAAGTAGTCATCAACTGAGGCACATTTAAGGCTTTATGCATCCCGTGTTGTACACAGCGGTACTATAAGGGCACAGCTACTAGTTTCTGATGCTATTGGCTTAGTTTCAGCCATTGCGAAGGATTTAGATCGTACCGGGCAGTAAAACCAACATCAATGACACGCGCGATGAGTACAAAGCAGCGCATTGATCTGATACTTGGTCACCATAACCTCAGAAGGATTAAAAAATACACGGCAGGATGTTTTACGCATGCGCGGGTGCCATAGAGCACGGCGCGAGCCCGCACGAACCTTTCGCGAGCCCACTGGCGTTTGCAATCACAGCGCGCGCGAGACCAGCCGCGAGACGTCCTGCAAGAAACCCTGGTTTATGATTAGACGCCCACAGTTGATGGGTTACCCAAAGGAGGTGGTACTAGGTGCCTACCCTCCGGTCCCCGCTATTTATCAATGTTTGGTGCCAGCCGCCGCTGAGAGGTGAGGGGGGTTCAAGGTTCAAGGGATTCAACACGTGACATGGTATTCGGGACTAAGCGCTAATCCTACTCTCGTTCAAAACATCTACCCTACTCAGGGCCCTCAATTCTCTTACTTTATTTCCTCACTTTATTCACACGCATCGGCTAACGAGCCACCGTGACCAAGTGATGTCAGTCTGAAGAACGAATTTCTGAAAATACCTCCATCGGCTTGACTGGATATTGAATGGCGCAGTTGTGCCGAGCCATAGGCCGACGAAGTGAATGCGCAAAGACAGCCGTACGCGCACGGACATGAAGGAGGTCTGCCCTATTGTATGGGCCCAATGGGCGCTTTACTCGAGTGTGACGCAAGGAAGTACCAAGCGCTCGACCTCTGGTCAGCCGTTTTCATGCATTTCTTCATGGTCTTCAAACATACAAGCTCTTCTACAGTGAGTTCGAGCTTGAGAAGCCGTCCAAACTCCGCTGAAGTTTACGAAGACATTTCTCAGTAATCCATCGTTGCAGATGATGGCGCTCGGTCACGGTCGCTCATTAGCCGAGGCGTGTGAATAAAGTGAGGAAATAAAGTAAGAGAATTGAGGGCCCTGACTGTCGGGATATCGCCCCCTCACCTCGAAGCGGGCGGTGGGTAGGAGCCTGGTTGTGACCGTGCCACACACAAGCGCTGCCCGCGCGCTTTTTCGTATGTGAGCCAGTCAGCCCGCGAGTCCTACGTAGGGATCCCGTTTCCCTGGCAGAAGGGGGGGTGTTGCGTATGTACAGTATCTATATATGCCTTTGTATTTCATTTCCACCGAGCCTCCTTTCCCACATGTCGTCACCGCGCAGCGACATTCGCTCCGAGCCCTCCAATTGCAAGTTCTCCCTTTCTGCTGCCAGGTGCTTCCTCCTCTCGAACCGCTGGAATGTCATGTTTAACAAACTGATCAGAACCCTGAATCAACTTGGCTTTTTGGTCTTGGCGCGATCAGGTTGCAATCGCTCACTCATGCTGGGGCTGCTAGTATCTCTGAGCTACGAACCAGCCTATGCAAAACCAAGTAACGCATCACCACCACTCAAGAATCGCGTCGATAGAACCTAGGTGCATACCCCCATAAAACTGCATCCTACAGTCTTCCACTACCCCTGTGCGTCTGAACGCCGCCGGCTCGAAGTCCGAACGGCCACTGAGTCATTAGTGCGAGATTCATGCAACTATGTACTTGTCCGAGTCGTGTATAGATGGACACACAATAGACGTGGATGCTGACAGGCTTCTCGATGAAAGTTGAATGTGAGTGTGCCACAACGACACGGCCTATTACACCTCCAATCTTACAGCTGTTTCGGAAATTAATGCGCGAGCGCTCTTTGCACGCGCGCGACGCAAAGTGCACAAAATGCACGAAGGCCTCAAATACTGCGTCTACGGCTCTGCCAGCGTGGATTAGCAGACATAAGTCCATGTTTCGAGTATATAGAGAGCATGAGAGCACCATAGAAGTTGAATCTGAGCGCAAATAGGAGTGATGGATGAATTCGACCTCGAACCAACATGAGCGCAACTGCATGACTGAGCCGTTCACTGAGCACCACCCAACTCAAAAGCGAACTGAATGGTGATGACCACGCTGTCAGAACGATAGAAGAAAGGTTTCTTTGCCCAGTTGGAGCTCTTACGCGGGTGCTACTCCGCCGCGGCAGCAGGCTGCCTGCTGGAGGCCCTTGATACCGACAGTGAGATCAAATCTAAACGTATTAGAGTACACTGTATCAGCTACCGAGCTTTATCTGGTGTCTTTGGCCTAAGAGGTACTCGTAGATGCGCGGAAAGGAATCGAGGCAAAGGGTGAGGTGGCAGGGAGAATATGTTGATAGTACTGCATTTTCCCCGCATATAGCGCTGTATATGGCCCAAGGGACTCATATCTAAGCTTCAACATTCCTTTCGGGCATTCAAAGTCAAGGAAACAGGACGTAATGCACGCCAGCAGAGCCGTAGACGCAGTATTTGAGGCCTTCGTGCATTTTGTGCACTTTGCGTCGCGCGCGTGCAAAGAGCGCTCGCGCATTAATTTCCGAAACAGCTGTACCTCATAACAGGTGCTGTGCCTCCAATCACGGCATTCCATACGAGACCACAATTCGGACAATCGTGGGTCCAACCACCTAAACACTGTTGTCAGATGGTACCTATGTGGCTGACATGGAACGGGGAACTCACATTGCATAGCTGGTCGGAGTCTTCGGCATCAACACGGCAGGCTACTTCCATGGATCCATAACATGAGTTCCCAGGTTCAGTGCCATAGTACTGAGTGTTCGGATGCATCTGTGACCACATCGCTATCAAAGGACACCGGTTGCGTCTCGTAATAGATGCACATACGGGACAGACACAACAGGCTCAGGCAAGATTCGGCCTTCCCGACGTCCATGTATTGGCCGAAGACCGCCGTATATAGTCTTGAGTCGCTCCATCAACTTCCGAACAGGCCTCTCTCTCCCGCTCGTTCTTCTCCCTCAGGTCTTCCTCCACGACTTGTCTCTCTCTTTACTCCGCGAACATGACATTGCCGCCTCAGTCGAGCTCCATCTGCTCTACCTGCTGGAACGGACCAATGATGGAGCGACTGGGCATCTTTGAACGGCCCGTCGAGAAGTTCTGGGACGACTTCACTTCGTCGCATTTATGCGCAGGAGGGTATGCTTATGACATTTCATCGGCGGAATTGTCATCCGGTGCTTCGTCCGGTTGCAAGTGGTGTCTATTTGTCGTGGAACATTGCCCGAAGGATGTCTTGCAGTGGCCCGCTGGGATGATCAATGTCAGGGTCGGGAATACGCGGCAAGGGGACTTTGTGATTGCTGTGAATGACGTCGAAGTGAAGAGTGGCTTCGTTTTCACAAATCTAGGTAAGAGATTCGCGCCTGGGAGCCATCGGACATCACTGCTGATGACGAGATTTGATCTGCGATAGTTGATTCTGTCGCAAGGCATGTTCCGCGGAGACCTAATCTTCCTGATGTAGAGTCCCAACGTGCATTGGCTTTGGCGAAGGTTTGCTTGGAGCAGTGCGTTAACGAACACGACGTTTGCCGGCAGAGGTCCTCCCTTCATCCCAAGGCTTCTTCACCGAGACGACTCATCGACTGCTCCAATCCCCTTCGACCCCGCATCATCAGCACGAAAAAAGTCCCTCGCGTTTACATCGCTCTGAGTTACGTGTGGGGCGAGGACCAGCCTCACAAGACGACCAAAGCCAACATATCTTCTTACATTCGCCGCGGGATAGATCCCGAGACCCTTCCCCAGACTATCCGTGATGCAATTCACGTCGCGCACACGCTGGAGATCAACTGCCTATGGACTGACGGTCTCTGCATCATCCAAGACTCGCCGGACGACAGGCGCCGGGAGCTGACGTCTATGCGTGACACCTACCGCCACGCATACCTCACGATCGACGCTGCCAGTGCGGAGAAAGTCACCGATGGGTTCCTACGGGATCGACCACTCTCGGATCCTGAACTCGCACTACCGTTCCTTGACTCCCGCAGCCCTGGGAAGCAAACAGAGATCGGAACTCTTTACATCTCTCGCAGTGTCAAGCGGCCTCGTCAGGATTCTCGCGAGGACATCACGACCGTACAAGACCGACCCAAGGGCGCATCGTCGCGGCTTCGCAACGACGGGATAACGACCATCTACAGCCTTACTAGTGGTTACACTGGGCGTCGGGCATGGTGCTTGCAAGAAACGCTACTGTCGACTCGTTGCCTTGTCTTCAACGATCTCACCATCCAACTCAGGTGTCAGACGACGACTCAGAACATCGGTGGAGCTCTCCACGATGACTCTCTAGACATGCTCCGATTGCCCGATGTCCTCTTCCGCCCACGGCCACAAATTGAGCGTTACTCAGACGAATGGAAGAAAGTCCGCCAGATGTGGAGCAAGATCGTCCGCGAATACACCCGCCGTTCGCTCTCGTACTCCTCGGACAAGCTCGTCGCATGTGCAGCCCTCGCAGAGACGTTCGCGTATGCGCTGGGCTCGGAATACGTTGCTGGGCTGTGGGGCGACGGCTGTATCCTCCACGACCTGCTTTGGCAGGTTTCAAGCTGGTCTCCTCGCCCAACAGCGTACCGCGCGCCTTCGTGGTCCTGGGCATCCGTGAATGGAGAGGTGTCCATGCTGATCGACCACCTGGATCCTTCGTTGGAAGCGCTGGCGGAAGTTATCGACTGCAGAGTGACAGCGCAGAACAAGAAGTTCCCCTTTGGGCCTGTCTCTAGTGGATCGCTCATCCTCCGAGGACGCCTGTATGCATGTGCGTCGGGGCAGGATTCTCCATTTACAACGCTCCACTTGCAATTGGGGTCGACTCAGGGTATGTCTGGTATCACGATACGTATTCAAGTGGCACTCCCCCTATTTTCCCACACGAACGCGCTCGCTGACATTCTCGTAGTGCAGGTGGATCCGTTCTATGACTTCAAGGACGCTGCCTCCTCCAAGGAGCTGTGGGCCGTTCCTATCCAGAGGCACTTCCTGAACGATGGCAGCTTCGAACGGTGCGAAGGTCTGCTCCTTACCCCCGATACTGCATCGGACGCCTGTGGGGACACAAAGTCAAAGCGCAAGAGGCGCGGAGTATTTCAGAGGGTCGGACATTTTCGGACTTACAACCCGGAGAACGCATGGAAGTTAGGTTGGGATGCAGAGTGGTCGCTTGTTACAGCGACGGAGTTCGAGATTGTATAGCGTTCAGGGTATCTGGCGGAGTAAACGTCCTGCGATTGAATCCGGTATCGTCCTAGCTGTAGGTTGTCGCCTACGACAAACCGCGCAATCCAAAATTCACGCACAATTCGGTGTAACTCACGTGCAATGTTTGCAAGGCGGTTGCGCGGAGCAAGAACAGGGTGTTGTAGTCGAGTCGAGGAGTTCAGAACCCCCTAGATATATAGTATTAGCAAATCCTACGTTTATAATCACAAGTGAACCTAAGCTGAACCCCGGAGGTCTTCACGCTGAGGATGGCTTCCACTCCGGCAGCCACTTGCCAAGATACTCCACCACCGTATTCTGCACCTTTAGTACCGCCGGGCTTGATAGCCCCTCCGAGATTAGCATGTCAGAGCAATGGTATCCGTCGCCCAGTAGATGCGGTTGTAGGTCCGACCCCGGGCTAGTCGCACCATCCGCAGCGACGGTCGCCTCACGCCATGGATCACCTATGAAGGTGCAAGGATCGATGAGACCGTGCATTCTGAGAACAACGTGAACGAGGATACGTACGAATGCCGTTCAGGAAGAAGAGCCGCTCAGTGGTCGTGTTCCAGCCGCCGTAGAGCTTGTTGACATTGAGAGCGTCAAGGAAAACGACAGGCGGCGAGCTGAACGCCTCAGGGAAGTAGTTCATACATTGCCGCTATATCATGAAGTCGTCAGTCTCCACTTTGAACAAGAGACGGACTGGGGAAAGGAGCGCTCAGATACCGACCTGATAGTAGGCGGGATTGACGAGACGTGACGCGATGGTAGGATGGTTCTCTGGTGCCCCGCCTTGCCAGAAGCCGAATTGAGTGCATCTAACAAGGCATGTGCTATGCGTGAGCGTCGCACGAATCCCACCCCAGGATTAGAGGACGTACACAAGCCATTGCCAGGATCTCGCCGCGTTGTCGACGGCGGTGTTTGTCCACACTGGGTTACTCGTATCGTATGTATCGAGGCATGCCCTAAATACAATAACTCAGTGCATATCCTCCACATCGTCAGGTGGTAAGGATTCGACTTACGCAATATCCTTACTATCGGTTGCTCCGTCACAGACTGCGTCGAGTTGAGCATCGGAACCGTTGCAAACGAAATATCCTACTCACTAGAGCTCAGGTAGGTGTTCTTGTAGTAGGAACCCCAGGCCGCCAAAGCGCTCTCGAGACCCCATCCGTTAGGACCAGCAACCTTCCCATCCTTCACTTCGAGGGCGTCACAGAACTCGAACCAGGTGCCAGCAGCACCGTCAGTGAGATTCAGCTCCTGCCATGACCCAAGAATCTGGGAAACTACGAGAAAGCTTAGTGATATAATCCACACGCATGGCGGCAGAAGTACATACCGGCCGATGCAACGTCATCATTGTGCGTCAGGTCTCCCAAACCGAAGATTTCTTTGAACGCTTGTATCTTGGAGGCGTCACCAGATGTCAGGACTTGATCCATGTATCCGACGACTGCTTGCACATCAGCAGAGCAGTTCTTGGCCATGTTCTGGCGAATGGGCTCGTAATAGCCCCAGTAGTCTCTGCGTACCAGGAATGAGTAATGAATGTCTTTAGGTATATTGATGAGCTTACGCTATAGCTTGCACGACAGCTGAGGAAGCATATCCTGCATAGAAAAGCCCCGGTTTGCTAGAGAAAGTGGTGACAAGACAGAATCGATCACATCAGCCCCCAGGCATACAGCAGCGCAGTCGCGAGGCCTCACTTCTGCATAGTATAGCTGGTAAGGGCGCCAGGGTAGCTGCCGCCAAACAATATCCACGGCGCTTGGTCAGGACCAGAAACCTGGTCACCGCCAGGCATGGGAAGATGGACATTCTTAACGAAGTATTCGTGGTCGTCAATAGCCTGTTGAATCGTGTGTACCCTATAGCTCTTGACGGAGAGGTCGGGGTACGGATTGGATTCTCCGAAAAATCGGTGCTCAAGAACGGCCACAGCGCCATTATATTTCTCGGCCAGCATGCCAGTGATGGTCTCGTTCGTCAAGTAACCCCAGAAGCCTGTAAGTCACGATGAGCACTGCCGTCGATGAGACCTGAATTGACTGAGACCGCTCACCGTCCGCATTCTGCTCTCCGACGTTCATCAGAAGGATTGGGCCACCTGCCAGTGTGTATACGATTGAGTGTCGACAACGATTGGACCACGACGCGAGCTTACCTGGTTCGTAATAATGATACCCGAAATAGTAACGCTGCTTGAAAGTCCCCAGAGATGGATTGTTGTGGTCGATTAGTTGATCGAAGTAGTACGTAGTGTTGAGGGGCGGCAGCTTCACACCGCTGGTCCTGTGAGAGACCTCAACAGAGTCCACGTTGATCTTGTGCATGCCAGATTTAGGTCGGGATGCTGGGGGCGTGATGGCGCAAACAAGGCTGGCCAGAAGGAAAGGTACGAAGAAATTGAGGAACGCCATGATGAAAACGAAGCGGAAACAGCGTCCTTAGACTATTGTGAGAGTCAGATTAAAGGGATACTAGGGAGGGATGAATAGCGCAGGCTCATCCGCCAGGCGGGCCTTAAATGCGAAATTGCACGTACCTTGAGCACAGCCCGGTTAGCATCGGGTCAAATGTATCGTGTACATACGAATGCGAAACTCACATTTGCAATTCAGGATCGCTCACTGCTCGGTGCATCAACGCAGCGAGGCCCAGACGAGATCAGCGCGCGTAAGCAGCCTCCTCATTTGATTTATATCAGTAGACCATACTATCGAGGATCGCTGTGGGGCTAAGTCTACCTGAGTAAACGACTCCGGAGTCCGTGAGCTATATCGTAGCGTTGAGTGGTAGGTCAGCTAGCTTGCGTTGGTGAACGCGGCAATCGTAAACCCATGCACCACGGCACCGACAGTTCGAACGAGCCCGCTGCGCGGGAGGCGATGCGGGCGCAGCTGTGCTATCGGCGCCGGAACCGACGCAGAGCCTTGAGTCTTCACTTCGCACCGGTTATGCTGGGCTGTCAAACCTACCAAGGAATGCAATGCAGATTGCCCTGGCCAGTCTCGTACACGCCTATTATCGACCATTGTCTACAATCCTCGTATATGATCAACTATTGTATGTAAATGAGGTGTCACGTAAGCAACTATCCACGGGTACAGAGAGAGGACGCGCTACTGACTATTCCTAAGGCATACTAATTTGTATAACCAAGGGACGCAGGTCAAGGCGGAATACCGAAGATTGGCGCCACCACATCCAAGGAGCGCGTCTCCGGGCTCCCATGCTCTACGGGTGATTCAGAGGCCTTGATGAACAGTCATATCGGATTCCTGATTCGCGTAGCCTTGTAAGCTGGCGAGTTGGTAGTCTGATTGCGAGTGTCTACTGGATCAAATGGTGAGCAAACTCAGATATGGTCTAAGCCATGCTGTAAAATCTCAGAAGTAATACTTACGACGACAACGCAAGACCGATAGCCGTTGACTTGCGTGCTAGCAGGCCATTAGCGACGTTTGCTTCCACGAGATGGACTACGTTGAACTCGTGAGTTGCCTCCTACGGGAACGAGAAACCCTCCGCGCTCCAGCGCCTCCTTTGCGACACCAGATATGCACCGCCAGCGATCTGAACCTAGCTTCACCCCTCCGTACCATCTGAATACAACCACGACAACGTTCTCGCACTTCCCGAGCTCCAACAAGCGCTCTAGCCGCTCGCCTGCGCCCGCTTCACCACCATTAGATGAACCATAGAGTGATGCGGCCCCTTCCCTGGACTGCGCGGCAGAACGTAGCCGCCAGGCGTACATTACATGAGAGGCACGTCTAGTCCGCGGCGCGATTTCGTGTATGTGCGCGAGAAGATCTGGGACAACCTTCGATCTCATCAAGCCGGTAGTTGTTGTACTGGGGTTGTCGTCCGGACAGGTAATAGAGGCAGCATATGCCTGGAAGGCGGATTTGAGATGGGTTATGGTGTCAGAGATGGACACTGTCCCCGCAGAGCGCGGGGCTGTGGAATGGAAACGTAGGCACCGATTTTGCCAACACCGTATGGGGAGTACTCCGAATCTGGTGCTTGCATTGTTGCGTATGAGCATGTTGCTGTGGACTCGAAATATGGACCACATTCCTGGGCGTGGCGTAGAACTTGGAGGATGGTGAGCGAAAGATATGTTGCGGCCGAGAACTGGCCAGGCCTGGCGATCCACAAATGTCACGCGTCGGTCACGTCGCGTCGGTGACAATGTTCGCGCGGCTATGGCCCCAAACCAAACTTGTCTCCAACCACCAGCAACCACTCCATATATTTCTTGCTCTACTCATCGCTTTCGTCTTCGCGCTATCAGAACATTCATTTTGCTTTGCCCTGTAATCATACAATTATCCGCTGCCACTTTCTAATCTACTGGACACCATGCCTCGCCTCCAACATTCGCGTAGAGGCTCGCTCTTAGCAACCAAACTGCGTAATACCTTCCTAGAAGGTAAGGACACGCATCGTTGACGTGTTCAAACAACTCGATACTTACTTGCGAAGCTTTTAATCGAACGGTATCCGAGAGTAACGCTCGTGTATCCGTACCTGGGGAGTTTCACGACTCGGTTCACTCTTTGCCTGTCATCGCTCGACGCGTGCAATCCGACCTAAAGCGCATTACCGGCCGTTTCTTTCCCGTTGGCCAGATCCTTGAGTCTATTCACGCCCTCAGAGCTTCCATAGATGGTGAATGGGTTTCTATCGTCATATTTATCCTATCTAGTTCTCGTTCTGACCTTGCCATTTATAGACTTACCCTCCCGCTCGGCCAGAAGTACAAGTCCCCCAACTCCAACGCCGCTACAGATCTTCATCACTCCTACTTCACCCGCGGCTCGTGTTGCTGTCTCCAGTACAGCCTCCTCAATGTCACGTCGTCGACTCGCGTGCAATATCCCTGCGCTCCAGTCGCATCTTTCTATCCCGGCTCCTCACTTGTCGTCTCACTTGTCCTCCTCCTTAGGATCCCCGGCTAGTCCTATGGGCACTCTGCCTCTTCTATCGCTCTCTAGACTTTCGTCTCTCTCTTCCGGCGAGAGCACACGCTGCCCTGTCACTCCGATCGAACAGATTGTTCATACGCCCCTAACACCTCCGAAAATCCCCCGCAACCCTCCGCCTGCCCCTCGAACCTGGGCTAGGCTGAATGCACAAAGAGAGGATGTATCTCCGCTCGCGTCTCCAGTGCTTTCGTTCACCCCTTACGTGCTCAATCCCAACCGTACCGGGAAGCCTGTATTAAATCCTTTGCGCATCCCTATTACATGCACACTGGCTGCGGGTGACGCAGAACTTCGCGACAATCATCTTTCGCCGCTGCCCCGTTCCGGTTCACTCTCTCCTTTCGAGCCGGTCAGGTCGCCGCTTGGAGACGGTGCCTCCGCACTACCCTCTATGCAGCGTCGTCCAACTCCTACTCGGAACAATTCGGCATCGAGCCTGACGCGAATCGCTCTTCTCCGCGCTACAAGTCGCCCTCATCAAGCGCGCAGCCTTTCCGTCTCGGAGTACACGCATGACAACGTGCGTTTGGGACGTGTGGTCTCGCCTCTCGTGTCGGACCCGACCATGTCTCCTGCAGCGCTCGCCTCTCCATTCATCATTCGCTCCGAGGAAGCGGATTTGGGATACTTCCGCTTCTGATTGCTCAAAGCCAGTCGTTCATCGAGTTAACCCAATCGTGTAACAAATTCCCTTGCACTTTCGTCGCCATCGCTTTCTACGCTGTCCGATATTGTATAACACCGCCCGCTTTGTTGCATATCGTTCGACCCTCTCGCATCGCTGTCTTGTTGTATTGTCTTGGTAGCACCTTCCGTCGTAACTCTTCGCATTGCCTCTGTACTCCTACCATAATCCACCTTCTACTTAACCCTTCACGCACCTACCATCACGTACAGTTCCCTTCAATGTGGTTCAGCAAACCGTTTCGAAACTTCATGATAGACCGCGTTATGAGCCTATGGATTTCACTCTTTATGTATGTTCACCAGTGCAGTTTCTTCAACGATTATTGCGTTTCGTGTCCCTCATCACACAGGATAAATAATGATATGTAACATGCGAGCAACGCACGGGGACATACAAACAACACAGCGGCAACATGCAAGTATATCTGGCGATAATCTCTTGTTCTATAGTCTAAGCAGGGGAGGGGGCCCTCGACAGGGTAGGCAGGACGCATTCCCGAACAAAGTATTCATGAAAGCGGTCATCCTTTGTCAACTCGGGATGGAACGTGGTGAGGAGATGCATGCCCTGCCGGAGAGCAACTATCGTTCGGGGATCACGAGGGTCGGTATCGTCCTCGTCGGATGGCACGGCAGTTTGACCGACAGGGAGAAGTGAAGTGGAGATGCGCGAGATGATTTGGATGGGCGGGTCCGTTGGTCCTGGGTTCAGAGAGAGTACGACCTGTGCCATACCGCGATCAGTGCCAACGTAGACGGTTCCGATAGGATGCATCTTACTGGAGCGCGGATGAAGATACCGTGAAACGGCTTGTTTGACTCGCGAAGGCCCTCGACCTCAAGCGGAGCCTCAAAGGACTCGACCTGCGACCCAAAGCCATTACGCTCGATGGCAATGGAGATGCCGCCCAGGAGCTCTTGCCCGCCCTTCTTAGCACCCTCGACGGCACGAGCGAGGAGGATGGCGCCAGCGCACGTGCCCCACACCGGCTTCGTCTTCAGGAATTCACGCAGGGGCTCGAGCAGGCCTGCGAGGCGGGCGAGGAGCGCGATCGTAGTCGACTCTGCGCGGTCACACGAGCATCTTTGAGTTCTTTGTAAGGAGCTGGTTAAACGGTACCGAGCGTACCTCCACCGGGTATGATGAGGGCATCGCACTTGTCGAGATCCTCTGGCTGGCGGACAAGAACGATGGCCACTCTGCGCTTGAGGGAAAGCTTCTGCAGCATCACCTGATGCTCGGCAAAGGCGCCTTGCAGAGCTAGATGCCAGGAGACGATGTCAGTGACATGCTATCCTCGTTGATCCACCAGCCAACATATGACGACGTACCAAGGATGCCAACGGTGACATTATCGCGGCCAGATGAGCGCTGCTCCATCGCCGAACGGGAGAACTGGTCCTGGTGTCCTCTTGGTGGATGTGGCTGATCCCAAGGACGGCTCGCCTAATTTGGCAATGCCTTTAGGTTCCGGGGCTCCGTGTGCAAACTTCGCACAGAAATTTTCGATACGGCGTAGGGGGTCCGTCCACCTGGAGCTCTTCGCAGCACTCCCGTAATCGTGGGTAACACACGCAGGAAGAGGCTTTGCGACGAGGCTGCCACGCTTGAGGATGTGGCCACGACCCACGAGCGAAAATGACTCTACGGTGGCCCAAGTGATTGAAACTCCGCCACGAGCGTTTGTCAGAGAATAAAGCTCAGAGTAAGCGGCATTATCGGCCAAAAACCCGCGCGCTAGGTTCTCCGATAGGACATTTGTACCTCCGATTACGGTCCTCACAGCAATTGGACGTCAGCGTGCTGCAGGAAGGTCCTCACTGCTCTTCTCTCTGACCACCATCATCAGCTACTTCTCACACTCGCTCAATCATGTCTGACCTGGATGCGGACTTGTATGGTGGTATGTACACTTCGAGCGTAGTGTATGTTGCGTGATTGATACCGATTCCTGTGTAGACCTCTACGGCAATGACGACAACGAGTTTGTTGTGCCAACCTCAGAACCATCCGAGCAGCCATCAACGAAGGAATCTCCAGAACAGGCCCGCGAAGAGCCACAGACAGCTGCTAAGTCTGAACCGGCGCAGGATTCTTACCCAGCCACATCTTCGGTGAAGCCCTCAACGTCAACATCCCAGTTTGAAGACGTCAAACCTAGCCCCATTCCAACTGTCCATTCACCTGTTACGAATACGATTCCGTCTTACACTTCGCCCCCTACCCAGCAAATCCCAACTTACGAAGAGAGGCAACCGACAGACCTCCGTCAACCACCACCAAGACACGACGCTGGGTATCAGGGTGTGCCTGGTGTCGATCGACCCGTGCGTCCCTCAGAGATGAAAGAGGAAGGGTGAGTGATTGTTCCCTATTGTGCCACTGATCTACGCAGCCAGCCCTACCCCCCGCGACGCTCACTGTATGGCATGGCTGGGTGGATGTCGACTGGGGTCGTGTCGTAGATGGAGGCGATGGCAATGTTGCCCAGCGGTAGTCAACCTAGCCCTCAACTAGCTAGCTCTAGCCCGCGCTCTAGCACATCAGGTGTCTCTAGGTCTAGGTCTAAGCTAGGCTAGCACCGTCATGCACAGTAGAGTCGTCCACTCTCCTCTCCTTGTCATGACCGCTTTTTGTTCTAGGCTACGGATGCTAATACCAGCGCCTTTCTTTCCATGTACCGGTTCGCCTGTGCCGCCGTCCGCATCGCATCGCGCGTGTTTTCAATCCGGGCGGGTATTCATGTAGCAAAATGTTCATCGGTGGCCTCAATTGGGATACGACAGACGGTACATACGTTGCGACGCTTGTCTTCTGCAAAACCGTAGTGCTAAAGTAGGGATTGCCGCAGAGTCGTTGAGAAAATATTTTTCACAATTTGGCAAAGTCGAAGCATGCACCATCATGCGGGACGCCGCGGGGCGCTCACGATGCTTCGCGTTCCTGACCTTCGAGGATCCCGCGTCTGTCAATGCGGTCATGGTGCGCGAGCACTTCCTCGACGGAAAAATCGTGAGTGTTTTGCTGTACTCGTGCGTGACAATAATGAGAGTAACTGACCTGGTATGTGCAGATCGACCCTAAGCGTGCGATTCCTCGGCAAGAGCACCAACGCGCCACGAAGCTGTTCATCGGCGGTCTGCCTGGGAGCGTCACTTCGGAGTCAATGCGGGAGTACTTCTCCCAATTCGGCAAAGTCGTTGACGCTACCGTCATGCTTGACCGCGAGACGGGACGAAGCAAGGGCTTTGGTTTCGTGTCGTTTGAGAATGTTGACGTCCAGCCTATGCTTGGTTTCGGCAACCTACAGATTGACGGCAAACTAGTGCGTCTCGCTTTCCTGCAGCGCCGCGAACTGATGACTGACGCCAGCGTTGCCGTAGATCGATGTGAAGCTCGCGCAACCCCGTTCACAACGTGAAGGCTTCACAGAGGGCGGAGGTAATGGAGGCGGTCGCAGCGGCTATGGTAACAACTCCGCCTACGGCAACCAGAACTTCGCCGCGCCTGGCAGCGGCGCAGGTGGCGGTAGCGGTAGCACCCCAGGTGCAAGCAACGCCTCCTTCGATCCTCAAGCGCTCGCACAACTCTATACACGCATGATATCACAAATCGGTGGCATGAACCCCATGATGGGCGCCATGAACCCTGCCATGATGGGTGGCCAGTACGGTCCCGGCGCCATGGGCGGCGCTGCTGGCGGGATGGGTATGCGCGGAATGGGCGGAGGGCCTATGGGTGGGATGGGCATGGGCGGTGGTATGGGAGGTGCCCCCGGCATGGGTGCTGGTAGGGGTGGTCCGGGAATGGGCGGCCCCGGCGGCATGGGCATGCAGAATGGCCCTGGCTCACTGGGCCCGAACGTCCCCCGTGGGCCCCGCAATGCGCCTCCCACGGGCCCTAGCGGTAACGTAGGTCCTCAGCGTGCTGGGCAGCGCGGTCAGCACAGCTACCACCCGTACGCTCGGTGATGACTTCGGTGTTGGATCCATGGGCTCGCGTTCGCTAGGGTAGGCTGGCTAGGGGTGGGGGGAATCGGGCTGGGACTGAGGTGTCCTGTCTGTTTGCGGGTACGGTACGGACTGTTGTTCGAGTAATGTGTATGTTATGCTGCCTCGGCCTGGTTTTCTGGTCTGTTATGTTTATATCTCCTGTCGTGTCGCCTCTCAACTCAGTGACTAACGTAGTAACGTTTCGACTACCACCACTCTCATTGTCTGAATGCCATGAACGGTCATAAAGTTGACGTTCTCATCGCGCGCGACGTTGCTTTCAGACATATGGGGCGCATCAACCGTACATCGCATATACCGTACATCTCTCCTTTATTCTGCAACATCGAGCACTACTACCACCTACCTACTGCCGCTGCGCGACCAGGACAGAGTTCGATATGTTCATTTTCAGTCAATTGTGCGTCTCAGGAGCCGTCAGTAGGATTGCCCCTGACTATACGCCTCATGTGGACAAAACGGCGCATTATGAGTGAGGTCTTGGCAGCCTTGCGGGCGAATTGGTGGGCATCGCTGTTTTGCCCGCCACTAACGATTACCAAAAATGGGAGAGCTCTGGGAAAGGGCCGGTAAACTCCGGTGAACCTTCAGGGCGTCGACGGCGTCGTCGAGCACGATGCTCAACGACTCCTTTGCTTTTGTACATCCACCTGGAACACTGCACTCTACGAACTCCTCGTAGTCGACCACTCTTGTTACCTTGTTTTTCACCAAACTTCTAATCTGGAGCACACGCTTGTTCGTCGCACCTTGCATATGCTGTTGGATCCTCCCTTGAGCACCATCCAACACTGCTTTCCGCCGTGAGGAGGTTTACGAAGAGGAAAGGCCACAGGGAGAAGGTCAGGTCCGATAAGAGGAAAGTTCCATGATGTGCGGGAATCCAGATGGTACGTTCCCTTCCCACTGCGTCTAACCCGTGTCGTATGGGCTGGGTGGGCAAGAGTTGACCTCGGTGAAGGTCGTCAGAAATACGACGGATGATGCTGCTGCTGCTCGCGCACCGTTCTCGGGCGGAGAGAGCTTGTCTGAGGGCGATGGTAGCAGCATGTTGATGGGTCACTGCCACCGATGCCAAATAGGGCCAAACATACCTGGCTGGGCGTTTACGGCTCTTCGAGACAAACGACCACCTTGTTCTGTCCTCTCTCGCCCACGACGCGCTCTCGGCTTTCATCTCGGGAGCTTACCAGGACTACGTTGACGCTCGGACTGGTGGAGGCTGCGACTCACGCCCCGGAGGAAGGTTTCAAGGCTGTGGAAGTTGTGACCTCACAACTTCACGCTCAGTAATCTTCCATGAACCCACCCTACCAACCTCCGGGCAATCAATTCGTCTTTCCCCCGCAATACGACTACGCCCATCCCGTAGAGCAGCCCCCTCAGCAACCCTTTCAACAGCCCTTCATCCCCCAGGGCTACCAACAGCCTCCCATCTACCATCCTGAGCCTCAGTTCAACGGCTACATCGACGCACCTCTCCCTCCGCCACAGCTACCCCTCCCCGATACATTTCCTTCACCTGCCACTAGCCTGCGCATCAAGCTACCTCCTATGGCACCTGTGACTCGTGGTGCGTCTCGCCATCAGCCAAGCAGCCCTGTCGACTCTGCGTCCGAGTATCACGAGAGCAATGCCTCAATGGACGCAGGTGATGCTCCGGAACCGGAAGAAGTGCCCGAAGAGAAGACAGTCGAGTATTCTGTCACATCGCGTGGTCGTCGTATAACCAAGAAGTCCTACAAAGAGTCTGGCAGCGATGATGACCCCATCGACCTTTTGTCCCCCACGGCGCAGGGGAAACAAGCGGCCACAGCATCAGACGATGGAGAGGAGGACGAAGAGGAGCCAGTTGGGCGTTATGCTCTACGTGCCCGATCCAGCACTCGCGGCCACTCTAATAAGCTTAATGGCTTCATTGTGAGTGACGAAGAAGATGGCGAGGCCAAGGTAGGCGGGTATGCTACTCGCAGTCGCAACAAGAATGTCCCCTCTAGTAATGGTCGAGCCAAGGGGAGTGGCAGATCGGCAACACGAACCAATGGTCGTTCGCATGGGTCATCGAAGGGGCGCAAGCATGTCTCTGCACGGCGCACGCGGTCCAGTGCACGTCACGACGACGAGGTTGAATATGTTGACGAGCCCTCGTCCGGCTCGGGTTCTGCGGATGGGGACGGATCTCTCGATGGGGCTCCAGAGACATCACCGGAACCCGAACCAGAGCCGGATGCTGACGCTGACGCGGATGGAGATGCGGACGGCGAGGCGGACAATGACAACGACGGCAAGCCTTACGCTCTCCGACAGAGAGCAAAGGTCGACTACTACAAGCTACCACCTCTAGATGAAATACCACCACCGCCTCCTAAACCCCGGTCGGGCCCTTCCAAATCACACCGCAACCACGGGCGACCCAAGCTGCCTGGCTGGAGTGCAACGGGTGCGGAACTGAGTAAATGGATGGGTGTAGCTGGAGACGACTCGGTAAGCTCGTTCAACTGATTCTTTCTTCCCGCCCTAATACTTCCTCAGGACTCTGATCATGCAACACGTACGCCTCGAAAAGGTTTCGGAGGGTTGGCTGGATCAGGGGGAGGAGGCGTTTTCGCTGGTGGTGCCGGTAATGCAGGTGGTTTCCTCCCTGGTGACCTCGCCGCTGCTGCAGGCACCCCTTCGAATCTTGGCAAGGTTGGAGATGCAGGTACGCCTCGCAAACTCACTGGCTAGTGCACGATTTGAACGCGCGTTGTAGCCCTAGCGGATGCAGACCCGCTCGGAGTAAACCAGAACGTCACCTTCGATGAGGTTGGTGGTCTTGATGATCGTGCGTAATTTGCTTCATCAGGGCGTGCAATATATTTACCGCCAATGCAGATATCAACTCGTTGAAGGAGATGACGCTCCTGCCTCTTCTATATCCTGAAGTATTCCAACGATTCAACGTCACGCCTCCCCGCGGTGTCCTCTTCCACGGCCCCCCTGGTACCGGTAAGACACTAGTGGCTCGTGCATTAGCTGCCAGTTGTCGTTCCAATGGCAAGGGAATATGTAAGCACTTGGTTCATCTGCCTGATCGCCTTGCCCTGACAAGCCACACAGCCTTCTTTATGCGTAAGGGTGCCGACTGTCTGTCTAAGTGGGTTGGCGAGGCCGAACGCCAATTGCGGCTATTGTTCGAGGAGGCGCGAAATCAACAACCCAGCATCATCTTCTTTGACGAGATCGACGGTCTCGCTCCAGTCCGGTCATCAAAGCAAGATCAAATTCACGCGTCGATCGTCTCGACGCTGCTCGCGCTCATGGACGGCATGGATGGTCGCGGTCAGGTCATTGTGATTGGCGCTACGAACCGACCGGACGCCATCGACCCTGCACTTCGTCGCCCTGGACGTTTCGACCGAGAGTTCTACTTCCCTCTGCCAAATCTGGACGCGCGTGAGCGGATTCTGCGTATCATGACGAAGAAGTGGGCTGGGTGGGAAGGCGAGAGGGGTGAAGAGAACGTCAAGGGTCTTGCGAAATTGACGAAGGGTTATGGCGGCGCAGATCTCAGGGTAAGTGCTATGTATGCCCTTAGATTCGGACGCAGACGTGCTGACGTCGTATGGTGACAGGCACTTTGTACAGAGGCGGCCTTGAACGCTGTGCAGCGTCGCTACCCTCAGATCTACAAGTCAAATGATCGATTGTTACTCAAGCCAGAAACGATCGAGGTGGAGCTCCGGGATTTCATGATCTCCATCAAGAGTGCGCGTTCATACTGTTCGGCTGTTTCACGGGCGCTTATACATTATCTACAGAACTTGTTCCCTCTTCTGCGCGCGCTGTGGCGTCCGCTGCATCTCCGCTACCAACGCAACTCGTCCCCTTACTGCAAGACCCGCTGGACAGGATCAAGGAAGTCATCGGCAAAGTCCTCCCTGTGAGTAAGAAGCGCACAGCTCTGGAGGAAGCCGAGTGGGAAGACGAGAGCTCGGAGAACGCGTTGGAACGAGAACTGATGCTGCAATGTGGGCGTGCATGTTCGGTGCTCACTGTGTGAATACTGAATTTTCTGGACAGCGATGGAGACGCTGCGCATATATCGTCCCAGGGTTGTTGTCCATGGCCCGGTAGGGATGGGTCAAGGTTACGTCGCTGCAGCCGCCCTTCACCATCTCGAAGGCTACCATGTACAGAGCCTCGATCTGGGGACGTTGATGAGCGACTCCACTCGGGTGCGTACTACCGAGATACCGTCTGCTATCGCTATCTGACCACGACTTTCAGACACCCGAGGCCGCAATCGTACAACTCTTCGTGGAAGCTAAGCGCCACCAGCCATCCGTCATCTACATCCCATCGCTACTCGGATGGTGCGCAGCTGTAACTGAGACGGCTCGGACCACCGTCCGCGCGATGCTTGACTCTCTCTCTCCCACCGACCCTGTACTGCTACTCGCGGTCGTCGATGGACCGTTCTCCCAGCTACCGAAGGACGTACGGCAATGGTTTGGCCCCACAAGAGAAAATCGCGTCGCATTGATGGCCCCGACAACGTCGCAAAGGGAAACTTTCTTTGAGGGTCTCCTCAACGACGTTCGCCGCCCTCCGACCCAGTTCCCCGATGGCATCAAGCGCAAAAAGCGTGTTCTTGAGGAGCTTCCAATTGCCCCTCCTCTCGAGCCTCGCCAGCCTACTGCCGCAGAACTTGCCGCGCAGGAGGAGAGCGACCAGCGTGTCATCACATTGCTCAAGTACCGTCTGGGTCCGATACTCTCCGAGCTCAAGAGGAAGTTCAAACGCTTCACCAAGCGTGCGATGGTTAGTGCCCAGTTATTCGATGCCAAATTGTACTCAACAGACTCCCAGGAGGAGTACAACTACGACTTCAATGCGCCGCCACCGCCACCCCAGGTCGAGCTGGTGTCTGCCACGGTGGAGGTCCATACCGCGCCTAATGGTGTTACTGAGGTCATCAACGAGACCCGCACGCAGCAGATTGAGCAACCGATCGACGACCAGGCACAAGTGCAGCTCGCCATTCCTCCTGAACCTCCACTCTTCGATATGGATCTCGAGCGCATGAACGTCGAGCTGTACAAGAGCCGTTACCTCACTCCCGAAGATTTTCTGGACGATATCCGGAAGATCGTGCATAATGCCAACGTTCGGATCCAGGAGGATCCTGAGCGGCTGTTCAGAGCGCAGGCGATGCTCACCGCTGCGGAAGTCAGCATCCAGGACTTTGACCCTCAGTTCCGCCTCGAATGTCAGCGCATGGCAGTCCGCGAGCGGAAGCGGCGTGAAGAGTACCGGCGGAACAAGGAGCAGGAGAGGGCCGCTCAGATGGCTGCCAACAACGCCAATGGGCAGACCTACGCGCCTGGCACGCGACGTAGCGCACGTCACAACGGACAATCGCCTGAGCTCCAGATCACATCGGATCCTACGCAGCTGGAACGGCGATTGAAGAGGCAGCGGTCGAAGGAAGCCGGGACCACGCCCTCAGAAGACGAGAATGGCGAGCGGGCGACCAAGAAGTCGCGTACCGATGGCGAGGAAGGCGGGGCCGCAGCTGAACCCGTGGATGGCCCTCAATCGCCCACCAGCGGCGGCAGAGCCATGAGCGTCAGGTTTGCTGACGATGTCTCTCAGCCTTCGACATCGCAACAGCTAGACCCCGTTGCTTCCATACTCGAGGAACCTATGTCTGAACCTCCTCGCAGAAGCGGCTTCGACCCAGCTCTGCTGAATCCAATGCCGTCCCCTACGAACGTCCAGGCTAACGGTCCCATAGACCCTCCCGACAATCCCTTCACGCCCACGAAAACGTCGGCACCTTCCTCTGCCCGCGGCGATTCGGCCCCTCCGCATAGCGGACTGCCTTCCGACGCTGGAATCATCCTGGATACCGACCAGCCCATGGATGTATCACAGCCGGCAGGGGAGCCTACGGTGGCCACGAGTGATGCACCGGAGCAATCCGTTCCTGAGCAGCCGATGGAGGTGGAGCGTTCGCCGACGCCCTTGCCCGACTTCGAGCTGGACGAAGAATTGTTCGGCGATCTCAAGTTGTATCTGCGCGACGCGACGAGCTCTCTCAACGTCGAGCAGCTCGAGCAGCTGCGCGCGACGTGCCTCGGCCTCGTGTGGAAGCATCGGCACGAGTGGAACCGGACTAGCTTGCTGCGCGAGTTGAAGGATACCGCCCGCGAGTTCGTCGAGGAAGTGACGATGGATGAGATGGATGCGGCTTCGCCGTGAGATCCGGCTGCTGAGGCCGCGATGGGATCGTTAGTATGGCTCGCGACGAGATGTGAGGGACTGCTCATGGGACGTGTGTAAATTACTAGCTTGTTATATTAGGTTGCTCATGTATTGCCAGTGTCTTTATATATCCCTATTTTCTAGTTCTACTTGCCCAGTGTCGAGCATGGTGTATGACTTGCTGTCAATTGTGGACAAAGGGTACCAAGGGTCGTTAAGCAGGAGGAGCGATAGCACACCACGAATATTCGGTTATCCAGACTCTATTGTACACCGCTCGACTATTGACTTCATTCAAGCGTACACGTCGACAAACGTGCAGTCCTCCCACTCCAGGACCCGGCCTCTGTCCGTCACACCCTGTACAAAGAACCTGACTGCTTTCGCTCCCACAACGTCCGGCGGTAAACAGGCCGCATCGATAGAGAACCTGTTCTCGCGCCCGTCCAACCCGGTCGTACCGATGAAAGTCGCCTGCTCGGGGCTCACGGCTGTGCCTTCCGCTGTAGGGTGGGCGTGCACGTAGACGTTGAAGTAGAGGAACCTCGGAATGTTGTCCTCCAGAACCCATGATGGTTTGGGATCCTCCGCCGAGGTCAGAGTAAGTTGCGGTACAGGTCCGAGCGATAGCCCGGTGCCCCAAGTGAGCGGGCCAACGAACGGGTTGGAGGCTCTGCTATCCGTTGATGGCTGGGGAGAGAAGTCCGCCCAGATGACCTTCGGGTGAGCTATGGTGTGTTCAGGCGATGCGGGGTTAGCGTAGACGCTGAGCGCGCCGATGTGGATCGCGAAGTCGATTGCTTGGGTGGGATCTTCACATGCGAAGCCGACGATGAGGCCAGCGGAGCTCAGGATATCGAGGCCATCATCACGCTGTATTGGCAATTTGAAGTCGACGAGGAACTCCGACCATCCACCCGGGAGGGGGGCTTGGTCCGAGGATGAAGGGACGGGCGATATCTCGAAGTCTACGTCAAGACTGGGGACAAGGCTCTTCACGGCGGCGCCGACGTCGATATCCACGGCTCCCTCTGTTGTTGTCTTCATGATGAGCGACATCCGGTAGGACTTGCCTGGCGTGATCGATAGTGATTGAATGGGAAGCCATACGCAACGGAAGAAGGCGTCCTCAGCATCTGAACCCGGTACCGAGAAGGAAATGACGAGAGAGGTTCCGCCTAGCCATGCATCCTCCATGGACAACGTCGACGTCGCTCCGGGGAGGGCCTCGTCGCGCTCGCCGTTCTCCCAAGCCAGCTGTGGCCGTGGGAAGACCATGTCGCCTATCGAAGTACACTTGTCCACGTCCGTCCAGCCATGTTCTTTGTGGAGAACCCTGACGCCTCGAACGAACCACGACCAACCCACCCCAGGAGAGAATGTAGTGAAGAATGGCAAGTCTGCCGGGTTCGGCGGGGGACGACGGGAGAAAAAGTTACATATGGGTTCGAAGGGGCCGTGCTCGCATTCGGGCTGGCCATCCCATGGTGGAACCGAGACAGGCTCGCCTGCGACCGCAGGCCCCAGCCAGAGCTTGCGTTCGTACTCCCACCAAGAGCGCCACGACCAGCCTGGTTTGTCTTGCTCGCTCTCCCAAGTCCACGCATGACCAAAGAGGGCTACGCTGAGGCCGAGCGACTTGGGGTCGATGTGGGAAAGGGCCTTGTAGAGCCCAAAGCCCCCACCGCCATGCGATCTACGGCCCCAGACATCGACCCCGATGTACAGATCCTGGAGCCCCTTCGATCGAGGGAGGGACGTTTGGTCGAGGCTCAGAAGGTACTGCGCCGTGGCATTGGGATAGTGTGCGGGCCACTGGAAGCGGGAATTAGGATTGACTACAACAAGACTACATATGGACGGACCGTGTAATTGGAGAAGAATCCAGTAGATGGTAGAAAGAATGGCACGTTGATGCTGTTGAGCCTATCTTGCCATGCTAGCCTGCCATCTACAATCACGCTGTCATACCTGTGGGCCTTGATAGTCAAAGAGCGGCATCAGCTTATATGATCTCCACTAACCAGAGCACATGTGCATGTGGCCCCACGGCCCGTTTGAGCTCGCTTTCGAGAAGAGCTATCCAGAGAGTCAAAGCACGGGCCTGCTCTACACCTCCACGCAGAGGGACCTCGACATTGAGGAGATACCCATCAAAGCCACGCTGGTGCGCCAGATCGGCAAGAATGCGGGCATAGTGAGGGGATACAGGTAGCGTCATGCCAGCATTGGACTTCGCCGGACCGGTACGCGCTGTGGGGAGAGGTCCAACCAGAAGGCGGAGGCAATCTGCCTCTGATTCTGTGTGCTCAAAAATCCTGAAACCAAGAGGAGTGTTCCCGTGAGATCCCGAGGAATTGCAAGAGCACAACCTGCACGCGGACGATCCGTGCTTACAGGGTGCCGAGCATTTTTACGCCGTGTCTATGTGCAGCATTGATCCATCCGAAGGGAGGGATCGTGATCCGATGATGAGCGAAACTACACGGGCACCAGATTTGAAATGAACGATGTGCAGGCTGAGGCGAATCGATGGCGGCGTACTATATGAACGTATCGCAGTAGCCCCAGAAGTTGAATGTATAGGAAGGTGCGGTTGGAGACTCTGTATACCCTCCCTGTTTCGGAGGTGAGCGTGTCATACTCAGAAGAGTTTGCATCCCATATACCGACTTTGTAGTCATGGCAGACCTGAGATGAACGAGAGGTTCAGCATAAAGAGCCTACAGCTATCCAACAACAGACGACCTACAAGCAGTCGACCACTAGCAATCATATCAGAGCTGCCCTCAGTTGCTCTGCGCGATGTATACGGGAGAACACTCCGCGTTTTGGCGATGTGTGATTTTGAGCTAATCCACTGGTCAAGATCTGTTAACGTTGTGAAGTATGGTGCATCTTCCGTAACGAGCTGTGTGTGCCCAAAGTCCCCTCTGAGTGGCATGTTGCCTGTCCTGTTGGAATGAGGGGATAGCCTATGGTGGCGGTTCCAGTTCAAAGTATCGCTATCACGAGCGCGGTGGACGGCATCTAGTAAGTACAGCTTTAAGGCAGAGACGCCCATAGCCTGATTGAGCACATACCATTCGGAATCTCAACGCGAGTGGTGCTACTAGTACATGTGTAGCCTAAGTAGTATACTTGGTCAAGCCGAGAGGCGTAGAATTTTTGGAAGTGAGTGAATGAAGATCCTCAGTGCACACTGAGGCATCGAATGAAGGAGATGTCTAATAAATCAAAGAGTTATCGGAGAGTCTGCATTCATATGAGCTCAAGCACAGTCGCCGCATCCATCGGGGGTGCACCATTCCCTATTTTGATCCCAACCCAGTAGCTGACTATCATCTTCGTCATCAGTCTCGAAGTATCCCACCCGCCGATACATCCTCGGGCTCGGACTCTTCCCAGGTCGTAAGCTACTTTCATCTGATTCTGCACGGGCGATGACAAGGCCCGCGCAGTGTCCACAATCGCCACAGTTCCAGCACCCTCATCGAATTGGGGCTGCCCACAATTCTGGGACGCTGAGGTCATCTTGACAGTCAATTTGTGCGTCTAGATCTACCAAGGGTGGGTCCGAGCCTATGGGTATGCGAACAATGTCACTAGGTGATACCGAGCGGACCACATTGTAGCGCTGGTTGCACGCACCTGGCGGAGACTCTTGTACCAAAGTCAATCTCGTGCCACCACCTCGGTATCGAGCACCATCTGAGACCTTGCATGCGAATAGTCGAGCTCGGAGGGTGAGCGATCCGCCGACGACCGGTCCGAAAGGAAAGGAATCGTCCTGCAAGATGGTCGTGCAATTAACGAGCTCCGCCAGAGGAGTCGACTCCGGCATTTGCGATGTGAATAATACCTCCCTATCCAAAGATGCCCATGACCATGAGGGTGCACGGTAGGCTACTGTGCGAGGTTGGCTCTGGGGCTTCGTAGTCCGCCAGAGGAGGCCGTAAAGGAGGGCATCGTCGTTCCACAGCCCGGCCACATACTCGGAACCTAAAGCTCGAGCGAACAGCTCCGCGAGGCCGGCGCATGCGACGAGTATGCGACGAGCTTGTCTGAAGGGTACGAGAGGGAGCGGAAGGTATAGTCACAGACGATGTTGTGCCATATTCCGCGAATGCTCTTCCATTCAGCGGAGTCATTCCTTATCAGCGGATTAGGTTGGAAAGTGATGTCGGGAAGCCGGGTAAGGTCGTACTGATCGTCGTGTGTAGCTCCACCAATATTCTGGGTATAGTCTGCTTGCATTTGCCGCCCTGTAGTACGAGCTAGGCTCGTCCCCAGCCTCTCTGGTGATGGGACATTCAAAGTCAGTCGTTCCGCTCCTTCTACTCACCAGAGAGGCTGGGCAAACTGGGCGCGCGCTTAGGGGGGGTACCCGTGTGAAAACGGACTTGGTGAAATCGTGGTTCACGCTCTAGAGAGGGACATGGGTGACCGTACCAAACCCCATGGAAATTACCTACTATCATAGTACAAATTGTGTATCTAAGTCATCCATATCAAGGGCTACATCGCCAGCTGTCTCGAGCGTGAACAGCGCCCTCTCGAAGCCACCGTCATCACCCTCTGATGAATCAACCCATGGTAGTGTATCCACTTCACGCCAATACTCCTCCTCATTGGCATAATCCGGCGAAGAGGACAGCTGAGGTGCGACGTATGCTTCGCCCGTAGATATGGAAGGGTCGGGTATCAATGGTGAATGAGGTTGCATAGGTTGCGAGCCGGTGCTTTGACCAATTGAAGGGGGAGGGACAGTGACGTACGGACTACCACTGAGCGGCTTCATGTGGCATCGACGCTGCAAGCGCGCAAGGTGGGCATTGAAGTCAGTCAGCGGGCCCAACAGATTCGCGCAGCCGAGTGCGACGACGTTAGGGATGGGCACCCTCAGCTGCTCCGATTCGACACGTCGACCCCGATTGATTTCGTAGACCGCATGCTCTTGCAGCGAGGTCATAAGGTGCGCGATGTCCTTCTCCAAATCGGGGCTCGTATGCTTAGTACCCTGGCGCGCTCCAAGCTCGGTGTTGATTTGAGTCGCAAGGCGTCGTAGAATGTCGACACATGGAGAGATCATTGTCAGCCACTCCCACGACGCATTGCTGCCGTGGGCCTTGTAAATAGTCTGTACGACATGGCATCAGATACGTCCGAGTCCGGGGTAGGAGTTGTGCATCGAAAGCACAAGTCGTACCTTGATCCAGAAGTTCAGATGCTCCTGCATAAGATCCACCTCGACCCAGGCATTGGGCTTGCCTGTCGGATTGACTAGCCAATTCTGTAACACAATTTTTCTGAAAGACAAGTTCAAGTCAGTCTCACGTTAACAAACAAAGCATGTGCAATACCGCAATGGTGCAGGCCAGACGTGCGTGAGATTGTGGATAAGGTGTAGCATCTCGTAGGCATACTTCAAACGGCCGCTTCCTCGGAAGCTGAGCGTCCAAAGCTTGAGAACGTTGACTACGCGCCCGGAATCACCGATCTTTACGGCATCGGTGAACTCGCGCAAGACGAGCGCATCACGCATGAATAGAACCGCGTTTTCGAAGACCGTGTCGCCCGCGTGTGAGGTTCGGTTCGGTGTTGCTGCTCCCGGGTCGTCTTCGTCGATATCCATCATTGCAGCGTCCCACGCGCGTCGCTCCTCTTCCCTCTCCTCTCTCAGCACCTCGGCAGCAGCAGCACTGGCGTATTGAGACACCAGAGCTTTGGCATGGGCGCACAGCTCTGGGAATGTGACTTTAGCGCTGTACTCTTCCAGATCCGAGCTCCCAGACACCAAGAGCAGACAGTGAAGAACGCGCGAGTAGAGTGACACAAATATCAAGTCGCGAGAGGTGCGGAAGGGAGGTAGAGAGGTGAGCACGATAGGCTTGCGGTCGAGAACGGTGTTGTGGAAGGCAAGCGATCCAGGGTCACGCTGGCTCTGAGATCCAAAATGCGACTCCAGAATTCCGTGAGTGGCAGCCATTTTGTAGTGGAAAAGCCCGGGCATGCACAGCGCCCACAGGAATGATTGCCCCAGAGTCTCATGTCCGGCTCGATTCTGGACCAAGGAGCGTATACGGGAGATCGAAAGCTGATCGCCAGAAATAATCTTCACGTAGCGAGTGAAGTCCGGGGACTCCATGTCGACCTTGAGAGACTTGAAGATCTCGGTAAGTACTTCCGCATTACCTGTTGTACTTGACTCGTCTATGTTCATAGCTGGCAGAGGATAGATGGCCGTCTTATGCAGCGGAATGCGGTCCTCGGTCACTGGGAGTGTAGCGTCGACCTCCTTGCGGAAGCGCTCAAAGCGCTCACCGCCGTAGGTGACGACTATGCGGAGAACAGTGTGCTCCATACACTTGGTGAGAAGGGCGTTCTCATCCCGGGACAGAAGGACGTCTTCGAGGGAGAGCGGTGCAGCGTTAGCGAGGGAGTCGACGAGATCGGAGGTACGCATGTCGTGTACCGATGCGCCAAATAATTCGAATGCGGTTGCACAGGTTCCATTCTGCTGTGTGTCCTTGCGTCCAAGAATCTGCTCGGCTATCTTGAACAACATGTTTATGTTGTCGTATACGTTCGCAAGGAGGTGAGTCTGTGCTTTTTGCTGCGCTACAGACATTGATGAGTCCGAAAGTAGCTTCAAGAGCCCAACCGCACGTTTCAGAGCGCGCTTGGCTATGGAGTCGGACGTTTTGTCCTCGAGCTGCTCTTGATTGTCTAAGGTGAGTGTATCATCAGTCGTCGAGTGTGATTTCGCTGAAGGACTGGAGACTAACTTGAAGCATTGCCAGTCTCCAATGTGGCCGCGGCGTTACCGTTGACTGTAACTTGAGAACGAGGTGCCTGGGCTTCAGCGTGAGGTCGGTCGATATCGTCCTGGTCCGATTCTGAACTCAGCGCGTCGTCGTCTCCGTTTGTCTGCCTAGTCGAAGGAGTTTCCGCTGCTTGGGGCACCGAGGTTCGACCAGTAAGCGTGGGATAGCTACAAGTAATGCCGAGATGCGACAGGACGCTCATGACCTGGCGTTGCGCCCCGGATGCGTACGTGTATAGCCCTAGAACTTGCTGAACGTATGAGTTCTTTTGACTCCGTGCAGCAAGGCCGATAATAGCCTGCATCGTAGTGAGCTTGGTGGTGGATGTGAGCGTGTTTCTCCTCTGTGTCATGATGAATAACTGACAATATCTTTTCGCTTCTCAGAGGTCTCGGTGGACTGCTTTCTTTGTCGTGTAGTCGTGCTGAATGCCCGGAAAATATCGAAAGTCGTCGGGCACAGCTCAAGCAAACGGTGTCGTACTCGTTCGATACTGAAGTCGGACAGGAAGCTAGCATTG
Organism: Cubamyces lactineus; assembly: GCA_022376465.1. NCBI lineage: Eukaryota > Fungi > Basidiomycota > Agaricomycetes > Polyporales > Polyporaceae > Cubamyces > Cubamyces lactineus. Next base: position 507,340 of record JACDTU010000019.1, on the reverse strand, counting down.
ACGTCTTTGTCATGTGAGTAGAACAGTCTTGAGCGTGATGCTGCATGGGCTTCTTGACCGACGAGTCGTCTCACGAAGTTGATAGACCACTCGCAAACGGCCTGCCGTCCTGTCGGGCTATTGGCAGATGATACCCAGAAGTCGAGCACATCTTGTACACGTCCCGGAACAGAGAAGAAGCCAAGCCAACGATCGTTTCCTCTCTTGTTCGCCGGGTCGGATACGAACAGCACAAGATCGCCAAACGTTAGCCCTACTTCCTGTAGTTGGTCGAGTACGCTGGACAGGGTAAGCTGCTTTGTATGATCTGGTATGCGGGCATTTTCATCAGGTCTCTCTGCAGCCTTCCGAGCAGCTGCATCGCGTTTGCGTCGCTTCCAAGCTTTACGGCGCGCATCTTTTGCTGTCCGGCATGGCGAGGTGTCAAAGACGTGGTCCGTGCTGTAGAGGGATGGTCGATGTTCATCCTCATGAACTGCCTCAAGGGAAGCTGCTGCAGATGCACGTGGAGCTTGGGCTGATGGCGAGCTGGGTGGAGAGGTAAGGGGGCTGGAGAACCTATAAAGGGACTAAAAGCCGTCAAGTAATGAAGGGAGCGGTGGGTCTGAAGGCGGAAGGTCGCCGAAGACGTCTGGTACGTCTGCATTATCATAGAACTGATGCGGTTGCAGAAGACTCATATGTCAAGCACAGGCCGGAGTGAGATAGAGGAACAAGGCAATGGTCTTCGCATTGCAGATGTTACGCTTTCGAGCGTGACTCTTAAACTATCAAGCCTTAAGACGTCAATGAATAGAGAGCTTGTATCTATTCAGCCACTAGCCCTAGCTTGTCGAAGATAAGCGCGTAGTAGTATTTGCAGTTGAAAGCGAGTTAACGAGCAACCAAAGTCGTATTTCGCGAAGAGACTGAAAGCTGAGGGTCGCTCTATGGCGTCGCCTCTTATATACATGTATGCAGGCCTGTAGACGGAATGTTCTAGCGTGTACATGGACTTTCTGGTGCGTAGTAGTCAGCGCTAGTCGAACCTAGTAACACTGTGGCAGTGCTGCTGTGGACTGTGCAGAAGCGCCTGTGCACTGCGCGGAAGTAACTGTGCACTGTGCAGCAGTAACTGTGCATAGAAAGTCCTAGAGAGTCCTAGATAATACGAGACCATTCCTGTCTTTAAGAACCGTAGCTAGAATCCTAGAGTCCGCCATATTCGTATAGTACAGAGACGGAAGTAGAGACCATACCAAATCGTACAGTTCGTAAGACGCCTATCGTACATTTGTAACATTAGCTCCCCCTCCGCTGAAGGTCGTCCTCGACCTTAGGCATGCACGATAATGTTCTGGTTACGCTCGACGACCTCAGGACGGAAGACGTCCAAAGAGATCTGGACGAGGTCAGACACGTTACCTACTGCCCGAATACAATCCCACTGCGCCGATTCTGCCGCCGACATGCCTATAGCCTGGCGATAAGTCGTCGGGGTGCGTTCGGCCTCGATCTTGAAGGCAGGGAAATTTCCTCGACGAGCGATGACGTCGTCGATAAGGAGAGAGGCTGCCATTGTGGTCCTGACAGAAGCTTCCGGCCATCGCAGATGGTATGCGACCATGATCCGAGTGACGGAGATGCCGAAAGGATTGTTGGGGACCACGAAGATGTCGCTGTTGGAATTGACATAGCCAAGTCGATCTTCTCCGGTTCCTCGAAAGAAACCGCAGCGTCCGCGAGGTTCTTCAGCGTTCTTAGTGAGAGTCGCTGGTGGGGGAGGAGGAGGAGAGGGTGCCCTAACCGCGACCTTCAGGGCTTCGTGGAACTCCTCCTCAAGGAGCTCGTCGACCTCGTCAACCGTACTGAGCTCGAGATGCTCAAGCTCCGGGAGAAGGTCGAACGATTCCACCTCGGAGTAAGGTGAATCCGAACAAGATGAAACCAAAGAGGGGGTGGACTCCTCAGAGGTTTGTCCCCACTTGACGGCTTCTTCCTCGGGGTCTGGAGTAGCAATCTTCCATGGGTCAGTTGAGGGAACTGACCATCCTCCGACTGAACTCACGTCCGCGTCTTCATCCTCATCTACCTCGATAGACTCCGGGTAGTCATCGAGACGTTGCGGCCAGAAAATATGTCCCCAGTTATGAGTACCGTGTTGGTTGCGGAGGGGCATGAGATCCGAGAGAGCCCCCGCGATCTGGGGGTTAGCGAGCATCGAGAGTACCTTCTCTGCTCCTTGGATCACCGCCTGGTAAGCCTCGTTCGCAACCTGATCGACCTTCTTCTTCTCCGACTTGGGCGCCGACGTCCTCTTGTTATAGTTGACGAGAACTCCGTAGGACGGAGCAGCCCTGGCGAGAGAGCGGTAGACGTCGATGAGGTCCTTGACCTCAGGGAGATGAGAAATTCGAGCCTCTACGTGACTGTAGAGGTCGGGGTGGACAATGACCCAGCCGATGCGGTCGGCGAGGGTGCCTTCGTCGTTGGCCGAGACAGTGTGTCGAGGGAGGTGGTTGTAGAAAACCGTCCTCCGTTCGCGGATGAAGTTGGGGGGACGGGGAATGTTGCGTCTGGAAGCCTCAGAGAAGCGGCGACCAGTGAGATGAGTGCGAGTGTTGACCATAGTGAATATCAGAAAATGTTTAGAAAATTGGAGGGAATATTTGAGTGAGGAGTGGGTTGAGTCTTTTTACGACAATTTGTGCCTCTTCTTATAGTTGCGCAGGATTGACTGCGCATTCTTGAGATGTTTTTCTGGTTCCCAAGAATTCTCCGATGCAGGCCAACCCTTCCAAGCCACTAGGTACTGTTTTCGGGTACCTCGGGTACGGTGGCTTAGGATTGCTTCTACCTCCCATTCCTCTCCTTCCGTCGAGTCTGGAGTGGGAATCGGTGGAGGTCGGATGTAGTCTGGTCCGTGCTCCTTAGTTGTGTGGTACGGAGTAAGTAGCGCTGCGTGGAAGACTGGGTGTATCTTCCATTTCTCCGGAAGTTTTAACTTAAATGTAACCGGTCCCAAGACCTTGACGATAGCGAACGGTCCCACTCGTTTTGGAATCAACTTCCTAGAGACATATGGAAGCCTGAGGTTCTTTGTATCGAGAAGAACCTTGTCTCCGAGCTTCAGCGGAACTTGAGCAGCGGGGAGTCTTCTTGACATGGCTGCGGCGGCCTGCGCATGCGCAGCTATTGTATTCTCCCTGGCTTCCTGAAGACTTTGAAGCCTCTGCTCCGTACTTGGATGCTTTGGGGTGGTTCGGACTGTCCCAGCGGCCTCTGGCTGAAACCCGTAGAGGAGTTCAAACGGGGATTTTCCCGTGACAGAGTGTGTCCGCTGATTGTGCGCGAATTCGAATTGAGGCAGCAGTTTGGCCCAGTTCTCCGGATTGTTAGCACAGTAGAGCCGAAGTGCTAAGTCGAGTTCCTGATTGACTCGCTCCGTTTCCCCATCTGTCTGAGGATGATAGGCCGTGCTGAGTGCCGTTTCAATTCCGAGGCTGTTGTGTAATTCTTTGAATGCCTTGGAGATGAATTGCGGCCCTCGATCCGAGATGACCTTCGCAGGTAGTCCGAATCTGCGATATACATCCCTTTGCAGAATATCCATGGCTCCTTCTGCCGTAATATTCTTGGTGCAAGGGGAAAATACCGCTGCCTTGGATACATCATGGTCAACTACCACTTGGACGGCATTGAATCCATCCGACTCTGGTAGATCCGTGATATAATCCATTGTAATGGTCCGGAAAGGCCTAGTATCCCCACTGTGTCGAATGGGAATTAAGCCTGGTTTAATGGGATGCGTATTGACCTTGCTTGTTTGGCAAGCGGCGCAACCTTTGACATATTGCACAATGAATTTCCGCATGCCTGGCCACATATATTCCCGTTTAACCAGATCGTAGGTTTTCTGGACTCCTGGGTGTCCCATAATCGGTGCGTCGTGATGCATCTTGACTATATCACGATACAATTGATTATCTGGTGGAACATATACCCTGTTCTTGTACAGGAGTATTCCGTCGTCGTCGGACCAATCTTCTGGTTTGCCGAACTCTGGGCGTTTGGTAGCCTTTCCTTTTAGGGTAATGTACTCTACTACCGAGCTGTCCCGTAGCTTGCTATCGCGGATGCGCTCTTGTAGCTCAACGTTGACAGCTTTGGCAAAAAGTTCTGGTCCCAATAATACGACATCCTTGTTGTCATTTTCCCCCCCGTCATGCCCTGATCTCCGAGAAAGGGCGTCTGCTTGAGTGAGGGATTTTCCGGGTTGGTGCTTGATTACGATGTTGAACTCCGAGAGGAATAAATGCCATCGTGCCTGCCTGCGATTTAGCTTCTGCGCCGTACGGAAGTAGGTCAGATTTTTGTGATCTGATAGAATTTCTGTAGGGTGTGGGGAACCCTGCAAAAAATGCCGCCATGCTTCGAGGGCTCGAACAATGGCCAACAATTCCCTATCATAAATCTGATAGTTCCGTTCCGCAGGAGTAAAGGACTTGGACAAATAGGCACAAGGATGCCATAGTCCGTCCTCTCCTTGCTGTCGTAGTACAGCACCTGTTGCGACTTTAGAAGCATCGCACTCAATCTGAAATGGTTTCTCCGGATCCGGGATTTGCAGGATCGGTTCTTCAGTAAACCGCTTCTTGAGTGTGTCGAATGCTTTCTGACAATCAGGGGTCCACAGAAAAGGCTGGTCCTTTTTGGTTAATTCCGTGAAGGGTCGGACTATCTTTGAATAATCCCGAATGAACCGTCGGTAGAAATTACCGAACCCCAGGAATGCCTGAACCTGCTTGACTGTTTTCGGTGGTTCCCACTCGATAATTGCCTTTAGCTTTACTGGATCCATAGCGACTACCCCCGGTCGGATTATTGATCCTAGAAATTCGACTTCTTGTCTGTCGAATTCGCATTTTTCCGCTTTGAGGAATAGATCACTATCTTGAAGTCGCTGTAAAGCTCTTCGCGTCCGCTCATGGTGATCCTCGACATTGTCTGAGAATATCAGGATGTCGTCCATATAAATGACCATCCATCCTTCCTGGAGCATGTCTCGGAATAGGTCGTTCATCATGTTTTGGAATGTGGCCGGTGCATTGCACAGACCAAAAAACATGACTGTTGGTTCGAACAATCCACTGGGTGTTATAAACGCAGCTTTCCACTCATCGCCCTCCTTGATGCGCACATTATTGTACCCTGCTCGCACGTCGAGTTTGGTGAATATTGTGGCCCCCTTCAGCCGGTCAATGATGTCGCTGATGAGCGGCAAGGGATATGCGTTTTTAATAGTCCCCTCGTTAAGAGCCCTGTAGTCTTGAACAGGTCGAAGACTCCCATCTTTCTTGGTGACAAAGAAAAATGGCGAGGCTAGTGGAGACTTGGATTTTCGAATGTAGCCCTTCTCAAGGTTCTCCGCAATGAATTTGTCGAGTTCTATACGTTCCGTATAGGTCAGAGGGTAGATTTTCCTCCAAGACCCCTTGGTATGATGGTCGAAGTCCTTCTTGAATTCGATAGCATGGTCCCATGGTCTCGAGGGCGGAAATCTACTTGCTGCCTTTTTCTCAAAGACCTGTCGGTAGTCCTTTACAAAATCAGGTAGGATTTCGTCCAAGGTCTTCTCCTTCTGGTCTTTCTTCGCTGCTATAGCGATCTCCGTAGACTTATTAATCTTTCGGATTTTCTTCTTGCGGTACCATAGCTCAATGGCCCTCGAAGGATTAAATGTAAGCCTTTCGGAGTCTGGGTCTGCGTCGTCCTCGTCCGGTATAGCACGTACGAACGATACGACCAGGTCTTGATTTAGAGGTTTTACTGGGAAATTCCACAGCATCCCTTCGGGTGGGTCGTGCTCGCATTGGTATTTATGGATCTGCTGCTGCTTCTTGATAATATCCGACTTGAAAGTAATGCGTCCACTTTCCCAGTCGATATTAGGATTGTACTTGCGGATCCATGGCATGCCGAATAAGACATCGTCCCGCCCAATGTCGGCCACATACCAATTTGTTGGGAGCTTCTTCCCGTGTAGATTAAATGTCCCCTCCACCCGATGGGTAATGGTTCCCATGCTATTAACGCTATCGTCCGCGTTCCGGAAAGTCAGAGTCTTCGGTAGTCTGACTGTCGGAAGATTGTACTTGTCCACAATCTTTTTATTGACGATCACGGCATCCGCACCAGTGTCGATGAGCCCCTTGATTTCGACGGCTTTGTCCTGAACCTGCATGTAACCGGGTATCAGCAGAGCACTGCGTCTCCGCTCTGTATTGGTTACAATAGTTACATGCAGTTCCTTGGGCAAGTCAGGCGTCGAGTCTGCTTGCCTGCCTAAAAACCCGTCTCAAAATCTGTAGCCCTGAGTGCGTTAATAGAAATATTGTCCTCTTCGTCCTCTTCGTCCTCTTCGTCTGAGATCTCCTCAGACTCGTCCTCTAAGTCCTCGTCGGTAACCTGTCGTACCTTCCGACTGACGGGTTTGCCGGGCTTCTTAGGTTTAGAAGGACAGTCTCTGGAAATATGTCCCGGCTTCCTGCACCGGAAACATAGTCCCTTGTCTTGCAGCTCCTGTCTCTCCTTGACAGAGAGCTTGTTAATATCGAGCGAGTCGTCCTCGATATTAACCGTCTTGACATTCTTCCTAGTCTTCGAGGTTTTGGCCTTGCGTCCTCTACGATTAGCCAAAATCTTCTCCGTAAGGTGATAGCTATGGTCGATCTCCTTAGTCCTAGTCATCCACTCTTCAATGGTCGTCGGCGGAGGGTACAACATGGATATCTTCTTAAGTAAATATTCTGGAAGCGCATTTCTGTACAGGGCCAGTTGCGCTGCTGGGTCCAGAATTTTTCCCTTGAGAGCTAGATCCATGAACCTCGCATTGAACTCATCAACTGAAGAGTAGTCCTTGAGCTGTATTGTCGTGAGATTAACCATAGAGTCGTCCACCTCGTCTACTGGGGCAAATGCGAGCAGGAAATTCCTCTTGAAGACCGGCCAAGAGTCAAATCCTCGATAGACTCCCGGTCTAATTTCCTCTTCAGCTCGCTGAATTGTGATGTCCTTCCAGTAGTTTATATTGTCCCCTTCCATGAAGGACAGGGCCGTCGCCACCTTCGTGTAATCATTAACGAAGTCGTGGGGTCGCGCCGTGAACAACAGGAACAGTTGATTGAGGAAGGACCTGGTTTTGTCTCGGTCTCCGTTGAAGACCTCAGGGTCCTTGATCTTGCCCTTTCCGTGTCCTTGCGGCGCATTTCCTGGAGCTTCTTGCGGTTCCGGGTCTGGGTCTGGTCCTGGTGGTCCTCCTCCTGGGGAGTAGGGATCTGAAGGCTCAGGGTCAGGCCGACCTCCGGGCCTACCTGGTCCGCCTCCTCCTCCACCTCCAGAAGGATTGATAACTCCTCCAGAAATTGCCGTTGCCCGAGGGGCTGGTCCACTTGATAAAGACCCGTATCTTTCTCCTTCTGAGCCTTGCCCTTGCGGAGTGAACGCATATCTATGGGCTCCAGAAATGGACTCTCCTGTCGCTGTTCCCGACATGTACGATGGTACTGATTTTCGTACAAATTCTGGGGTTGCGCTGCGACCAGTATACTCCAATTCAGATTTAGTCTCCTCGACCTCTGTCTGAATATGCTCTTCCCTCGGTTCAGGTGTTTCTGCCTCGACCCGAGTGTCTTCTGTTTTCGGTGCAGGTACTACGACCTTAATCCGAATAGTTTCCTCGATTTTCGGTTCAGGTGCTTCGACCGTCGTCCGAAAAGTCTCGTCCTCCTTGTCCGAGTCCTCTACCTTAGGCGGTTCGGTCTCCTTTCCTTTCTCCTTGAAGGATGGACCTGATTCCTTAGGTGATTCGGAATCTTGAGGTTTTGGGGTTCCTACTCTTGAAGTCGGAAACGATCCTGACACAACTCTCGGACTATTAATCCGACCAGTAGCTTTTCCAGCAAGTAGTGGCTTCTTGACTAACGCGGGTTGTCGTCCGTGGGTGTTAGTAATATCCCGCTCTTGTGAAGAGTGTGTTAGGATTAAAGCCGATGCGTGCTTGACGTTTGGAACCTCCTTAGTGTTGTACCGAAGTGGACACCTTTCGTTGGTGCAAAAATTCCACTTGTCTACGCTTTCTCGATAGTATACGTCCCGAGCTTTGTCGGAGTTGTAGAGATGATATAACCTTGAACAACTATATGGTTCAGCTGAACTCATACACGTTGTGCTTGTCGTAGGAAAGCCTGATGTAGTTCCCTAGCTCGGAGGCAACTACGAAATTTCCTAAGATTTTCTTCGAGGTCTATATCTGCGTAGTTCTCCGGATTGAGGACCTTTGCTCGCAGGTAGTCAATCTGGTTCTGAAGATATCCCGCAAAGTTCCGTACCCTCGTTGGAGGCGTAACAGCTTGTCTTGGAATAAATTCGAGTGTCTGGATGACCTGAGTTATGTATCGATGGGCTCGTTCGAGAGTCGCGTGATATCTCCTCGTGAAGTCTTCCTGTCCTAGTACTTCCAAGTTATCTGCTATAACTCGAAGTGTATCGATCGCGTGCACCGGAAGCTGTGTTCTCCGATAGAATATCCCTGCCGTTGAGGATGCTTCTTCAACACTAGTTTCTGGAGTCGATCGATCCGAACTATCCGTTCCTGGACTCGCTCGGGTTGGAATGGGTACGCCTATTGCTACTCCTGATTCCGCCTGAATGGCCAGAGAATTCCTATATTCTCTCCACTCTTGTGTTCGCTGAAACGCGGGTTCGTGGTCCGATACTCGAGTGCTCTGACCCGACGATATTGAACCGGTACTTTCTACGTAAGGGATTGTCGAGCTAAAACCTCTTATCAAGGGGAATGGGGATCCTCTTGGCGAACTTGGGAGAGCAACTATATTCTCCGGGATCGCGAGTGGTGGTAGCCTCGGCAGTGTTTTGTTCCTTCCGTCTAGTACCCCGGGTGATTGTCGCAATGGGGGTTGTGTAGTTCCCTCCGTATTGACTATCGTCTCTCTGTACGTTACGAGCAAGAGAGGGTTCTGATGCGTTTCGTAGTCGTTGTCTTCCGACGTAGGCCTCTGCACTTTTAACAAGTGGAGGGTTAAAGCTTTCAGTCTAATGTTACGCTTTCGAGCGTGACTCTTAAACTATCAAGCCTTAAGACGTCAATGAATAGAGAGCTTGTATCTATTCAGCCACTAGCCCTAGCTTGTCGAAGATAAGCGCGTAGTAGTATTTGCAGTTGAAAGCGAGTTAACGAGCAACCAAAGTCGTATTTCGCGAAGAGACTGAAAGCTGAGGGTCGCTCTATGGCGTCGCCTCTTATATACATGTATGCAGGCCTGTAGACGGAATGTTCTAGCGTGTACATGGACTTTCTGGTGCGTAGTAGTCAGCGCTAGTCGAACCTAGTAACACTGTGGCAGTGCTGCTGTGGACTGTGCAGAAGCGCCTGTGCACTGCGCGGAAGTAACTGTGCACTGTGCAGCAGTAACTGTGCATAGAAAGTCCTAGAGAGTCCTAGATAATACGAGACCATTCCTGTCTTTAAGAACCGTAGCTAGAATCCTAGAGTCCGCCATATTCGTATAGTACAGAGACGGAAGTAGAGACCATACCAAATCGTACAGTTCGTAAGACGCCTATCGTACATTTGTAACAGCAGATATGTGAACGAACCAATGTAAATACGTGCCCGATCACTTAAGTAAGATGTGAACTTGGTTCAACTTGAATATGCTTCGAACGCGCTCTTCTTTCTCCTCCTGTCCACCTTCCCAAAGATGCCTCCCCGCCATCCATCTCCTACTTCGCATCCTCGTTGGGCAACTACTCCGCGGCGGCAAGAAAAACGACCGGCCCTGCGGGTCCCACTCTCAGAAGCTGAGGTGGCCCAGCTCTCGACCCTCATGCGGGAACGGTTCAAATGGGACAAAGAACCACGCCTCTTTCAACTCGAGGGTGTCCGAGCGCAACTAGAAGGCGTGGATATGATTGTTCAAGCGCCTACCGGTGCAGGGAAGACTGCTGTTGCTGCGGGGCCGCATGTATGGCCTTCCAGTCGGGGGAAGACAACGATTATGGTCTGTCCATTACTAGCTCTCGAAGAAGAGATGGTATGTGTCTCTCAAGTGATTCTTATGGGACATGCGCTCCGATTTGCTGGGCAAGTTCATGTCTGACCAATCTGCAGGTAGAGACCTTCAAGACCGACTTTGGTTTGAGAGCTGTCGCAGTGAATAGCGCCACGAGCACATGCACGGACACGGTTGTCAAGGTAGTGTCCAACTCCTGACGTCTCCAAAGCGGCCTTCTGCTGACGCGTTCTCACTGAAAGGAGCTCATTAATGGAGTATATCAGATTGTACTTATCTCCCCGGAGATGCTTCAGTCACCTTCTTTCGTCAATAGGGTGCTACGAAAGCCATCATTTGCCAAACGCGTACTTTCGCTTGTGATCGACGAGGCTCACTGTGTATCACACTGGGGTGCAGGCTTCCGCAAAAAGTACAACAGCCTTGGAGTCGTCCGAGCGTTCCTGCCACGCGGGACGCCTGTCATTGCAGTGACAGCTACCCTCGCCGCCCGCGTACGCCGGGATCTACATCGGGTTCTTCATTTCCCAAAAGACGGTAGCCGCTTCGTGAACATGGGAAACGACCGTCCGAATGTCACAATCATCGTCCGAGCTCTCCAGCATCCGCAGAATTCGTATGCGGATCTTGATTTTGTCATTCCCCACGACATCACGTCAGCTTCCGACATCCCGAAGACATATCTATACGTCGACAATATCCTCATCAGCAATGACATAGTCGACCACCTCTCTGCCTTAGTTACTACACGATGCCCCTCTCTCTCCTCACACCAACTCGTCCGCCCTTACAACGCCACAATGTCTCACGAGTACCGCCATCGCGCCATGGCCGCTTTCCGCTCCAACCCAGCTGCCGGTGCTACATCTGACCTGTTGGACACACCTCAAGCGCCGCCGACCGAGGACGTCATTCACGTGCTTGTATGCACGGACGCGGCAGGAATGGTATGGCAGTCTCCGTGGCACTAAATTGTCCTATCAGGTATTAACGTCGTATACACAGGGATGCAACGTGCCAGACGTCGACCTTGTTGTTCAATGGAAGCTACCAAAAACATTGTCCAATTTTGTTCAGAGAGCAGGCCGTGCGGCGCGGTCTGCAGGGTGCCAAGGACTCGCCGTGCTGCTTGTCAAGAGGTCAGCATACTCAGTCGATCTCACCCTGCCGCTGTCAGCCCTAGATGCACATAATCAAGCCAAAGCCCGAAGTGGTAAAGGAGGAGGACGGGGATCCCGCTCCGGCAGAGGGAAAGCAAACAAGGGTGCATTGCCAAAGGACTATGCCATCCATCATGGTCTGAACCGTGGTTCATCGTCGGGCACCCAAGATTCGGTTCCTACGGAGGGTACCGAGCCGCAGCTAGACATAGAAACCGAAGACGAGGGCTTGCTCGTGTTCGTGCAAACACGGCGTTGCAGACGGCAAATATGGGCCACGGTGTTTGAGAGCACGCGGAAAGGTACGTGAGAACGAGTATGCAGTTAGCGTACGAAATGGACTCATGAGTGTTACGACGCTCACTGTGTCACGGTCACCCAGTTTCCTTTTCCTCTCTCTCCCTCGTGCCTCCGTTATGCCACGTCATCCTTTCCCATGCCACGTCACCCCTTCCCACCGGTTCACACGGCTGTTGTATTACTACCCTATCACCTTCCGCCACGTCATCGCCACATCATCTGTACTCCCAGCCCTGACTCTACGTAGTTATACTGGACTCTCACGGTACGTGGCGCCTACGTGGCGCTGACGTGTCCATGTCTCTCTTCCTGTACTTAAGACCAGAGGATCCACTCGGGATCCTCAGCTCGACCTGGTTATCCATTGCCTATTCCTCTGAACCTCTACTCGACTCGAACTACTGGAGACCTCTGGTCCGATCCCTAGGACGTCGCTCGCTGTGACCGATCTAGGCTCGTCGTAACATTAGGTCGAGCTCACCAGAACCCGTCGATCTACCCAGATCTCGACACACGACACCCGCTCAAGACAGAGCGGCCCCGAACCGAACAACACGGCGTCGATACCGAAAGAATTTGCGGTTGACAAGGAAGCCAAGCTAGTCTACTACGAAGGGCAACAAGTCTTCTGGAAGAACAAGTCCTGGCACTTCACCGAAGTCCCTCTCACCTGGCGGAACTGCCTTGACATCGACCCCGACTACCGAAGACGCTACCGCGAAATATCACTTGGAGACGAACTTCCGGAGGAACCAGCGGCCACCCCGGAACCGAGAACAGAACCAGAACAACCTTCCCCGGTAGACTTCACTACTCCCAGACCAGCTCAGGCGGAGATACTCGAGGAGAGTGAACCAGAAAGCGAGAACGCTACAAGAACCTCGAACGACGACCACGACCCGGAGGGAAGCGAAGCCGCACCAGAACCCGTAGGGAAGACCCCTCAAGAAGAATCGAACCGAACTACAAACGAACCCGAAGGCCGAACCGAAGCCACGATGGCTGAAGAAAAGACGAACGAGATCAAGCTCAAGATGCCCCCAGAGTTCTCAGGGAAGCGGGGCGAAGTAGTGGAGTGGTTGCAGAAATGCTCCCTCTACCTCACGATGAACAAGAAGACCTACGCCACCGACGAAATGAAGATCGTCTTCTGCCTTATGCTGATGAACGGGGGCACCGCCGGAACCTGGGCCCGCACCTTCATTGAAGACGTAGAACGGCAGGCAGCCGACCAGAACAAGAACCGAAGACCAGGCGAAGAACGTATCGAACCCAACTACGGAACATGGGACGACTTCAAGAAGCAACTACTGGAAGCATTCGACGACATCGACCAGAAGGCCAGCGCCCGTGTGCTGCTGCGAAACCTGAAGCAAGGAAGCAAGAAAGTCGAAGACTACATCGCCGAGTTCAAGTCGATCATCTCGCGATGCGGAATCACAGAGTTCGAAGTCATTGCCGACTTCTTCTATGCTGGACTCAACCGTCCCCTTCGAGAGAAGATCTTCGGGATGTACCCCCTACCGAAGGATGCCAGTGAACTCTACCTCCGAGCCTCCACTCTTGAACAGCAGTATCACCTGGGAAGAGCATACGACGGGAAGACCTCGACCTTCCGACCTACGTACAAGCCGTACAGACCCCGACCGCAAGAACGCGACCCTGACGCCATGGATGTCGACAAGATGACGACCGAAGAACGTGAGAAGCACTACCGAGAAGGACGATGCTTCAATTGCCACCAGATAGGGCATCTAGCGCGGCAGTGCCCCAACAGAAGAACCAACGACCGTAAGAAGACGAAGCCTGCCGCCAAGGCCCGCATCACCGAGGTCGAAGAAGACGAGAGCGACGATGATGAAGACATCAAATCCATCGACGGCCAAGCGGCTGACAAGAAGCAGCTTATCGCAGCAAGGATCCGTACCGCTCTGAAGGGGCTAGAAGAAGACCAAGACGCGAAGGAAATCCTCGCAAGCTTCTCCAACGAGGGTTTTTGAAGAACCGGCGTGCCTCGACGTCACGACCGCGTACTAAGGTCCGCCGTGTAATAGTAGCGCAGACTTCTCGACAGTCTATGAGAATTCCGTTATCTATCCACGCGGACCTAAGCGTCGAAACGAAAGCCCTCATCGACACGGGAGCGGGAGAAGTATTCATGGACCACAGGTTTGCGAAAGAGCACAACTTCCCGCTCAAATCGCTGAAAGCCCCGATCCGAGTATACAACGCTGACGGAACCAGGAATGAAGCAGGCGATATCAAGAAATGCGCAGTCCTTGAAATTGAAGCTGGGAGCCACCGACACATTGTGCGGTTCCTGATTACGTCGCTAGGAAAGGAACCAATCATCCTGGGCCTGCCATGGCTGCAGCGCGTCAATGCCAACATCGACTTCACGAAAGGGACCCTCAATATCGACCCCGCCCGGGTGAACCGAACAATTGTGGAACATCTGCGTGCAATGTGGTTCCCAGATCAAGACCCCTTCACCGGAAGACCCAAGCCAGTCAAAGAAGAACCGGACGAAGAAACAGATGAAGAAGACGAAGACGCGACCGAGGAAGCATCGACCCAAGAACCAATCTACGAGAACATCGAACGAGTTACCCTCTCCGACGTGCACCCGGAAGAAGAACCCAACGACCAAGATCTGCTGATAGCTTATCTTCGCGGAGAACACGAAGCCATGATAACACCGCACGCGACAGAATGGCACGGAGATATGCCTCGACCCGGATCCCCCCTCACCACGGAACACGACTACGAACCCACGAAGATTGGACCTGGACCCACCATCGGAAGAATCCGACGAGCCCCACAAGGACTTCGATTTGCAATTGCAGCCAACGTCTGGATCCGAGCAAAGGTCAACCCCGCAATGGCACTCGCACAACAGCACCAAGCACAGGAAGAGAAGAAGACTTTCGAAGAGATGCTCCCCGAACCGTACCGAGGATATGCCGCCATCTTTGAAAAGAAGGCGTCCGAACGATTCCCACCATCACGACCCTGGGACCTGGCCATTGAACTCAAGGAAGGCTTTACCCCGAAGGACTTCAAGCGATATCAACTCACGCCCAAGGAACTCGAAGCCGAGGAAGAATTCATCCGGGAGAACCTACGAAAAGGCTACATCCGACCCTCGAACTCGCCGATGGCATCCCCATTCTTCTTCGTCGGCAAGAAAGACGGAACACTACGACCCTGCCAAGATTATCGATACCTCAACGAAGGAACCGTCCCCAACAAATACCCACTACCGCTCATATCAGAATTGGTCGACAAGCTGCGCGGAGCGAAGGTTTTCTCCAAACTGGACCTCCGGTCGGGATACAACAACGTCCGTATCAAGGACGGTGATCAATGGAAGGCCGCCTTCCGAACCAGCAAAGGGCTATACGAACCAATGGTCATGTTCTTTGGACTGCGGAACTCCCCCTCGGCTTTTCAAGCTATGATGAACGCGATCTTCGCAGACATGATCGACGAAGGATGGGTAGTGATTTACATGGACGACATACTGATCTTTTCGGCAGACCTGGACGAACACCGAAGAAGGACCTTACGTGTCCTGGAACGACTCAAAGAACACGACCTCTACCTCAAGCTAGAGAAGTGCATATTCGACGCACCAGAAGTGGAGTATCTTGGAATGATCATCAGCGAGAACCGGATCTCCATGGACCCTATCAAGATAAAGGGAATACTCGACTGGCCAGAACCGACAACCGTCAAGGACGTTCGATCATTCCTTGGATTCGGCAACTTTTACCGACGATTCATCGACCACTTCTCGGAGATCGCGCGACCGCTCAACGCGCTCACCAAGAAAGACACCAAATGGGAATGGACAACGGAATGCCAGAAGGCCTTCGACATGCTGAAGCAACGATTCGCGACGGCCCCCGTGCTGCAAATGCCCGACGTTAGCAAACCCTTTGTCGTCGAATCCGACGCCTCGCAATGGGCCACAGGGGCAGTACTCCGGCAACGAGACGCCAACGGCGACCTGCACCCGTGCGCGTATCTATCCAAAGGATTCACCGAAGCGGAACGGAACTACGAAATCTATGACCGAGAACTGCTTGGCATCATTCGAGCCCTGAAGGCCTGGCGACACTACCTCGAAGGATCAGGGCACCCGGTTATGATCCTATCCGACCACAAGAACCTCACCTACTGGCGCAACCCGCAACAACTGAACAGACGACAAGCACGATGGGCCCTCTTTCTCTCCCAGTTCGACATCCAACTCGTACACACCCCCGGCACGGCAATGGTACAATCGGATGCGCTATCCCGAAGACCCGATCACCGACAAGGATCAGAAGACGACAATACTGAACGAACCATGCTACCTGACAACCTCTTCGTACGACTAGTGGACACCCGACTGGCACCGAGGTTCCGACACTTGGCCACGCAAGACAGACTCTTTTGCGACGCACTTGCTGCCATCCAACACGACGGACCACCCCCGATCAGAAGTGCACTCACCGATTGGCAAGAACGAGATGGCTTAATCTTCTACAAGAACCGATGCTACGTACCGGCCGACGAAGCCCTGCGACGAGACCTGATCAGTCAACACCACGACTCCCCGGCAGCCGGACACCCTGGGAAATTCAAGACTCTAGAACTGATACGACGGTCATACTGGTGGCCCGGCATGTATGCCATGGTATCCCGATACGTCGAAGGCTGTGCCACATGCCAGCAGAACAAGCCAAACACACACCCGACCACCCCGCCCCCACAACCAATCCCCGCTGACGATGTTACTCGGCCATTCCAGAATGTCACGATGGATCTCATCACCGATCTCCCCGAATCCCACGGCTACGATAGTATTCTGGTCATGGTCGACCATGGCCTTACGAAGGGGGTGATTTTCGCACCATGCAAGAAGACGATCGACGCAATCGGCACAGCGGCGCTTTACCACCGGCATGTCTACCGACACTTTGGACTACCCAGCAAGATCATATCCGACCGAGGGCCACAATTCGTATCCAACGTCACTCGCGAACTAGGAAGACTCTTAGGCATCACCCTTTCCCCGTCTACCGCATATCACCCGCAGACCGACGGACAAACTGAACGAGTGAATCAAGAACTGGAAGTCTACCTCAGGATATTCTGCGAAGGCCGACCAGACGAATGGGTGGAACACCTTGTCGACGCAGAAGTCGCACACAATCAACGGACCCACTCAGCACGGAACGCATCACCATTCTACCTCATGATGGGGTACGAACCGACACTGATTCCTATCGCATACCCCAAGACCAACACCCCGACAGTACAAGAACGGCTAGTGAACCTCCAGAAGGCCCGAGACGAAGCCCTAGCAGCCCACGAGCTAGCCCGACACGTCATACGCGACAGGTTCAAGGGAAAGTTCGTCCAATTCAAGAAAGGACAGAAGGTCTGGCTCGAAGGGAAGAACCTCAAGCTCGCTTACGCATCCCGGAAACTCGCACCCAAACGGGAAGGCCCCTTTGTCATCACCGAAGTACTTGGACCCGTGACCTATCGGCTGGAGCTGCCGAAACACTGGAAGGTACACCCCGTGTTCCACGCATGCTTCCTCACCCCATACAAGGAAAACGACACCCACGGACCGAACTACACGAGGCCACCACCTGACCTTATCGACGGAGAAGAAGAATATGAGGTCGAAGCGATCGTCGGACACAAGACCACACGAGGCGGAATCCGCTACCAAATCAAGTGGAAAGGCTACTCCAGCGCCGAGAACACATGGGAACCCGAGTCCGCTCTAATTCCGAACGCCAAGGAAATCCTCCAGCGGTATAAAAGGGCGAAGAAGCTGCTGTAATCTGCAATGCTCTCTCTCGCCATCCTCTTCGCCATCTACTGCCTCACCCTCCTCGCTATCACCCTCCTCTTTCTCTGGTATATCCTCCGCGACCTCTTCAACCGCATCATCGAGCACACTCTCCACAGCCGTGACTACCCATCTCGATCAGCGTGGGGATCGTGAAGCCCATGATCATCGCGCTCTTCACCTGCATGACCCTCGGCTACCTCCTTGCCCTTGCCTTCATCGCCACTCACCTGCGCCTCTCCATCAACATCCTCGAAATTGCTCTCGAACACCGTGACCCTCTCGACCCCGCAAACGACAAGCTTGACCAGGCCGACCGCACCCTCAATAACTCCAGCTGGGACGAGTAGAATGGGCCGCCCCCTCTATAGCACCCAAGTCGCTGACGACAATGCAAGCGACCAGGAAAACCAACAGCCGCTACCCATTCCTCCCCCACTCGCCAGACGCCTCTCGTCGCCCCCACCGGAATACACCTCTAGGTCACCATCGCCCGCCTCCTCGACGTCGGACCTCAGCACGGTCGGTGCCGAAGACTCTCATCTGGTAGACCACTCCCGGCACCCCGACGTCAACCAGTTGCTCCGTGCGCTCCTCACCAACCCTACCCCGGTCGTCAATGCCACCGAGCGAGGCTTGCAGTACTTCCTTAGAGAGTATCGATGCCTCTACAACGAGCAACGGGAACTGGACGCACTGGAAGGGAACCTTGTTGACGCAGCTGACATCGCAGAGGACGCTCTAGACGCTCTTCATGAGGCGTTTGGTGAAGAAGAGGAGCAACGGCAAGTCTCGGACTACGACATCGCAGAACGGCAGGCGCGCGCCCTCGAAAACGTCGGGCACCATGCCCACGAGTTACGGAGGTTGGCAAGACACTCTTTGAACACCACTCGACGGCTCGCCCGGACCACGCGCACGTGGAGGAACTTCCTCATACAAACATTTGAACTCCCCGCATTCCGTGCAAGGATGGCGCCACTGGCCTCGGTCATCAACGACGCGGCCCCACCTCCCAGAGAACTCCCAGCTGCGGCAAGAAGAGTACCCGGCGAAGCCCGACGCCAAGGGACCTATCTGCCCTTGTTCCACACCAGAGTCTCCGCAGGAAGCCGTCGGCCCCGTGATCCATCCCCCGACGAGCGTAACGTAAGAGCTCGAAGAGACACCTCACCCGCCCCAATGGACGCTTCGCCAGCCCGACCTGAGTCCCCGCCGTCCCTCCACCCTATTGGCCGCAGCTGCCTAGTCTGTGGGTCACCCGATCACGAGTACCTGTGGTGCAGAGACTGGCGATGTGTCTGGTGTCGCGCCACCGCCCCTGGCCATCACCCGTGGGAGTGCCCTCTGCGCCCAGAAGACATGGACGAGCGGTTTACGAGTTGAGCTGGATATTCCGCTGATGGAACAGCGTAGAAGCATACGAAGGGGGTAATGTTACGACGCTCACTGTGTCACGGTCACCCAGTTTCCTTTTCCTCTCTCTCCCTCGTGCCTCCGTTATGCCACGTCATCCTTTCCCATGCCACGTCACCCCTTCCCACCGGTTCACACGGCTGTTGTATTACTACCCTATCACCTTCCGCCACGTCATCGCCACATCATCTGTACTCCCAGCCCTGACTCTACGTAGTTATACTGGACTCTCACGGTACGTGGCGCCTACGTGGCGCTGACGTGTCCATGTCTCTCTTCCTGTACTTAAGACCAGAGGATCCACTCGGGATCCTCAGCTCGACCTGGTTATCCATTGCCTATTCCTCTGAACCTCTACTCGACTCGAACTACTGGAGACCTCTGGTCCGATCCCTAGGACGTCGCTCGCTGTGACCGATCTAGGCTCGTCGTAACAATGAGCGGCTGATAGAGTTAACGCCCGGAGTCGCATGCTGCGATATCTGTGACCCATCGGTCTTCCAGCGCGTCCATCCAGGAGCTCTCACTCCCACCTCCAAACCACGCATGCGGGCTCGCGGGCGTCCAGATTACAATGCGCAATCTTCAATCTACAAATGGCGCAAGGACGTCTACCTGCGCGACCATCAGAATACTCAGCTGGACACCTCGGCCATCCTCGACGTTGCCACCATCAGCACACTGACCAGTCATGGCCCTCTTACCCACGCCCAGGTCGCCTCACTTCTCCAGGACTCATGGATCTGGTGGGCACGGTATGGCTCTGAGTGTTACAAATGTACGATAGGCGTCTTACGAACTGTACGATTTGGTATGGTCTCTACTTCCGTCTCTGTACTATACGAATATGGCGGACTCTAGGATTCTAGCTACGGTTCTTAAAGACAGGAATGGTCTCGTATTATCTAGGACTCTCTAGGACTTTCTATGCACAGTTACTGCTGCACAGTGCACAGTTACTTCCGCGCAGTGCACAGGCGCTTCTGCACAGTCCACAGCAGCACTGCCACAGTGTTACTAGGTTCGACTAGCGCTGACTACTACGCACCAGAAAGTCCATGTACACGCTAGAACATTCCGTCTACAGGCCTGCATACATGTATATAAGAGGCGACGCCATAGAGCGACCCTCAGCTTTCAGTCTCTTCGCGAAATACGACTTTGGTTGCTCGTTAACTCGCTTTCAACTGCAAATACTACTACGCGCTTATCTTCGACAAGCTAGGGCTAGTAGCTGAATAGATACAAGCTCTCTATTCATTGACGTCTTAAGGCTTGATAGTTTAAGAGTCACGCTCGAAAGCGTAACATTAGACTGAAAGCTTTAACCCTCCACTTGTTAAAAGTGCAGAGGCCTACGTCGGAAGACAACGACTACGAAACGCATCAGAACTCTCTCTTGCTCGTAACGTACAGAGAGACGATAGTCAATACGGAGGGAACTACACAACCCCCATTGCGACAATCACCCAGGGTACTAGGCGGAAGGAACAAAACACTGCCGAGCTTACCACCACTCGCGATCCCGGAGAATATAGTTGCTCTCCCAAGATCGCCAGGAGGATCCCCATTCCCCTTGATAAGAGGTTTTAGCTCGACAATCCCTTACGTAGAAAGTACCAGTTCGACATCGTCGGGTCGGAGCACTCGAGTATCGGAACAAGAACCCGCGTTTCAGAGAACAGACGAGTGGAGAGAATATAGGAATTCTCTGGCCATTCAGGCGGAATCAGGAGTAGCAATAGGCGTACCCATTCCAACCCGAGCGAGTCCAGGAACGGATAGTTCGGATCGATCGACTCCAGAAACTAGTGTTGAAGAAGCATCCTCAACGACAGGGATATTCTATCGGAGAACACAGCTTCCAGTGCACGCGATCGATACACTTCGAGTTATAGCAGATAACTTGGAAGTACTAGGACAGGAGGACTTCACGAGGAGATATCACGCGACTCTCGAACGAGCCCATCGATACATAACTCAGGTCATCCAGACACTCGAATTTATTCCAAGACAAGCTGTTACACCTCCAACGAGGGTACGGAACTTTGCGGGATATCTTCAGAATCAGATTGACTACCTGCGAGCAAAGGTCCTCAATCCGGAGAACTACGCAGATATAGACCTCGAAGAAAATCTTAGGAAATTTCGTAGTTGCCTCCGAGCTAGGGAACTACATCAGGCTTTCCTACGACAAGCACAACGTGTATGAGTTCAGCTGAACCATATAGTTGTTCAAGGTTATATCATCTCTACAACTCCGACAAAGCTCGGGACGTATACTATCGAGAAAGCGTAGACAAGTGGAATTTTTGCACCAACGAAAGGTGTCCACTTCGGTACAACACTAAGGAGGTTCCAAACGTCAAGCACGCATCGGCTTTAATCCTAACACACTCTTCACAAGAGCGGGATATTACTAACACCCACGGACGACAACCCGCGTTAGTCAAGAAGCCACTACTTGCTGGAAAAGCTACTGGTCGGATTAATAGTCCGAGAGTTGTGTCAGGATCGTTTCCGACTTCAAGAGTAGGAACCCCAAAACCTCAAGAATCCGAATCACCTAAGGAATCAGGTCCATCCTTCAAGGAGAAAGGAAAGGAGACCGAACCGCCTAAGGTAGAAGACTCGGACAAGGAGGACGAGACTTTTCGGACGACGGTCGAAGCACCTGAACCGAAAATCGAAGAAACTATTCGGATTAAGGTCGTAGTACCTGCACCGAAAACAGAAGACACTCGGGTCGAGGCAGAAACACCTGAACCGAGGGAAGAGCATATTCAGACAGAGGTCGAGGAGACTAAATCTGAATTGGAGTATACTGGTCGCAGCGCAACCCCAGAATTTGTACGAAAATCAGTACCATCGTACATGTCGGGAACAGCGACAGGAGAGTCCATTTCTGGAGCCCATAGATATGCGTTCACTCCGCAAGGGCAAGGCTCAGAAGGAGAAAGATACGGGTCTTTATCAAGTGGACCAGCCCCTCGGGCAACGGCAATTTCTGGAGGAGTTATCAATCCTTCTGGAGGTGGAGGAGGAGGCGGACCAGGTAGGCCCGGAGGTCGGCCTGACCCTGAGCCTTCAGATCCCTACTCCCCAGGAGGAGGACCACCAGGACCAGACCCAGACCCGGAACCGCAAGAAGCTCCAGGAAATGCGCCGCAAGGACACGGAAAGGGCAAGATCAAGGACCCTGAGGTCTTCAACGGAGACCGAGACAAAACCAGGTCCTTCCTCAATCAACTGTTCCTGTTGTTCACGGCGCGACCCCACGACTTCGTTAATGATTACACGAAGGTGGCGACGGCCCTGTCCTTCATGGAAGGGGACAATATAAACTACTGGAAGGACATCACAATTCAGCGAGCTGAAGAGGAAATTAGACCGGGAGTCTATCGAGGATTTGACTCTTGGCCGGTCTTCAAGAGGAATTTCCTGCTCGCATTTGCCCCAGTAGACGAGGTGGACGACTCTATGGTTAATCTCACGACAATACAGCTCAAGGACTACTCTTCAGTTGATGAGTTCAATGCGAGGTTCATGGATCTAGCTCTCAAGGGAAAAATTCTGGACCCAGCAGCGCAACTGGCCCTGTACAGAAATGCGCTTCCAGAATATTTACTTAAGAAGATATCCATGTTGTACCCTCCGCCGACGACCATTGAAGAGTGGATGACTAGGACTAAGGAGATCGACCATAGCTATCACCTTACGGAGAAGATTTTGGCTAATCGTAGAGGACGCAAGGCCAAAACCTCGAAGACTAGGAAGAATGTCAAGACGGTTAATATCGAGGACGACTCGCTCGATATTAACAAGCTCTCTGTCAAGGAGAGACAGGAGCTGCAAGACAAGGGACTATGTTTCCGGTGCAGGAAGCCGGGACATATTTCCAGAGACTGTCCTTCTAAACCTAAGAAGCCCGGCAAACCCGTCAGTCGGAAGGTACGACAGGTTACCGACGAGGACTTAGAGGACGAGTCTGAGGAGATCTCAGACGAAGAGGACGAAGAGGACGAAGAGGACAATATTTCTATTAACGCACTCAGGGCTACAGATTTTGAGACGGGTTTTTAGGCAGGCAAGCAGACTCGACGCCTGACTTGCCCAAGGAACTGCATGTAACTATTGTAACCAATACAGAGCGGAGACGCAGTGCTCTGCTGATACCCGGTTACATGCAGGTTCAGGACAAAGCCGTCGAAATCAAGGGGCTCATCGACACTGGTGCGGATGCCGTGATCGTCAATAAAAAGATTGTGGACAAGTACAATCTTCCGACAGTCAGACTACCGAAGACTCTGACTTTCCGGAACGCGGACGATAGCGTTAATAGCATGGGAACCATTACCCATCGGGTGGAGGGGACATTTAATCTACACGGGAAGAAGCTCCCAACAAATTGGTATGTGGCCGACATTGGGCGGGACGATGTCTTATTCGGCATGCCATGGATCCGCAAGTACAATCCTAATATCGACTGGGAAAGTGGACGCATTACTTTCAAGTCGGATATTATCAAGAAGCAGCAGCAGATCCATAAATACCAATGCGAGCACGACCCACCCGAAGGGATGCTGTGGAATTTCCCAGTAAAACCTCTAAATCAAGACCTGGTCGTATCGTTCGTACGTGCTATACCGGACGAGGACGACGCAGACCCAGACTCCGAAAGGCTTACATTTAATCCTTCGAGGGCCATTGAGCTATGGTACCGCAAGAAGAAAATCCGAAAGATTAATAAGTCTACGGAGATCGCTATAGCAGCGAAGAAAGACCAGAAGGAGAAGACCTTGGACGAAATCCTACCTGATTTTGTAAAGGACTACCGACAGGTCTTTGAGAAAAAGGCAGCAAGTAGATTTCCGCCCTCGAGACCATGGGACCATGCTATCGAATTCAAGAAGGACTTCGACCATCATACCAAGGGGTCTTGGAGGAAAATCTACCCTCTGACCTATACGGAACGTATAGAACTCGACAAATTCATTGCGGAGAACCTTGAGAAGGGCTACATTCGAAAATCCAAGTCTCCACTAGCCTCGCCATTTTTCTTTGTCACCAAGAAAGATGGGAGTCTTCGACCTGTTCAAGACTACAGGGCTCTTAACGAGGGGACTATTAAAAACGCATATCCCTTGCCGCTCATCAGCGACATCATTGACCGGCTGAAGGGGGCCACAATATTCACCAAACTCGACGTGCGAGCAGGGTACAATAATGTGCGCATCAAGGAGGGCGATGAGTGGAAAGCTGCGTTTATAACACCCAGTGGATTGTTCGAACCAACTGTCATGTTTTTTGGTCTGTGCAATGCACCGGCCACATTCCAAAACATGATGAACGACCTATTCCGAGACATGCTCCAGGAAGGATGGATGGTCATTTATATGGACGACATCCTGATATTCTCAGACAATGTCGAGGATCACCATGAGCGGACGCGAAGAGCTTTACAGCGACTTCAAGATAGTGATCTATTCCTCAAAGCGGAAAAATGCGAATTCGACAGACAAGAAGTCGAATTTCTAGGATCAATAATCCGACCGGGGGTAGTCGCTATGGATCCAGTAAAGCTAAAGGCAATTATCGAGTGGGAACCACCGAAAACAGTCAAGCAGGTTCAGGCATTCCTGGGGTTCGGTAATTTCTACCGACGGTTCATTCGGGATTATTCAAAGATAGTCCGACCCTTCACGGAATTAACCAAAAAGGACCAGCCTTTTCTGTGGACCCCTGATTGTCAGAAAGCATTCGACACACTCAAGAAGCGGTTTACTGAAGAACCGATCCTGCAAATCCCGGATCCGGAGAAACCATTTCAGATTGAGTGCGATGCTTCTAAAGTCGCAACAGGTGCTGTACTACGACAGCAAGGAGAGGACGGACTATGGCATCCTTGTGCCTATTTGTCCAAGTCCTTTACTCCTGCGGAACGGAACTATCAGATTTATGATAGGGAATTGTTGGCCATTGTTCGAGCCCTCGAAGCATGGCGGCATTTTTTGCAGGGTTCCCCACACCCTACAGAAATTCTATCAGATCACAAAAATCTGACCTACTTCCGTACGGCGCAGAAGCTAAATCGCAGGCAGGCACGATGGCATTTATTCCTCTCGGAGTTCAACATCGTAATCAAGCACCAACCCGGAAAATCCCTCACTCAAGCAGACGCCCTTTCTCGGAGATCAGGGCATGACGGGGGGGAAAATGACAACAAGGATGTCGTATTATTGGGACCAGAACTTTTTGCCAAAGCTGTCAACGTTGAGCTACAAGAGCGCATCCGCGATAGCAAGCTACGGGACAGCTCGGTAGTAGAGTACATTACCCTAAAAGGAAAGGCTACCAAACGCCCGGAGTTCGGCAAACCAGAAGATTGGTCCGACGACGACGGAATACTCCTGTACAAGAACAGGGTATATGTTCCACCAGATAATCAATTGTATCGTGATATAGTCAAGATGCATCACGACGCACCGATTATGGGACACCCAGGAGTCCAGAAAACCTACGATCTGGTTAAACGGGAATATATGTGGCCAGGCATGCGGAAATTCATTGTGCAATATGTCAAAGGTTGCGCCGCTTGCCAAACAAGCAAGGTCAATACGCATCCCATTAAACCAGGCTTAATTCCCATTCAACACAGTGGGGATACTAGGCCTTTCCGGACCATTACAATGGATTATATCACGGATCTACCAGAGTCGGATGGATTCAATGCCGTCCAAGTGGTAGTTGACCATGATGTATCCAAGGCAGCGGTATTTTCCCCTTGCACCAAGAATATTACGGCAGAAGGAGCCATGGATATTCTGCAAAGGGATGTATATCGCAGATTCGGACTACCTGCGAAGGTCATCTCGGATCGAGGGCCGCAATTCATCTCCAAGGCATTCAAAGAATTACACAACAGCCTCGGAATTGAAACGGCACTCAGCACGGCCTATCATCCTCAGACAGATGGGGAAACGGAGCGAGTCAATCAGGAACTCGACTTAGCACTTCGGCTCTACTGTGCTAACAATCCGGAGAACTGGGCCAAACTGCTGCCTCAATTCGAATTCGCGCACAATCAGCGGACACACTCTGTCACGGGAAAATCCCCGTTTGAACTCCTCTACGGGTTTCAGCCAGAGGCCGCTGGGACAGTCCGAACCACCCCAAAGCATCCAAGTACGGAGCAGAGGCTTCAAAGTCTTCAGGAAGCCAGGGAGAATACAATAGCTGCGCATGCGCAGGCCGCCGCAGCCATGTCAAGAAGACTCCCCGCCGCTCAAGTTCCGCTGAAGCTCGGAGACAAGGTTCTTCTCGATACAAAGAACCTCAGGCTTCCATATGTCTCTAGGAAGTTGATTCCAAAACGAGTGGGACCGTTTGCTATCGTCAAGGTCTTGGGACCGGTTACATTTAAGTTAAAACTTCCGGAGAAATGGAAGATACACCCAGTCTTCCACGCAGCGCTACTTACTCCGTACCACACAACTAAGGAGCACGGACCAGACTACATCCGACCTCCACCGATTCCCACTCCAGACTCGACGGAAGGAGAGGAGTGGGAGGTAGAAGCAATCCTAAGCCACCGTACCCGAGGTACCCGAAAACAGTACCTAGTGGCTTGGAAGGGTTGGCCTGCATCGGAGAATTCTTGGGAACCAGAAAAACATCTCAAGAATGCGCAGTCAATCCTGCGCAACTATAAGAAGAGGCACAAATTGTCGTAAAAAGACTCAACCCACTCCTCACTCAAATATTTCCTCCAATTTTCTAAACATTTTCTGATATTCACTATGGTCAACACTCGCACTCATCTTACTGGTCGCCGCTTCTCTGAGGCTTCCAGACGCAACATTCCCCGTCCCCCCAACTTCATCCGCGAACGGAGGACGGTTTTCTACAACCACCTCCCTCGACACACTGTCTCGGCCAACGACGAAGGCACCCTCGCCGACCGCATCGGCTGGGTCATTGTCCACCCCGACCTCTACAGTCACGTAGAGGCTCGAATTTCTCATCTCCCTGAGGTCAAGGACCTCATCGACGTCTACCGCTCTCTCGCCAGGGCTGCTCCGTCCTACGGAGTTCTCGTCAACTATAACAAGAGGACGTCGGCGCCCAAGTCGGAGAAGAAGAAGGTCGATCAGGTTGCGAACGAGGCTTACCAGGCGGTGATCCAAGGAGCAGAGAAGGTACTCTCGATGCTCGCTAACCCCCAGATCGCGGGGGCTCTCTCGGATCTCATGCCCCTCCGCAACCAACACGGTACTCATAACTGGGGACATATTTTCTGGCCGCAACGTCTCGATGACTACCCGGAGTCTATCGAGGTAGATGAGGATGAAGACGCGGACGTGAGTTCAGTCGGAGGATGGTCAGTTCCCTCAACTGACCCATGGAAGATTGCTACTCCAGACCCCGAGGAAGAAGCCGTCAAGTGGGGACAAACCTCTGAGGAGTCCACCCCCTCTTTGGTTTCATCTCGCTCGGATTCACCTTACTCCGAGGTGGAATCGTTCGACCTTCTCCCGGAGCTTGAGCATCTCGAGCTCAGTACGGTTGACGAGGTCGACGAGCTCCTTGAGGAGGAGTTCCACGAAGCCCTGAAGGTCGCGGTTAGGGCACCCTCTCCTCCTCCTCCCCCACCAGCGACTCTCACTAAGAACGCTGAAGAACCCCGCGGACGCTACGGTTTCTTTCGAGGAACCGGAGAAGATCGACTTGGCTATGTCAATTCCAACAGCGACATCTTCGTGGTCCCCAACAATCCTTTCGGCATCTCCGTCACTCGGATCATGGTCGCATACCATCTGCGATGGCCGGAAGCTTCTGTCAGGACCACAATGGCAGCCTCTCTCCTTATCGACGACGTCATCGCTCGTCGAGGAAATTTCCCTGCCTTCAAGATCGAGGCCGAACGCACCCCGACGACTTATCGCCAGGCTATAGGCATGTCGGCGGCAGAATCGGCGCAGTGGGATTGTATTCGGGCAGTAGGTAACGTGTCTGACCTCGTCCAGATCTCTTTGGACGTCTTCCGTCCTGAGGTCGTCGAGCGTAACCAGAACATTATCGTGCATGCCTAAGGTCGAGGACGACCTTCAGCGGAGGGGGAGCTAATGTTACAAATGTACGATAGGCGTCTTACGAACTGTACGATTTGGTATGGTCTCTACTTCCGTCTCTGTACTATACGAATATGGCGGACTCTAGGATTCTAGCTACGGTTCTTAAAGACAGGAATGGTCTCGTATTATCTAGGACTCTCTAGGACTTTCTATGCACAGTTACTGCTGCACAGTGCACAGTTACTTCCGCGCAGTGCACAGGCGCTTCTGCACAGTCCACAGCAGCACTGCCACAGTGTTACTAGGTTCGACTAGCGCTGACTACTACGCACCAGAAAGTCCATGTACACGCTAGAACATTCCGTCTACAGGCCTGCATACATGTATATAAGAGGCGACGCCATAGAGCGACCCTCAGCTTTCAGTCTCTTCGCGAAATACGACTTTGGTTGCTCGTTAACTCGCTTTCAACTGCAAATACTACTACGCGCTTATCTTCGACAAGCTAGGGCTAGTAGCTGAATAGATACAAGCTCTCTATTCATTGACGTCTTAAGGCTTGATAGTTTAAGAGTCACGCTCGAAAGCGTAACACTGAGCTTGCTGATCTCGTAACCTCCCTCGACATCGTCCATCGGCCCATCAAGAAAGCCACATCATCGACTCAGAACTCGACTGCCACACAGCGCCAAATCTCGAATACAGCTGGACAGGGAGCAGAAGAGCTTAGTGTCCCTGCCACGGTAGGTGCTGAACGCGCTATCGCATCATCCAAGGCAAACGTACGTCCTGCGACCTCCGAAGACCTCAGTATGCCCTCTGTGAAGAGGGCCCGGCTTGCAGAAGCAGATGGGGACGCTGCGGGCGCGGCACCAGAGGTACGCACCATCTAGTCAACTGTCCAGACCTCTGTCCATTCTCGACGCTGATGCGATTTGCCTGCAGCAGTCCTACTCAACTGCCTCAACACCAACCACACCCCGAGCCTCCCACACCTCTTATCCCTACCCCTGTCCCTCAGCCTCAGGAACTTCGAGTACGCAGTATTCTCGTAGTACGCCGGCATCAACCATGCCTACGATGGCGCCGCCCGCTTACCCACCCTCACATACAACACCGTCCGCTCGTTACCCACCAACTCTGCCCTACCAGTGGCCACCATACCCTGGATGGGCTCCCGCGTATGGGTACTACGCGCCTACTCCCGCGCCTGCTTCCTCGGCTGCACCTCACTACGTATATCCATATCCTCGGCATCAACTTCCAACAACGCCCACACCAGCGTCAACTCAGTCATCTTCCTCACGTTCTGTGAGCGGCTCTCAACCCTATACGACACAGTGGTCGCCATTTCCCTATCAAGGTTTGGAATTATTGCCTCACCCGAGATGAACTCCATCTGACCGACGTGCAGGTGGGCATGGAATGCAACAGTGACTAGTAGTACCCTCAGCGACGAGCAAATGGGAGCATTTAACCTTCGTTCTCTTCATTCTTGGCATGCAGCATACTTCAATTGTACGTTCTCAATGTACAGAGCAGTGACTATCATGAAGTACGGCTATATTGAGACCAGACCTCACCGAGCGCGCTGTGTATATTAGTGAGGCGAGTCGTTCATTTCCCAAGTCCGTTTTCACACGGGTACCCCCCCTTAGCGCGCGCCCAGTTTGCCCAGTCGGTAGAACGCAGTTCGCCTTTTCGTTCTCCGCTCCCCCGTTAAGGCGATCCCCACGTGCGTTCTACCAACTGGGTACGAGTCTAAGTACGAGCCTCTGGTTTTCGAATTTGTCAGCCGCAAGTTGATCTCCGACGACGCGTCAAGATCTATACACCGGCGCCTACTTCACGTCGCGTCGATGTACTGGAGAACTTCGAATTCATACTACTCAGCTACATTGTCTGCTACATTGTACTATGCCCCTCTAATGGACGACACTTCTCAGCCAGATCAGAGAGCCTACTATACATTTAGCTCTTCCGATGAGCAAGCCCTATGCCGCCGGATTATCCTTGATGAACTAGGCTACCCCCCTCATGACTAAAGGAAAGCAAGTACAATACTTAGCTTATCCTGAGAGGTGTGATATTTGCGTGGTCGGGACGGGGGCGGTGGCGTGGAGTACAGCATCGGATCGTTTTCGTCGTGTTTGCGCTTACAAGGGCGCAGTAGTGGAGCCTGGGGGTACACGGAGGGAACTAAGGGTAACGGGGAATGACGGTGGATGTTCAACACAGTAGAGAGACGTCGGGGATGTAACGGCGTCATGGGATAGCTATATGGATTAGTTTCTGCAGAGTGACCCGTCGCGAGGATTGTCTGATTGAAGACAGTACTCGGCGCGAATGATTGAACAGGCGAGCATGGTGTGAGGGTTGGCGACGTAAAGGAGGGCCGGCTGGCAGTGGGGGACGGAGAGCTGGTGGTCGCAGACAGGTAGGGTTCATCCTTGCTTCGGAAGTACAAGTCCTGCGTCGGTAGAGCCCACACGTCTCGATGGTAAGTTGAACTCGCAGCTTCCAAGGATACGGATGACGAAGGGTTTCGACCAGGAGTAGAGGTAGGGAACCGCCCAATGAAGGGCTGAGCAGCAGATGCCTACAACGGGCGTGGTTCGTCCTGAGAGAGGCTAAGCCCACTGCAGAGGCTTCATCGGCCCATCGAAAGGCATAGCGAAATCCTAGAGGTGGACGCTAAGTAGCATATAGTAGTGGCAGCCTGGCAGGAGCGCAGAGCTCTCAGCATCTCAGCATCGAGCGGTTGCAGCAGAACCGGAATGGCGCTAAGCCCTATTTAGAAGTTGCCATATAGGGTATCTCTCAATCGGGCAGTCGCTGTTTATGGTAGCATCGGATCACTCGGCATCTCTGATGTGGGACCCTCCAGTAAGGTGAGCGCGTTTGAAAGCAGACGTGTATGTGGTACACATTCATCGTCTGCCTAGGGGAGACAATATTCTGGGTAGTCGTTTGGCACCTGAGCTGGAGACCGTACGGTGTGAATACGAGTGATCGAGCCGAAACTGAGGTCTCTTGTAAGCACCATGCCCGGGTGGAAGTCTGGGTGGGGACTAGCCGTTAGTATCGACATCGTGATTGAGCTTCAAACTTGCAGGTGCGATGTAGAGTTTCCCAAATTCCGGCTTCTTTTTGGCCGAACCCTTAGGGCAGATAAACGGGAGGATCAGATCAGAATTCAAGGGTGGGCGGTCTTGGAGAGAGCCATCGGTGACCTTCTCCGCACTACCAGCGTCAATGGTCAAGTAAGCATAGCGATAGACGTTGAGCATGCATTGCAGCTCGCGGTGTTTGTCCTCCTGCGAATCCTGAACGATGCACAATCTGTCAACCCAAAGAAAGTCGACTCCCAACTGGTGCGTGAGGATGATAGCGTCGCGAATGGTTCTAGGCAGTGTCTCGAAGTCTATACCGGTTTCGTACGATGATAGATTGGCCTTAGTCTTGCGGTGGGACTGGTCCTCGCCCCACACGTAACTGAGTGCGACATAGGTTGGGAAAGTTCCTGACGAGGAAATGATGCGGGGCCGGCGTGGATCGCGGCAATCGATGAGTCGGCTTGGTTGGTGAGCTGACTTGAAGCCGTCGCGACCAGCTGAGATTGCCCTGCATCGCTCATGATCACGCATACACCCTTGGATGTACGCCTTCGCCAAAGCCAAGGTACGCGGAGAGCCCACGTCCGGAAGACGAGGTCGCCGCGGAATGTACGCCGCTGCCGGATCATCTGAGAGGCCACACCCGAGCGTCAGCATAAATCCTTTATTGCTCTGCTGTGAGGAACCGGGGCGTTCGTCATACCTAGGGTAGTGTATGCTACCAGGTCATTCCAACGAGCGACCTTGACATCGTTCAGAAGAAGCCTGAATGTCAGTCCATCCTCGCCTGTTCCAAGCCCAACTCGGACCCTCAAGGAACGAGTAGGCCACTTGATCAACTGCTGTTCACGGCATCGTTTCAAGAGAAATAGACACCACTTGCAACCAAACGATGCGCGACACAACAAAGCGGCTGGAGACACATCATACACGTATCCTCCGGCCCACTCAGAGCCCAATCCGACATGACTTGTGGTGTCTATCACGGGTGATTCGAGGGTACCCATTCGCGCCGCGATTGGACCTCGCCAGCAAGGAGGGCAAATGGAAGATGGCCAATACGGAGACATTTTCTAGGTAGGAATCTGCGGGGCGTGAGATGAGAACGTACACGGTGGGAGGAGTTGCGGAGGCTTGGGCTGGGTAAGAATTGTGAGGAGATAGTTAGGAGATGAGCTCAAGCGCAGCATCAACGCGTTAGCCGGCGATACAGTAGCGCTCGTAAGTAGATATTGCACGCCGGGTCGCGGAACACTTGCGTCCTCTCTACCCATGCATTTTTGTCCCAAAGAACGTAGCATTCGTTATAGTGCTATCATGATATCCGACATACGTCAACGCGAAGATTTTCTGCAAAGCAATGAGGAACACGGATGAAGAGTGGACTCTGGGGTAAATGTACTGCCACCAAATCATCCTGTCCACTTGCACAAGATGCTGGCCCGGAGGTGCCCGCCCAGCCAACGAGATGCATATGGGAATGGAGACATGAGGGCATGGACAGTGGAGAGACTACGCTAAAGCTGACATAGATCGATCACCAACGTCCACGACGTCCTCCACCTGGGCCTTGATAAGGACCGTAGTCCGGAGGGGGTCGCCCACCTGCTAAAGCCCGGATTTAGTATCACTGTCGTCTTAACAGACATATAAGATGCATACCTGGTCGGGGAGCCGGCGGAGGTGAACGCGCTCTAGTCGACGAGGTGGCAGGGATGACCGCATTGCGGAACACCTGCATGAGATCATCGGTGCGGAAGACAGGGCCTAGGAATCCAAGTGTTGTTGGTACTAATCGGCAGCTATATAGTGGAGAATGCACTCACCATCGAACGCGCTCGCCGCGGGCAGCATGCCGATGAACCAAGACAGCACGTTAGGTAGCACAACACCTTTGTCTTCCTCTCTGTCTTCCTTGAAGTTCCGCCTTGGCGGAGGGCCTTCACGCTCACGCTCCCTCTCCCACGCCGGCGAGCCATGGCGACGGCGAGGTCCGTCCCGCCCGTCTCGCCAGTCGCGATCACGCTCTCGGACAGGACTAGTAGGACGCTGTCGTTTAGATGGGTAATCACCCCGACTCTCGTCACGCCTGCGGTGCTCAGGCGATGCCGCTCTCTTTGATGCACTCGGCGCTGGAGGCGTCTCCTTCTGCTGCTGAGTGGACGCCATAATCGTCTGCAGTGTGTCTGCGCGAGCCAACAATCCGCTGCCATTTGCACGCGCTGGCTGTCTTCCGATGACGAATCCCAGGTCACGCACCGCGATAGCGTCGATGTTCAGGTACTTGTGACGCTCGGCGAACCGCTTGATGGGAGGATCTGCGTGGCGAGTGAGGATTACCTCAATAAACTTGAGGTTATATGACGTACCGTTGGGGTATACCTCTGAGATGCGCTTCTCAAGCTTCTGAGCCGCGGCAAGATCGCCATATTGATACTCATACCGCGCCCATCGCTCCCACAAGGGACGGGCCTTTTCAGGAGCGAACGTCCCAATCACACGCTCAAACAGGGCTCGCGCATCTGAGACGAGGCACCGTCAGCCAGAACTCGATGTACAGGTGCGAGGATACGTACTATTCTCATCGTTGATGGAGATGAGGAAACCAAGGTATCGGAGGACGAACTCGACTTCGTCACCGAACGTCTCCATACCCTTCTCAAAGATTCTGCTAGCAACTTGGACGTCCTTGTTGCCGCAGTGATACTCCATCAAGGCTACACTCACCCAGTCAGTATTTCTGTGTGGAGAATGGAAAGTCCAAGATGTCAACTTACCGGCGGCTTCATACACCTCCCAAGGTGTCCAACGATCTCTGCGCGCCTTACCAAAAATGTTTCGTGCCGACTTCAAGCCTTCAGCACGGCGTCCGAAGCGCATGTACATGATGTACACGATCCCATAATCAGTGCGTTTGTCAACGAGCTCCTTCGACTTGGGTGGCTTCTCGTCTGCCACCTGTGTGGCGAATGACGAGTTTGGCGACGGTGTCTGAGAAGGGGGCTGCAGAAAGCTGGACGAGACATCCATCGCGTTGGGGTCTGTCTTCTGCGAGTTCTGAGAGCCGATCGAACTGCTGGAGGAGGTTGACGAGTTCACTCGCTCTTCCACCACTTCAAGGTCCTTACGAAGGACCTCCAGGAACCTCTCATATGTTGCGTGTACTTCAGCAAAATTACCTTGAAGCTCAACGGCCTCGGCGTAGGCGAAATTGAGCACGAAACTATATCGCGTAGTGAGCTCTCAGGGCTAGCCATTGCGTCGAGGGAATGGCCTACCTCGCCGGGTTCGCTTCAATTCCAGCCTTGAGAAGAGCGATAGCATCATCCACCTTACCGATGCTGTTGGTCCACGCATACGCCATGTACCTATCGACGCGAGAAATTAAGTCAGAACGATGCTTCGACACGGAATGGCGAGACGCACCAGATCTCAGAGTAGTACCGCATACGGACAACGGCTTTGCGATACACACTCTGAATGCGCTGAAGGAGGGTCGCGCGGTCCTTCTCTTCGATTTCGAGCGGGTTGCTCTCCTCCCACTTCAGATACAAGCGCCAACGTTGCACCAAGGCCTTATCGTTCTGGTTGAACGTAGGCGGGCGCGGCAACCAGATGGCTGGACGGTTTCCCCGTGGCGGGGGTGGTGGGGGGAAGAGTACGGTGAGGTGCTCCTGGAGCTGATTGAGGACGGTACGCGCTTGCATATGCGCTTCCGTCAGATCCGAGATGAACTTCTTGGCCTACCGCATGCTGACCGTTAGCCATTGTCGCAACTCCTGTATAAGAGTGCTCACAGTGATCCTGTTGAGTCCGTTCTCGAACTCCTGGTACTCTTCCCAAAGACGCTTCACGTTCTCCATAGGGATTTGAACGGCATGTTGGTACGCCTTGCGAACCGCGTCCATTTTCTGTTGTTCCTCCCACGTCGTGTTTGTCTGAGGTGTTAGGTTAGCGAGTGTTTAGACAACTGACTACCAGCTACATGAGGTTCAAGATATGCATTGTGTACAATTGCTCGAGTCTCATTATATGGCACACGCACAGGGGGAAAACAAAAGGTAGTATTGATATATGGTACAGTGCTGTAATGAAGACATCCAACGATCGCAGTTGCCACTTGAGCGACGCACACCGGCTTCCATAATGAGGATGAAGAAAGACAAGCGTTGAATCAACGACTTAGACTCCGAAGCTTCGGGACGAAGCCACGGAGTACAAGCCGAATACATGCTACATATATGCGCAGCTTGAGAGAGGCCTCTGGACTCTGGTTCCTCATTGCCATAGGACAGTATCGAGTGCCTCCTCATGCAACTCATTCATGCACAGTGTATGCAAGTGCATAAGTGATATGCCCGCATTCCGTGATGACAGTACAAGGAATGCGGAAGATAGTGCGGGAATACTGCACATGCCAGTGCTCTGAGCAACATTCTGACCCAGCGTTGGACGCGACGTGAAGACAGGTAATGACTACTGGTTATGTGTACGGGCTAGCAAGGCGTTCGCAATTTCCCGTCGGGGGAAAGATAGTACGAGGAAACAAGGCTTGATCGAAGGGTCGAACGTACCTCTCCCGCCTTCAAGAAATTGATGTAATCTTGCCAGATTTCAAACGAGTCCTTATCTTGGCCGATATGACCAAGCGCGAAGTCATAGCACTTCCTGATGACTTCACGCGCATTCGGGCCATTAGTGACCCTCCTATATTGAGATCAGCGCATGTGGCGCAAAGGTCCATCTCGCGATTGCATACCTGATGTAGGTCAAGTAGAACTTTAGAAGCTCTACGGAAGGTGTGGTTCTCAACAAGAAGCGTCTGAACAGAGCCTCAGCCTGGCCAAACTGCGAAGGGTCGTCCAGAAAATGCTTCAAGTATGCGATCTGGACAGAGGGCTAGAGACGCTGAACGTCAGAGAAATATCTTCAGAGGCAACGCGCGCAAGGTGGTTCTGACGGTGTTGGGATAGGTTTCCAGCATGCCTTCATATGTATCCTTGATCTTCTCTATGTCACCCGAGTCTTCTGCCATATCGGCCAGCTTCAGCCATCCGTCGGCGTCGACTGGTTTTTCTCGCAGCTGAGCACGCAGTCTATCCCACTCAGACTGCGGTGGCGGAGTTGATTCATGCTTGACCGCTATAGACTCTTGACTGGCGGGTTGCGTTGGCGTGGGCGTAGGTGTAGACGAGAATTGTGGCGCGGCTTGTAGCTGGCGCAAGGCAGTCATCAACTCTGGAGACAACTCGGTCTTGTCCCCATCGTCGATGGACATAGAAGTACTTTCTTCGAGCTTGGGTTCAGCAGACGGAGGTTCAGACATGGTAGAGAGGGCAGATGGTTGTGAAAGTCAAGGAACGCGGCCACCACCGTCCTCGACGACGACTCGAAGAAGCTTTGCCCGTCCTGTTTGTTGCTGCTTGTGTAGTTTCTATTATGTCAGCAGAGTTCGGCGCGTTAGCGCCTTCAACGCCACAGACGCGTCGCGCGGATACGCGCCTGTCTTGTCTTTGCCCCGCCACCAACTTACTCATCGCTGCACTTGCTCTCTATGCTGCTACCCGACTAAGATGGAGTCAGTTTACGAGGCCTTGAAGGCGGTACAGGCCGCCGTTACTAAGGTTAAGACCAAAGAGAAGATTCATCTAACCGAAACAGTAGCCCAACTATCCTCGCAACTGGTGCTACTTGTATGCGGTCCTCTGACCAGATAGAGACTGCGCTCACCATTATTTGAACAGAAGCTGCAAATGCTGTCCAACAAAGTTGCAGATAAGCTCTCGAAGTTTCTGCGGGACTCGTTCAGCGCTCTCTACACCTGCATCGAACTACCGGCATTGCACCTCGCCTCCTGTGTCTTCAAATTCACGTATCACGAGCGATTGTTACCAGCCATCGGAACCATTCAAAGAGAACAGCAATACTTGTGGGAGCGAGTGTTGTATGGATTGCTTGCCGGTATCCTTGTGCGGACACTACACCCGGATCGGATCTATATATGAGCTTACCACCTTGGTTGGCATACAGGATTTTCTCGACACGCACGACACGAAAGGATCGAAGAATGCTGTGGGAGAAGCACTATATCCAGCGCTCAGTGATATGTGCTTCTCCCTCTCAGCTCCCAAGACTTGCGTAGATCTACGATGTACAGTATGTCACCGCTTTCTGATGCGATTGCTTGAACCTACCTCACGGCCACCCCTCCAAGGCATACAACATCCTATGTGATTCTGCGGCATCGCACCAAGACAATCAGCAGAAATTGCGGGACAAAGATGTTCTAGGCGGCGAAAGGCTCGGGTCATGTATTTGGAGGACCAAAGGTATGTCGTTAAGGGTCAGATGGGCCAGCCTCGCGTTGAACTCAAACCTTGCGCCAGATTACCTTGCACTGGAAGGCCTATTGAACGTCTTTGCACGCGCACTTCCTTCCACGTATAACTCCGCGTCAGGACGCGCCAAAAGAACCGCATATATTCAATCTGTGTTCGTTACACGCGCTCCACCGGAGCTCATTTCAACTGGTCGAGCTATCGCGGACCTCCTAGAGAACGTACCGACGAGTGACTGGGAGGAGACTGCCCTGAAGATCGTCGATGTGCTTGCAAAGGCTAACATCACCTTGTACGCCCGTGACTAGTGCGATCCTGTGCGTTCCCTGCTAATGTGCATCTCTGCCGTAGCCCACAGCCATTTGATGTTGACGAAGTCATAGCTTGTGGCGTCCGATGTCCATCCGATCGACTATATGCGGATGACCAAACTTTCCTAGCGAACGTATTGCTTGAGGTATGTTCTCATTCACAGTTATGACTACTCTGTCGTAACGTCGAGCGATAGGATGGTCAGTACGAGTCCTTAGAGATCGCATATTCGAGCATTGCGCACATTCACGTGGAAGAGTACGGAGATGGCGTTGTGCAAGTACGCCTGTCATTAGAGCGGCCGCCCAAGCTCGGCAAAGACCACCTTGAAGAAAAGTCTGATGGCGGGGTGGTATTCGACACCAGCGCCCTGTTCACAATCAATGCAAACCATCGTAATAAGTTTCTCGAGGCCCTCGAAAACAGAAAGCTGGTCAGTGCTTGCACTTGTCCATGACGCATGCAGGGCTCACAACCCGTTCCTAGGACCATCTCCTACTTCATCGTGCTCCTGTATCAACGCTCAAGTTATCGATTGCAACAAAGCCCGCCAATCTCGAGCTGGACCACGCTGGAAGGATCGTGCCAGAACTGAGTCAAGAGGAGGTCAGTGTTGCATTCTTGACAGCGGCCGCGTCGAGTGAGGTCTGATGGTGTAGCATATGTAGCGTATCGAGACCGTTGCACAGTGTAAGTGTCTTGCTGCAGGCCTGTCATCGTACGCTGAGCTCCGTCTCAGTCTACAAAACGGATGAACTCAGTGATGACATCACCCCCTCGGAAGGTGTCGGCGACATGAGGATGGTCAACAACCTGCTTTCACCGCTTCCACAATCGGAAAGGCATTCGGACTGCGTCAAAGCCAACGAGATCACATCGAGAGGTCTTGCTTCTGAAAGACATCTGTCGGCTATGGACCAGGACAGCTCTACGACTTCTGGACTCGATCGAAAACCTCCTTTGGCTGTATCTGGGCCTCTGTCTCGTACTGATAGTCATCTCATACGCGCAGCAGTCTTCGGATTGAGCGACGAAGAACTTTCTGATATTTCAGATTGCGAGAGCCCTGTTCTTCGCTCCAAGGTTATCAGGCGCTCTGGCACTAGTGCTAGTCTTGTGCGCGGTCGACTTTCCTTCCAGCCCCTCCAGACAAAGAGTACTGGTACTAGTAGCTCTGCCACTCGCGTTGCTCGGGGCGGCATCGGAATTGTCGTGCTAGATTCCGACGACGGCTCTCCTGCTGCCGCACCTATCTCCCCTGGGGCCCAGCGCTCTAAAAAAG
The DNA here is from genome assembly GCA_022376465.1 of Cubamyces lactineus. Lineage (NCBI taxonomy): Eukaryota > Fungi > Basidiomycota > Agaricomycetes > Polyporales > Polyporaceae > Cubamyces > Cubamyces lactineus. The sequence goes on along the minus strand of JACDTU010000019.1, from coordinate 468,415 downwards.
CTGCGCTAATTCGGCCACCAACTCTGGACGACTCTCAGATAGTGTCTGCTGCGCACTTTGCCTCCACTGCTACCGCCGTCCCTGCTGCTGCTTCTTTGACTCTTGATCCTCTTGCTCAGCCCGCGGTCTCGTCCCCTCTGCCCGGTGATCATACCCTTGGTTCTTCTGACATTCTGGGGAAAGTCTTGCGGTTCTCTGATATACTTGCCCCCAACTTCAACGCTCCGCTCTCGTCCCCTGCTATTGTGCCTCGATCCGCTCTGAAAAGTGCTTTTACGAAGAAGAATGCTGTGTCTGGACGACTGGTGGATCTGAAGGTTCTGGATTCAACTGCTGCTGCGAAGGAAATCCGATCTGGCCAAACTCCGTTCCTTGTTGATCGTGCAACAGACTGCGTGGAAAAAGCGAGAAATATCTTGAACGACTTGGGTGGGTCGATTCTTCCGACTGGCACTTCACATCTGAGCGAGGATGCAGCCCCTGCCTCAAGCTCTCCGACGCCTGGCCCAAAGAAGTCAGTCAAAGTAAACCTGCGCAAACGCGAAGTGCCACAGTATGGCACAGCTGGAGCAGCGAAGCCTCCGATCGCGAAGAGAAAGCATACCGCTTCGCAGGCCCCAGCTGAAGTAGAGCGTGACCGTGCGACTAAGCGCCCTCGCACTGTCGCACGCGCCATTCGCGCATCGGGGGATAAGGAGGATGCCGCCCTTCCCACAGAGATCGCGAACGAACGTTCAGAGTCTCAAGTCCTCCGTCCTCGTACCACAGCTGCTACTCGCGCGACACGGAGGTACCATGTGCGTAAGGGGCGAACGTCGTCCCCCCATACAGAGGGACCTCTGGCTACAATCCACGCCCCTGTTATCAAGACGAAGGCGAGCGCCGTTGATTACGATGCCCTTCCCAGTCCGCCCCGTACGTCGAACGCGCCTCCGAGGCCCTCTTCGCCTCCGATAGCCAAGTCCACTGTAAAACCTAAGGCGAAAGCGAATGTGGTATCCGCAGGAAAACCGAAGCCCCAGGCGATAGCTGGACCTGCACATGCCGCTGCCACACAGGCTCCTGTAGTCTTGCCAAAGAGGACGCCGTGTGCGAAGATTGAGAAGGCAGCCGCGATGAATAGAGAGCGCACTGATATCACTGAGCTTGCAATCACGTCTGAGCCTATAGTAACTCTGACAAAGCCTGACACGCCGCAGCGTCGCCCCAAACGGCGGACACGTGTAAAACCCCCGAGCGCAGGCCTGAAGGAAAACACCCCCGCCCAAACCGCCAAGGTTCTTCCACCGTTCGATCAAGAGGCAGTAGGAGTTGAGTATCACCCCTCCTCTATCGTAAGCCTTTCCTGTCTCTCTTCCGTCTTCGTGCTGTGACAATAACGGCGAGTCGTAGGTGTGTGTTGCGGAGACGATGTGCGTACCGCGCAATGGCGCGCCAGGAACGGGGCATGACAATGCTACCTCGGACGCGCCTGGACAACTTGCAGGCCAACATGAGGTGCGTAGAGCGTCACCTGCAATGTGATATTCCCCTAATGAACTCGGGCCTTCAACGCAGCCTGTCGTCGCGGAAGACAACAACCCACGTCGCTCTGTCAAGAAGTCTACCACGACGCCTTGGGACGCCGCTTTCGTAGACCGCGATTTGCCTACTTTCGATGCGGGCCGCTCGCACGACACGCCTACGCTGGCTGTGGCAACTGTTGTACCGGTCTCCGACTCCTCTGCTCAGGTTACCCATGATCACAACGATAACGAGAAAAATCTATCGTTGGAGGCTACTACTGCTTTGCCATCGGTCGAGAGAATCGAGATCATCGAGGTAGCTCCATTGAACAACAACGATCCGGCTAACCTTTCGGAAGATGCGAAGATGGGTAGTACGACTGCAATCCGCGAAGCAAGTTCCGCTCGATCTGGTATGTTTGGTCGTATTAACCAATGCTCAAATTCTAGACTCGCACATTAACTGTCACTGATACAGGAGACGATCTTGCGAGACAAACGCGCTCGCTCGCCAAACGATCGGAGAAGCTACCTACGAGTCTTCCTCCTGAACGACTACGATGGTCCCCGATTGGGGCCAAGAAAGAGGTTGAGATGATCGATTTGACGCTTGACACACCCTCAAGACCCATCCTTCAGGCTCGGGTGGAACTCAAGAGCAGGCCCTCTTTGTCGCTCCTCAGCCCCGATACTATGAGGACAGCGAAGACACTCGATTGTCCTGCCGATGATGAGCTGGCGTCCTTCAGGCATGGCAATTCTGACGACACAAAGTCTCGCTACTTTCCCCACGAAAACGAGATGACCTCTGGCCACATGCGACATGTCCAACATCGTCATGCAGGTATATACGATGTGTCTCGCGCGTCTCGCGCGCAATCGCTGACCTGCGCACCCAGGACTCAAGGTGCGCAGCATCCGAGAACGAGAATTGGAAGAAGCCTTGCGGGAGAAAGTAGTGCCTGAAAGCAAATATCGCGCGAGCCCTCCTTTGGAGAGCTTTGTTAACGTGATTGAACAACTTCACGAGGTTAGTCCTAACCTACGGCGACGTCGCTTGAGACCATCCCGAAACGCTGACCTCAACGCAGGTGATTGTCCACAACATGGTGAATAAGTTCGAGGACGTACGCCGTGAGGCACGGCTGGGCCGCAACGAGCTGCTGCGCGACGCCGGCGAGGATTTGGGCACCATGCGAGCGGAGAGGTACGGTCATCATGTTGGGTCAGCGACTTGGGCCTCGCTGACTACTGTGGAAGCGTGGAGCATTTCAACCAGCTTGTCGATCTGGAGGCTGAATATGCGACCGCTGGACGAAGCCTGATCCATGGAAGCGAGGACTGGCTGAAGGTCAACCGGGAGCTCACGGAGGAATTGAAGACTGCGATAGAGATGCATGATAGGACTATGCTGTCGAAGAAGATCCCAACTAGCCTGATCACGCTGACGTTTTGAATGCCTCCTGATGAGCCCATTCAGTCGCGGCGTTGTATGCGCGCGTATAATACACGGAAGAAGAGCCCGGGCACGTTGTACTGTCCCCCATGGGAGACAATGAGGTCGCAAAGGTGTCTCCATCGTTCTCCACGACAGTCTGTCCAAATGGTGCCTTATGTTATACTACTTATTCACTTCCTTGATCGTCATCTCGACTCCCTTCCAAAGAGCTTCGAGTGTTCCTCAGGGTGTAGCATCCCAGCATCGCGAAGACGCTCGAGTAGGTCCTCCGGCGCGTGAACGCTCACTATCGTGGATTCTGCTTGTTGAGGTGGGTGTATGCCCAAACTCGCGTGGGGGCTGAGGACACGTTGAGAATATAGTCCAATACCACGTGCGCGATATACAACCAATTCGTTCATCACAAGCCTACTGCCCAGTGCCGTCCCACACGGGAGGTCCTATGCGGATTCGGGCCGCAGCATGCAACGCATGAAGTTCTCCACATTCGTGGTTAACGCTATGCTTGAAGACAATGACTCTGATGATGGTCCATTCTGACAGGACCCCTGACAATAGGTGAGGAACCTGAAAACCTCCCTTCAGAATTTGAGCCGATTTGTCCGCGAATTTTTGGCGATTTTTGGCCTCTTTTGTCCGCAAAAATTCTAGCTTTCGCCGCCTTCGGCGGCGATTTGTCCGGCCCCGCGTACAGGGTTGCTCACGACCGATGTATTGTCCGGAACCTCTGAACATGGTTGTACCTGCGACAGATTTGTCCGGGAAGCATACCACGGTGTACGCGAAGGGTTGCTGTGAGTATTTGTCTCGCAGATCAGTCATAGTACTTCGACGACACACAACTACGAAGCGTCCACCATGTCTATACTAAATATAACTTCCGTCAACTCTCGTCCTCCGATCCTGAAGGTGCATCGTTGTCCACAGCTTTACGAGCCCGGCTGCGCCGCCGCCAAGCCTTGATGTCTTGTAAAGCACGAGCGAGTTTCATTAGGACTTCAGGTTTAGTCAACTGTCCGATTGTCGACTGGGCGCAGCTGTTGAGAGTCAATGTACGCTTGTCAGGGCTGAGCTCGTGGTGACCGGGAAGCGAACGTAGGAAGCATTCGCCGGGGATGAGCGCGAACGTGAAAGCCTGGAATGGTGCCATGCGGCGGAGGATAGCACGGAACTGTGTCGCATAGATGTGCTCGTGGAGCTGAACAGCAATGTATGAGACGTGCCCGATGTGGTGCACGTCTGCCTGCCAAGCATGCCTGCCGTTTCTCCCACCCGTTGACGCAAGAGCTTAGACCGCGTACTAGCTATAGCTGCTTAAGTGACTGATGAAACAGCGTATTGGTGAAAGCTCCAGTAATAACGCTCAACTAAGGCATACAAACGGACGTTGATTACTGCTATTACAAGAGGTATTACCTGATATTACAGAAGCACTACTATTCACTCTAGTAGTAGCCGATATGGCATTGGTAGCCTCATGGTATGTCAGCCCGACGTCAGCCCAGCCCAGTTCTGTACGGTCTCGGCCTGGCCATTCCGGACCGAGATTGTCCGCCACGGCATCTAGGTTCCACAAACCAAGGCTCGGTTTGTCCGCTCCTGCGAACAGGGTTGGTACCCGATTTTGGGTGGTTTTGTCCGGAAAAATTGTAGCATAGGCCCCCTCCAATGGGCTGATTTTGTCCGGAATTGCATAGGGCTGACCGTGCTATTGTCAGGGGTCCTATTCTGACGTGGTTCATTGTGACCTGTTGGACCTGGGAGGAGGAAGACTGTACACGCTACGAGGCCACGTGGTGGCTGTGTCTGCCGGGCTCCTCACTCTCAGTCTGGCTCTGAAAGGCGCTTCCCCAAACCCACAGTGATCCCGGAGCCGTACTCTGCCTTCAACTTGCTATGATCCTATATGCACGGACCCTGGCGTTCTCAAACGCCATCAAAATTGATACAACGATGAGCGTAGCGATGCCTACTGTGGGCCAGTCAGAGATCCGAAGGGCGGTGCTGGTCTCACCGCGGCGCTGTCTAGCCAACGCACAGCTCAATCGAGGTCGGAGGATAACAACGCATGTAGATGTCGTGTATCTACGTACGCGTCAGAGATTTGGGCGGGATGTATACGCGATCGTCCACTGCTCCGACAAGGTCTAGTTTACCACTTCGGACGGTGCTTCAAAACAGCGCCCTTGATTTTGACATCCGGAAAAGGTGGCCTCCGTCGACCGACCACGTTCACTGTATCCATACAGCTCGGGCAGGCTGGCCATTTTCTCAGGATTGATTTCTACTGATAGCTTGGATGGTGTGTGTAGTAATTCAATTGCCTCATCGTCCGAGAGCGACTTCAGTACTTGGGTTGCAACCTCCCGTCTATTAGACGGCGAGGAGTTGCGACCGGATGCAAGTCCGGCGTCAAAGAGGACCTGCTGCGAGCACACCTATGTCCGACGGAGGGGCTTGCAACCGCGGTTGCAAGTACGTTACCGACGGTTGCATGCTCGGATACTACGAACACAAGTCAGTACATGTTCGACAAAACGGCTCCGCTCAGGGTCGAACCCCGAGCATAGTACATCCAGGGTGGCCAGCGATACCGCTGTACCACCTTCGCTTACCTGTTTATGTGTAGTGCAGTTATATATCTGTGTACGGGTTGCTATGGATCTCGGACTATGCATTTGAGCAAGACTTACCGGTAATCAAAACCTGTTACGACGAGCCTAGATCGGTCACAGCAAGCGACGTCCTAGGGATCGGACCAGAGGTCTCCAGTAGTTCGAGTCGAGTAGAGGTTCAGAGGAATAGGCAATGGATAACCAGGTCGAGCTGAGGATCCCGAGTGGATCCTCTGGTCTTAAATACAGGAAGAGAGACATGGACACGTCAGCGCCACGTAGGCGCCACGTACCGTGAGGGTCCAGTATAACTACGTAGAGTCAGGGCTGGGAATACAGATGATGTGGCGATGACGTGGCGGAAGGTGATAGGGTAGTAATACAACAGCCGTGTGAACCGGTGGGAAAGGATGACGTGGCATAACGGAGGCACGAGGGAGAGAGAGGAAAAGGAAACTGGGTGACCGTGACGTACTGAGCGTCGTAACATTACCCCCTTCGTATGCTTCTACGCTGTTCCATCAGCGGAATATCCAGCTCAACTCGTAAACCGCTCGTCCATGTCTTCTGGGCGCAGAGGGCACTCCCACGGGTGATGGCCAGGGGCGGTGGCGCGACACCAGACACATCGCCAGTCTCTGCACCGCAGGTACTCGTGATCGGGCGACCCACAGACTAGGCAGCTGCGGCCAATAGGGTGGAGGGACGGCGGGGACTCAGGTCGGGCTGGCGAAGCGTCCATTGGGGCGGGCGAGGTGTCTCTTCGAGCTCTTACGTTACGCTCGTCGGGGGATGGATCACGGGGCCGACGGCTTCCTGCGGAGACTCTGGTGTGGAACAAGGGCAGATAGGTCCCTTGGCGTCGGGCTTCGCCGGGTACTCTTCTTGCCGCAGCTGGGAGTTCTCCGGGAGGTGGGGCCGCGTCGTTGATGACCGAGGCCAGTGGCGCCATCCTTGCACGGAATGCGGGGAGTTCAAATGTTTGTATGAGGAAGTTCCTCCACGTGCGCGTGGTCCGGGCGAGCCGTCGAGTGGTGTTCAAAGAGTGTCTTGCCAACCTCCGTAACTCGTGGGCATGGTGCCCGACGTTTTCGAGGGCGCGCGCCTGCCGTTCTGCGATGTCGTAGTCCGAGACTTGCCGTTGCTCCTCTTCTTCACCAAACGCCTCATGAAGAGCGTCTAGAGCGTCCTCTGCGATGTCAGCTGCGTCAACAAGGTTCCCTTCCAGTGCGTCCAGTTCCCGTTGCTCGTTGTAGAGGCATCGATACTCTCTAAGGAAGTACTGCAAGCCTCGCTCGGTGGCATTGACGACCGGGGTAGGGTTGGTGAGGAGCGCACGGAGCAACTGGTTGACGTCGGGGTGCCGGGAGTGGTCTACCAGATGAGAGTCTTCGGCACCGACCGTGCTGAGGTCCGACGTCGAGGAGGCGGGCGATGGTGACCTAGAGGTGTATTCCGGTGGGGGCGACGAGAGGCGTCTGGCGAGTGGGGGAGGAATGGGTAGCGGCTGTTGGTTTTCCTGGTCGCTTGCATTGTCGTCAGCGACTTGGGTGCTATAGAGGGGGCGGCCCATTCTACTCGTCCCAGCTGGAGTTATTGAGGGTGCGGTCGGCCTGGTCAAGCTTGTCGTTTGCGGGGTCGAGAGGGTCACGGTGTTCGAGAGCAATTTCGAGGATGTTGATGGAGAGGCGCAGGTGAGTGGCGATGAAGGCAAGGGCAAGGAGGTAGCCGAGGGTCATGCAGGTGAAGAGCGCGATGATCATGGGCTTCACGATCCCCACGCTGATCGAGATGGGTAGTCACGGCTGTGGAGAGTGTGCTCGATGATGCGGTTGAAGAGGTCGCGGAGGATATACCAGAGAAAGAGGAGGGTGATAGCGAGGAGGGTGAGGCAGTAGATGGCGAAGAGGATGGCGAGAGAGAGCATTGCAGATTACAGCAGCTTCTTCGCCCTTTTATACCGCTGGAGGATTTCCTTGGCGTTCGGAATTAGAGCGGACTCGGGTTCCCATGTGTTCTCGGCGCTGGAGTAGCCTTTCCACTTGATTTGGTAGCGGATTCCGCCTCGTGTGGTCTTGTGTCCGACGATCGCTTCGACCTCATATTCTTCTTCTCCGTCGATAAGGTCAGGTGGTGGCCTCGTGTAGTTCGGTCCGTGGGTGTCGTTTTCCTTGTATGGGGTGAGGAAGCATGCGTGGAACACGGGGTGTACCTTCCAGTGTTTCGGCAGCTCCAGCCGATAGGTCACGGGTCCAAGTACTTCGGTGATGACAAAGGGGCCTTCCCGTTTGGGTGCGAGTTTCCGGGATGCGTAAGCGAGCTTGAGGTTCTTCCCTTCGAGCCAGACCTTCTGTCCTTTCTTGAATTGGACGAACTTTCCCTTGAACCTGTCGCGTATGACGTGTCGGGCTAGCTCGTGGGCTGCTAGGGCTTCGTCTCGGGCCTTCTGGAGGTTCACTAGCCGTTCTTGTACTGTCGGGGTGTTGGTCTTGGGGTATGCGATAGGAATCAGTGTCGGTTCGTACCCCATCATGAGGTAGAATGGTGATGCGTTCCGTGCTGAGTGGGTCCGTTGATTGTGTGCGACTTCTGCGTCGACAAGGTGTTCCACCCATTCGTCCAGCGGGGATTGGTTGTGGGGGCGGGGTGGTCGGGTGTGTGTTTGGCTTGTTCTGCTGGCATGTGGCACAGCCTTCGACGTATCGGGATACCATGGCATACATGCCGGGCCACCAGTATGACCGTCGTATCAGTTCTAGAGTCTTGAATTTCCCAGGGTGTCCGGCTGCCGGGGAGTCGTGGTGTTGACTGATCAGGTCTCGTCGCAGGGCTTCGTCGGCCGGTACGTAGCATCGGTTCTTGTAGAAGATTAAGCCATCTCGTTCTTGCCAATCGGTGAGTGCACTTCTGATCGGGGGTGGTCCGTCGTGTTGGATGGCAGCAAGTGCGTCGCAAAAGAGTCTGTCTTGCGTGGCCAAGTGTCGGAACCTCGGTGCCAGTCGGGTGTCCACTAGTCGTACGAAGAGGTTGTCAGGTAGCATGGTTCGTTCAGTATTGTCGTCTTCTGATCCTTGTCGGTGATCGGGTCTTCGGGATAGCGCATCCGATTGTACCATTGCCGTGCCGGGGGTGTGTACGAGTTGGATGTCGAACTGGGAGAGAAAGAGGGCCCATCGTGCTTGTCGTCTGTTCAGTTGTTGCGGGTTGCGCCAGTAGGTGAGGTTCTTGTGGTCGGATAGGATCATAACCGGGTGCCCTGATCCTTCGAGGTAGTGTCGCCAGGCCTTCAGGGCTCGAATGATGCCAAGCAGTTCTCGGTCATAGATTTCGTAGTTCCGTTCCGCTTCGGTGAATCCTTTGGATAGATACGCGCACGGGTGCAGGTCGCCGTTGGCGTCTCGTTGCCGGAGTACTGCCCCTGTGGCCCATTGCGAGGCGTCGGATTCGACGACAAAGGGTTTGCTAACGTCGGGCATTTGCAGCACGGGGGCCGTCGCGAATCGTTGCTTCAGCATGTCGAAGGCCTTCTGGCATTCCGTTGTCCATTCCCATTTGGTGTCTTTCTTGGTGAGCGCGTTGAGCGGTCGCGCGATCTCCGAGAAGTGGTCGATGAATCGTCGGTAAAAGTTGCCGAATCCAAGGAATGATCGAACGTCCTTGACGGTTGTCGGTTCTGGCCAGTCGAGTATTCCCTTTATCTTGATAGGGTCCATGGAGATCCGGTTCTCGCTGATGATCATTCCAAGATACTCCACTTCTGGTGCGTCGAATATGCACTTCTCTAGCTTGAGGTAGAGGTCGTGTTCTTTGAGTCGTTCCAGGACACGTAAGGTCCTTCTTCGGTGTTCGTCCAGGTCTGCCGAAAAGATCAGTATGTCGTCCATGTAAATCACTACCCATCCTTCGTCGATCATGTCTGCGAAGATCGCGTTCATCATAGCTTGGAAAGCCGAGGGGGAGTTCCGCAGTCCAAAGAACATGACCATTGGTTCGTATAGCCCTTTGCTGGTTCGGAAGGCGGCCTTCCATTGATCACCGTCCTTGATACGGACGTTGTTGTATCCCGACCGGAGGTCCAGTTTGGAGAAAACCTTCGCTCCGCGCAGCTTGTCGACCAATTCCGATATGAGCGGTAGTGGGTACTTGTTGGGGACGGTTCCTTCGTTGAGGTATCGATAGTCTTGGCAGGGTCGTAGTGTTCCGTCCTTCTTGCCGACGAAGAAGAATGGGGATGCCATCAGCGAGTTCGAGGGTCGGATGTAGCCTTTTCGTAGGTTCTCCCGGATGAATTCCTCCTCGGCTTCGAGTTCCTTGGGCGTGAGTTGATATCGCTTGAAGTCCTTCGGGGTAAAGCCTTCCTTGAGTTCAATGGCCAGGTCCCAGGGTCGTGATGGTGGGAATCGTTCGGATGCCTTCTTTTCAAAGATGGTGGCATATCCTCGGTACGGTTCGGGGAGCATTTCTTCGAAAGTCTTCTTCTCTTCCTGTGCTTGGTGCTGTTGTGCGAGTGCCATTGCGGGGTTGACCTTTGCTCGGATCCAGACGTTGGCTGCAATTGCAAATCGAAGTCCTTGTGGGGCTCGTCGGATTCTTCCGATGGTGGGTCCGGGTCCAATCTTCGTGGGTTCGTAGTCGTGTTCCGTGGTGAGGGGGGATCCGGGTCGAGGCATATCTCCGTGCCATTCTGTCGCATGCGATGCTATCATGGCTTCGTGTTCTCCGCGAAGATAAGCTATCAGCAGATCTTGGTCGTTGGGTTCTTCTTCCGGGTGCACGTCGGAGAGGGTAACTCGTTCGATGTTCTCGTAGATTGGTTCTTGGGTCGATGCTTCCTCGGTCGCGTCTTCGTCTTCTTCATCTGTTTCTTCGTCCGGTTCTTCTTCGACTGGCTTGGGTCTTCCGGTGAAGGGGTCTTGATCTGGGAACCACATTGCACGCAGATGTTCCACAATTGTTCGGTTCACCCGGGCGGGGTCGATATTGAGGGTCCCTTTCGTGAAGTCGATGTTGGCATTGACGCGCTGCAGCCATGGCAGGCCCAGGATGATTGGTTCCTTTCCTAGCGACGTAATCAGGAACCGCACAATGTGTCGGTGGCGCCCAGCTTCAATTTCAAGGACTGCGCATTTCTTGATATCGCCTGCTTCATTCCTGGTTCCGTCAGCGTTGTATACTCGGATCGGGGCTTTCAGCGATTTGAGCGGGAAGTTGTGCTCTTTCGCAAACCTGTGGTCCATGAATACTTCTCCCGCTCCCGTGTCGATGAGGGCTTTCGTTTCGACGCTTAGGTCCGCGTGGATAGATAACGGAATTCTCATAGACTGTCGAGAAGTCTGCGCTACTATTACACGGCGGACCTTAGTATGCGGTCGTGACGTCGAGACACGCCGGTTCTTCAAAAACCCTCGTTGGAGAAGCTTGCGAGGATTTCCTTCGCGTCTTGGTCTTCTTCTAGCCCCTTCAGAGCGGTACGGATCCTTGCTGCGATAAGCTGCTTCTTGTCAGCCGCTTGGCCGTCGATGGATTTGATGTCTTCATCATCGTCGCTCTCGTCTTCTTCGACCTCGGTGATGCGGGCCTTGGCGGCAGGCTTCGTCTTCTTATGGTCGTTGGTTCTTCTGTTGGGGCACTGCCGCGCTAGATGCCCTATCTGGTGGCAATTGAAGCATCGTCCTTCTCGGTAGTGCTTCTCACGTTCTTCGGTCGTCATCTTGTCGACATCCATGGCGTCAGGGTCGCGTTCTTGCGGTCGGGGTCTGTACGGCTTGTACGTAGGTCGGAAGGTCGAGGTCTTCCCGTCGTATGCTCTTCCCAGGTGATACTGCTGTTCGAGAGTGGAGGCTCGGAGGTAGAGTTCGCTGGCATCCTTCGGTAGGGGGTACATCCCGAAGATCTTCTCTCGAAGGGGACGGTTGAGTCCAGCATAGAAGAAGTCGGCAATGACTTCGAACTCTGTGATTCCGCATCGCGAGATGATCGACTTGAACTCGGCGATGTAGTCTTCGACTTTCTTGCTTCCTTGCTTCAGGTTTCGCAGCAGCACACGGGCGCTGGCCTTCTGGTCGATGTCGTCGAATGCTTCCAGTAGTTGCTTCTTGAAGTCGTCCCATGTTCCGTAGTTGGGTTCGATACGTTCTTCGCCTGGTCTTCGGTTCTTGTTCTGGTCGGCTGCCTGCCGTTCTACGTCTTCAATGAAGGTGCGGGCCCAGGTTCCGGCGGTGCCCCCGTTCATCAGCATAAGGCAGAAGACGATCTTCATTTCGTCGGTGGCGTAGGTCTTCTTGTTCATCGTGAGGTAGAGGGAGCATTTCTGCAACCACTCCACTACTTCGCCCCGCTTCCCTGAGAACTCTGGGGGCATCTTGAGCTTGATCTCGTTCGTCTTTTCTTCAGCCATCGTGGCTTCGGTTCGGCCTTCGGGTTCGTTTGCAGTTCGGTTCGATTCTTCTTGAGGGGTCTTCCCTACGGGTTCTGGTGCGGCTTCGCTTCCCTCCGGGTCGTGGTCGTCGTTCGAAGTTCTTGTAGCGTTCTCGCTTTCTGGTTCACTCTCCTCGAGTATCTCCGCCTGAGCTGGTCTGGGAGTAGTGAAGTCTACCGGGGAAGGTTGTTCTGGTTCTGTTCTCGGTTCCGGGGTGGCCGCTGGTTCCTCCGGAAGTTCGTCTCCAAGTGATATTTCGTGGTAGCATCTTCGGTAGTCGGGGTCGATGTCAAGGCAGTTCCGCCAGGTGAGAGGGACTTCGGTGAAGTGCCAGGACTTGTTCTTCCAGAAGACTTGTTGCCCTTCGTAGTAGACTAGCTTGGCTTCCTTGTCAACCGCAAATTCTTTTGGTATCGACGCCGTGTTGTTCGGTTCGGGGCCGCTCTGTCTTGAGCGGGTGTCGTGTGTCGAGATCTGGGTAGATCGACGGGTTCTGGTGAGCTCGACCTAATGTTACGACGAGCCTAGATCGGTCACAGCAAGCGACGTCCTAGGGATCGGACCAGAGGTCTCCAGTAGTTCGAGTCGAGTAGAGGTTCAGAGGAATAGGCAATGGATAACCAGGTCGAGCTGAGGATCCCGAGTGGATCCTCTGGTCTTAAATACAGGAAGAGAGACATGGACACGTCAGCGCCACGTAGGCGCCACGTACCGTGAGGGTCCAGTATAACTACGTAGAGTCAGGGCTGGGAATACAGATGATGTGGCGATGACGTGGCGGAAGGTGATAGGGTAGTAATACAACAGCCGTGTGAACCGGTGGGAAAGGATGACGTGGCATAACGGAGGCACGAGGGAGAGAGAGGAAAAGGAAACTGGGTGACCGTGACGTACTGAGCGTCGTAACAAAACCCCGCCGGTATGACATAGATCATCGCGTCGATCGCAATAGTAACCCTTGAGCGGGACATTGAGTTGGTGCGGCGGTCTGCTCAGCATTCTCATTACTGTAGCACGATGTGAGATCTTGCCACGTGATGCGTATTGACTACGACTACATACAATATGCAAAAGCCGGATTTTGGCATGAAGAAGTCGTGCACATGCTGTCTACATACGCTTCGCCACCCATGCTAGTTCGACTCCCCGATGAAAAATCCTTCTCCTTCGATCGGGATGTCGTGTGGCAGCTCAAGTCAGTGTTGTTTATATTGAAGCGATCCTTGAGCATTTCAGCGGTCCTGTACATTAGTTAGATGGCGTCCAATAGATGTCGAAGGGATTCCACTCACGCGGTGTACTCATACGCCCACCATCCCTTGAAGGCGGCCGGATGGGCCGTTGGAACACAAACACTGCACCGTCAGAGCTCGGGACCCAGACGAAGCCGGTCGTAATCAGCGCCTACTCCACATCGTCAAAAACAAGGTAAGCAAGAGGAATAGACTACCCACAGTTACAAAATGGTCGAAGCTAACACCCCCGCGCGCTCGTTTGTCGTGTCCCAGCACGCCTACCAGGGAGAGGTGATGCGTGATGATGTATGCCGTGATTTACGACGGGGCATCTGGTTATATTGCGGTTGTAGCGTTCACCTTGCTCGGTACCTAGATGAGCTTGTGGTAGGGTAATATATTCTTGTTAAAAGCTTTACTTTAAAGCTGTGGTGGTGAAGTGGTAATGCTGCCTGTTGTGGATAGGTTAAGCTCGGGGTTCGACCCTGAGCGGAGCCGTTTTGTGGAACATGTACTGACTTACGTTCGTAGTATCCGAGCATGCAACCGTCGGTAACGTACTTGCAACCGCGGTTGCAAGCCCCTCCGTCGGACATAGGCGTGCTCGCAGCAGGTCCTCTTTGACGCCGGACTTGCATCCGGTCGCAACTCCTCGCCGTCTAATAGACGGGAGGGTTGCAACCCCACTACTGAAATAGTTGCGTCCGAATTCAATGTTTATATGCAGCTCTACGCCAAGCATTTAGCCATGCTGGATCTTTATGTGTACACTGTACTAGCCGATACAGCAAACGCTTGACGACAACGCAAATACGACTATCGTGTATGTGGCAATACCGCCGTGATCGTGTCGCGGATGAGCAACTTCTCTCGTCTGCATTTTCTGCCAGCGTCCCGCCTGCTCCAGCTCCAGCTTTCGCTCCGCCCGTGGTACCACCCGGTGAGCCGTTGTCTGTTTGTACGGATCGTCACCACAAGCTGTAGGTTGGGCAGTGCTCACTAGTGTTACAAGTTCTCAACGGCTCCATACCTCGGCGGAAGGCCACTAGGTAAGTGCTCATCTAATACAGAAGGATCCGCGTCTGAGATGTATATGCACCAGGTATAAAGCATCACAAGAAGTGAGCTACCACTTACTACCTACGAACCGTCCCTCCATGCCTGATATCACCCTCAAGCGGTAGCCGGAAAGGGTCCAACTTCTGGCTCTCCTTCCTCGCCATCTTGGTATCTGCTTTTCTCAGCGCCTTGGACCTCACTGCCATTCCTACGACGTTGCCCACTATAACCGACGAGCTCAATGGTGGCGACAAGTTTATATGGGTGGGATCCGCGTATGGCTTAGCCAGCGCAGCGATCCTTCTACTTTCCGGACGTTTTGCCAACATATTCGGGAGGAAGCCTGTCATGCTCGTCAGCATCGCGGCCTTTTCCATCGGCAGCATCATTGCGGGAGCTGCTCCGAACATGGATACTTTGATTGCGGGGCGAGGTGAGCCTACACGACAAGGCGATCTTCTCCATCGTGGATGTGGCTCATGCGCATGTATCGCAGTTGTCCAGGGTATGGGCGGCGGCTCGATCCTCAATATGTCGCAGATCATTACCTCCGACCTTGTGTCACTAGCAGAAAGAGGGGTATACCAAGGAATGATCGTCCTTGTATGGGCCCTTGCAGCGGGCGTTGGGCCAGTCATCGTACGTACTTGCCCCTCATCTACCACCAGTAATGCATTTTGATACCGTGCTTGACGGACAGGGCGGAGCGTTGGCTGAAAAGGCGACTTGGCGATGGGTATTCTGTCTGTGCTGCTCTACGTCCATTCGGGCTGGATTTGTCTGACCATACCCCGTAGACCTCAATTTGCCGCTCACTGGCCTCGCATTCTGTCTTGTGGCATTTTTCCTTCGCGTACGTTCCCCCGAAGGCTCTGCTATACAGCAGCTTACTCGGATAGACTGGAGGTTTGTCACTACGTCTTATTTTCGAGTACGAGACTGAGCTGCACTCCTCTCTAGCGGAAATATGATGATGGCTGCAGGATCTGTATTGGCGCTCTACGGGCTTACTGTGGGCGGCATACAGTATCCCTGGAATTCTGGACATGTCCTGGTTCCCTTGATCGTCGGGATAGTACTCATAGCCATCTTCTTCCTCTATGAACTACTAGTACCTGCCGAGCCTACCTTGCCATCAGAAGTGCTAGCAAACCGGACCAGTCTATCTGGGTCAGGCCCTGGCTATATGCTTCAACTGTTGATACTCATTCTCGTCATAACAGCTACCTATCAACTTTCATCCATGGGACTGTCAGCATTTCTGCTATATGTGAGTTGCTTCACGTTCTGCCTCAACGAACATGGCTCTCACCTAGCGATTCAGATTATTTGCCTGTGTATTTCCAGGCTTGTCTCAGCGCATCCTCTATTCGCTCAAGCGTATACACACTTCCCACGGCACTCGTGATGGCACCTTTCTCGCTGCTCTGCGGATTCTCTGTCAAGCTCCTCAACAAGTATCGCCCTGCGAATATCTTCGGGTGGATCGTGTCCATCATCGGCTTCGGGCTCTTGAGCCTCCTGAGGGCAAACAGCTCCACCTCTCAATGGGTGGGTTTTCAGCTTGTCACGGCTGTGGGAACGGGCACCGTTGTGAGTCCACCATCACCTTCTATCACGAACCCGAGCCCTTCCGAACATCCCTGACGATCCTGCAGTACGCGTCCACCATCTTTGCCGTCATGGCACCGCTTCCTATTTCTCGCACTGCCGCAGCCCTTGCCTTGCACACGTTCTCACGCACCTTCGCCCAAGTACGTACATGCATCGTCTCTTGTACCGCGCCAACGAATTGACTCTGCTCGCATTTCCGCGTTCACAGACTTGGGGCATCACTATCGCTGGTACAATCCTGCAGAACCAGCTTAAGCGTCGACTCCCCGAAGCGTTTACCGCGCAGTTCCCGTCTGGCGTGGAGATTGCATATGCCGCCATTCCTGTCATCAACCAGCTCGACGAGCCGCTGAAGACCGAGGTCCGCGAGGCTTTCGCGGCGAGCATGTCCGTGATATGGAAAACGATGACAGGCTTGTGCGGCGCAGGAATCTTTACGCTGTGTCTCCTGCGTGAGGTACCTATGGTCAAGCATACGGACGAAACGTATGGTTTGCGACAAGGATCTTCAACTGCTGGAAGCCTGCAACGGGAATCGAAAGCGAGCCAGGACAGTGCGTAACACGAATAGCAAGCACTTCTAGTGCTCGTTCAGGAATTAAGTGGCGCGTCCCACTGGCATTGTATCGTGATCATCGTCCTTATTGCATTCGTCCTAACAGTCATTTGTACATGTACATGATACTATAACCGCCGTACAGATACAATTCCGGTGCAGTACTGGGCACTGCTACGATACTACTAGCAGGGTGAGAGGATAGGCGAATTCAGCATGTGATAAAGTACAGTCGGGACCAGTTGCAGGAGGGAATGAGAGGCAGAGTCGAGCCGACGCGACCCTGTGACAGTGGGCTAGGAACGAAGACAGGAAGAGTTCTTAAGACCGTACAAGGCAGCGTTGATATCAGTACTCCGGCATCCAGACCTCCGGGAACCCATACTTCCGCTCCTTGACCACAAGTTGGCAGAGCTTACAGGTATAGCGACGCACGGATCCGTTACTGCCCTTGGTACTCCAAGAATGCGCTGGGGATCTGGGACATGGATCTACCTCGCTCGCGACGGGGTGGGACGGCTTAGGGTCACGGGACACCAATGGAGGGCTTGGTGAGCTTGCGCTCGTGGTCTCCTCGTCGATAGACGGCGTGACTTGTTGAGTCTTCTGGGGTTCCAACGTTTCCGCCGTCGTATGCCTAGAGATTCTGCGAGAGGAGACCTGTTGTGGGCGAGAGATTGGAGTGGAAGCGTCGCCACGCGAGGAACCAGGAATACGCGATGTGTGCGTTGATCTGCTGAGGGAGCTAGGAGCACCCGAGAGCCTAGAGGTTGTCGAAGAACGACGGGGCGGCGGAGGATCGGGAGGTCGCGAAGTATATTGTTCTTCGGTGGCAGAATGGTAGATAGACATATCATCCGAGTCCTCAACGTCCGTGTCCTCGTATAGTGCGAGATCCTTCTCGCAGACGGGATCGGCGACCATCCGCCCAGGGTCTCGATGCGAGTGGAGAGAGGACGGGCCCGAAGATGAAGTTTGTGAGCTGACAAGCCCTTGGCGCGTACAAGGTGCGCTGGACGGTACAGAATCCTGGAGAGGAGGATCGTTGGACACGGGCTCCGTGAAGACAGCACTAGACGGAGCCCAGAATCCGTTCTCTTTCTTCTCACATACCCTGTAGCCACAATCGTAGCACATATAGCGCCTGGAGGACCCGTTTGCGACAACAATATGCCATGTGTGTCCCGTGTGGCGTACGCAGGGCACATCGTAATACGCGGCGACGGGCTCCCTTGGTTTAGGATGGGTTATGACCGATACGCGTGGAGGCAAGCGCTGAGACTGTTGCTCCGAGTCTCGGGAGCATCTACCTCGGGGGTGATTTGGGGTGGTGCCGGGAGCTTCGTTATCAGGCCGTCGCCGAGCCCCGCAGCCAGTGGGGGATGAGCTGCGTTTGTGGGCAGGGACGTTGTCCTGCTCGTCCACATCCGTGTCCATGGCGGCGTCGTCATCGGGACGGTCCACACGGGACGACGCAGGTTGCTCTACGAGAGTCACCCCAGAATCCTCGCGTGCTAATCTTGAGCGGGCATTCGGCCGAGCCTGAGCGCTAGCGTTGCGAGCGCCGACGTACATAACGGGCCTATACCCATTCGATGCCACTGGCCGATGCAAGTTATTACGTTTCCACCCATGATAGCGAGAGCGGAGAAATTGGCTCACAGGCTTTGATCTCGTTAAGGTACCGCTCTCCGAGCCAGGCGAATGCTTCTTTCTGTTTGCTGTAGCCATAGTAGTACCTGGTAGCATCCACGAACTTCAGGGCCACTCTCCGTATATCATGGTATACTACATACCACGCCGAAGCCCTGATTCGTTGGCATCGCAACATCTCGAGTGAGCCTCCTGTTACATGCCCCATGCACACAAGTCAATGACGAAGGCGTCTCCGGAACGAACGGAAGGCCGACCTCCGAAGTAGCGACTCTGATAGTCCATCCTAAGTTGGTCTGTGTGCCGTGGAAGCCGATCGCGCAGGTCATGAGGAGACGCCGATGCCACACCCGCTGCGGAAAAAGTACGATATGAAAACCGACAGTCCACGAAAGGGGTGACGATGACTAAAGGGACCTACAAGTGTCGCTCTCACGATCCGATTGGATAGCCTCTCGAAGGCTTCCGTTGAATTGTGGCATCACACGCTTCGCCTCGGCCATGTACTCGCGCCAGAGGTCCGGAGCTTCGGTTTGCAAGATAAGGCTGGGATCGCAGACTAACGGACGAGGAGAGGAAACGTCGGCGGTGGGTATCATGTTGCGTAGGACCTCAATCGGACTGGTGAAGTTATCTGTGTTGGTAGGCGCATAGCGTGCGCAGAGACGTTTGAATTGTTTGTCCAATTTGGTGAGGTCTTCGCCGGACTTCATGATGTCCTGTGATAGGCTATGTCAACCAAGGGCGTCGGATGAACATGGGACAAGAGACGTACCAGAGCTGATTCGATGAGTGGTACAAGCTGCAGCGGCAGCTCTGCGTTAGCAAGCATTGGCGTCTTCTCTGCCTGTCTTTGCCATTCGTTTGCCATCTTCCCAAGTAGCCGGTTGAATCGTAGTTGCATGAATGTCTCGACGGCTGCTTGAGCCATGCCGGGGGGCTGACGGGCGCTCGATCGGAGTTGATGGGAAGTACTCTGCGTTGCGGATAAGGCTGGGGCGCGTCTCAAAGGCTTCATTGTGGTAGGAGGCAACAAGGTCGGTTCCCAGCAGACAAAGTACATGTCCCCGTCAAGGTCTCTGCAGAATCGTATCGTGTATTTACCGCCATTGATGAAACATGAAGTTAACGTACCCTGAGGCGATTGTATCAGGAACTGAATGAGGAGCCGTTCGTGAGAAGACTGCACCAAAAGTTAATACAACACCACGGGACGTGAGTTGACAGGCGCTTACCAATGCAGTTGCGATGGTGACGGAGCGAGGGATGGTCTACCGCTCTCAACTTGCGGATGTCTACAGATGTTTTAGTGCAGCGTGCAAGGGATTGTGTCATATTCCTTACCCCCTGGGTGATAGGATGGATTCCTGCGACGGCGTAAGCGACTCAGTTACGTGCATATGAGTAGTAGCAGCATACCGTGCAACTACGACATCCCGCACAAGGACGCCGCTGCGATTAGGCAGATTGATATATACTTCGTTCGGACCAAGGACACCGGCTTCATCGACGACGCCGAAGAGATAGCATGAGTCTGGGATGCGTAAACACATCTTACGCCTCAGCGTTTCATATTGAGTCTTCTGGAAGGCCTGCAACCTATGTCTAACGTAGGGTTCCGAGAGATCGTGCTGAGCCAGCAGCATGTTGTAGACTGTCGATGTGGAATAAGCTGGATGAGAGGCGCCAGACAAGCGCTCGCGCTTACTGCTCTGATTGAAGTCGTCCTCAATTCCTGCGTCAAGCTCGCCTTTGATGTAGCGTAACGCATGCTCCCTATCCGTGAGGATGCGACCAACGACGTCAAGTTGATCTTGCAACAGGCGCTGAAACACCTCGAAAGGCACACCCAAACTCAGCAGGAGAAGCATGAATTGAACGTTGAGGCGCGTGGGCACAGGGTCCGCGTTGTGGTTATTGATCTCTAGAATCGTGGGCCCACCATGGTACTTGAGCATGGAGGGGCGGTATGCTATCCAACCTCTGTGAGAGCCTCTTCCACACAAACGCTCGAAGTCGGCATCAGGGTATCGAACAAGGAGGCCTTTGATGCCTCCACGACGTATCTGGAAAACTAAAGGCACTATCAGCAATATGCACGGCTTATACCTCACGGCTGCCTACCTGTTGTATCCGACGGCAGGTCGTGCTCCTTGCATAGTCGTGCGGCGATGGAGTCACGGATGATACCGCAGCCATCAGTATGAACAGAGCCATCTGCCGCGAACAAGTCAGGTATCTGAATTGCGGCCTCACTTGGTATCTACGCAGAGCTAGGCGTTAGATCGTGCCATCCTGTTGTTTGAATGAATCTGTGGACTTGCATTGATGGACTCTTGCGTTGACGAGAAGGATAATCCAAGACGCGCAGAGTACTTTCCGTATCCGTAATTGAGGTATATCGGTGCGAGGTTGCCGAAACTGGGCAGGAGGCGTCCGACGGTCCACTCGTGATCTTCGCGGAAGAACATCAGCTTCCCTTCCTTTACTTGCGACTCCGTAAAGCCAAGAAAACGGTAGCTATAGAGTATGAAAGTTAGATGAATGGACGAGGCCAGAAAGAAGCTGCGCCTCGTTCCAACTGACCACTCATGATCGATCTCAATGCCCTCATGTATCCAATACGAAAGTGTTTGACGCAGGACGTGGTCTTCAACCTTCTTGCCGACAGAAACAAGTAGAAAACGCGTCGTGTCGTCGACCATTCGCATCGCACGCGCAGATGGATGTTCACAACGTGCTATCCCACTAAGATGTACACCATCGTTGCATCTTGCGGTATAGAGAGTGACAGTTTCCTTCACCAGCATACAAAAGATGGATGAGTTAGAGTGCGTGGGGAGGAACGCAGCGTCGACGAGTGGCAACTCCTGGCTGCAGCACTGAAAGAGGCGGTGTTCTAATCTGACTAATCTCCGCTTGTTCACGACTGGCACTGAATTCTATGGCCGAATATTTAATAGTAGTTTACCAATAGGTATTACTTATCCACACATCCAATTAACCTGGCTTCAAGTTGATGTAGGCTTGCTATTAGTATCATATGGATCCAGTGCATACGACTTCGACAGCGGCACGAGTTCAAGGAGCCGAAGTCGACGCTGCATCGAGTCTCTCTTGGGCAGATTTCAGCAGACGACGAGTGTGTGTATAGCCGCATACACAACATTACGCGCAATTGGATGCTTGAAAATACGAAAGTTCGCTCTAGTCCCAGCTGTGATGAAGATTCATGCAGCGATCAGTCACCGTTCACCTATGCCGATCCCCTATCGAATTCTGAACATTCAACTTCCCAAGCCTTAGCACCTCTACAGACTGACCTGGTGCACTACCAGAAGGACAGCGCTATGGTCGCTTCGCCGAGCTCGCCTTGTCAGATGATTCAGAGTGCAGCAAGCAATATTCACCCACAATGGGCTAGAACGAGCTCTTGGGACCTGTCGTGCCCGAGACGATGGAGGTATCGGGAGGACACGTCGACTTCGGCGGAGCTCCCTGAACGAAATGGGCGAATGCAAGGCCATGTGAGCCAGTGTTTCGTGAAAAGCCGCCTCACACGTCGCGATGTGCTCCGGTGTAGAAACTAGAGTTAATCTCGCGAGCCCCATCCAGGGCCTTCGGGAAGTCCGCAGCGGTTAAGTGAGCTTTACCCACACAAGCAAGAAGAAAGAAGAATAGCGCACCGCAGGATCATCACGAGTTGGATTCAGGTGGACAGCTGTGAGGCGTGTGGATGCGACTCGTCGCGCGCCGGCGAGTGAAGGTGATACTCTTGGGAATTCATCGTCACAACATATGACCATGTTTCGTCAATGCGGCGCCTTCTCCATCGCTCACAGCCCGCTGAGGCTGAGGGATGCACCGTTGCAAGCTGATCATGTTTGTTTTAAGTGGAGAGGGTCAAGGTCAGCTGCCACTAGTCATCGCCGCCAGCGCTTGCAGGCGCTCAAACGCCTTCCTTCAGCTTCCTTCTTGCCATCACTTTGTATGGACCCTTCTCACATCCATCGTCGGTGAACTCATACCAATTCTCCATATGCATGGTCAGACATTCACAACGTCAATGGTCATGTTTGATAAGCTCAATAGCATTCCACTCTTCGTTCCCACAGAATACAAGTGGGGACTGATTTCGCGAATTCCTCAAGCCAATAAGGGGTCAGCTGCGCTGCCCAGTCACCACGGCTTTCCTCGCGCATTCATAGCTGGGAAAGTCGGCCCCTGAACGAGATGCTATTGATAGTTGTAGTCAAGCGATCCCTCCGCCGAGACTTGACCTTCTAGAGCTCTTGTTACCCCGCATAGCGCGGGCTTGGTAGACTGCGCACGACAGTGCGGGGTAGTAAGCCGTGCAGCACCAGCGGAGAACGCAGCTCGGCAAGCCCAGACAGGAGTCTGAGCACATTTCCTGCAGGATGGCCCTGTCTCAGGGCCAGCCCCGGGAAGCTGTTCGACTGCGGGGTAACGATGCATTAGGTCTGCTGTTCGCACCTCCATCCTTACCGCCGAACTTCTGAATCTTGTGCGACTAGATACCGATCAGCTTCGTTTGAATGCGGAAGCAACTTCAGCCTCTCTATTCCAGTCATATGCTCCCCCCTCATGATCGTCCGTATGCGCCACCTGGCTATTGCATCCCGGCAATTCGTGCGCAGAATAGCGCGGCCTTCCTAGGCGTCCCATCGCGTTTCCACAACCTGCGTCTAGCGGGCCGACGTCTCGCAACCCTTGACGTACCCTGGTGCGCGTTTGACCCCTCCTACAACCACTTCACGCAAGCATGGAGTTCTTGGGCGGAAGTGAGGCAATAACGGTATGTCATCCTTTGTAGCGCTTCTGCAAGCTGCTCAAGCCATCGGACAGTTGCCGTGAGTAGATTGGAGATGCGACTACGCCGATAGAACGACGACGGCAACTCTCGCAATCGAGCGGCACCAATGAGGGGTAATGAGAACTCGCCCAGAAAGGCGCCTGCCCGCCAAGGACGGGGGAGTTCTCATGCCTTAAACACCTTGTGCTGCAATTGGGCGATGCACGGGAGTTTCGGTCTAAACCCTCTCGAGTCCCCCAGTCCAGCTGACAGTCCGCTTATGCAAATCCGACGATGGTGGGAGGGCTCATGACTTCGCGAATGACCTCTTGGGAACTGCGTCGGCCGGCGACCGATAACAGAGCCTCGTAGGAAGACATAAAAGCCTCCTGAAAGAATTGAGGGACCCCATCCTCAGTCGAGGCTCCCATCTCTATTCTTACTTCTGCTCACCTGCCCCTCCTCCTGAACCAGAACAGTATGGGTCACCCAGAAGAAGTCGACGTGATCGTTGCAGGGTGCGCTCTTTTGTCTTCTTCTCGTGTGTCCTACCAGGATGTTCTGACATGGCTTGGCATTCGGTAGAGGAGGCCCTGCAGGCTGCGTCGTCGCGGGACGTCTTGCGTATGCCGACCCTAACCTCAAGGTCATGCTCATCGAAGGTCAGTCATCAGACGACAGCCCACTTGCCCATACGTATACTGACCGCACATCACCGAAGGCGGCGCGAACAACCGAGATGACCCTTGGGTCTACCGGTATGCAATGCTGCCGTCATGCTGTATGACATGCGTCTCACTGATCTCCCCTTCAGCCCTGGTATCTACGTTCGCAACATGCAGCGCGACGGCGTGTAAGCTTCACATTCACATTGGTATACGGTATACGAATAGCTCCTAATTACGGGTTAGCAACGACAAGGCCACCTTCTACGAGGACACTATGCAGTCCTCCTACTTACGTGGACGTCGCTCGATCGTACCCTGCGCGAACATTTTGGGTAAGTGGACTGCTGGCTGCGCAATAAGCTCATCATTGACGTGTACCATACAGGCGGTGGCAGCAGCATCAACTTCCAGATGTACACTCGTGCCTCGGCTTCCGACTGGGGTAGGCGCCTTTCCTATTCCCACCCGAGGATGGGACCAACTGAACCCCATGCGTGATTCTAGACGACTTCAAGACTGAGGGCTGGACCTGCGAAGACCTGTTCCCTCTCATGAAGCGGCTCGAAAATTACCAGAAGCCGGTGAATAACGACACCCACGGCTACGACGGCCCGATAGCCATCAGCAATGGCGGACAGATCCTCCCTGTCGCTCAAGACTTCCTGCGTGCCGCTCACGCCATCGGTGTTCCCTACAGCGGTATGTTCCTCGCATGCACTTGAGTACCATGCAGGCATCTTATGGAGCAATGATGTGTAGATGACATTCAGGGTTAGTTGAGCCACGCGGCGTACGCCGGGCATCGTTATCTGACTATCATTGTGTAGACCTGAAGACCAGCCATGGTGCTGAGATCTGGGCCAAGTACATCAACCGTCACACTGGCCGTCGAAGTGATGCCGCAACTGGTACGTAATACCCCTGTTTTGCGAAGCATACATTCACACCTTGGTCCAGCCTATGTCCACAGCGTGATGGACGTCCAGAGCAACCTCTACCTCCGCTGCAATGCGCGGGTCTCTCGTGTTCTCTTCGACGCGAACAACAAGGCCGTCGGCGTCGCATACGTCCCGTCGCGCAACCGCACCCACGGTGGTCAGGTCCAGGAGACCATTGTCAAGGCGCGCAAGATGGTCGTCCTCAGCTCCGGCACACTCGGTACCCCTCAGGTACGTACGCCCGATCGTCTTGGCAGGCCGGCTTATTGATGATATGACTTGCAGATCCTCGAGCGCTCCGGCGTTGGTAACGCTGAGCTTCTCAACAAGCTCGGTATCCCAGTCGTTAGCGATCTGCCCGGCGTCGGCGAAGAGTACCAGGACCACTATACCACCCTGACCAGTACGTCATCACTATCTTTGCCTCTAATTCTTGCATGCTGACACTAAAGGGCAGTCTACCGCGTCTCGAACGAGACCCAGACTCTCGATGACTTCCTCCGCGGTAATAAGGAGGTGCAGCGCGAGCTCTTCGCCGAGTGGGAGACGAGTCCGGAGAAGGCGCGCCTCGCGTCGAACGCTATCGACGCGGGCTTTAAGATCCGCCCGACCGAGGAGGAGCTGAAGGAGATGGGCCCGGAGTTCAACGAGCTCTGGAACCGTTACTTCAAGGACAAGCCCGACAAGCCGGTCATGTTCGGTTCGATCGTCGCGGGCGCGTACGCCGACCACACCTTGCTCCCGCCCGGGAAGTACATCACGATGTTCCAATACCTCGAGTACCCCGCGTCTCGCGGAAAGGTGCGCATGCTATTAGGGAAGTTGAAGTGTGTGATGCTAATGCCCTTCGTGCAGATCCACATCAAGTCGCAGAACCCGTATGTGGAGCCGTTCTTCGACAGTGGCTTCATGAACAACAAGGCCGACTTCGCGCCAATTCGCTGGAGTTACAAGAAGACTCGCGAGGTTGCTCGTCGCATGGATGGTGAGCATCATGAGGTGCCTTGCAACATGGAACGCGTTCGTTAAGCATGTCACGTAGCGTTCCGTGGTGAGCTCACTTCCCACCACCCGCACTTCCACCCCAACTCCCCGGCGGCGTGCCGCGACATCGACATCAAGACGGCCAAGGAGATCTACCCCGATGGCCTCACCGTCGGCATCCACATGGGCACCTGGCACCGCCCCTCTGAGCCGTACGACGCCAAGAAGGTCATCGAGGACATCAAGTACACCGAGGAGGACGACAAGGCGATCGACGACTGGATTGCGGACCACGTCGAGACCACCTGGCACTCGCTCGGCACGTGCGCGATGAAGCCGCGCGAGCAGGGTGGCGTCGTCGACAAGCGCCTGAACGTCTACGGCACGCAGAACCTCAAGTGTGTCGACCTCAGTATCTGCCCAGTATGTTCCTTGAGCTCCGTGAGATATCCGCGCAGATATGGCTGACAGCCGTTGTGTGCTCCTAGGATAACTTGGGCACGAACACGTACTCGTCTGCGCTGCTCGTCGGCGAGAAGGGCGCCGACCTTATTGCTGAGGAGCTTGGTGAGCCGCGATGCCTGCGTGACCTATGAGACACCGAATCGGTACTAATTCATTTATCCTTCAGGTCTCAAGATCAGGCTACCTCACGCGCCTGTCCCTCATGCGCCTATCCCGACAGGCAAGCCCGCAACCCAGCTTGTCCGGTGAACGCAATGACGCTCGAAGGATGTGGATTGGATTTGAATACCTTGACCCTATTGCCCTTGGAAACTGTTTGTTTATCCTGTTGTACCATTGCATGCCAGTGTATCAGTGCTCCCGAGAATCTGTGTGTATGTACCAGTAGTTCCCGCGTTTCTCGAATGTACCTGTCCGCGCCAGTTACGCAATGGTCTCTACTCTTCATCTCTGACCACAATTCTCTCGATAAATCTTGTCATCATCATGCAAGAAGATAATCGACTCAGACGACTCAGACAGGGGAAAGAGGACAGCGTGAGGGTCCAGCTGGTATAGGGCGAGCTGCAGCTATTGCTGGAACCCGCTGTACTGTATTGTGTTTAATATACTTCTACGTGTTATTGCTGTCATTGCCAATGCAACAGTGCTCATGAGTGCTCATACAGCCTAGTTCCCTACATATGAAACTACTACTTGAGGCATTACACCGCGGAGTGCGACAAACGTGCCATTTTAGAGTCACCGGGTCCATCGTATCACGCTTGCACGGAATCAAACGTTCTCAAATGTATTGATATTCCGAATAGCTGGTATAACAGGCCAAGAGGTCCTCCCAAACGTTGATGGACGATGGACGCGTCTGTGGCGTAAAAACGCGTCGATCGCTCAGCCACCGACGCGTCGACTTCCAAATTGGGGACGCGTGGGGATCTCTGGCAGACACAGCTTCCTCGGCCGCTCAACCGCCCCCAGTTCCCTCCATTTCCTCCATTCCCCCACCTCCAACCACCATACCTCCTCGACAACGACTTCTACGGAGTACCCGTTGACCACGACCCACACGACTGGCACGTTCAGCATTTGACCACCTGGCTCGTCTTTGCGTGGGCGCAATAGCGCATACAACCTGCGGTCTTCACTGACATGGCGTCGTCCTCCGAACCGACGGATGTCCCTACACGGCGCCCCTCTATTACCTCTCGAAGGTCAAATTCAGTCCCTTTTCCGTCTTCGCCTTCAGAAATTCAGTTGAAGGGTGGGCAACATCGCTATATTGGATGTCTCGATGACTGAATGCCCCTTCAGAGTCTGAGTCCACCTCATCCGCCTTGACTAGCTCGGACAAGCTATCCGCACTCCCAAGCCAGTCCCCTCCTGTATTTGAGCGACTTCGGACGCCCAGTCGCGCGATTAAGCGGAGTATCGACACTTCGGGCTCGTCGATTGACTCGCCTTCAAGCAGTCTACCGGCTTTGCAATCCTTCCACTCCATCACAGGCGGAGCACCGAGCCGGCTTGGCGAGTCGGACTCGTCAATCGGGCATGATACCCCAAGGCAGAGGAACGAAAGCGAGCGGTCGCCCCCTGCGACGCTGCAGAACATCAAGCAAGGTGAGTATATGCGTTGCGGGTCCTCCTCGGGTGAATGTAGCAGGGAACCTTGAGCATGGGAAATCTAGAGCTCGACGCTTTGTATGAGGCATCCGACCGGATCATTATCCATGGCTGCCCCATATGCTGCGTCATTGATATATGCGTCGCAGTACTTGACGCAGAGAGCCAAAAACTACCTCCCGTGAGCCCCGTGCTTGCCCGTGACGATGAGGAGCGCCGGGTCCTTCCAATGCTTACAAGCATGTGAAGTAGCGTAGGAGGCTTGGTATGACTGTGAAACCCTTATACGTATCCTCAGGATGAAGGTTCCCGGGATGCCCTGCATCGCAGTTCTCAGTTACTTATATAGCTGCTGTCGCTGGGTACATGCTGCCATCATTGACTGAGATCTCAGTGGCTGCTATCTGCTGTCTCCCATTATATGCGTCGTTTGAGCCTCTCCGAGTCCTCCTGTAGCGATGGTCGCTCTGGGAGCCCAACCGAAGGGAGCACCCTGAATTCCGTACGAGAGGATGAAAGGGCTTACTCTTTCATCCCGTTTCCGCAACATCGCACTCATGCATCAGACGACGCATATACGCGACATCCGCTCACGCACCCTGCGCGAATCCGAAGTCTGTCTGGTCAGACATGTTCTCCGCCACTTTCTTGCTGAGTGAGACGCACATATACTGAACACCCCCATGTACAGCCGTCACCGGTCGTCTCGCACAGCATAGCGACTCTGCGGTTGCTTCACCATCCCTACGATCCCGCGAAGGCTCTGCTCGAGGTGGTCACATCTTCAGCCATTCGCAACCTCCTTCCAGGCAAGGGCATAGTCAAACTCAAAGCAACAGGCCTCCCAGCAATAACTTGTCCCCGATCATCAATGCGAGAGATGCATTCCAGACCCCTCCCTCGCGTTCCCCTGCCCAATCACGAGCGGCCTCTCCGCTGCGCATCCTCCAGGGCTGGAATCTACACCGTAACCATACGCGCGACGAGCCGTTCATCCCTGTTGACCCTTTCCGCTCACACATCCGGTGGTTTGGCTGGAGAAGGGATAGCTCCCCAAGCCGTACAGACAGTGGTCAGACAGAAGGCCTCCCTACTGACGCTCAAGAAGCTCACGCACACGTCATACATACTTCCAAGGAGGGAATACGCTCGTGCCTCCCAAGCTTTTCGTTCTTTTCTTCAAGGCGCGACAGTCGCAAGCAACAGCAGGAGAGGCGGAAGAGATGGCGCGGTATTATGTCAGACGCAAGCTTTTGCCTCTCGGACACGATGCCCCGTCAGATGTATCTCTGTTTCCTCCTCTGGCTACCAGCGCTCTACTGGCACCGCGTGGCACGCGTCTTCGAGGATGCAGAAGTGAGCAAGCCTGACATACAGCGACTGATCGACGCATGCGGTGACTTCACGCACGATCCTTCTGTGGATGCGGCGATCGCAACAGGGTTCGCGACGCCCACTGGCGTCCATAAGAGCCCTGCATTTCAAGGGATACCGTACCCAGAAGACTGGACCCCTCCTGTCGTGTCCCCTGCGCTCGCGCGCTTCAAGAATTCTTGGGAACAGTTTGTCGACACCCTCATGCGCGAATGGAAAACGTTCAATCTCGTCTCTGCCCTCCTGTGCACGTACGTGGACGTCGCCCTGCTCTAGTTGCATCAATGCTCACCATATGTACAGAACGATTCTCACCATCTTTCAGATCGAAGACGCAGCTGCAGATCCCATCACACGCTGGTCGTCCCTCATGTCCCTCGTGTTCGCGCTGATGAGCCTCTCCTATGGATGCGTTTACATTGTCCAGTTTGGAACAATGCGCAGCATGGACCGCGCCTCGCGCTGGGCTGAGGAGGCACAGAAGTCGCGCACGGTCATCTGGTGGAACATATGGGTCCTGCTTGCGACGCCCGCGGTCTGGCTCGCGTGGTCTATGATCTCCTTTTGCGTCGCGATCCTCTCCTTCGTCTGGCGCACTGGCTCGCAATCAGACGAGGGCTCTGGGGCGCCTGCGCCGCTGGACACGCGCCAGGCGCTCGGCGTACGCATCGCGATTTCTGCGGTGTTCGCATTCGGGCTCTTCAACTTCTTCATGATCATCCGCACGTTCAGTTCGTACTCACGCATCGCTGTGCGACGCGACCGGCGCGGACGGTGGAACAGGCGCGGTGGCGCGGATCGCGAAGAGCGCGGAGAACGCGGGCGGGAGCGGGAGAGGTCCCAACGACCCGCAGGCGGGCGGGCGGCTGGTGAGGGCACACCTTTTGCCAAGCAGCTGTCTGACTCGATGGTCGGTTTGGGATTGACGGGCATGGAGAGCGGAGGTGTAAAGGGGTCGCCTGGCCCCGCCGGTGTTATACTCGAGAACGTAGACCTGGAGAAAGGGGAGGGGGTGTACTTGGCCGGGGAGAAGGTCAGGGGCTTGCGGACGCTCTCTCCGAAGCTTTAGGCTTCTCTTTGGGATGTGGTCGGACCTTCCCCGCGGAGGTTGTTGCATGATGGCTCTGTACGGTAAGGATGCTATTACCCTGGGAGCTACAAGCTGTTGCTGACGAAGGATGCAGAACACTTACGACATGATGGACTTTGACGAGCGCAATGTTGTTCCAAGCTTATACCCGCATACCTCACGCTTTTCATGATGAGTAATGGCATGTTGAATCCTCCTTTTCGTGCATGTGTACACCTATGATGTCGTTTGATCAGCTATAGACCTGTCATACTGGTTGTTGTACACCACCCAGACTGATGGTGCCAGTTCTTTCTAGGTCCTGCACTTGTGCGAGTCCCTATGTTGATCTTGCTTCAACTTGCCAAGGATAACGTGCTCGGTATGTATTGTCTCCAACGTCGCATCGTGAGGTAGTCGGGACTCCGAACCTCTGCGCGCGGCGTTGGACTATTGTTAGCTCAGGCAGTGCAGCAGGTTAAGGCTGCGGTATTGCCAAGCTGAGAGCGGAAATCGTTACACTGAACCATCCAGAACTAACGAATCAGTGACACACAGAAACGATTCGTAACCTTCACCTTTCCGAGGGAGCACGCGTGCGAGACCGCCGGGCACACCCTTGGGAATCCGTGTCTGCTGTGCTGCGGAAGTCGGCACCAGTTTGCGAAAGGATAGTGGCGCAACTTGGTACGATACGGGAAGAATGAGCTTGAGATGGTATATTTGCGCATGTACCGTGGCATAGCCAAGAGACGGACGGTTGGAAACGTGGACGGGGCCGCCTTCGAGGAAGCTAGATTCCCACGGTGGAGATGAAGCTGGCTGCGGCCAAGGTGTGAGTGGAGTGGTGGGCAAGCCCTGTAAGTGAGAATCCAGACCAGCAATGCTGCATCCTCAATGGCGTTGACGGAATTTGGTAGGGGCAATCACGTAGATGTGCCGCGATCAGACTATGAGGCAGACATTGAGGCAAGTCGTACAGAGTCTTTTGCAGACTAGATTTAGTGGATGTTAGCAAGGCTAACGGTGCAAACTCAGCAGGTGTACAATGCCTTGGTGATAACTTCAGGTGGAGGAGTAGCTGAGGGCACAGCCATGGGAAGACCACTGGACCCTGTTTGTCCTGAATACCATGTCGAAGGCTCATGGTTGCAAACGAACACCAGAAGATTCGCCGTATCCCCACCCCGTAGCATTCCCTCGAGTCGTCGTCTCTTGTGCTTAAAGGGTACTACAAATCCTCTGCGAACCCTGCTGCGCCTTCGTTGGCGGGTTCAACAACGCACGTACACGACCTGTTCGCCTATTTTCAGGCTTAGCCAAGGCGCCAAGAAAGTGAGACGAGGTACTCAGACGATTGCGATGGCGACTTCAGCCTTGTGACTGCGCAAAGACTAGGGCACCATTCTCACAGCCAAGGTCGGACTCTGGGCTCGAGCTCTGCACCTCATAGTAAGCCGTTAAGCATTGCAGGTCCCAGGGCACGATGTGCGGATATATAAGCTGATGGGAGTGTCAACTATACCCCAGCCAGCTCGTGCTTGCTACAGCCTCTACGACCACTCCCATCGCCTGACCGCCCACCATGCAGTTCAAGAGCAACTTTGTCGTGTTTGTCATCGCGGCTATCCTCTCTACCGCCGTTTCCGCCATCCCTGTATGCCCCCCCCCCGCGTCCTCACGTCTTTCAAGACCAAAACTGATGCGCACGATCCCTCTACAGCTCCCCGGCTCGGAGATCACCTCTGGAACGGATGCTCTGCTCGACAAGGCCCTTGTTGGCCCTAACTTCGATATCGATGTCAGAGGCCGAAGCCCCGTCCGTGTTCTTGCGCGGGACCCTCGTCACGGCTCTGGATCGCGCGGACGTAGCGGTAGTCGTTCTGCCACTGCGAAGACCATAGAGGCTCGCCGCCACGGCTCTGGCTCTCGTGGCCGAGGCGACAGTAGGGACCGTCGGGATGTGGGTCGCCTGAAGTCTGACATCCTTGCATGATGGCGCTGATACACATTGTATAGCTCGAAGCCCGCCGTCATGGCTCAAGTTCTCGCGGCCGCAGTGGCAGTCGCTCCGCTACCGTGAAGACCATTGAGGCTCGCCGCCACGGCTCTGGCTCTCGCGGCCGTGGTGACAGTCGTGGCCGTCGCGGCGTGAGTCGCATGTGCTCTTCATACTCATACAATATGGGCTGACCAAGTTTATAGCTCGAGACTCGCCGACATGGCTCTGGCTCTCGTGGTCGAGGCAACAGCAGGGGCCGCCGCGAGGCAAGTGCTCCTGTGGGCCTATCTCACTGAGTTTTGATTCTAAGACCCAACCGCTTTGCGTAGCTTGAAGCTCGCCGTCACGGATCCGGCTCCCGGGGTCGCGGTGATAGTCTCGGCCGTCGTGAAGTATGTCCTTGACACTCAAACCGACGAATAGAGGCTGAGATTGTTCCATGTTAGTTGCAAGCACGCCGCCATGGATCTGGCTCGCGCCACCGAGGCGACAGCAGGGACCGCCGTGCTGTACGTCGCTCACAACACAATCCGAAGATCTGACCGCTAATTTAGGATCAAACAGCTCCAAGCCCGTCGCCACGGCTCTGGCTCTCGTGGTCGAGGGGACAGCCGGGACCGTCGTGACGTACGTGCTTATTCAGGCGATTATCTTGATGTCATCGCGCTGACAGGACCTTCGAGCAGCTCGAAGCTCGCCGCCATGGCTCGCAGTCTCGTGGAAGAAGCGGGAGCCGCTCGCGCAGCACTAGGGAGCTGCAGGCTCGCCGTCACGGATCCGGTTCTCGCGGCCGAGGCGACAGTCGTGACCGGCGCTCCGAGGTTGGCATATCTTCTCGCTGTATTCCTTTGGCACTCATATTGATCCACCAAATTTCATCGAATCTAGTTGCAGGCACGTCGCCATGGGTCTAACTCTCGTGGCCGAAGCGGGAGTCGCAGCCGCCGGGTACTTCCTTCCCATACATACCTCTTGTTGGCGTAGTACTGACGTCTGGCTTTAGGACTTGCAGGCCCGCCGTCACGGCTCCGGGTCTCGGGGCCGCGGTAACAGCCGCACCTGAGAGGGACCCTCCAACCTCGAAGGCGTCTGAGGAGTAGTGCCAATTAACTCATCCTTGCCCACTTGACGAATGGTTTCTCGCGTATCTGATGGTGTCCGTGACCCCCTCTCCCCGATTAAAAAATGTCAGCTTTGCCAGTTGTCGTCTTATGTAACTTTCCCGGACTTTAGGTTCATCGTGTGAGCGCAGAGATGCACGTAATTGCGTTTCCCCAATTGTTGTACTAGTTTACGCGGGTGTTCAACCACCCGCAATGGACAATTGTACGATGTTTGACTTGGATGTGAACCACTGCAGCCTGCTGAATAAGTGTAATGAGGTGTTGTGTGATTCGGGATGCTAGTAAACGGCGGGTGCGCCATTACGTGTCGACGACAACATGAATAGCCAATCGATCAGGCCGTGTGAGACTAAGCTGATATACAAGGACGATACAACCAACGCAGAACGAAAACCAACATGGCGGGGCCCACACCCACACAGACCCACGGCGTTTAGCCCTTCTTCGCGCCCTTACCTCTCTTCCCGGCAGAGGTGGCCTTGCCCTTGCCCTTAACCTTCGGGACCTTGATGAGGCTGTCATGTTCTGGGGAGTCGTCCGACTCATCCTCCTTCTCTTCGGCTTCTTCGACGACCTCGTCGTCCACCTGCAAATATACGATAAGATCAGATAAAGCATACTAGTGAGCGACGGTAGGAGGGATAGGTGCAGTGAAGGACGTACGTCGAAGGCCTCTTCCAGATCCGGAGCAGGGCCGATAGAGGCGAGCTTCTTTGGTACCTTGCCCAGGTTCTCCGCCTTATGGAATGCGACGGGATGATCTCGGGAGTTATATCTGTTCCCAAATCATGAACAGAGGATCAACGCAACAAGAGTCAAATGTACGTACTTCCTGGTGAACGCCGTTTTCGTGGCCGTTGAGATGCTCTTGGTGACGATCGTGTCAGCGCGGTCGCCCACGCCGAGCTCGACGATTGTGTCCCAGTCCTCCCGGGTGAGGAAGTACTCGTCCATGACTTCGATCACGTCGTCCACCGCGCTCTAAGATGGCGCGCGGTTAGAACACACCCATGGCTGTAGAAAGGAATAAAGATGCAACTCACCGCGCCTTGGTCCATCAGTGGCTGCACGATGTGCGGGAACAATGCAGGGATGTAAGACTGCCGGATCTCGCCCTTGTCGCCCGAAACTTTGAGCCGCATCCGAGCCTGTACGTCCGTGAGCTGTCGACTGAGCTTGTTCTGTTTCGAATTCTGCCCGAGCCATCTGTACGAGAGAGTCAAGATCGGGTATCAGGTAGAGACAATGAAGGATACGCACTGAGGGAAGCTCATCGCGTTGGGGCCCCCGTAGCCGGCACCCATGCCGTACAGGAACGATGCCGGGCGAACGGTCGAGCAAACAGCGTGAAGAGGCATCAAAGACCAGTACTGGTTCGGGCTGCAGGGGACTATCTCAGTACCCGAACAAGAGGATCGTTGAGGTGCTGAACGTACCCATGAATCAGACTATCCACAATGTCACCATCCGAGATGGAGTCTGCAGCTTTGGACATCAGTTCGAGGTGCTTGAGAATCTTCTCCGGCCCGTCCATGTTGCGGATCCGCGAAGGCTGGGTCTTGAGGTAGTTCTCCTATGAAGGGGGTGCAACGTGAGCGAGGAGTGCCATCTCCATCCCAGATACACAAACGAACCTGTATAAATAGAGGAACGAACGAAGGGTCGTGGAAGTACAGCTCGATCTTGTCGCCTAACGTTTCGCGCGATGTTGGAGAGAACATCTGCGGCCCGAGCATCTTGTTGGTCACACCGAAGGGCGTCATCACCGAGTACTTCTCGTTCATCTTCGCCCTGTCGAGAGGTTGTTGACCCAGTTATCGCGTGAATGCCATAAGAGAGAGAAAGCTACTTACAAGGTCTTGCCCTCGTCGAAGTCCATGGTGCTGCTTGACAGCTTCCACGTCGAAAGCATGTTGAGCACTTGACGGATGTCGGACTGTGCGCCCTGCACGAGTTGGTCTATGACATTCGCCGGGATCTTCATCTTCTCCCTGTGAAGGATCATAGTCAGTCGATAGGAGAGGGGCAAAGCACCGGCAGCCGTGCGCACTTGAAGGCAATGCTAAGGATTCTTGAGCGGATCGCGGCCGCCTCCGGTCTGCATCTACTGTTAGCAATAATCGCGCAAGGTAGCAATAAATGCGACGCACCTCTTGTACGAGAGGTTGAATGTAACGTTCAGCAGAGGCTTGAGTTTCTGGGCGCCGCGATCGTTCGCTATACAGATAATGGGGATCTAGCGAACATACGCATCAATATCTCTCGAGTACACATATCTCTATGGCTGGCACCTTGGTCTTCTTGATCAGAGCGCAGAGCGCACCAACACCGCCACGATCTCCTGCAGACATACCATCGACTTCGTCCATAATGAGGCAGGACTTGTCCGTGATGGTGATGCCGGCTGCGTTGGTTTTCTACACGTCTAGTGGTAAGCGCTAGATCGGCTGGAGGCCAAGTGAATCCCGCTCACGTTTCCGCCGTGCATCCACCCGTCCAATGAGGTGTTCATAATATTAGTGCTATTCTATGTTTGCAGGAACAGTCTTTCAGTCAAAGGGGACAGTGCAGTGCAATGCAGCATACCTCTACTAGCTTCTTACTGCGAGCATCACTCGCGTTGAGCTCGATTGGAGTGAATCCAGCCAGTTTGGCACACAGATGTGCACTGGTGGTTTTCCCGATACCGGGAGGACCAGTGATCATGACAGCGCGGTATATGTTCATTCCATTCTTTCCTGGCTTCTTGAAACCGGATTTCAGGCTCGAAGACCTACAGTGAATCAGTGGATGTGTTACGAATGTTATGTTGTAGGAAGAACACACCAACTACCCAGCCAGTCTTGAAGCTTCTCTACTTGGCCTTTGTTGCCGCAGATCTCTTTCAGAGTTTGCGGTGCGTATCGCGCTGTCCACAGCTGGTTCTCCGCAGAGATCTTTGCACTATTGAATTGATGTATCGTTATATATCTGCATAACTATACGTTGCCGATCACGACTCACCTCGGGCCCGCTGTCGTCGCCTGCTTCGCGGCCTGCTTCTCGCGACGCTCCATCTCTTTCGCGCTCTCACGGATCGCCTCCTTCTCCTTCTCTATCTTCTTCCGTGTCTTGTCATCGAGAGCGCTCTCATCGACAACACGGGTTGCGATCAAGTTCAGGAAGCCATCCTCGTCGAGCGTTCTGAGCTTATTCTTCTCAATAGCCTTGAGCTTGCTTGGCCCCGCGTCTGCGCCGACGACGACATAGGACGTCTTCGAGGAGGGCTGGCCGACCACTCGGCTGTGGAGTCAAGTTGTGAATGAGGCGTCTGAGTAGTCGTGTGGGAAAGTCTTACCCGCCGTAGCGTTTGGCGAGCTCAACTGCTTCGTCTCGCGAAAGGCTGCTCAGCTCGCCCGTGAACACAAAGGACAGGCCAGCAAGACAGTTGGGATCTTTTGGCACCGGGATCTCCTTTGAGCCCGGATTGGACGGTCCAGCGCGTGCCGCCTTCATAGCGTACCAACTGGAAGAGTGTCAGTACACACGCTGCAATCAATATGGGCACCCTCACCTCGGCTTTTTCGCAGGCTGGTCCCCTTTGCTCTCTGCCGGGGGCGGTTTGGAGTCTTCTACCTTGACATGCCTCTTCTCCTCCTCCTTGACTGATTTCTCTTTCGCCTTGGGTGTGGCCTTCGCCGGGGCGGGTTTCGCAGGCGCCTTTGGAGGAGCTTTCGCTTTGCTCTTGCCTTTCTTGACGATTTCCTCGTCGTCGTCATCAAGTTCGAAGTCATCATCTGTATCCTCCTCATCGGAAGATACGATGAAATCATCGTCCTGCTTCTTCCGCGCTGCTGGTGCTTTATGAGATGTTGAGGCCTTGCGAGTGGCAGATTCCCTCGCTTGCTTGGTATCCTTCGCGGGAAGTGCAGGTTTCGACGAGGATGTGCTTGCGCGTGGCTTCGATGACGAGGACGAAACGGTTGCTTGTTTCTTTTTCGGCGGTGATCCCCGCACATCCTCATCCTCATCGCTAGACTCGACTACGGCGGCTTTCTTACGCTTTAGTGGATGCGGGCGAATTGGCTCGTCGTCATCGTCGTCAATCTCCATAGCCTCTTCGCTCTTCAACTTCTATACTGTATAGTAAGTGTTCATCCTACGAGCCCAAGCCTGTGATCACTAACAGAAGCTGTTGGTCTTGAGGGTGCAGTCTTCCTGTGCATGGTCGTGAGACTTGTGATCGAGCAAGAAAGAAGGACAGTATTCCGGCAGAGTTCGCGGTGAACCACGTCAGGGGAGTCCCACCGTAGAGGTAAGGGAGAGGAGGGAAGGCCGAATGTGGTATGAGGATGCGGAATGTGACGTACGGTGCTGCAGTTGATTTCTTCTTCGGCTGCCTGTGCGCATATGTCAGATACTGAGCCAGTGTCTGAATGATGCCAAGACACGTACTCTTCCGGTTCTGAGTCGCCTGCGGTTACCATTCGTAAGTGAACTACACGCAGTGGGGCGAGGTCACAAGCGGCTTACTGATCTCGATAGCCCTCCCCTTCGCGTTTCCATTCTTCACAGGCTTTGCAATAGTCTGTAACAAGTTCCAGAAATCACTGATAGTACTCACCGGAAGGCTTGTCGACTTGGACGTGTTCTGTGAGCCTCCTAGAGTTGCCTGGCTGCCTGAGGCACCGAAGAATCCACGGATGTCCGTCCCATGCGATTTCGCCGGCGTTTTTGCTTTGCTAGGAGCCATACGGTAGCAATTTATCGGAGCGCGCTATCCAAGAAAGATGATCGTCCGTAAAGTAGACGCAAAGCAGTTGTGGCGGACGAGGTAGCCTTGCGCTGAGAGTCACTGGCAGAGTCCAGACGCGTGCCGCCGTGGCGCGCACCGCGACGCGCCGCGGAACGTCACACCTACGCGGCCGTGACATTCGTGACTCCGCGCTCTCTCAGTCTGCTCGCGATCCAGCGCTCAGCCACCGCCTCTCAGCTCTCCCCACATTCCCTTTCTGCTGTTTTCGTCCTTTCTGCTACGCCCCTTCTATTTGCATTCTATGAACTATGAGCACCTCGACTGCAAGCTCTCGGTGCGTACAGGTACCCATCGGTCCACAACAAAAGCTCATCATCGACCTCCAAACCAGATTTGCAGCAATCTATGAGTCGCTGCCCCCGGACGTCCAGCAAGTAATCATAGAGAAGCAGCTCATTCCGTTGCTGAACAATGTGAGCAAGTCTAAGCGCAGGAAGGTCATGGCAAGCGCGGCCAAGATGCAGCGGCGGCATGCGGGCATACCCATCCTTGACCTCAAGTCGAAGCAGCGCGAGGTGAACGCCCTCCTCGATGAGCTCCATCGCGACGCGAAGCGATCGTTCGTACGGGAACGCTCCCACCGCACAGAACTCATCGAACAGACCGTCGAGAGCGTGACGACTTGGCTCAACGACATATGGCGCCTTGTTTACGAGCACAATGTCGACTTCACGCGGGCGCATCGCTGCTTGTTGTTTGCCGTGAATGTGCTCGATCAGATCGCTCATGGTCGTGCCCGGTGAGTCGTCTAGCCCTTATCTGAAGTGGTTTATTGCTGCGGGCCAGCACATGCCCCTTACTCTGTCGGTGCGGTGAGTGCTGCCGTGGTGCTGGTCGCAGCGTAGCAAATGACCCCGACTGCGGTTACTAGACGTCACCCAGCGAGATGTCGAGATTGCAGTACACGTAAATATCTGCGGCTTAGTGTACGAGTGCGGTCCCGCCTTGGCGGGGCCCAAACAAGCCGACGTTACGGCATTCAGCCTCTGCCGGTGGTCGGACATCCTCATTCATCCTTCACGGTTGGTTATTGGAGCAAGAATACCATGAGAACGTGACTTGCACAATAAGCAGCCCATCTTTGCGGCTTCGCAGCGGAAGCGTCCCATATACGGCTCGTGCTATTGATGAGGCACAAGCTCACTCTTCCGTTACAGGTGTCGCTGCGCATTCACCAACATGTATGTCCCCGTCACCCTCAAGCGAAAGTCAGGAAAAGTGGTCAAATCTTGGGATCTCACGGGGGCTCACAACGTTGAGGAGGTCTTGCAATTCATCTGGCGGGACTTGTTCCTGAGCATGCTCGCATCTGGCAACCAACGCCACATCGAGAAGATACCTGAAATGCTTGACGACATCGAAGACCTTATGGGCTGGACAGCCCTTGAGAAGTTGTTGTATGGCGGCAGCAAAGGTTTGGATAATGATACGCTTGCAGATATCACCTCGCAATAACTCCTTACTTCTAGTCTCCCTCGACACCGACGAAGACGAGTTTGACGAGGAGCTGACTGCCACCGATGCCGAGTCTGACATCGACGAAGATGAGGACGCCTACACTGACGAAGACAGTGAGCTTGACCTACCCATCGGGGGCGAAGATTGGCTCCCTAGTGTAGTTCACACTACATCGCCTTCGTATGCAAAGCATTGGTCGCCCAAGATCAGCTCGCAGATGACGCAATTCCGCAAGCTCGTCCAATCAGCCCTGCTTTCAATGTTCAAGACCGCACCCTCTTCACGTCTCTATTCAGTGCTAATCGCGAACTCCGCCGACGCGCGAGCCACTGAGGCCGAGCTGATGGCTTACCTCTCCCAAACCGCGACCTCGTGCCCGGAAGTCTTCACCGCGGCGCTCGAGATATACACAGATGAGGGCAACACGGACGAGATCTCGTCTTTGCTCAAGACCCATGCGCACCTCGTGCGCGCGCGCGACGCGCCCGTGCTCCAGTCTGCGGTGCAGGTCATGGCCAGGAACCCATTCCACCAATTACAAGCGCTCGAGTTCATTGAGAAGGAGCTCCTCGATACCGCGCGGGCTGTGCGCTCCGCAGTCCTTGGGCCGTTCTCGCTGCTTGAGACGTCGGAGAACCGCGCGGAGATCGAGCAGATCAACAAGCTGCGCCAGGTCGCTCCGGGGCGGCAGGACCGCATTGAGCGCTGGGTCGACGCCGTGAGCACTCCGGGTCTGAACAATCCGAACCCGATGGCGCTTGCGGCGATGGTGATGGGCCTACCGATCATGCCCACAATGGAGGGCCTCGACGAGATGGAGCTGAGCTACCTGGAGATGGACCCGTCTGACCCGGATTTGGAGGACTTGCGGGAGGAGTTCCGGCCGCGCTTGAAGCAGCGCTTTGAGGGCTGGACGGACAAGGCGCTCACTATCAAGGGCGGCTCGGTTACACTGCTGAAGGTGTACCGCGAGCTCATAGTGATGTTACCGTTCTTGCGTACAAGCGACGTCGTCGAGGAGATGATCAGCAGGTCAGTACAAATTTGTGGTCTCATGTATTGTGAGGCTGAATGACTGGCAAGGCTCGCGGACAAGCCTAGCAAGCAATATCTCATCGAGGCCGTCGATGCCCTCTCAGCTTTCGTCAAGGTGCAGAAACGGAAGGCCGCAGCGATCAAGGCGGAGCAGAAGCGCCGGGCCAATGCCGCGACCACCGCCGCCTCTTCGACCCCAGGTGCTGGTCCATCCACGCTCAACTTCGGCTTCCCTACTGCCTCTGCATCTGCGTCGACATCTGCATCTACGTCCCCCTCAGATACCTCGGGAACGTCATCCAGCACCAGCGCGTCAACGTCGACCTCGCCCGGGACGTACGCCCCACCAACGGTAACGGATGACATGGACGCAGACGCATCATCCAGCCGCCCTGAGACACCCCCTCCGCCGCTCGAACCGGCTGCCGATGGCCCGGTCGGGCCTGGGAACGGGCACACTCATGCTCATGCCCATGCACACCACGGACATGCTCACGCTCATGGGCATGCGCACGGGCACGCACCTGCGCCGTTGTTCACGTTCTACACCGGGCATATCACGATCCCCGTTCCACAAGGTGCTGGCGCGGGCC
Organism: Cubamyces lactineus; assembly: GCA_022376465.1. Taxonomy (NCBI): domain Eukaryota; kingdom Fungi; phylum Basidiomycota; class Agaricomycetes; order Polyporales; family Polyporaceae; genus Cubamyces; species Cubamyces lactineus. The sequence goes on along the minus strand of JACDTU010000019.1, from coordinate 427,366 downwards.
CGCCTCCGCCCCCTGCTGGCGGTGCTGGTGCTGGCGGTGCTGGTGCTGGCGGTGCGGGGTTCGGTGGGTTCGGAATGTTTGGCGGGTTCGGAGCCCAGGGTGCAGCTGGCGGTGGTGGCGGGTTTGGCGGCTTCGGCGGAGGGTTCGGCGGGAATGGCGGGGGCGGTGCGTTTGATGGTGCGTTTGGCGGCATGGAGGACGTCGATTGAGGTCGATTGAGGCTAGTGAGAGTCAGTCTGCGAGTTTGCGAGTTTGCGTTGCGCATAGAGGAGGCGCGCGAGTTCCCTCCACTCTGTTGAGCTCTGACTAAGTTGTACTATACGTATCGGCGACATAGTTCGTCGTTGACTGATCTCAACTGTAAGGCCCACCACTGAAAGAGGTCGACGGTCGAAGAATGAGATTGCTCTGCAGCGTGCATGGTGCGGATGCCATCACTGACAAAGATGTCAACCTATCCTCCGCGTGCGAGTTCAACAATTTCCCTCTGGAAGTCTTCGTCGTAACCGACACATTTCATCGACCACGTCTGGATACTCTGTAAACAGTAGCGGTTGGCCACGACCGCGCGTTAGCACTGGTCGTACAACCGCATCATGTAGCCGGACGCCATCATACCTCATCACCAGCAACGAAGGCATCGTTGATCTGCTCCGGTGTGACGTGCGCATAACTACCTTGTGCAGAGTCGACTTCTTCGCGAGACGGTTCGCGACCGAGCGTGGTGCGCAAATGGATGCGCGCCCGTACGCGTGTCCCCCACTTCTTCTTGCAGATGTTCTTTGTCCAGCATGCTCGAACCTACACATTGTCCGGCTTTGTCATCAGTAATCTCGCCTCCCGGATATATGCAGTATGTAGGATTCTCACGTAAGGCGAGAGGGCGCACCACTGCTGTGCGCTCAGGCTCGGAGCAGCGTGCAGCTCGTACTGCCCTAAATAGAGCCATTCGTTGCTCCTCAGCCTAGCGAAGACGGTGTACACGAGCAGCCTGCCGCCCTCATCGCGCATCCAGCTCTCCTCCGTCAGGCCAGCCTCGAAGAACAGGCCGCCGTGGCCGGGGACCTGCGGCCCGTTCGGGTTCCAGAGGCTGAGGTTGATGCACATGAAGTTCGCGCGGCCGTGCTGGGAGAGTTTGTGCGCGCTGGGGGTCGGGAAGGTGTCCATCGCGCTGCCTCCGTACCGCTTGGAGAGCTTCTGGCGGGAGATGGTGATTGAGCGGAGATCCATGGGGAGCGAGATTGGGTAAGGGGCGAGCGCGGAGGGGTCGAGGAGCCTCAGGACGTCCTCGTCGTCGAGACGCATCTCTTTCTTGACTTCTGCTTTGGGCTGAGGGACAGTGCGAAGCTTGAGTGAGGATCGAGATGCAGAGCGATTGTATGAGAGATGTAACAATACGAACGTTTACGAGTTTAGCTACGGCTCCTTGCAACTCTGAATTGTCCAGCGTAATGGGCAAGGGCTCGTCCTTGGGTGCTGGGCTGGAGGCATTTGCGTCAAGCTCCGTAGGCTGTGAATCTACCAACGGTAATGCTGTATCCGAGTCCTTCACTTTTAGCTCCTACAATAACAATGATGAGCTCCTAGTACGCTCCATAGGAGTGTTGCTCATCAACGCATCACTTACCTCTTCCAGTCCGGGTTCGACTTTGGAAAGCGCCGCGTCGCGTCGACAATTCATTGGCAACTCTATATCGTCCAGGGCCATTTTCACCTCTTCTGACTTGAGCTCCTGCCACAAACAAATTCATATGCTAAGCTTCGGTGACACACTGGGGGAAAGCCAAACACCAGCTTGTCGCGTACTTGGTCTTCCATCTTCAGACCAACCCGGAGAGCGAGATTGTCAAGACGGAACTTCTTGCGATCGCCAATCCAGTCCACTGGTTCGTTCTTTACGCCGGTAGACTCGCCGACTTTGCGCTCTTTTCGTCCGACTTGGGATGACGTGGTTGCTTCGGAGCCTGCAGAAGCTCTCCTCCCCTGCGTTGCTGGACTGCGCTTACCACGCCGAGTCGGAGCTCTCTGTGGTGAGGAGACGAGAGGCTTGATGTCCTCCTTCGTTTCAGGCTCAGAATCCGTCAATTCGAGTACACCCAGATAGGTCTTGCGCCGTGCAGGCCGGGTCTGGGTTTTTACGGGAGGATCGCTGGACCCTCGAGGTAAAGCGGTTGGCACGTCATCATCAGAGTCGATGAGCTCTAACGGGTGCTCTCGAGACCCTAGTTCTAATGCCGACGGTTTCTCGTCTGTCTATTGAACCGGGTCGTATCAGTCCACTGCGCAGATTAAGCCTCAGGAGTTGTCGAGATGCTTACGCTAATCTCCTCAGTATCGTATGCTGCCATGGTACGCCAATCCGGTGATCAATATGTGCGTTGTTGTATTGTTTCCGAGAAGCAATATGATCCTCCGAGTCCGCCTCCTCAAGGCCTCATCGCGTGCACCGCGTCAACCAGGCGTGCGCGCACGGCAAGCGAAGAGGCACTGATTCGGACGTAATGGCCATGAATGGTTACCTGCGTACTAGTACTACTACTAGAGGTTAGAGTCACCGAGATGACTGTACATTTTGAGTGTACATAGTACATGTCGGAGGCGAAATGGCAGAGGATCTCGATCAGATCCGTGCCGCCGATCCCTCATGACGGGGACAGCTGGCGTAGTTGTGGCTGCAGCCTCCTTTCCTTCGTACCACATCCACGCTCTGCCGCAGGTGAGTACAACGCCCTAGGCACTCTCCGCTTTTGTCCCGCAGAGGGCGCGTGAAAGCAAGGTACGTGAGAGCGCGTAGCCGCGAAGCCGTCCATCTCCGGGCAACGTCTACTCACCGTCGCCACGCAGAGACGCACAGCCCAAGCTTTGACACTCGGACTCGCTCTTGTTCAGATGGGTCGTAAAACATCCCTTTCGCTGTTCTATCCTCCCGCCAGACGTGGTAAGGTGAACCTTTAATGGCAAACACCTTGATATTTCGCACCGGCCGCCAATTCGAGGACTGCTGCAGACTCGAGTCGCTCATTGACTGTTGGCTTGAGCTGGAGAAACCGGATCTAACCGGGGCCGTTACTGGGTTCTCATCAAGATCTGACTGTCATGGCTATCTCTGGTTGTGGTGTTGCCAAAGTACGAGGTTCTCTGGGAAGAAGAACAACAACATTGTCGCGCGCAGGCAAATCAAGCAGCGACGACTACAACGCGGCACATGCGCTATGATTGTTTGGCTGCCTCTTGTATAAAGCATTCATCTCTTGTGCTCACTGTTACCTCGCTATTCCCTCGCTCTGTAGACCGTGGACATTGACGCAGCGTCCAGGAACACTGCACGCCAAGCCGCGCGCTCTGCAGGGCTCCATGAGGGTCTATCTCACACGCGACTCGATCGTCGACTCAGACTGGCTGTCCCGTGCGCGCGCAGTATCTGTACGCCCTTCCAAACACCCTGATTGGTCCCGCGACCGGACTGGAGGGACGTCCGTATTGAAACCGTAAAGAGTGCTGGAGCTTTCTTATGGCTCGGGCTGTCTCGGTCACTTCGGCCATATTTCATTGTGGCCAAAAGGTCCACCGGAGATTCTCGGTAACTCAAGGCATCCACTCCCTTGTTCTCTGTAATCGACGTGGTTTCCGTCGCGATGGGTATCGTGACGCTCGCTTTGCCGCTGGACCTAGTCGATATATGGCGCCGGCTACTTCCAGCAGCGTTCTCAGCCTCCTCGTTGTCTTCGCATCGCGACTGCTCCATGGGATGCTTCTTGAAGCCCGATGACCTTCTGCTGGTCGTACCTCGAGGTATCCTTGCGAAGTCGCTTGAGAGGAAGCGCCCGCATCGTTCCTTCCAACTCGAAGGTCATTTCCCAGAGCACCTTGCGATCGTTGCAATGTGGACCGACGGAACATGCTCGAAGGCGGGTTCACTGGGTGTATGGCGAAGCGGTATGGCGCCTAACCATGCTGTAGCCGTCTACACGGCTGTGGATGCACATGCTCCAGGGCTGCTGGTCTGTTGTTGTACATTTCAACCATGATCGAGGTTCCATTGCCCTTGGGTTCCTGCTACCTTCGCCGCATCATGCAGCAGTGTGCCCTTCACATACTCATCAACTCACTTGTCAACGGACGGGGCGTGCGCATCGATGGCGCTCGAGTCACTTCGATTAGGAACATTGCTGTGGGACACGTCTTAAGCGGATTATTGCAGTCGCGCGTCGGCAGGGCAAGGCTCGGAGTGGTGGCGTTCTCCGCCATGTTCTATCAGTGATATCATGGTCGAATAGGCATCTGAAGATTAGGCTTTGTGTCGCGGCGCCGACTGCATCATCGCGCAACGCGCGGAGAGCGTGCGCTGGAGCCTGGGAGCAGGATGGGACGGAAGCGGATGGGGCGGTGGCACACGCAGTCGGGTAGATGAGGACGTCTGAAGCTGTCGCGCGAAGAAAAGGCGGATATGAACGTAAGAAACAGCTGGCGGGAGAGAGGATGAATATAGGGACCGGACCGAAGAGAGCGAGCTGGCGGTAATCAGCCTCGAGGCAACCATGACTTTCCATGTATGGGTTTGCACCTCGTTGTATACCAGCGCGGACAGGCTTGGACCCGCACACTCGCCCGCCACGTTGGAAACGCGAGTACAATGAATCACATCCTATGAAGGTGCGATCCCTCGCCCTCCCCGTGTTTATCCTTTCCGACGTGCCATCGCTCTCATCCCCCCCTCCAGCGACTTTGGCCTCCCAGAGTCCTCCTAGATAATGCCCAGCCAATCTCCGCAGCGCACCGTCAACCGGAAACAACAAGCTCATCTTAGCCAACAAGGTCAGTAGCCAGCACAGTCTGACACTCGCTTCCGACTCGGCCTTTGTTTTTCGCTCCCGGTCGTCACCCACTACCGCCCGGCTCTTTCTCAGTCTCGCACTTGACCTCTGTCTTTCCAGTACTCGGCACAACATCTCATCGATCTTGCTGTGGCTGAGCTTTAAGAGTCCGAGCGGGATCGTCCTGATATTGTATTCCCTCTCTTGCACGACGATCTGCTTATTGTGTCGCCCTTACGTCTTCACCACTTAGCCTATCAAGCGGTTGTCTTATTTGAGGCCGGATCCCGACTTCTTGTCCGACGCTTCTTTCTCTCTTTACGTTCCCACCACGCTCATCCGCATCCTTCGCCCCATACAGGTCCAATGCAGAACATAACGCCTCGTGAGATGACCCCCTCGCCCTCGTTTCGAGAGAAACAGAGGGCCATTAAAGCCCATTCGATGCCCAGCGTGCCCTCGGTCTCGCAGATCCTCGCAAGCCAGAACGGGCAGATGATGTACCCCCAGGGGCAACAGCAGCCCAGTCCGACGACCTCCAACTCCTCTCACCAGTCCCGCCGCTCACCCCCGCCCGCCTCTCGGATCTCCCCTGCAGCACCCAAATCCACCCAGTCCGAACGTGCCCCCGATCGCCAGGGCACGCCTCCGCCGCTCATGCACGCTCACAGCCAGCCTATCATTCCCCAGATAGCCAACCAGCACCACCCGCGACCCGTAAACCGCGTCCCGGCGCCCTTCTTGACGCAGTTCCAGAACCAGGAGGACTCGTGGGCCGTCACGGAGGAGCTCATGGCCGAGTTTGAACGGGAGCACGGCCAGTTCGCAAGTCATGCCCAAGGCACCGCCGGCGTCGCCTATGCGGGCGGCGCAGCGTCGAGCCGGGTCAAGCCTCGCCACTCAGACTCCCTTCCCGTTCCCGTCTCCGCGACCGCTCCCGCGAAAGACCCCGCGGTGGAGCGCGTGCGGGCGACCGACCGTGCTTCGCCAAAGGACTCGGACAGCGGCAGCGTCGGGCAGGCCGCGAAGCGACAGCAGGTGCGCGATAAGGAGCGCGAGGCACAGGCAGCGCGCGAGAGCCCGAAGACACGCGACCGTTCCGGGACGGTCTCGTCCCAGCATGTCAATGAGGCCCAGGGGCACGCGCGCACGCCGGAGTATCGTGGCTCTCCGCAGTACCAGACGCCGATGGCCTCGCCTGGAGAGCGCACCGCAGCATACACACAGTACGTCCCCGAATCGTACCAGCAGGGCCCGCCGCCTCAGCAGACGAGCACCCAACCGCCGACGCGGAAGCCCGTGCCGAACGTGGGAGCTGGAGACGCAGCGGCCACGCGGTCGACACCGCCCGCGACGTCGAAGCTCGCGAACAGTCACACGCCCCCACTGCAGGCGGTGGCGACGCGGCCGCCTGACCGGTCCCTGCCTGTGCAAGAAGAGCCCGAGGAGGACGTCGGGCATGAGTTTGAGCACAATGACGCGCCGCAGTATGCGGAGAAACACCACAGCTCGCCCTCCCCGTCGTCCGACATATACCCTGAAGGGCACGCAACTCGTTACGATACACGCCACGACCAGCGAGACGAAGATGACGACGAGACGCTTAACGAAGAAAACGACGACCATATGTCCCAGAACAAGAGCAGCGAGGACTCGGAGTCCGGCTTTACGCCGCGCTCGCCGTCCACGAACCTACCCGAACGCACGCGCGACGGCCAGTACATCGGCCCCACGAATCAGTACGCGGGGTCGAATGGGCAGTACGGCCAGACGCTCATCGACAACCAGAAGACGATCCGCCAGAAGCCCCGCGGAGCCGTAACTGACCAGCTCGGGATGCGAAGCTTCGACCCTGCTATGTTCGAACGCAACATCCACAGTCTGCGGAGCAACACACGCGACTCTCCTGTCAATGGCCAGCGCGAGCGCGCATCGCAGTCGCCCCCGCAACAGCAGCAGCAACAGCAAGTGCACTCCGAGCCTCCGAAGCCTACTCAGCACCCCCAGCAGCAGCAGCAGCAGCCGTACTACGACCCGCGCCTCTATCCTCTGCAGCAGATTTTAGACCAGCGCCTTGGATATCAGTGGAATGGCTCGGAGCACCAGTCTGACGACATGCAAAGCCTCATGGACGATCCTACCTCGTCCTACCTACACACATTCTTGCGCTCTGCCAGCGCGCGTCCTGGCGCGCCTGTTCCGCCCACTCCGCAGAGTCACACCGCGGCTCCCTCGCCTTCGCCACTCATCTCTGCTACGCCCTCGGATGTTGAGCCGCGCCAGATCGGGTCTCCTTACCCATACCCGTTCACGCATATTCGTCGCTCGACCGTCTCTGGGCCGATGCAGGCTCCCTCAACGAACTACGACCTGAACAACCCCGCGGTGATCCGCGAGCAGCTCGCGTTGCAGATGCAAATCTACGCGCTCAACAACGGCCTCGCGCCTCCCTCGTCCGAGTCCGCGTTCTCGCCCTCGTCGACGCCTTTCCCTGGACCAGGCTACAACCCGTGGGCGTTCGTCCCCGCCGCTACCACTGCAGGGCTCAATGCGCACATGGCCGCCGCGAGCGTGCGTTCGAGCCCGAGCCACCAGCCCGTCAACCTGCCGCCGCCTCCGATGCGCGGGCGCGGGATACGGAGGCGTGAGCCGAACGGCCATGTCCGCGCGCCGCTGCCCGCCCGCCAAGCGCGCCGGGTGGTTAAGCCGCCTCCGCGTGTGGACAGTACGCAGCCCCGCGAGACGAGCCCGGAGCTGTCGTCTGGAGAGGAGACGAGCATTGCGGGAGACGACCACTTCGTGGACCCGTATGGGCCCGAAATGAACGGGATGAACGGGAACGGCAATGGGAACGGCACGGGTGCGTGGGACGAGAATGGAGTGGTGCCCGAGGGCGAGGACGATGGGGAGTGGGTGGACGAAGAGGAGGACTGGGAGGATGACGACCTGTTGGACCTGGAATACCACCCGACGTTCGTCAGCAACCCGCAGAAGCGCAGGCGCCGGTTCGACACGCGCTGGGACGCGCTCGTGCAAGCAGTAAGTCCTGCATTTCTCCTCTTCCTGCTTTTTCGCAAATGGATGCTCACTCCACCCTGTGTGTAGTTCCAGGCGCTCGATAGGGAGACGGACACCACGCTCGTACTCCTCGCTGCGCCCTCCCATTCTACGAAGCTGCACGCGCTCACGTCGCGTGCAATCCGCCGCGACGCGACGCTCACGAACTCTCCCGCGCTCGCCAATCTCCGTCGCTCGTTCTCGCGCCTCGCCGTCGAGCGCCGCGCGGCGCGCAAGGCACAGCACATGTCGCTCGCAGAACGGCTCTCCTCGCGCTCTATCTCGTCCGAGGATGGGTCTCCTGGTGCGAGCTCTCCGGGAGACATGGACCTCCGGCGCGCGTTGGATGCCGCACTCGGTAGCCTCGGTGCGCTCAACGCTATTTATGAGCAGAGGGAGGCGCGTTGGCGAGACGAGATGCGGAAGCAGAACGAGGATCGCGAACGGATCGAGTTGTTGTTGCGTCAGGCGCTGGGCCCGGTCATGTCGAACGGCCATGGAGGTCACCACGGTGGGAGTGTCGCGTGAAATCGGCTGAAAATGGATGACGTGGGATGACGCCTGTGCGGATGTATGCTATATGGTTTGTTTGGTTACATGGTCTCCGCTTGACTGCTGTACGTCCGTTATATGTTTATGTAGGTTAGTGCGTGCCTCTACATTGTGTTCCGCGCCGCGTCAGTTGTAGTGAAGACACGGCGAATGATGACCACATCACATTCGGTGAAGACGCCGTTCAAGGACAATGTTTCGCCTCAACAGTCCGTTCGGGTATACTGGGGTGCTTTCGGAGTGGCATCGCAAACGTGTCCCCACTGCATTGTTCGAGTAAGCAAAGGCTCTTGGTTTTCGACAAGTGTGTGCGCGATCGTAACCCTTAGCCGCATTGCACTGTGATACCTACACAATAAACCTCTTTCTCTCGTAGGATAGACGCAATGCAGCTTTGTGTGAGGTTGAGCACAGTATAAAGAGGCGTCTTGAACGTAAGATTATGCATACATTCATTCGCTCTGCGAAGGCGAATCTGTTCAAGAATGCCCACCTGGTGTGTTTCGCCGCAAAGGCCTACAATGCCACCACTAAACCCATCGGTCATGCCCTTCGAATGGGGCCCCTCCCCACATAGTCTCCCAGGTTCGCAACGGTTGCCTCTTGCGACTTTATCTTGGCCATACTTATCTTCTACTTCTCAGGAACCGAGGCTGAAATGTCTTGCACGGAGCTCAAGTGGCGCTTTATCCTGAATGTTCAACCTTTCATGGGAAGCCACCTTATTTGCGTCGCAGATGCATACGCAGCTTCTGGTGTGCCAGCGTTCTCTGGAGCGAAATGACGAGGTATGTCGGGATCCAGGGTTATTCCGCAACTGGAACTCACGCTTGATGTTAGGTTTTCTTCGATGGGCCTGACAAGCTATCCACAGGTAGTCTCAAGCTTACAAGGAGCGAGAGGGATGTGGTTACGAGCGTAACCGGGTTCCGCCAGCCGTTCAGCGGATACCCTCGAGGGTGTCGCTTACTTCTCTACAACGTGTTCACATCTTGTATCCCAAACAACGCAAACTCTAGCCATACTAAAATTATATGGTAAAATATAGTAGAAGACATGGGTTAAGTGGACGGCCTCTGCGATATCATGCCGTAGTGTACGACTGACATTTACTCCCCTTTACTGGTATACATTTTGGAGCCGTGGCCGTCTTTGTAGAGCTTCTCTTACCCATGGTAGAATCAAGTGGTGAGTTGAACAAACCATGTTCACTGTTCAACGCCTTGTGATTGCGACGCGCTAAAAGCCACAAACGCGTTTTAAATAACACGTGACCGCGTTTCTCTTGCGCTTTGCAGGGGCGAAGAGATGTTTGCTACGATGTTGTCATGGCCCCCGTTGTGTTCAAAGCAAAGGATAGTGATTAAAGAGCGGGTGTGTAGTAAAGTGGAAAATCAAAGATGCTAACTCCAGCATAAAGTCCAGGGTAATGACTCGTGGTGTGTCCTTTGGGACTACCGGCGAAAGCTATGGTCTTGAGACAATCTCCTTGCAGGTTTGGGGTATCTCATATATATGTCCTACTTTCTGGAAACGACTGTAGTCGTACATCGGACGACCACGATGCCCAGAAACCCAGCTCGATGTCTTCCCTCAACAGCACGATCACTAAACTCATCGGTCAACAACGGCTTCCTGTCAACACCGTTAAGGACCCACGGGAACCCTGATGCTAAAGTGAGCGTTCAACAAATTGTCACTGCTAACGATGCGTACCCCCCATTGACCCCATGCGATGCCCCCAGCACCGCGCAATGTGGTATAGTAAGCGGCCCGGCTTACAGCGTGACCCAACGCTGCAACATGGCCGACTACAGTTATATCTTCTACCTTGAGGGAGGTGGCAGGGTGTACTGCATCGCCATCTTGGTAAAGCCTTGTCTTGATTGGTCTATTGGAAATGCCGCTGATGTACACTTCTTTCTCCAGTGTGCTAGCTCCGCTTCGTTGCTCGACCTCCTTCGACTATCTCGGCGAACCGCTTTACATTCTGGGTGTCTCCATGATACCTCAGGATCGGGTCGTACGCCCGAAACGCGATACAGGACACATACCTTCCAAAACTCTCAGACGATCCAAATATCTCCATTTATCATGTGTCTATGTTCGGCATGGTTATCGCAAGCTCGCAGAGATGGGCGGACCTCCAGAACGCAGTTAGGAGGTATTTCCGGCGTCGGATGGGAGTTGACAATGGGCCATCGCAAGCGGTTATTGAGACCCCCCCTCCCGCACCTGCTCTTGGTCCCACCAAGTTCACTGCACCTGGGATTCTGGAAATTCCCGTGACCGGAAAAGTCGCCTACGAAGAGCAATTATCGTAAACAAGATCTGGGCAACCCTGCGGCATGAACGACTCGCAAGCACGTCCTCGTCCCAGCACAACACTTCGGTCTTCGAAACAACCGAGCAGCAACCAGCGAGATCGGTGCAGTCCTCAGCGGCGCCGTACACGATTCGCAGGGTCATCCAGGGTCGAGGGTGTCCTATACGACTCTGAAGGGATTAGGTTGTACGTTAGGACTCAGTAATTGCAAACCAGGCTCTGAGTCATGTTGGATCTGCAAGCCCGGAAGCATAGCTCCGAAAGAAGAACTCAGTCTGGCAGATGGGTGATACTAAGCGTTCTTGGGATTCGAACGTGCACCAACTCGACTCTTTGGAGAGTCATAGTGTCTGCACGGCTGAAAATTGAGCACCGTGCCCTTGGAGGGACAGGCTTCGCAATACAGCCATGATCACATCAATCACGGAGACGCCGCACAGTGCGAAAGAGAAGGAGATTGGAGGAGGAATGGGGGATAGTCGGCGTTCCTGGAGAAGAGAAGGCGGATTAGTACGGTCCGCGGACAGGTCGTTGTGTGTGGTTATTTGCGGATTGTTGCGCCCGTCAAACCTAAGTGGCAAATGCTATAAGAGCTCCCTGAGGGGCAGTGAGACATCTTTGCTCTTGAATAGCACCTCGCAACGCCTCTTTCTCTACTTGTGAGTGATGTTCTCCTCTCCGATTTTTGGTGCCCTTTGCGGGCTCTGCTTGTATGTGGGCGTCACTTCGAGAGCAAACGCGGTCGAATTGGCGCCGCAAAGATCTGGAAGATACGTGTAGGCGCCCGGCGTCTCGTATGATCGTCCTTCATCGATCGCTATACATTCGGGCCCCCGCTCGGTATTTCAGCTCGTCAACTCAACGCTATCTTGCTTACAGACCCAGACGCGCTCCAAAAACAACGATGTCTTCCTCTGAGGGCGAGAACGGTATGCGTTTCGCTTGCATCACCCTTCAGGGCGTACTGACCATCGATCGACGCAGTTTTGGTTGGTGTGATTGGCGGCAGTGGCCTGTACCACCTGGACAACTTGACTTTCTTGTGAGGAATTCGATGCTTTGGGGGCATGCTCAATGTTCTAACGCTCATTCTCCAGGAAGCATGTAAACCCAGAGACTGTCAGTTTGTCTATGCGTCATCTGGGCGCCCCTGTACAACCTTACTAACAAATTTCTCCGCAGCCATGGGGATTCCCTAGCTCGCCGATCACGATTTGCGCTCTTCCATCCGGCACGAAGGTCGCATTCCTTGCGCGTCACGGCCCCGGGCACACCATTCCACCCTCGTCCGTGCCTGCCCGCGCCAACATCGCCGCGCTCAAGTCGCTCGGCGTGCGCGCTATCCTTGCCTTCTCCGCCGTCGGCTCCCTGCGCGAGGAGCTCGCCCCGGGCGACTTCGTGCTTCCGACGCAGATCATTGATCGCACCAAGGGCGTGCGCCCCGCGAGCTTCTTCGAGGGCACGACTGTCGTCGCACACGCTGCGTTCGGCGACCCCTTCGCGATGCGCCTCGTGCGCTGGCTTGAGGGCCGCGTGCAGAAGGTGCTGGACTCGGCGAAGCCGGACGAGTATGCAGTCGAGGGGAAGAAGCCCCAGGTGCACACGGACAGGTGCATCGTCTGCATGGAGGGCCCGCAGTTCTCGACCCGCGCGGAGAGCAAGATGTACCGCATGTGGGGCGGAGACGTCATCAACATGAGCGTCCTCCCTGAGGCGAAGCTCGCTCGTGAGGCCGAGCTTGGGTACGTACACGAGCTATCCATGGTGGTTTGCGTGGTTTACACTAAATTTGTCGTCAGATACGCCCTTATCGCTACCGTCACCGACTACGACTCCTGGCGCGAGAACGAGAACCCGGTTACTGCCGCGGAAGTGTTCAAGACGCTCAGCGCTAACGCGAAGATGTCTCGTCACGTCGCGGCCGCTGTCCTCGAGGACTTGAACGCCGCTGCCGCCCAGGGCGACCTCCTCACGGAGGAGATCGGCTCGATGAAGTTCTCGATCATGCCGCGCTCCGAGCAGCAGAAGGAAGAGGACAGGAAGAAGCTGAGCTACATCCTCCCGACCTATTTCCAGTGACTCCATGAAGACGAAAGGGCTTCTCACAAGCTGTGACGGTGGTGCGTTGGTTGTATTCTGAGCCGTATAACTTGGCCGAGATCGGCAGTGAAGGAGAGAAGTGTACAAAAGAATAGAATCGTGTCATGTATCTCAATTGAACCCAATATGTTGAGTCAAGTTAGGCTACCTTACGTGAGCCTTCAGTGCTCGTCCTTGTCTCGTAGTGAACATTGTATTGGGCAATACACGATGTGTTGGTACACATGTCATGTCCAATGAATGTGAAAGTAACCCACTATAGTTGCATCTGCACCCGCTCTAAATACCCCTCTTTGTCACACATTCAGCACTGAGTGTTCTGGTAGATCTGAGTGGCGAAGCACTACAGCGCACGGTCGTCGTCTATCAGCGAACATGCCTTTGCGCGCACAACGAAGCAGTGACTTACGTTGTAGTTGTCCGCGTTCTCGGCAGCCTCGCGCGGGTTGGACTGACCGAGGCTCTGGTCGTACGAGCACCCATAGCCGACATCGACAGTGCCCGATGTCGCGTGCGTGAGCTCGTGGAGGACGGTACCACCGCGGATGTTGCGGGACGCCACCGAGGTACCGCTGCAGAGGCGGGAAGTCGTGACCTCGCTGTAGAAGAGGGAGCAGAAGCTGCGGGATTTAACGTCAGGAACGAAATCCGGTGGTGATTGGGAGGAACACGGCGTACTAGACGTTCGTGGTTGAGGTCACGGTGTAGGCGATGACACCGCTGGTGCAGGCGCCGTACGGGTCAGCGCAGTTCAAGGTGCGGCTGCTGGAGTTCTCGTTGGCCACATTCTTGAACAGGGAGTCAGATCCATGTACATCGCATACAATGTGAACTATGCTCACGCTGAGGACGCTGCGAACGGTTGAGGTCGAAGTCGAGCCAAAATAGGAGCGGAAGAGCGAGTCCGCGCCGTGGCTAGACACATAGTTAGCCGCGATCGACGCTAGGCTCTTGCCCTCCGAGTACGCCGACGAGATGAAGCTCGCATCACTGCTGCTTGAGCACGACACGCGCGCACGCTTCTCGTGCGCGGCGGCCTTGAGCTCGCGACGGGCGACGTCGTGCTTCACGTTCACGGTGAGCTTCTTCGCGGAGACTTTGTGCGCGTGTGGCTTTGCGTCGGCTTCGACAACCTGGAACGTCGTCACCGGCTCGAACTCGAACGCGCCCGTGCCGAGTGCCTCGAAGTCGTAGAGGGGGGCGACTGTGCGAACCCTATTTTCAGCATGCCGCGCGGTCGTGAGTCGTATGTAGAGAATGCGCACCCTCGTGCTCGACGATGACGGTCTCCCCGGCGTGGATGACGACGAAGGCGGAATCGTCGAGGGAGTCGATGTCCACCTGGAGCTTGATGCCCGTAAAATCTGCTGCCACGCCGTCCTTGCTGACTTTGAAGGAGCGAGTAGGGAGGTCGCTGTCAAGCACGGTACCGTACTTGATGACCTTGAGGGCCTCGGAACCGGTGTTGGTCACGGCGGCGGTGACCTTGATGTCGTCAATGGAATGGACATCAGTCGGGGCTAGGTAACAGAGGTTATAAGCTCGTATCAACCATCTGTAGCACAGGGCGTACCAGTGAGAGAGACTTCGAGTGCAGGAGCACGCTTCGCGGGGGTGGCCAAGGAGAGCGCGGCGGTGATGCCGAGAGTGATAAGCGCGATAGGAAACATGGCGGTGGGTCCTGGGTAGGCTGAAAGGTAGACTGCGCCTCGAGCCTGCCGTGTTTCCTTACAGCACCTCAAGCTCAAGTACTGTCCGATGGAGGCTGCCAAGAATTAGAAGTCCTGTAGAGCATGTGGGTCGCCTGCCGTATCGGAGCGCAACTGGAACGCGTGTTGTCAAGAACGGAGAAACGAGGAGCCACAGAAAGCACCAAAAAGAAGCACGCGCGAGGGTAATGGGCCCAACTGTCTATTATATTTTGCCCCATTGTATACAAGAAGCACCATCATGTGGAAGCAACTCTAGCTATGAGTCGGCCGAGAATGGGGATTGGTCAATAGGCTCAATCAGAGTTAAAAGCGGAAGAGCGATTTGACAGGCACTCACCTCTCAGCGGTACTTGGTGTGTGCGACGTGTCAAACTACCTGTTGGTATGTGAGGCAACGTTCAGCATGCAATGGCGCCAATTTCGACTCGAGTACGATAACAGGTAGTAAGGCGTTCAGTCTCCCTGACACAATGCCGGTCGGAGATATTTCATAGGTGCTCTCACAAGTAAGAAGATGTCCTATAACCCATGATATCGTAATGACCATACTGGGAAAGCTCAGAGCTTCCTTGTGATCATCACGGAAGACAGCAAGGCTCGATGAATGT
This sequence comes from Cubamyces lactineus, assembly GCA_022376465.1. Classification (NCBI taxonomy): domain Eukaryota; kingdom Fungi; phylum Basidiomycota; class Agaricomycetes; order Polyporales; family Polyporaceae; genus Cubamyces; species Cubamyces lactineus. The sequence continues at coordinate 412,197 of JACDTU010000019.1, read as the reverse complement.
CCAGGTGCCCTGGCTTTGGTGTAGCACTGCACATGGTTCTGCTAGAGAAGCATCGACATGCCTTCGAGTGGAACAGACAAACTGTGATGATAGCGTCTTGCCAAGCCTGTATTCCAGATGGCAGCGTCGCCCGGATCTTTGAATGTAATGCCAAGACGAGGAAGGAAGCTGAGATAGGGCCCATGCCCAACGGCAGGACGCAGGTCAGCTGTGTAGTCCACTGCGAGCCATGTTAATGTGATGACGCCAGTTTTCCTAGATACACAACGGACATTGAAGTCGTCGAACGTAGTATATGGCCACCAGGACTAGTAGCAGACAATTGTGCAGCTAGGTTAGTAAGTGGCTGAGGGTCGGGCACCGAAGGCAAACTCCGAGGTTCCTGAAGATACTGTGACCGTGACTGCAGACTTTGCCGAGCGATGCCGTACACTAGCGCCAAATATGTGACACAAGTCAGTGTAACGTCACGTCTGGAGCAGTCTCGCAGACTTGACCGACTCCGTCAATTGACCGCAATGGCTGCAAAGTCCAAGGCACGGTACGTCTCCGCCCCCTTCGCTCTTTCAATTACCAACCTGAGCTTACGAGTTGTTATCATTCAGGACAATCATCGTCCGTATGATCTCTACTGCTCAGACGGGCTACTTCTACACGGCGCAGAGGTTACGGTTGGGTCCTCGGTTGGCTGCAGTCAAGTACGACCCACGAGGTGCGTTCCTATATGCTCACCCTTGCGTTCCACTCTAATGATGGTCGTATCATATCAGTGAAGTCCCGCGTGCTCTTTGTGGAGAGCAAGAAGACCGCAAAGAAGTAACCTCTGCTGTCCACACTTTTTCGACGTCCATTGTACATCCTGCTAGACGCATCATATTCACGCCTCTAATACACCCCCGGAATCACTTGAATCCCTCTCGTTCGGTCAGAAACAGGGCTGACCATCGCAAGTCCGGCTGTTAATCGTCTCGCCCGTGGTGTCTATTCTGCATTTGCCCGCTACCCCACACGAATATCCTATCTACCGCTTAGGCCTAACACATAGCAAACTCATGTGCCACCTTGTCGACGTCGCGCAACTCATCTCGCCGACGAAGCTAGCAACTAGCCCACTACGTTCTCGTCCTTGCCGCCCATGGATTGACCATGAATGTCTGCTAAAACTCACACGATCGAACATGCGTATTCCATGAAGGATTGAAGACGGCTTGCTAGCTGGGCGAGAGCGATGTGACCGTGTGAACGAGTGATTGTTGCAGTGAGGTCAGCCGTTGTATGTACAGTTAGACGTGTACTTTGCGTAACTGTCCCCGGTTCAGTCGACCATGGTGAGATTGGCCTATATCCAAAAACGTGGCGAACAAACTGTTGGGCTTTGTGCTCGAAGGGCGAGACAGTTTCATTGCATCCGGATGACCTCAACGAGCGAGGGTTGCACACGTCCGTACCACACCCACGCCGCATGGCAGAAGGATGAGGATGCAGCGCAGAGCACAAACACCATGGGTCCTTCAAGAACTCCAGTCCAACCACGAGACTGCCGTGACTCCGGCTCAAGCTCAAGATTATTCAGGACCGTAGCAGGACGAAGTCCACGGTGAAGATGGATTTATGGTTCGTTTTGGGTTACAAGGTACTTGCCGGGGTCGTTCTCACGAAAATAGCAATTCTGAGTTGACATTGCCATAGCAAACGCCCCTTCGGAGTGCGAATTGGGTGTACCTTTTCGTCGTCAACGTGTGGAATTATCTGAAAACCCTCCTCGCCGCGTACCACGACGAGCAAGCCCCGCCCACTCCCCCGCGACGTCTGCAGAGCCCCGCAGCAAGCCCGCCGAGGCCCGAGCCCGAGCCCGCCATGGCGTCCGTCGTTACGCAGGAGTCGACTGGTGAGTGGGATCCCGAGGGACCGGGTCGAGCCTATTTATTGTCTTGAACGGATTTTGCGTTTCCGCAGATTTGCGCCTGACGCTGCCCGTCGAGAAAGCGTCTACCTCTCCTTTCCCCTCGCCAGGTTCTCCGTTCTACCCCCCGCCGCGCCTCGGCGCACACGAGTTCGCATCGCGCCCATCGTCCTCCTCGTCGAGCAAGAGCATCTCGCGCAGTCTGAACGGTACCCGAGACGAGCCTCCCACCATGGCCAGCACGCTTGTGAACGGCGACTCGACGCCCACGACTACCACCATACCGACTCCCTCGCTTTCCGTAACCACGACCCTTGCCTCACCGGCCACGCCTACCCCGAACTCTGTGTTCTCAGTTAAGACACCAACGACGCAAATCACTGTCCCCGATCCTCCACCCGACTCTGACTCATCCATCTCGCTTTCGACCGCAGCTCTCACGACCCAGAACCGCGATTCACTCACCTCCTCTCGTCCTGCACCACCAAGTCCTGCCGCGTCTCGACGTACCTCTGCTGCCCTCTCCAGACACTCCTCCACCGCCCGCTCTCGCCGCCAGTCGAAAGCGTCATCCTTACTCCAAGTATCTCACGAGCCAGAGGCGTCATCGTCCTCGGTTGCGACCATAACCCCATCCGCACAAGCGCAGCAGAAACGTCGCTCCTTCGTCTTCAAGATCCGCGACTTTGCGTACGAAGCCTCCGATGACCGGCACGTCGGCCGCGGCCCGGACGCGCCGCGGGCGAATCGGCCAAGACAGCGCTGGTCGACGTCTTCGGCTGCGTCGTCGTCCTCTGCGACGTCCTCTTCGCACGCAGAAGAGGACGAAGACGACGCGGTGCGTGGGAGCTGGGGTGCGTACCGGTGGAACACGCTGAGCAATCACTTCAGCTGGGGTCCGGAGGACGGGCCGTCGCGGATGGATTTTGCGCGCAATTTCGACGTCTCGTCGCCTACGGACGAGCCAGGCGATCCGTACGGCGGCAGTGAGGACGGAGAAGAATACGAGGACGCGAACGAGGGCGAGGGCGACGATGGGCCGTTACTGCCGGGCCTATACCGCGCACTGTATGCGTTCGAGCCCGAGGGTACGGCGGAGATGGCACTGGAGGAAGAACAGGTGGTGCACGTCGTCGGTCGGGGAGGCGGAGTCGGCTGGGCTGTCGTCGAGAAGGAAGGCGGCGGGCACGCGCTCGTGCCCGAGAGCTATCTCGAGCTCGTCGAGGCCGACTAAAGATGGAGGGAGAGGAAAGAGGCGCGGGGAGGGCAGGAGATTGGCGAGGAGAAGATATGAAGAAGTGTGTGGCGAGCTCTGTTGTGATACCTAGGTTATTCGGTCCGCGCGGGCGTGGCGACTGTAACATCCCCATCCCCGTCTGTCCCCATCCCATTCCCAATTCTCAATCCCTTTATCCTCCCATCCCGGCGTCGTATCATATATCATCTCTCTGTGTTCGGTGCAGTGTGGTATGGTGCGCAATCGCGCGCGTCTCGGTGGTCGATGCCGAGGGCGCCGATGCGTAGCAGCAGTATCATGGCATCATGATCATGACCTCTCTCCTCTTCTCGACGTGCCGGAATTATCTGCATCACGTTCATGTGTTCTCAATGTTCTTATTAGATACCGCACACGGTTGCTCTCATGCACACACGTACATACATATCTATATAACGTCCGTGTTTCCTTTCGCAAAGGTTATTGTGGTTAAAGCACAATGATGGGTCTCTCGCGCGTGCAGCACATTGAAGCTTGTTTCTAATTTCTGTTGGTAACATGGTAGAAGATTGTAAGGACGACTCGTTTATATGATCATTACGACAGAAAGACATCATGGAGTAGGTAGCATCATGGAAGTATTACTCTACGATCATGTACGACATTAATGAACGAATCGCAGGAATATCATGTCCGAATGTTGGCGAAGCCCTTCTGACAACAAATCATCTCATGCCCCAGGCAGCAATACAGTATTGCCACAGTCGTCCAACGCGATCATGTATGCTTTGCGTACCGACTGGCCTTCCGTAATCGTTCGCCATACATCCAGAGCAAGAACGGTCTATCAAGGAAACACGATGCAAGAACGTCGACATCAGCAACGCGAGCGAACTAGGCGATGAGAGCAAGCAAGACGTACGCAGGGATGCCTACGCCGATCGCGACGCACGCGAGTATGGTGTCGCCCTTGCCGTAGCCGAGCGCGTTATACATCGCGGGGGCGAACAAGGGGAACGTGAAGCCCGCGAGGGAGCGGAAGAACGCGATCACCGCGAGCGCTGTCGACGCACGCATTCATCGTCAGCACCCCAGTACGTCTGCGAAGAGGAGAAGAGAAGAGCGTACCGGAGGCAGCATGCAGGGTGAAGGCGTCGATGACGTACGTCTGGATGCCCTGGAAGATGAGGATCATGCCGGCGCCGATGATGACGATCCCGATGTCGGGCACGACCCAGTGGATGTTTGCGCGGGCCGTCCAGCCAGTCAAGAACAGTCCGATGGGGAGCAGGATCGACCCGGGGATGATGGCCGCTGTATGGTCGGCGTCAGCTTCAACGCTACTACTAGAGATAGGAAAGAGAAAGAAAGATGATGACGAGGGAGTAGGAGTGGACGTACGTAGCCGATATTCGGGCTTGCCTTCTCCGCCGAAGCGGACACAGAGCCGCTTGTAAATGATGTCCATGGTGTACGCATTGACTTGGGACATGCCGGATAGCCCGATGCCGAGCGCAAGGTAGTGCAGGCCTGCGACCCCGACGGACTCCTTGTAAACTCCTTGGTATATCGACGGTAGGGTCGTCAGGAACACTTGGGGAAGATCGATAAGAAAGACGAATGGGGTGAGCTATGGGGGATGACGTACGGTAGAGCGTGCCGTATACGAAGGCGAAGTATGCGCTGAGGACTTGCAGGATGGGTTCGTATGTCGCGAGTGCTAGCGGACGGAGGAGTGCCTTCCGCATGATGTTCTTCCACCTGCGAGATGTACCGGTGAGTAAGTGGTGAGCGTGATAGCGTGCGGGGCAATGAACTGACTCTCTGTCGGCACCATCGAAGACTGTTCGGACTTCCTGCACCTTGCCCTTTTCAGCATCTGTCATGTTCCGCCGGATGCGCTTGGCTTTCCTCTCGAGCAATATGGGCGGGAACGCTGCCATCGCACGTCAGTCATGCGCACGACCCCTCAACGATACAAAGGACGCGGGCTCACTTTCACGCAAATAGACGAACCCAATCGCCTGAACGACCACGCACACGATGCTTGTCGACCAGAACTGCTTAACAGTGAGCATATTCGAAGGTCTATGTGCGGTCCGCAATACTCACCACCCACCGCCAATTTGACTCTTGCGCTATCCAAGCACCGCATATAGGGCCAACGACGGGACCTAACAACGGCGCCAGAGAGTATATCGAAATCGCCTGACCTCTCTCATCTGCTCTCCATACATCTCCCAGGACACCTCCGGCGATCTAGGAATTCGGTCATGAGGAGGTCATCGTGTGAAAGTAGGGACAGCTAATGGATACGTACCGATGGAGCAGCACTTCCACCAATACCGGACAAGAAGCGAAAAGCGATCAGTTGGCCTGTGTTTTGAGCGAACCCGCATGCAAGATTCCATGCTATGATTTATGAGAGATAGTGGCGGGTGAGCAGGGAGGCCTGGCAAGCCAATGGCGAAGGGAGGACGCACCAAAGTATAGGAGATTGGCTATTTGGATGAGCGGTAATCGGCCATATATCTCACAAACTGGAGCGAGCATAAGCGGACCGACCGCTGAGAAGAGAGGATAGTTGAGTATTTTGCGAAGACGGTCATAGCGAGCGGCGTGTACGTACCGTAGGCAAGCACGTACACCGATGTGCACAGTGCGAGAATGAGGTTATTCGTGATCCCAAATTCTTTCCCAATTTGATCAGCCGTAGGGGCCATCATGGAGGACGACAAGGGACTGAGGAATGCGTATGAAGAGACCACAAGGGTGACAGCCCACTTCTTCTTGCGGGACCAGCTACACAAATATAAGTTGGTCTCGTACAGACCCGAGCCCAAGGAAGCCTGGCCACTCACTTCTTGGGGTTATTGGGGTCGTCTGGGCCATCCCAATCGACGATGTAGACGTTGTCGGTGAGAGAGCGCGGCAGAGTGCCATCCTGGGAATCTTGAGGAGGTAAGGCATCGGACTGAGGTGGTCTAGCGGCGTCGGGAAGAACGGTGGAGGATGTACTATTCGCTATGGACTGAGAGTCAAGCGTGTCTACGGTATTATTGGCCATGAGGAGAGTGCAGTGGAGGGACACGGGACATGCATGATGGCAGGATGAGCCTCTTATGAACTATCCCTCGGAGCGCAAGGGAGCGAAGCTGCGGCTGAACCAGGCGGGCCAACATTTGCAGCAAATCCCGCAATCGTAAGCTCTCCGAACAGCTCCGCCGCTGTTTTCGACGGACAGGTGCACGGGAACGCAGAGGACATTGGTGTCGGCTTAGCGGATGTATGGATTCGGTCACGAACTTGGAAGTATTAGACGCCTGTGAATACACAACTTTCAAATCCGAGCAAGTCCGACACGTGGAATGGGCGCTACTATGCCATTAGGGCGTCTACCCATACAAATTGGGTGTGTGGGGGCCATCGGCCGAAGCCTGCCAAGGCTTGTCCAAGTTCAACTTCGACGCTCAACACCGCCCACACCGCTGTCAGTCAAGACACACTACTGTCTCATCTCGTCGCTGAACATCCTGAAACGTCTCAGGTTGTAATTTACCATTGTGTCCGTCATAAAGCTCCAGAAAACAGTACTCTCAGGCTATATGCGTCTGTCCGCCTAATATTTCGTACCGATCTCTGCTATGTGCAACGAGTACGGATATCTGACCTTAGTAAGTCCCCGGATAAAGAAGCCTGAGCAGCCTGTGTGGGCCACTTGACCATGCCTACGGCTTCCAAACCGGTTTCCTCTCTCCCGCGTCTCCTACCAGCGCTGCAGCCCAGTCCGCCGTCATTCTCTTCGCACTCTGCCGACTTGCGACCGAGTCCCGTCGGTTTCCCAACATGGTTTCTTCTCCGCTCTGATGCCTCGCCGAAGTCTTGACTCTTCCAAGGGTACTTGCTGCAGAGGCCCGTCGACCAAGTCCGTGCGTTAGACTTCCGGGAACGCGGATTGGGCGGGAGAGGAAGACGTCTTCTTCCGCGTATTTGGCTGGGAACATTGCGCTTTGTGGCCTTCCGACAACATTCAGGGTTTGGCCCTCGGCTCCTGAAGGCATCTTGGACTTGCTATAGCAGGCCTTGGCCTTCCTCTTTGGTCCAGATCGACCGTACGGTACACCATCGAGCACGGAAGGAGCGACACTGTTGGCAGAGGCAGATTCTCCGAGCGCAGGAAGCTCTGGCCCTCGAGACCAGAGGAGCCGCGCATCTTCTGAGGGCGATGCTGACATACGGTTCGGAGTCGACGTGCGGCGTGGAAGACTGCCAAGACCATTGAAAGGTGTTCCGTCATCCTTGAGTATAGAGAAACCTAGGCCAATGCAGCCTGCAGAGCCATTGTGAGAGGCGGCCGGTCCTGCACTAGACGACAGAGCCGGCGTGCTAGGCACTCGAACACCGGCGCTGGGGAAGAGTTGACGCACGGGAGTTGGTTGGAGAGAGAAGGCGGACGCTTCGGACGTAGTGGAGTCGTTGAATAGAGAAGGGGTACCATCTCCTCGAGCGCGGACTGAGAATGGACCTGGGAGGCGTGCCAGAGTATAGAACCTGTCCCCAGAGAGGTGAGGGCCGCTGACGGAGCTGCGGCCAGAGGAGCCAGTGAGCAACAGCTTGTTCAGCAGTTCAGATCGATGGTCAAGGGAGTCTCGGCGGCAGAGGCGACGTTCTCCTCTGTTGCTGTGAACAGAGCCAGAACCAGAGCCAGAGAGCAGCGGCGTCGACGTAGCTCTTGATGGGTGCGAGACCTTGACGAGCTGGTATTCGCACAACTCGTCCGTGTAGGGGTCGAGCAGCCTGAGAGTAGTGCGACCAGGAGCTAATGAGCCGAATACCGCAGCTGAGAGGGTACGGACATGTTCATCAGAAGGGGATCCCGGAGGTGACATAGCGAGTAGGTTAGTCGAGGGTTCGTGAGGCAAAGGTAGACAAGGCCAATCGAAGCGATGGGGGATGTAGGGATGTAAGATGCGGCCCCATGTTTTTATTGTGGAGATATCGCTGCTGACAAGGCTGACAGGATGTGTCAAAGTATGTGGTTGGGGTAAGCCTCAATACCGAAGAATCCGGTGCCGGATAACGACCCAAACAGAGCCCAGACCGCGTGAGTGACTGGACACCGCCACTTCGATCGAATCCACCGCCGCTCGCAGAGAACCTTCAGTTGTGTTAGTATTTCCACCGCTGTGATCCTTCTCCTTCAGGAGCCTGCTCTATTGCAAGTTGCAATGACAACAGACTTGACATTGAAACCGTAGGAAAGTTGACTGACACACAGCAGCCGCTGCGCAAGATCGGTCGTCGGATGCTCATCGCCATGCAGCATGAGATGAAAACCCGTATGTCAGTTTCTGATGTTTGCCAAAGAGTACATATGCCCATTGGAGAAATGGATACTGATACATGAACAATACCTCCTTCACGAATCCAACACCTGCATGATCGCGGTGTACGCCGGCTTGGGGTTGAAGTTGGCATCGAAGAGGAGCGGGTTGCTCGAAGCTCTCCAGGAGTCCTGTACAATGGGAAGCGTGTTGAAAGCGAGTAGATCGGTGAGAGTTTACAAGCGGACTTACGGGATCGCGTACGCCCCAGCTCGTGATAGAGATGCAGCTTGGAACGGCAAGGCAAGCCTTCACGACAGTCGTGTAGTCGTTCGGAGACTGTGTAGAAGTTTTGAGCAACAACATTACGGGAGGGGGTAGAACATGGAACGTACAGCATTGACAATGTCGAGCTCTACGAACGGTCGTGATAGGTTAGCTGCTTTTTAAGTAGGGAGGAGCAAGGTCACACTCGGACGTACCGGTGATTGCCACCTCGACGCCTGCAGTGGCGAGCTGCTGGAGAGCAGACTGGACGCCACCAGCACCACCAGCCTAGTACACCATGAGCGCCGCTCGACAGGAATGATGTCAGTTTTGCACTTACCGAAAGGTGCGCTTGAGTACCAATGCCGTCGATCAGCTTTGTGCCGCTGCCGTTGATCTTCTTGACGAGGTTGACGACTGCGTTCAGCTTCGCATTTACACTGTCCAAGCTACCATACGTAAGGGGCGATACCTTGTCAGCGTCTAGCGTTCTCAGAGTCCGTATGACTTAGAACGTACTTGTAGTCGTTGATGTACAGCTTCGCGTTCGGGTCTGCCGCCCGTGCCGCGTTGAACGCGATGGTGACGAAGTCCTGGCCGAGGACGTTGTAGAACACCGACGAGCGGAGCGTGCCGTCTTCATTGAAGATCTCGTTCACGACGTCCCAGGACCGGACTTTGCCCTTGTACCGGCCCGCGACGTTCGAGATGTGCGTCTGGATGACGGACGTGAGCGTGGTGCGGTCGTTGATTGCGGACACCCAGGATGGGAGCTGGGAGTGCCACACTGGAGGGAATGGGCCATGTCAGCCTACAAGAGTAGTGACAGATGGCTGGCGGAAACGAACCGAGAGTGTGAGCACGGATCAAGAGCCCGTTTTGCGTGGCATAGTTGACGAGCGCGTCAGCGCCGCTGAAGGAGAACTGGCCGCGATTGGCTGTGCTTCACAATCAACATCATGCATAGAGGCTCAAGCAGTCATCGGTACTCACGCTCAGTCTATAATACGAACAACGTTCGTCAGCACCAAGCTCCCCCACAGCAGAGATCGTACACGCCCGCACTCACCGCATCCCACTTCATGGAGTTCTCTGGGGTGACCCCTCCAAACTCGCGGATCGTGACCGCCGAGTCCGTCGGGTTGCTGAACCGGTTCGAGTCCGAGGCCGTCCCCCAGAATATCTTACCCTTGCGCTTGAACGCGGCGTCGAGGCCGGTCGCGGCGGGCGAGCCTGGGTTCGTCGTCGTGGTAGTGGGGCCTGTGGGCGGCGAGGTCGGGGGTGGGGTGCTGATAGTGGTCGGCAGGCATTGGGAGTAGTAGTCGTTCTGCTTCACGCAGGTGGAGCCGGCGTCGCAGACCGTGGATCCGGTGTAGCCGATGCCCTGTGTGGTAGTTAAATGAAGAGGTCTGTAACAGCGAGTAGCTGAGGTGCACATACACCACCTGAAAGGATGGCACGTTAGCGCTGAGCACGGTATAGCTCATGCAATGGTTAAAGGTACTCACATTGGCCCCAGACGGCGACAGCGTTCGCCGGGACGGCGAGAAGGGTGGCGAGCGCGACAAGGGCAGTGAGGCTCTTCATGTCCGATGGCTTTCCTAGCAGATCGTCCCAGGAGGTACGAAGAACAGCGTGCCTCCTCCCAATCACCTCTTATACTTCCTCGCCTTTCCACATGCACACACGACGACGAGGAGGCAACATGACGTGACACGCCGAACGGAACACAAGAAAATCTTGGCAAACGCACTCTATGCTATTTCCCCGCGCCGACGCGTCCAGAACGGCGCAAACACTGTTGCCAGAAGACGGGGAACGGGGAGAGGGCCATTCAACACGGATGATGCAGGAGATTTTCCGGTGAAAGGCCCAGGCTGCACGCGGACCGACGGTCCCTGGGCAGGCGTTGTAAGCGGTTGGGTATCGAATGTTGATGAACAATGCGTGCGGGCCCGCAATACTCGGTGGATGTAATTGTCGAGTCTGTGTGGTTCGAGATCAAAGAAGCACCGAGGTCGTGCTCGACGCGTCGTGGAGATCCCGAGTCTAATAGGCCCGTCCCTGTACACGTGAGCGCGTATGTAGGCAGACTTACTGCATCTTCGGGAAAACTCGTTCAATCTCATGCTTGTCCTGTTTCCTGATATCGAACGCTTCCGCAGCGCGCCAAGAGAGTTCAAAAGAGATCCTATGCAGGTGCGAGAGTATGCAAGACAGCACTGATGATACAACAAGCATGGAGTACAGCAACTAACGCTATGCCAAATGACCGGGCGCCCTAAACAACACATGATTATGAGGATGAGAACAGACGCTTCGTGTACCTGCACGGAGAAACAAATCGCGAGACGGGTCAGACACAATGTCTTGGCATCGCAGAACAGGGCGCGAGACACTCACGAGTTCAACCCATGCACACCACCTTCGATCTGTGCACTCGCCGTGCGCAACTCGAAGCGCGTCTTACCCTGCCGAACGGACTCTTGGAGCTCCCGCACGTTGCGGACGCCGATGTCCTGGAGCGAGTGCTGGAGGCCAACGTACAGGTAGGGGATGAAGGCGTGCACCGAACCCTTGTCTTGCACATCGCCAGACACACCCTGAGCGACCTTGACGGCCGACGACTCGGAGAAATATCGTGAAGTCGCAGCGTTCTCGTGGGTCGTGTTCTTTGCCGGAGGCTTGGACGATCCAGGGCCGTTTCCACCGCGCTGGGCAGAGGGAGGCACGGGCTTGCCTTGTTCCATCGCCTCCTGATGAACAGACGTAGAGTGAGTGGTTGAAAGCGCGAAACCCTATAGTGGAACCCACCAGACTACCCATGCCGCGGTATGCCTTGACACGCTTGCCCTCGTGCCAGAAGTACTCTCCGGGAGCCTCCGTCGTGCCCGCGAGTAGGCCGCCCATCATGACAGCACCGGCGCCGAGCGCGAGTGCTTTGACGATGTGACCAACATTGCCAATACCACCATCGGCAATGACTGGGACACCGAACTTGTTCGCAAACTCGGCCACCGCGTAGACAGCAGTCGCCTGCGGACGACCTACGGCCATGACCTCCTGAGTGATACAAATGGAACCAGAGCCCATGCCAACACGGAGACCATCGGCACCTGCAGCGATAAGGCTTGCCGCCTGCTCGCGCGTGACGACATTGCCGGCGATGACCTCCAGCTTGGGGTACGTCTGCTTGATCCACTTGATCATCTCAATCTGGAAGACGGAGTTCCCCTGGGAAGAATCTATCACGACGATATCGAGACCAGCTTCGACGAGCAGCGCAAGACGTTCCCGATCCGCCGGACGCGTGCCTATAGCAGCAGCCGCATACAACTGCTTGCTCTCAGGGCGCTTCGATGCGAGAGGGTAGGTTTTGTTCTTGAGCAAGTCGGAACGAGCGAGGAGGGAGACAAGGCAACCGTCCTTGTTGACAATAGGCAGCTTGCCCTTTTTGGAGTCGCGGAGGATGTCGTTCGCCTCCTGGAGAGTGATACCCTCAGGTGCGGTGACGAGGTCGGTGGTCATGATCTCGGAGAGGGGTGTCGTAGGGGCACGGAACTGAATGTCGCGGTTGGTAACGATACCAACAAGCTTGCCGCCGAGGCGGCCGTTATCTATGCATGAAGCGTATCAGTATAACAAGCCCATGAGACCTCGATGAAGTTAAGACTCAGAGCAAAGGAAGAAAATCCTCAAATCACACGTGTATACGCGTTAGTTCGGAAGAACGAAGGTTAAATAGAAAAGTATTTCATCCTGAGAAGTAGCATAGACCAAAACTCACCGGTGATGGGGATCCCAGCGAAACCCAGCCGCTCTTTCACGTCCAAGACGTCATCGACGGTGTTCGAGGGGGAGAGCACGACGGGATCGGCGATGAATCCGTTCTCGTGCCTCTTGACCGCGCGCACCATCGCGGCCTGCGCGGCGGCAGGCTGGTTGTGGTGAATAACACCAATGCCGCCGAGGAGCTGGAAGGGCACAAGAAGTCGGACACGGAGCCGGACGGGGTGTCAGCGTATTAGCTCACCGCCATTGCGATAGCCATCTCGCTCTCCGTGACGGTGTCCATGGGGCTACTCATGAACGGAGTCTTGAGAGTGACGTTCCGCGTAATCCGGCTCTCGGTGACGACCTCCTGGGCCGCAAAGTCGATCTTGCCTGGCAAGAGGAGGAAGTCGTTGTAGGTGAGGCCGCCGTGGACGCGCGAGTCCATCAGGTCGGAGACCGCGAGACCATCAGAGCGTTCGTAGCTCTTCAGGAGCTCCATCGCCTGCGAAGGGTCGAGGTAGGCGTTGGCGTTGGCGGGCATGGTGGTGGTGTGGGCAAGAGATTGCCAGACTCTAGTTTTTTTGAGCTCGCCGCAATCTTGACAAATTTCGGGCGGAGCTTGCGGAGCGCTAGTTGAGGCGTCCCGTTTGAAGCGCCGCGAACATCTTTGGCACACGAGGGCCTGCTAATTTGCGATCGCATACACCACGCCTCTGCGGTTCGGACGCCTGCAGACGATATAGCACGCAGACAGAACGCCTCACGCGCTATAGAATCACCTGAGGTAGACGTATGCGGACGTAAGTGGCCATCTGCGGGCTTTAGGATTTGAGCTTTTGGTTCAGAACGCCCAAGATCTACCGCGTAGATCGATCGGCTATAACAACAAGAACGAATAGATAACGCCGCACGACCTTTGCATGTTCCCAAGCCCTGATATTCGTACGTACTGCAGCTGCACCCTGCGGGCATACCTTAATGCATTAATTGTCATGCATCTGACGTCTTAGTTCATGGTAGGGTCATGGTGTCGTACCCAGGGTCGCCATCCAGGCGCTACTTAGTATGGACGCTGGTTCATTCATGGCCAGGGTAAGTACTGAGTAGACAATGTCACTGACTCGGAGAATACGTAGTGTATTTACCGGCTGGACAAGTGACGTTTGTAGCTGTCATATAGCATCTTACTTACTCGATTAGTGTGTGAATATGATCAGCACGAAGATCGAGCAGAAAGATCTATAGCGCTAAAGGAGTCTTTATTTTCTCCCACATCAAATTGTCTAAGCACCGCTCTATTATTTCAAAGGCCTTGTTGCTTTCGCGTATTCCAACCCCTCTCTACTCTACCTCTACTCTACACGCTCCTTTGTTCCTTTCCCCCACAATCGAGCTTTGTCCTTACGCGCCCACGGCGCCCGCGCGATGTACAACGGAGTTCAACGACTTGGCCAACCCCCGGTGGGAAATGATAGCAGCAGGCCCATACCGTTGGACTCTGTGCAACAGGCGACGCGTCCCCTGGGGGGCATCCCCTTTACGCATCACATCATCGGGCATCCCTCAAACATGCAGCAGTCAACCCATACATCGAGGGACGTAATCGCGGGGGCATCTGTGAGTATGAGTAGCGCGGTTGCGGTGCGCTGTCCCGACGCGTGGTGCCTTCATGTATCGGCTCCGCGCCACAGTTCCAAATGAATCTTGTTGACCACTGGGTCCCACTGTCCCTAGGCCGCTTGTGCTCAAACTGGAAACCCAATCGGCGGTGCCAACAGCAACCTCGGGATGACAAGGGAGCTCGATCCAGTGTGTATGGTACGTACAGAAGTTTTATATGTTCAGACCGAGGTATCTGGTCAGCGTGAGAAAAAAGGGTAGCTGATTCTGGCGAACGCGTCCTGTTGGTGTTACTTCGACGGTCTACATCCGCACCTTCATTCTCCGTATTTATTCTGCTTGATACGAGGGTCCTACACGCTGTTACTTTTCCCCGTGCTGCTCTTCAAGTCGTATAGCAGGGCTGAGCGGTCACTCTGACCGTGATCGACGAGTGTCGACCTGCGGGCGCCCTCAGGCGCCTTTTTGTCTTAGCGATCGGCCCGAAATTGCCGAACAGAGGCGCTTATCCCCAGTCAAAATTAACTACGGGTTTATATGCTTCGTTCCGCGCGGCTCTGTGAAATGCCACATATTGCGGAGTGCATCCGGGCCTATCTGGTCGGATACGATGCAGATTCACACGGTTGACGTGCATTGAATCAGACCATGCTTGAGACGTGCTCGAACATGCTTTGCGTTGCTTTGCTCGACCGTGTTTGGCTCGTTCTGGACGTGTTCGGGCTCGTCAAGCAGGTGTTTGGTCTGACAACCGTCTGCTGTCTGGGGTCGCTTGCTCGACGACGCTCGTGTTTGGAACAAGGCTGCACTCGCGTCCGTTTGTCCCAACATATCCCCTCAGCCAATCCCATAGCTTGCCCTCCCGCCCTGTCCTGCCAGTGTACTGTCTGACGTGCCCTCCTCGTCCTCGAGCAAGTGCCCGCGTTCCGTCTTGGCTATGGATCGAAACATCGACGTCATACCTCCCTCGCGATTCTCCTTAAGTGCAGCGACGCCGTCTTGGAACTCGACACACTTGCTTCTCTTCTGACCACCATCATCTCCGTCCTTCGTGCAATGTTCGTCCTTGCTCTTGTCGCCTATTCCCTTGTTCTGATATAATTCTCATAGCATCTTTTGTACTCACATCAAACTGTGCAAATCCTCCAAGTACGTAGGCTCATGGCGTTACGGCTCAATGATTGACCCAGAAAGCTGACTATATGCGCCCAGTGACGCCCAGTCGGAACACCTTGGGGTCCCGCGCCAGGTGAGTTTTGTGTTCTATTACTATCCCCACCTGCCACGGCTTTTGTCTAACAGATGGTCTTTTGCTCGTCCTAGTGAGCACGTCCCAAGGCAAGGCAATACACAGTAGAGGGCGCAAGTTAATGATGCAATGGGTAGGGACGGGATATGTGCAGGTGCGAGGGGAACGAGGGGCGGCGGGCTGTCCACGTGCGTATAGCCGGCGGACTACCTTCACATCTGTATGGGTTGGATTCTATGGGCGGCGAGCCCGTGTGTGTATATTAGTACAGCTACAGTGTGCGGAATGGAACCTATATTCGCCTTTTCTGAACAGTAAAACTACGTGTGAATACGGCTGGGTATGGGTGCATATGCGTGTATATGGGGTTCCCAATTAAGCTTCGCTATTCTGCAGGAGCGGATATGCACAGATGCACGCGTAGATGGCCAACGCCACTCCAGAACGCCCCGTAAAACATTACGCACCAGTGCACTTTTTCCGGTGCCATACGGGGCAGTCCGGAAATCTGTAGATCCCGGACACCGACGGATACGCCCGTTGTAAATTTTGACTGGGGCTTATCCTGTAGCGTTGGGCGCTCCGTTCCGTTAGGCTCGGAAGCATTGAAGTTGGCACGGAAGACGGACTCGCTGACGATTCAATCTCGATCGCAGAACTCGGCCCAGTCGCAGTATGGCGGACAGTCCACAGACACGCCCATCCGTCCAGCAATCCCGAACGCACACCATACAGCTCCTGCATCCGCTCGAGGGTTCATACCTCATCCACGCCCGGAGCAGTCCACCAGTCACGGCGTTCCACCCTCTGACACCTCGCAGCCACCTACGCACGGTAAAATGCAACAACCGCAGACCTATCAGCCTAATATGCCACCACATCAAGCACGACGTACCTCGTCTTCCATCCAAACCATGCATGCGACTGTGAACGCAGGCAATAACGCAAGGCCCACCATCGTGGGTGTACAACACGCAGGCCCTTCGTTCGCACGACAGTTCGTTCAGAATTATTCTCAGCCCGCCCAGCCGCAGCCTCAATCCGAGGGGTATCGTCATCTACACGCCAACCCGGACGTTCCGGCCGCTCTCTTGGAAGCACACCGTCTGTTCTCGCAGGCTCACGCTCAGGAGATACAGCAGGTCCAGCAGACCCAGCAGTGTCGTGATCGGGTTCCACTCCCATCGCAGACCTTTGCTCCGCCGCCCCCTCCGCATCGGGTTCCTCAGCAGGCGGCATCTAGCTCTCAGGGCCGCGCTACCCAAGCCCCACCCGCACGAGGAGCACCTCAATCGCAGGGTCAACCACCTACAACTCAGCCCCCCTCCTCCAACTCGTCCAAAATGGCTAGGCCGAGGATTACAGTCGAGGAAGCCGCGGCGTTACGAGCGCGTCAGATTCTAGACTCGACACATAAGAGCGTGTACAACGCGCTGAACGAGGCTCACCAAAACGTCGCGCAGCAGTTCAAGTCTCTCCACACGGAGATACTCAAGCGCGATGCGGCTTTGCGTGACGCTCATGCACGATTCGCTAAGCTTTCGCAGGATTTCGCGCAGGTCCAGGCGCGGCGACAAGAGGTCGAGCAGCAGTGTGCGCAGCTGAAGATCCAGAAGGAGCGAGCAGAAGCGGAGGCGACGAGGGTGAGCGAACACGTGCCCAAGTTCATCGCGGAGTTTTGTGAAATGCGCGCCGAACGCGACCGTCTTGCCGCAGAGCTCGCTGCCCTCCGGGATGCGGACGCTCCAAAGAAGGACAAACTGGCAATGGGCGCCGAGGATATCAACCCGAGCTTTTTGCGCGACTCCTCCGAGGAGAAGAAGCTGTCTGTTAATACGGAAGCACCGTACTCCGCCCCAATCAAAAATGAGTGCAAAGCCGAGAATAGCCCTGTGCTTAGCATGGCCGACCACGATGCTACGGTCGCTCGCGGTACGCTACCTCTCAATCCCTACGCCGTATAGTTCTGACGCTGCCTTCGGTCAGCCCTTGCTGAGGCACATGATGAGCGCAAGCGGCGACAGCGGTTAGAACATGAACTTGAAGTTATAAAGGGCGTGTTGACCGTACGTCTCCGGGGCGACATGGATGTTCCTGGGGACTCACCACAGAAACCTTCAGGTTGCCAGCGCCGCAATCAAGACCTCGGGGTCACCAGACAACGTCCAAGAGACGCTTCCCTCTATGCCAGCCCCCCAGGCTGAGACTTCTGCCTCTCAAGAGCTCACAACCGCCGCAGAGGCTAATAGTAGCACTACCGACGCCGCGAACCAGTCCGTCAACGTATCGCGACCTCCGAGCGCTAAGTTGGAGTTGCAGGGCGACTCTATGCCGTTTTGGATGTTACCTGGATCTGAGCTCATCGACCTCACCAGTGTAGAGGACAACGCGATGCAATTTTCTGGTGGCTTCATGGACGACGAGGCTCCCGAGGAGCCAGAGCGCAAGCGGGCACTTGACAGTGATGCCAATGCAACGCAGGAGAGCCAGCCAGCGCCCAAGCGGCAGAAGACGCTGGACGTCGTCCCTACGCAAACCCAGCCTGCTGAGGAGGGCCCGGCCTCAGGGGTTGGGCTTACTGTAGCAAGCGATGTGTGCACGCCTGGGATCGATGCGGCGCAGGATGTTACCATGTCCGACGAGTTTGTAACGCCAGAGTCCACAGCTCAACTGGTCGAACCTGTTGTGTCGAGCCCTGGATTCTCTACAACATCGCCTAACAGAACGTCCTTCTCGCGGCCGTCAACACCATCAGCTCTGTTTGGACTGTCTCTTCCGTCTCCGTCCACCGCTGTACAGCTCCCCGGGCAACCACAAGAGGAAGAGCAACAACAGCTCCCGACGCCAACAAGCCCAAACACTCCAAAACCTCTCAGTATGCTGCACATGCCGCTCATCTTTGAGACGGTCGGGAAGACGCTACAGTGCCGGATCTGCAAGTACGTCCTCTCTCCTTCTTCCCCCCATCTCTGCCCCTCCATCCCTACACCGTACCTCAATCTCGCTCCAAACCCCTGGATTCAGACCCTACCCAGCTCTATACCTTGCGCATTGTGACTCTTAGCTGACCACCGCTCACCCCCTTCACAGACGCCGACAAGCCGAGCTAGGCACGCCGCTCTACATCGTCGACAAGGACACCGCAAACTGGGACCAGACAGCGGGCCACTGCGAGCGCGAGCACCCCGTCGCGCACCGCATGCTCGTCAAGCTCGGCCCGACGGAGATCATGGAGGAGCGGCGGCGCCTCGAGGCCCGCTCGCCGCTCGCTGTCAAGGTCCGCGCTTGAGCTCGGGGAAAATGTGCTTGTGCTGTGTGTGTTCAGTTATGATGTCGTGCTGTGAGTGTTGTTGTAGCCTGTGTTTGGCCTGAAGTCGCTCGGCGTCAATGAGGGGAAGCTGACTTGGTGCTCGCTGCAGGTGCTATCTTGCTCTTCTCTCGCTGTGTCAGCTTGCCCTGAGTGTTCCCGCAGAGATGTAACGTTTACTAATAAGCTTCGACCGTAAGGCATGCGTCAATACGCTCACTTGGTCTCTAGTGTCCCTCCACGTTCTGTTGCGCCATGTATATGTCCATGTAATGTCGCCTATGTCCGCCAGCAAACATGTCAATCTTTCTTGGTCCTGCACCAGCAGGTTTGCCTTTCTGATACTGGTGTAAGGTTCTCGCGACGACACAAGTGTGAGTGAAATCATGATCATGAGAGGCGTAGGCTATATTACACAATAGCCTAGGCCAACTAGGCGGTCCGGGCTCTAATCAAAAAGTCCGTCGGGTGCGGGGTAACATACAGCGGGACAATGACGGGGTGGGATGGGACGAGTAGGTGCGAAGGGGGTAGCGCAACGAGCAACGTGAACTATGGCACAAGAGTAAAACGAGGAGGCGACAAGCGACAAGAAGAGGATAAACACGAAGCAGCGGAAAGATAGCGGCAACCAGCGCCAGAAGCATCCGGTCCCAGTGTTTGTCCACGATATGATAGACACTTCTAGGACGACTGCAAACGAGCAAAGGAAGGGGATCAGTGGTGTCCGGGCGGGCTGTAGCGGAACTGGAAGCCGCCGGGGAAGTTGAACCCGCCGCCCTGGAAGAACTGCGCGAACTCGCGGCCCGGGTAGCCTCCCGTGAACGGGTTGCCGCCCTGGCCCGCCATCGGGTCGTTCGGGTCGTCGCCGTTGTCGTACCGCTGACGGAGTTCTAGTACGAAGTGTATGTCAACGATGGTTCCCATACAGTGGGCGAATTTGGGTGTCGGCACCTACCTGGGTCGCTAAGCACTTCGTACGCCTCGTTGACCGCTGCCATCTTCGCTTCACTTCCGCCCTTGTCAGGGTGGGCTGTCATCACCGCTTTCCGGCTGCTCGACATCAGTATGCGAATCTGTGAAGGCATGATAGGTGGAGCTTACTAGGCCTTCTTGATCGTCTTTGTATCTGCATCACGCGCAACGCCGAGGACCTTGTAATAGTCCTTCTGCTTCGACTGCTTGAGTAGCTTTTGCGCCTTCTGTAGCTTCTGGTGAATCTGCACACAACAAATATGAGATGAATGATGCTTCTTGCTCGGACGCGCCATTGATCTACGTACCTCACGGTTCGACCTGCCTGTGACCTCAAAAGCACGCTCTAGTACCCGGACGGCTTCCTCCCACTCCTCTTTAGCCATCAACGCTTCACCGCGACCGATCAAGCCGTCCGCATCGTTCTCCATACCCTCCATCTCCAGGAGCGCGTTACACCATTGCTCACCCTTCTTCGCCTGATTTTGTTTCACGTACGCGCGACACAACGAGCGCAAGATTACGACCCTTCTTGGCGACGACCGCTTCCCGTCAGGGATAGGGATCTGGGGATGAACTTCAAGCGCCTCGCGGGTGGTGTGTTCGGCCAGAGCAGCGTCGTACTTGGCTGCGAACCCGTCTGTGCCCGACTCATTGGTGCCGAGGAGTAGTTTAATTATGCCACGCCAGTCTTCAGACTGCAGTAGCTTGTCGAGGTTTTTGAAGTTCTTGTCGAACGCCTTGACAAGCCGGTGCATAGACAGACATTGTGGTGAGTCAGGGTCATAGTGGAGACATTGCTTAAGGGTTGTCATGGCAGGAGACTGGGGGTCTGTAGGGGAATTGTAGGGGAAAAGGAAGTATCCGAGACGTGCCATCTTCATCCACACTGATGTTGTTGGTGTCGAGAGTTGAGCCAGGCGACTGAATAGTGCGTCAGGACATGGCACGGAGATGACTTCACGATGTCATGACGTACGAGAGATCGGCTACCGCGCCCTCAATATCCCCTGCCGCAATCGAGCAGTCTGCACGCTGCTGTCGAAGCTTGACTGAGTGGGATGCTGTGGAGAGCGCCATTGAGGCAGCCTCCACACACGCTTGCCAAAGCTTCGCGCGTATGGATTGTGCAATCTTCTTGCTTGCCAGTTCGCCCTCTGTAATGGACATCATGACCTCTTGGGAAGCCTGGTCGCCCTTAACCTTGGTTGAATACTTCCGGAGTGCATCACGAGCCTCCGCGAACTTGCCCTCTTTCGCGTAGATACGGGCCTTCATGAGATTCGCCTTGTCGAAAGTATCATTGGTGAGGGCGAGCACCTGGTCGAAGTCGGCCAGAGCAGCAGGATGGCGACCAAGTGAATAGTGAGCAGTCGCGCGTTTGTAGTAAAGCAAGTAATCCGCAGGGGCCTGCTCTACAAAATACAACGATGTAAGTACATGCTAGAATGCCCCGAACATATACCGTGACAAAGGGGTAGGTCTCCAGCCTATTGTTCGCCGCCACACTACGTCATATCACCATAACACATACCTATGGCCTCCGAGTATGCTTTAGCAGCATCGTTAAATTGACCGGCAGTGAGGAGATGATCTGCACGGTTTATAAGAGGAAGAAGGCCAGGTGGATAGAGGGCGCCGCCCGACCCCGAGATGGTGAATTGTTCGGCGTTGGCAGTATAGACAAGCCCAACGAGCAGTAGCGGTAGTAGAAGCGATAGTCTGACGAGCATTGCAGACTGCGCAAAGACGTATCAATCACAACAGCGCCAGCGAAGGCCTGCAGGAAAGGACAGGATGGGAGTACCGGAGAGAGAGGAGGAAAGGGATGGACGAGGTGGAGAACAAGTTCGAGTTCTCTTCCCGAAACGGTAGCCGGACACGTTAGCAGCCCTGCCATGTGCGCCGTCACGCTAGTCACGCCTACGTCACATGAGTAGGATGGGCGATTCCGACTGACTCTTGCGACTCGATTCGCCAGGAACAACTTCGACAAGGTGCAAGTACTCAGTCCTGGACATGCATGTAGGGGATCGCAAGTTTTGCACTGTGTGTTGATCACATATCGATACCTGCTATGACAGGCGATATACCAAGCGGTTCGGGTTGACAGTAGCCTACTACTGAGCGTTCGAAGGTGAGAGGACCAAGTAGCTTGACACAAAGTCGCGGCAGTGAATCGGGGACACATCGGTCAAATGGGCATGAATTATGCATAGGACAAGTCATATATGCTCGAAGAAAGCGACTACACGATGTTCAAAGTAACTCTCTGTTCGTGGCAACTCCATGGCGTATACCACGCGAGGCTCAGATCTTCAATCGAAGGAGGGAAGGCCACGACGGCTGCCACCGCGGACGGACCCGAACTTGCCGTTCCCCTTGACCTTGACCGGGGCGGCAACCTCAGGCTCTTCGTTGTCCTCGATGTTTTCGTCAGCGCCATCGGCGAACTCCTCAGATTTGGCCTGAGCGAAGGCATCTCCGTTGGTGCTGTTGAAAGCGGCATTCTGTGTGTAGCGTGCGTCAGCACAAACCTCATAGGATAATAGTTATGGCGTACCGGGCCGTCTTTAGTGAGACCAAACCACTGGGGAGTAGCCGGGTTGATGTCGACCCAGCTTTCGAAGTTCGTCTCAGCGTTCAGAAGAGCGGCTCCGCTGTGCCCTTTGATGAAGGCCTTGCCGTAGACTGTCGGGTTGGCATCGATAGCGGCGATGACGGCAAGCTCAGCCTCGTTACAGCTGGTCTTCTGCGGAAGGCGCAATTCGAGATGGGCCTCGGTATCGAATCCCTGGAAATGAAGAGGTCAGATAATACACTCGTATGAGGAGGGATACGTGGCACGCGCCTTAGCAGTTGACTTGAGCGAATACCCCTTACTAGTGAGCAGCTTGGCAATATCGCGCACGCCGTTCGCAACGAGGCCGGGGGCAGCGAAGGCGAGGTCAACTTTGTAGACCGTCTGCGAAGAAAGAGATGTAGTTTGGGTAACAAATGCAGTCATGCAGACTCACGGCAGGGGTGGCGCTGACCTGGAATGCGCTGGGGGAAGACGGGCCCTGGAGCTTGATGCTGATGGCTCCGGTGTTCTTGTCGCGCGATACCAGGAGTCGGACTTGGGGACCGGTAATGTTCAAGAGGTTGCGGCTCCACAACGTGGGGATCGTAGTGACATCGCTGTCCAAGAGCTGATCCTCCGCATAGTCGGCGGTAGCCCAGATAGTCAAGACCGGTTCGTAGTCCACGAAGGCTTCGGCGGTGTGACTACGGCATCGTTAGCTATCATACTACGTACCCAAAATGTTTTGGGAGACGTACGCAACACGGCGATTCACAAGCACCGTGTTGAAAGTGTTGCCAGAATCCGTCAGGAACCCTAGGATACAGGCAGAGAACTTAATGTAGCTCGCTGGCTGGCTATTGAAAGACGTACCGGCACCAATGTCAGCATAAGCCCCGGATTGATTGACTACGCGGGCGTTGTTCCCAGAATACGTCGTCGGGGCCTACGGCCAGTTTAATGGTTGATCATGAAGCTTTCAAATTATGCATGCTTACCGAGAACTTATACACCGGGGGGCGCACGCTCTTGTCCTGAGTCATGTTGGAAGTCCTCCCAACCTGCCATCATGTCAAGAGCGTCAGGACTTATCGTGACCTATTTGGAGGGCAGGGTAGTACTGACACTGATCTGTTGATACTCGCGGCTAGCGACAGTTGCAGTGTTCGGGTCGATGATGGCACGGCTTCCGCCAGACCTGAATAGATCGGCTTGAGCGAGCAGTTTGTAGCACCACTTTCGCGTAGTCAACTTACACGTTGTTCCACTTCCAGCTTTCGGAGTCTGTGGGGTGATATACGTGAACCCTCTACGTTGTAGCTACGAGAATATTTGGGCTCAGCGTACCCGTGCCTTTCAGCGAGAACACCCTAGAGGACACCGTATTAGTATACCGCTCCATCTCATCGCCGATTCATACTGACTGCCAGGCAATTGGAACTACGTCTTCATAGTCGACCGTGGACGGCACGAAAGCCATCATGAGGTTGACCTTCTGGTCGAGGTTGTCGCTGGTAATGAGTATCGATAAATACCAAGTCGACAGCGCCATAAGCAGTGCGACTTACGCAGTAACACTGATGGTTTTCTCAATGACGGCCATTGTTGAAATATACGAGTGGTTGTAGATTTGTGAAGTCGAGTTGAGAGAGCGTAGAAGATGAGATACTGAGGTTCATGGCGTTGTCCAGCACACCTTATATACTGCTTGAGCTGCAGTCTGAGCCAATAGGTACCTCGACGGACTTGTTGATTCCTCTGAGTCTCAGCAACAGCAGGCCGGGGTGCAGCTCCTCCGAGCCTACTGCGGAGACCACACTCGACATGAGTGAGAGAAGCAGAAGTTCTGGACTGAATGCGACGAGGATCGGCACGTGCTGGCCGACACCCGGAGCTATGGTGTAGCCTTATTGTCAGCCTCTACGAGCACCCGGTAGTATGCAGCGGGGTGGAGGAACTCACTATAGGATGTCTACGCGATGACGTATACCATGCATCAGTACTTTGGAGAGAGCAGCCGATGCATTATTCCCGTCAACAATATTGCTGCTATACCGGAACGGGACTAATTGCTGGAAGATGATGCCGCGGACGACGGTGTGGTCAGGAATAAGAGACAAGGCATCTCCGTGGATACAGGAGCGACAGCCCCGACTAGTGCGGCTGGGCGCCTTTGTTATGGCCGCTGTGTATCCGTCGTACGGGCAGGCACGAGGAGCGGAAAGCTATGCAAGATGTTTGTCTTTCAATTACAACGATTGGAGACAATCACCAAGCACTAACCGAGTTAGGCACGGCATGTCAAGATGGGCGGGGCTTGCGGAGAACGACCTGTCGGCCGGATATGCAACCTTCGCGCCCTAGGGCCACCGTAGTACACATTGATATTGCTGCCAATGCACCCGCATGCCTTCTGTACCCACGGCTTGGTCAACAGTCGTTCTGGGATCGTCGCTCATGTCATGTGTGGTGATCTTGGCGAGACGTCCTGTCCGGGGCCAGCGTTGAATGTCTCCGGAGAGCGGAATCGCTTGTTCATGCGGTACATACCTCCATTCCCTTGCATATGTTCGCGGATTATAGCCGATGAGGGCTGCAATACTTGGCAGATGACTGGCAGCATCGGCTTGACTTGCACTCCATCTATAACCGACGATGCTCCCGCACTCATCCTGCACTGACAGTATCGAGCGTCTTGTCTAGGTGCGCCCGATGACTTTGAAGATGCGATGCCGCAGTTGGTGACTCGGAGGCGTTTTTCCCAAGGCTAAATCAATGCATCTAGTCTGGTTATGCAGGACTCGAATACACGCTGAGCATCACAGTCACTGAGCTTCGAGCATGTTCAACTTGAACTAGACGCTGCCCAGCAAGAACTGGCGCTTGTCATATGTGGTTTGCTACATCATTATCCCCGCTCAGAGAGAATCCCACGGCTGGAGCATTGATTCATTCATGTCTCAACAGACTCGCAACGCTCAGCAGCTGAAAACCTCAGGTCCTACAGAAACGCCGGGTATGATTCAGCTCGCCACGCCACGAACCCCACGCAAAGCTTGGAACTTACCCGGGATGGTATAGTTGTTCAGGGTCTGGTAGATGTTGATCTTAATGCCTGAGAGCACCGTCAGCCTCCCACGTACGTCGGACAGAGCACAATGACTCACCAGGGTCTGTGCCATGGTATGCACCCGGGAACGGCACAGTCGCGGGACTCTTGGAGCCAGAACCGCCCGTGATATTGATCTGTGCGCACTCCATATAGAACTGCGCACCGGGGTAGTTGGACGCCGCGTGAAGGGCTATAGACAAACGGACAGATTGTCAGACCTTCCATTCTTGCAGTAGGGGGCGCATGCAGCTCACCAATAATCTCGTGCCGGAGCAGGTACTGGCCGGATTCGATGCAACTCGGGATCTGGAACGTGACCTTGCCTTTGTTCGCGATGAGGCGGTCGACAGCCCAGGTCTGGTCAGAGACGGTCAAGCCATCTTCATAGATCTTGAACCATTGCAGGCCCGTCACGTCCATGTCGGTCGCATCTTGAACCTTCGCCCTGAGCACAACGATATGTCATCGTGCGTCAAATTGGAGACATGAGTACAGGCCTACAAGTAGGAGATGATTGGACCCTTGTGACTAGCATCAATGGGGTCTGCTGGGTCGTTCGGCTGCTGGTCCAAGGTGTGGTGCCACTTCGAGAGGGCTCAGCGGCAGCGAGCTATTGAGTTCATTACTATTCATACCTCAGCAGTTACGGTAGCACCCGCAGGGACGTCGATGACGGCCGTTGACACTGGCTGGTGGTAAGGGTTGATACCTGTCCAACCATCGTGAGCATGGACGGCCTCAGTGCCGGTTCTTCCAAAAGCTTGACTGACCTCCATTGCAAATAATGTCGTTCGACGTCACGTCCGTGATGGGCTACCGCAGATTGAGTTAGACCGAGTGCCTGCGGAGGTATGAGGGCTGTTGGTGTGACGTACTCCATCATAGTCGGGCGCACGAATGCCGGTCAGCTCGCCTTGGTCAACGCCGTTCACGTAGAGCTTTTGGAAGATGGTGTGCGCGGAGGCGGAGCCCGCAAGAAGAGCGGCGGTCGCAAGGGAAGCGGTCTTCATACTGAGTACTGAATGCTACTGGGAACAGAGACGAGGCCGAACTGCCGCGATGCGCCTCTTTATAGCCTGGATACCGTGTCGTGCACTTGAGGCCGGCCGGCAGCTCTGAATGAGCCGAATGTCGCGCGTATGTTTAGCATCCAGATACGAGAATAACCAGAACCTTTGCCGTCGTTCGCCAACACGCTCGCTGAACGAGTGGCGATAGGGCTTGAGTATGACATCATACCAGAATCTCCGGTTGCTAAGCTCATGCGACGCTCGGTTCGAACAGAAGCTATGGTCGTCCCGTATGACCCGACGAAGATAGCATACCATTCATTAGGCTCCCGAAGAATTGCCATGCTGATATGACATCCTTGCAAGAAGCACAGACTTGGGATGCTCGGTGACCTCGCATCCTTGTTCCATGGACATAAGCGGCGACCAGGATAGGGTTGTTCCAAGGCAAGTGGGACCTGTTCCGATAGCATGTACGAGGTAAGTTGACGAGGCTGTAGTAGAGGCCACACAATGGCACACATAGAACGGATACAACTTCGGGCCGCCAAGAAGACCAGGGTGGAGCAAGTATATCCGTGTATCCCAGTACTTGAAGAAGGTGCGTCCGTTGCAGTTGCAGCTAGCACTATAAAGAAGAGACAAGCGACGGGAGCAACCTCCTAGATGATACGAGGCTACTCAAGGAGCTTCTGATTTCTGCGTATGAAGGCCCCCGTACACGTGTCTTCGCTGACCTGGCAAAAACGCGCGGCCTGCGAGGCCCAAGATACAGTATGTCCGTGCTTACTCAAGTCTGCATATAACAAGACATGGCCATATTGCTGTCCGAGTAGGCGATACACCGGACAAAGGATCCAGGATATGTGAGGTGTTCAAGTTGGTAGTAGGAGGTCAAGGCGTCTACGTATATATGTTGAAAAACGCCCACCAAGTCCAGCTCAGTTCAGCGCCTCTCGACTTGAGGAGGCGCTGGTGCAGTCTCGAGCGGGCGGGAGATGTATGATATTGCAAACAAACAGCTGCACAAGAGTTGGTGATACATCGACGTGCGAAGATACTGTACATCTCAAGAAAAGGTGGAACAAAGTCCAATAATGATAGTGCTACAAAAATTTCAATGCAAGTGGAAGGTGGGAGTAGATGGAAGCCTGGCCGCGCCGGGCCACCGCTTTTAGGATGGCTGGATCAAATGTAGGTCAGCACTTGCTAGCAGCAAGGTGCCGCATGATGGTGAGCGCCGCGACAATTTCTAATTGATCATTGATCAAGGGTGAAAGTATCGTATAAGCATTCATGACACCGGCGTGCTGAGGTACGTTGACTCACCGAGAGCAAGGTGCGCAAAAGGCTCATCAATCGTCAAGATGTTCCCAGAGGTGTTGTAAGCAGGTTTTTCTGGGGGCTTCAGGGTGTATTGCGCGACGACATAATCACGAGAGTCGACGCACTAGTGACATTCATCAGACAATGTCGATGGAGGATGACAATGATGCGCCCACTTACCAACCACTCGTGCTCCTTGACGCCCCGGTATATCCAGCGGTAGTCCTCTCCGTTTGAGCCGGTGAACTTCCTCGAAAGCGAGCTATGCGAATCTATCAGGATATGGTTCATAGCAACATACACGGAAGGCAAACTCACCCAGCAAACATCGACGTTTTCCGCAAGTATTGGCTCATTGGTAACGACACGGACGAGCCGGGAAACGAGATGGTCCCCAGCGCCCCGTTAGCACCGAAGTCTAGGATCACTGAGGGCTCCCGCACTGATGGTCGGGAATGCCTCCGACTTGAAGAGCGTCGGCCGGTATCATACATCAGTAGGGTAAGCCCAGAGGGATCCCGGGTCTGGTTGGGCGGTGCACGGGCGACGTGGAGGAATAGACGGTCGTAGATTTCGTCCAAATCCGTGCCAGTATGTTGACCGGTGCGGTCCTCGAGGAAGTACGGCAGAGACCTGTTCACCATCGCTGACACAGCAACAATGTGCGAAGAGAGCTGGTTGGTAGTACAGTTGAGCAGAGCAGCCCCGAGGCGTTCGGGAGGAGAGGGCGAGGGGACAGGAAGTAGGTTGCGTCTGCTGCGACGCGAGGGTACTTAAATGGCGTGGGCAGTCATTGACGCCTCGAGCCGGATGCGGCACGCCCGAGGACCCTCAAGGACAGAAGACTGTGCGCATCATCGTGTCAGCTTCGATAGAGGCTGCGCGAGCTGTTTCACACCAGTTGCGGGCCTCTGGGCTGAATAGACGGGGAAGAAGAAGCGCGGCCGCGCTTCTTGTGCCAGGGCCAGTGCCCGAACAGGAACGGCGCACACGCCATGCTCGATTTGGATCTCTCCGGCCAGGACGGGGACCGAGCCTTCCGGACTGAGTCGAGAGAGGCCATGTCCTTGTCCTGCCGTACCACGACATAACGTCTGGGCGACCTCGGTAAGTTCAAAGAAATATCGGCGTTCGAGATAACGCTATGTGGCGGCGACTTGATGGGACGCTTCAGCTCAACAGGACGCCCCAACAAACCCTAGCGTGCGATGTGCAGCACGGGGGAGTCGCAACGCCATATCTAACATAGTGAAAGTGAAGGAACCATGACCTCCTCCGTCTGTCCGGCGCACCCGGTTGGACGGCGATACCTTCACTGCTGCGATCGCGGAGCCAAGGAGGTACTCACCACGTGCTCAGTCACTTTCACATACATCATGCCATTTCTCGTGCCCAGGCCGCTCAGGCCGGTCCTGGGGCCGGTGTGTTCGCAGCCTAGTGTCGTCATTTGCGGCCGTTGCGGTAGTAGCGGCCGCAAGACGATGGACTTCACGTAACATGGAAGGGTGTGCGGGGCAATGCTGCGGCACCTCAGTCACGTCACCCGCGGTCGACACCGGCGCGATCCAGTCTTCGCCACACTTCAAGTGATATTAGTGATTTACTTCTATCCTCGGCTCCTCTCCCGGACGCTTCTCGTCCGCCACAAGTTCAGCATTACTGCAATATATGGAGCGACGCATATCGACGCACCTGATGCTGCCCTTCATATAGGAAACGTTCGCCGACTTTTGAATGAGCTTGTTTCCCAGATAACGGTCATGTGTCTGCCTAAGAAACACCTAGCCTTCAATATGCCACAAGATGGCTTCGAAAGACACTGGTCAGAGTGCACAGGTGACCACGAGCCACCAGGCTGACTGGAAAGACCTGACACGGAGATCAAAAGACGCGTAAAATCGGTGCCGGCGGCCCAGAGGCCATCTTACGTGTCGCAGTCTCACCGCCTTCCTATGGTGCATTCACGAACGCTCGTGAGACCAAGCCGCCGAGAGGACGCACACCGATAGAGAGCTGTGTCTCACGATATCAAGATGCTCAGGCAGCTAGAAACGTACCACCATGTTCAATGTGACAGAATGTGATCCAAGATGCTGTATGGCAAGACCGAGGTTGGAAGCAGTACCTCGTCGCTTACTGGCCGGCTTCGCGATGCTGAACCGGAGTAGGAGTTGGCAATGCGCCCACCGATCCGAACTTTCGAATTACCGTTCGGCGAATTGACCGACCTAGTCTGGCATCCGGCGAGATGCCACTTCCTTCTGCGCGATGTCCACGACTCGCATTGATCGTGTGCGTAGCTCTAATACAAGATATGGGGGGAGAACCATGCGAGGTCCGTCATTGTTTTAGTACACTGGGCTTCACCTGACTAGTATAGATGGTCAACCAATATGCGGCACGGGGGAGACCAAGTAAAACAAAGCACCAGAATATACAGCACCCGTACCGACTATCCGAAGCGCGACAGAAACTCGCGGGAAGACTATGACACTTCGCTGTGTTGGTGCTGGCTGATTGTGTCCGCACTTGTCTTCGCGTCCAGGAACAGCTCGCCCATCTCGTCGATGTCTTCGAGCTCGATCTGCTTGCGACCAGCGATCGTAGCAAGGATAGAAGCCGGTGTAAGAAGCTGAAGTGCATAACTGAATAGTTATGTTAGCGAGCATATTGATTAGCGGGCGAATGGGGGGCTTGCCGTAATGAGCTCTCGTGCCCCTTCTGCGCCAAACGCTCGAGGACACCGTCGCCCAGCTTCAGACCCTCTACATTCGCACGCAACTGAACGACCTTTGCGATCGCGTCCTTTTCGTACGGTGTTGTTCTCACGATGAGACACCTGAGCGACGAGCAGTGAGTATTTCAAGCCATTGCGGGTTCTCATCAGAGGAATGTTCATACCGATCAAGCAAGTCTACAGGAATGCCGTGTGGTGCATAAATGTCAGTCGTTCCGCGTACAAGCGCATTCCCTCGATTTGTCGCAAGGACGACCGTCGGAGCCATCGGAGACTCCAATAGGGCATTGAGGTATGTGAAGCATTCAATATCGAGCATGTGGACCTGCAGCATGTTCGCTTATTATGTTGAGATCCGGACATGTCACTCCCACGCACCTCGTCTATGAAAACAACACCAGGAACGACCTCTGCTACGCCCTGGTCAACGTAGCCTTTTACAACTCGGTTGACCTCTCGTCGTAGCTTCTCAGTAATTTCGGTCCGACCACTCTTCACCAGGCTACCCATCACGCTCATGATGTCTTGGCCCCCTTGTGGTCTGGCGTTTGCTGCATCGAGATCTCCAAGTGTGACATCTTGGACAAGCTCTTTCTGCTTGTGCACGTCTCCTTTGGGCAAGGGTACGTAGGTCTCCGACTCCAGGTCATATGAGGATGCATACGCATCCGAACGGCCGACTCGCTGAGAGATCAAAGGGATTTGTATACTGAAGGAGCGAGGGTGCAGGACCTCGTACGTACCTTCACAGCGCCCGAATTAGCTTCAATATAGATGACGTCTCCCACTTGGATCTTCTCCTTGAGGATGGCTTCGTATATGCTCGGGTCGAGTCTCAACTGTTTCGTCCCGCGGACAGTCTTGAGTCCAACAACAACGTGCGAGACGGTTTTGCCGTACCCGCTTAGAGGGTTCTCTGATTCCGTAGGCGTAAGTTCAGTGACCTCCCCCTCGTACACAACTTTTGTTTCCTTTATCCGGAGGCCTATTGTTACTTAGTGCCAACGAGTTTACCTCACCTTGATGGATACTCACCTATCGCCCGACGAAACGCTTCAGCGAGCACTTCCGTCTTTTTAACCTCTGTACTGTAGACTTCCGAACCGACCATGGGGCAGAAGGGCACCTTGGCACCTAGTTCTTGAGAAATAGCGAGCGCAAGAGCAGTCTTTCCAGTACCAGGAGGACCAACAAGGAGCAACGCGCGTCCAGAAAACTTGCGCGACTTGACGAGATCGACGACAACACCACAAGCCTACGTTCGTGAGGTCAGATTAACCCTTTTGTCGACTATGAAGGGGGCTCCGAACATTCACAGAAACAGGCACCACTTACCTCTCGCGCAGCATTCTGCCCGATAAAACCAGCACTATCCGTCGCAGCAAAACCTTCAGCATTCAAACCAAGTCCTTTAATATGCGAATGAGGCGCGATACGCGATGCACGCGTTCCAGGCGTCGTGGGAGGAGGGGGTACAGCATTGTGAGCAACAGGAGCAGATGAAGATGCTCCTGCCGTGGGTGTTTTCATGACGCTAGACATGATGAATGAGTTGGCCTAAGAGGACGAGGACGATGTAGAGGCCGGGGGACGCGACGAGCCTCGCGCTCAACCGACGCACGCAGAGGCGCGCGGATGTGAAGCTCCGCATCATCTCCGCGCAGAATGTGCTGGCAAGCGTTGCAACACCGCACACGCTCCGCCCCA
Organism: Cubamyces lactineus; assembly: GCA_022376465.1. Lineage (NCBI taxonomy): Eukaryota > Fungi > Basidiomycota > Agaricomycetes > Polyporales > Polyporaceae > Cubamyces > Cubamyces lactineus. Next base: position 380,107 of record JACDTU010000019.1, on the reverse strand, counting down.
ACTCGGGGCGCGTCGGTGGCTGCTCGATCGGCGCGACTGAAGCTCTGGAAGTTGCTCTCAGTGTTACTCTGAACCATGTCCTCGTCCTCGTCGAAACCATTTGTGCAGCCCGGAGAGCCTCTGCATGAGTTCTTGCGTTCCTTTTGGCAGCGTCAAGTCGATGCGGCTGAACAGGAGACACCAGATTACCGCCATCCTCCTCTCCCGCTTGCGCGCATCAAGAAAGTCATGAAGAGTGACCCCGAAGTCAAGGTCAGTAGTCGCATGATCTATGGGAGAGACACGTAGTGAAAGAAGTTATGCCTGTTGCGCAGATGATAGCGGCTGACGGTGGGTGCTGAACATTCTGCGAGGCCTTACAACGCGAGCTCATGCAATGCTCAGCACCCATCCTATTCTGCAAGGCGTGTGAAAGTGGGTCTCCTAGTTCAATTCGCATCGATGTTATGCAGATTGGCTAAGTGTGAACGCAGTCTTCATCGCGGAGATCACTGCAAGGGCGTTCATCATAGCCGACTCCAATAAGCGGCGAACACTATCTCGGGCCGACATTGCGAAAGCTTTGAGCAAGTCTGACCAGTTCGACTTCCTCATCGACATTGTTCCCCGGGAGGAGCCTCCTGGTGCAGCAGGTCAGGCCGGTGGCAAAGGTCAGAAAAAAGGTGCCGCAGTGCAAGGCAACGGTGCTGCCGTAAGTATCCTGGTGTTCACCGTATGGGCTTTCTGCATTTTCATATCATATTTGTAGGCCCCTCAGAGTCGAGAAGACTCACAACAAGCTTCATTGGAGAATGAAGACGACAATGTGGAAGATGTTTCCAACGGTGTGGACTTGGATCAGGTGAAGTCGTACATCCCACCCGAGAACTTGCAGCTGCTGATGCTGGTAATTTGGATAGCTTCAATCCTTACTACAGCCTCCAGGCCCTATAGAGCCTCGAGCCCTCTCCTAGACATCGCCTCGGTTGGATTTCCTGTGCTCTTAGTCGTTCTGCTGTCGAATTGTGTAACCGCTATTGACTTATTTTATTCATCTATCTGTCTACATCCCGAACTCGTCTCTGTTCCAGTGCTCTTCTACGTCTCATCGCAACTCGCAGCTTCCTCTGGGCAACTACTTGCTGCCATGGTCTTCTCGTAGCGACATTCCTTGTGACTGGCGTTCGCTGTGACACAGTTTGCTTCGGTATCCAGAAAAGGGTGTAACAACTGTCGTGGTCACCTTGGGCAAGGACTCATGGCTCTCACTAATAGGATACGCTCATATCCATTCCATGAACAGCGAAACGACGAGAAGATCACATGTTACAAGAGCGAGATATACAGCTCTCCAACCATACTCATCAACGACAAGGCTACCATGTACTCCGGCGATCTAACTTCTGACATTGTTGTTGACGGAGATATGTCGTCTGCTCAGAAGGCTGGAGAAGAGAATGGCGTGCCGCTCGGGGCCTCCTTCGTCACGGTGTGAGTCACCGTCCAAACAGTGTCGGTCGTGATAGTGGTGACCCAAGGCACAGCTATACGACGAAATAGTGGTGAGTCTCGGTTATCGACGAAAGGATTCATTGACGCACTCTTCTCAAAACTTTGCAGAATCCTGCTCGCAGTGAACGTATCGGTCGTAACCGCCGTCGTCAGCGTCAGGTCAGCGTCAGTGGACCCTTCGGCTGGCTACGAGATGTCCAATTCTCAGCCTTCGAGAAGCAGGCTCATCGGAGTAGAGGATGTACTGACAGCAGCGAAGGCGACGGCGGCGACGCTCGCAAGGGCGATGAAGGTCTTGAATTGCATGGTAGGCGACCAAAACGATGCGAGATGAACGAATCTAGAGCAGATGGGCTATTATTCACCGTCGCTCCACCACCGAACTTATAAGTTCGTCTACCAGCCAAGGAGGGTGCAAACGGCAAGGTGCGGCATCCGAAGATGACAAAAGCGCAGCGCGGCCGTGCATCAACCGCCCGCCGATGCGACGCTCGCGTCAGCCGCAGCCGGGTCATACACCTTGCTTGCTGGTCAAGCACGGTCTGGGATGTACGTCGCCAACAAATGGAGGCATGTACCTGGCGCCTTCATGGGAACTTTACATACGATGGATGATGAAGACGAAGTGCATGTGAGTCAAATTTCCGCCAATCGCTAGAGTATCCGTTGAACGGACACGTTTTGAAGACTTTCATTCCCAGGCTGCGGGCTGCAAGGCCTACGATACATCCGGCTCCGGTCTGTTGCCGTGGCGTTTAGCCTATCCGTAGCTCTGTATGGTAAGTCTCCAATGTTCTTACTGTTGCGGCATCCCAGAAATCGTCCGAACATCGGTTCAGGCCGCAGCAGCGACATCTCAGATAAGGCACTGATGGGCAAACAACACACAAGCGACGCTGCACGGCCTCGTGGTCCTCGTCAAAGGTTCGCTGCGGCCGGCATCTGAATACGTTGTCATCCACTGCATCTGTAGTACTAAGTAAGACGCGCTTCGACTAGGAAGGCGCATGTAAGGCGATAACTCTTATCTGGTCACATTCGGTTTTGGCTTGGTAGCGTATTTCGCAGAAAAGAGACTTCCAGCACGGAAGTGTATAACTTCAAGTGGGTTACACAATATGCGCCGCACAAATGGCTCAAGAAGGATGAAGTCGACCTCCGTACATCGGATCCGCGGGGGTAACGTAACCTTTCACAACTTCGCTATGCGCAGGCGGCTGTCATATACTGACGATTTGTTCATGCTAGCGCCCAAAGCTATGGATTTCGCTGGCAGGAAGCCATACTACGCACATACGACCCTGTGGCATGAAGCTACAAGGATGGATAGCGATTGTCATGGGACCAACCACAGGCAGGTAGATTCCATGCGGAGGCCACACGGCTACTCAACTCCCGGCTACTACCGAAGACCTTTCGTGCCTAACACCAGCGAGTGGCACCTCCCGGCATCACTTCTACAGCTCAGCCACCGGGGTCTGAGGTGAGCCATCTTGAGTGAGAACGATCTTCGCATACTCAATAGACTGGTCGCAGCAACGCATTGGCCCCGCCTCTCACCATACATGGAAACGCATTCCTAGGAAGCGGTATCCGCAGTATGAGCCCCGCCTCGCCTGTGAGTATGCACCACTTCTACGCAGAGCCCACTGAGTGCCTCCGTTCCTTCCAGACGTGCGCAGCTCAGCCTCTGATGCGTACTACCGGCCACCCAAGTCGGGACTCAGACGAGCCGGTGTGGATCGTACGGCGCTGCACTATGGAATGATTACAGCAAGTAACGCATGCGGCATGCACGCTCCTGTTTTTTGTGAAAGAGGTGAGTGGCTCCTGGGTGTGCCGCCGCGTCATGGCACTGCAGAGACTACGAGCTTCGCAATACACACAGAGATGGCTTTGCTTCGAGGGACGACTCTATAATCAGGTGGGACGTTGAGGGGACAATGCCTGCGACGGACAGGGCGGCTAATTGTTGGCTGTTGTCCGACGTGCGCGCGACCACTGCGCACGGCAATGCTCTGAGTTGCCCACGGCAAGCCGCTCTCGGAACTGGTAAGTGTTTCCTAGTACGCCGTGATGTGTCCATGGTCTTCACCCTAGAGCGGCCAGTACCTGGTCTAGAGAGATTTACGCGAACATATAAAGTCCTCGAGGCAATGCCTACGTACCTCAGTCAACCCCGACACTTGCCTCTCATTCACCAGTTCCAGACCGCCTCAACCGTGCCACTGATCTTGTCCCACTATGGGCCGCCTTCAAAGCCTCATACCTTCCGTCGCTCTCTGTCTATCCTTGTGCTGTGTCGTACACGGTGCTATCGGCCCCGTCACTGACTTAACCATCTCCAATGCCGACATCACTCCTGACGGGTATACCCGTGCTGCCGTGGTCATGAACGGTGTCTTTCCCGGGCCTCTCATCACCGGGAACAAGGTATGTGTATAGCGTGCTTCATTTGCATTGCCGTTGTTTGACAGGTTCTCGCAGGGTGATAACTTCCAAATTAACGTTATTGACAACCTCAGTAACGAAACAATGTTGAAGTCTACCACTATCGTGAGCTGAAAACCTACTTTTTTCGAGGCGAAAAGTGTTGACAAGCTTCGACGACTTCAGCACTGGCATGGCCTCTTCCAGCATGGAACGAATTGGGCGGACGGCGCGGCTTTCGTCAATCAGTGCCCTATCGCCACAGGAAACTCGTTCTTGTACGATTTCACAGTCCCCGATCAAGCCGGCATGTATCTTCCTATTCACCTCTGAAGAGATGATACTGAATGGTCCATGGTCAGGTACCTTCTGGTATCATAGCCATCTGTCTACGCAATACTGCGATGGACTCCGTGGTCCTCTAGTTGTCTACGACCCAGCGGACCCGTATGCGGACTTGTATGACGTTGACGACGGTGAGAGCTGAATGACGATCATCACTTGATTCACAAGCATAATCTCAACGCGCAATGGCAGACACCACCGTGATCACCTTGTCCGATTGGTATCACACAGCCGCGAAATTGGGCCCTGCGTTTCCGTATGTGTCGCCACTACCGGTGTGTCGACTAAGGCTAATAGCTCTTCTAGTCCTGGTGCGGACTCTATATTGATCAACGGACTTGGTCGCTACTCCGGCGGAAACGCGTCCGAACTAGCTGTAATCACGGTGGAGCAAGGGAAACGGTAATTATCACGTCCGATACGGAGACGTCGATCCAGGGCTGACCTGCCATATTATTCGTAGCTATCGGTTCCGCCTAGTGTCGCTTTCTTGTGACCCCAACTTCACCTTTTCCATTGACGGCCACAACATGACGATCATCGAAGTCGACGGAGTTAACCATGAGCCTTTGACCGTGGACTCGATCCAGATCTTCGCTTCCCAAAGGTACTCTTTCGTGGTGAGTCTTTCTGATCACGATACGTTTCGATATGTTCCTCACGCAAGTGCACTCAGCTCAATGCCACCGAAGCCATCGACAATTACTGGATCCGCGCAATCCCGAACACCGGCACAGTCGACACCACGGGTGGCTTGAACTCGGCCATCTTGCGCTACTCTGGGGCGGATGAAGTTGATCCAACGACCAATGCGACAACCAGCGTAATTCCACTTGCAGAGACCGACTTGGTTCCTCTCGACAGCCCCGCCGCGGTGAGTAGCTATCTTCGTTGTGTGTTGCGGTACAGCCTAAACTCACAGAATATATAGCCTGGTGACCCGGTTGCGGGAGGTGTGGACCTCGCTCTGAACCTCAACTTCTCATTCGTGAGTGAAATCCTTGGACTATTTCCCGTGCGAATGATCATGTAACAGTGCTACATTCTGACAGAACGGCACGAACTTCTTCATCAACGGTGACACATTCGTTCCTCCGACCGTGCCTGTCCTTCTCCAAATCCTCAGTGGCGCGCAATCTGCGACTCAGTTGCTCCCGAACGGCAGTGTCTACGTCTTGCCCTCTAACTCCACAATTGAGGTGTCGTTCCCGATGATTACTACGGACGGTGTGACCAATGCTCCTGGCGCCCCTCATCCTTTCCATTTGCACGGTGTAAGTCTTCTTGTATCTATGAGAGCATCCGGAGTGACTCATGGAACGTATGAAGCACACGTTCTCCGTGGTGCGTAGCGCAGGGAGCACGGATTACAACTACGTCAACCCCCCTCGCCGTGACACGGTGTCTACCGGTAACCCTGGCGACAACGTCACCATTCGTTTCACTGTAAGTTCTTCATATTCAGGAAAGTTGGAGGATTCTGATTCCTAGGTATTGTAGACCGACAACCCCGGACCGTGGTTCCTTCATTGCCACATCGACTTCCACCTCGAGGCCGGCTTCGCTATTGTGTTTGCAGAGGACACGCCGGACGTAGCTTCGGTCAACCCCGTGCCCAGTAAGATATCTCTTCACGATCACCATGACAGACGTTGACACTATTACAGCGGCTTGGAGCGATCTATGCCCCACCTACGATGCCTTGGGCTCGTCGGACCTGTGAGCTACTTCCTGGGTCTCGCAACAGCCAAACTATCCCAGACTCGTCTGTACCTAACTCAACATGCATCCCTGCTATCGAAAATAGCTTCGCGCGTTCGCATAATCCTGCTTTGTCGTTGATACACTCCATCTTCGGGCCTGACCTTCCTGCGTCATATCTATTTTCACTTCGTGCTGCTACAACCTTCGGCGCTGTCTAGGAGTAATGGCACTTTGTGGACGTTCCTTTGGTGGATATTCGTGCACCGTAGGAATTAGCTGCTGCTTACAATATAAATCGGACATTGTTTGCAAATAAGCCCTCCAGTACACATGCGAACTCCCCAACCAGTGCTCCCCGGCTCCTTGCAATCTGCAGCCCGCGTCCCATAACCCACAGCTGGTCCGAGATACCTACGCCTTACGGATACAATTGGCCGATGTTTTGAACATGCCGTAACCCCCCGGCAACCTACAGCTTCATCGCGGCAAGTGATGCGACCACTCTCCTTCCACCATCCTGAATGCGGACCATGCCCTAGTCGCCCACTCCGCTGCCGTCTCGCGGTCTCCGTAGAGCGTGAAGATCTGGCTGCCGAACAATAACACCTTGGCGTACTCGACCATCATCCGCTCAGCCACTGCCCATTCCAGTACTTGCTCCAACTCCTCCTTTGGTATTCGCGGCGGGTATTGGGTATGCTGGAGTCGAGCGAGGAGCTCACAGATGGCTATTCGTCTTCGGTCGCTCGTCTCTGCCTGATTTGTGGGTATCGAGCAAGCGGGGCACGAGCAGAGGAAGAATCGCGTCCGAGCGAGGAAGGCACGACGCTCCATTCGAGGGGCGGTCAGCGGCGTGTACGTGATAGTGATCTCCTCGCCCGGGGAAATATCTTGGGTGGCCCATAGCTGGCCCGTGAAGAACTGCACGGAGAAGTAGTAATTGGCAGACGGGCGGCAGGAGTGGTTTGCCCGCGAGAGTGTCGGGAAAAGGCCTGCGAATGAGTCGTGTGGGTCAGGGTCGTGATCTCCAGGTGGGTCGCCATTCGAGATGCTGATCTCGAGGCAGTTCGTATTGAGGATACCAGGAACGATGTCGAACTCGGTCTGAGGGTAGGAGCTCTCCAATTCAAAGAATGTTCTCTTGGAGGCCGCGGATAACCTTTGCAAGGCTGACCGATAGAAAACACCGTTAGCGTCGGTCTGGTCAGATGCGCAAGTGAGCGTCCGTCGTGCGGCGTAGATGGGGCGTTCAGACCAGATGAGCTCGCCTCCTTTTATCGCGCGTCGTGCAATCATCCCCTTTCCCTTTCCTGGAACATCCCGGACACTGAACGCAGGTTCTGGTGGTGTCATCGGCGATTGCGACCACACAGGCCACCGGAGGATGGATCGTAGGTTTTCGAGGTAGTCAACAAACACCATGTCCGCCTGTCCCGGAGGCAAGTACAGAAAGCATGGCGCTCCTTCGTATCTGGTGTCCCCGATGACGACTAGTGGATCCTCGGAGATGACACGCGTGGTATCCGCCGATCGTGATACAAGGCGAGCTTCATCGGACGAGTCACAATGGGTGGTCAAAGAACGACCTGGCGTGATGTCGTAAGCTGGTTTGCTTCAAATTCGACCAAGACTTTTCGCTGACCTCGCTCGATAGCTCGTGTCTCCATCATTTGCGGAAACGGTAATTGGAATAGTGGCCAAAGCACTTGTGGAGCGGAGAACAGAGCGGACACAAGCAGCCTGAGGTTTTCGGGGAGGAGAAGAGGTGGTCGGACTCTCGTGGGTCGCTCGGCGACCGGCATCGGTGAAGGTTCATGTTGAGCTGGTCAGCACCTCCTCAAGCATGCTTCTCCAGGCCCTGATAACGAGCCCCTTCCCCTCGCACTGTTACGGATCGGGCAATGGAGATGTCGTAACCCGCTTCAGCCCAGCCTCCCCTGAAGAGCCACGCCTCCGTAACGAATCCTGTTGGGCGGGATCTGGGTAGCAACATCTGCGTGCGGCGAGCGGACGGCCATTCTCATCCATTGGCGTGGGCTCATCACGCACAGATTAGTTCCGAAAGAGGCCTACTGTTATGTTCGATCAGGTTCAAGTATCTAGTCAGCCGCCTGAGTACTGCCCGAGCCGGAGAAGTGCCTTACGTTGAATCGTGGAACTGTTCTCGCCGGCCCTCCGTGATACCCATCGCGAACGCCGTCGGCATTGACAAATTCATTTGCTAACCCCGCACTGCGATGCATGGCTGAGAGGAGATGTGGTAATTGATGAAGGGAAGTCTGACAAACCACCAGTGGCCCGCGCTTGTCTACCTTGGTGCTGGCACAAGTGGTGTGTAGAGCGTTCAAACGATACTCACTGTACCGTGACCGTCCATGGAAAGTATTACGATACGTATATTGCTCTTCCAAAGGCACATAGCCAATGGCAGCATGATCGACGATGTCCTGCCATCGGTGAATCATCAATCAGTACTCCAATTTGTCTTGGGCCCGAACGCCCGCCGATTGCAGAAGGTTGCAGAGAACCTTTGTTGTCTTCGAAGCATAGACCATAGTTACCAGTGTTGCAAGAGTCTGCGGACTGTCAGCACGGTTGCCCGGTCTGCGTGACTTGGCACACCGTCCGCAAAGTCAGCGAATGACTTTCCCACGACCGATGACCCACACCCGTACGTTGGCGCTCAACAGTCTGCGGGTGGGCGATGTCGCGTCCTCTGGAAACTCTGGTATTGCGTTGTGTCGGCTCTGGAAACTCTGGTATTGCTCGAGTGATATGTTATAAGAAAATAGAAATACAGGCCTATCATTATACGACATATTGTATGGCCATGATGGAATGAACAAAAGACGAACTTCCGGTCGAACTGGGGCATGCAGACAATTTCATGATGACAGGACAGGTACATTGATAGTGGCAGGTATGTACATTGGAAGGGATGGCTGAACTACTGGTAGCTGCCGCGACGGTCGCATACGTCGAGGAAGGCATGAGCCTGGGAGCGAGCACAGGCGTTGAGGTCATAGCGTGCGCACGGCGGGGCGAGAGGCTCAGAGGGTCATGCCTTCGTGTTCCTGTCATGCACACTCGCGATCTTCTTGGCCCTGTAGCTCGCAGTCACGGATGTGGACCAGCACATGTGGGCCCGGATCCAATGTAGATTCCTGGCAGTCATCTTGGGCTGTGCCCATAGTACGGCAAAGAACTCAATTAGTGTAGTAAACCGGTGGTATAATACACTAATAATGGTGCCATCTCGCGCACCGGAAGCCCACTCAAGGTGCCTGCACAGTGCACACCGCTCGTTGAGGACGTGCTTCTCGAAGCAATGCTTGCACCAAACCTTGACCTTGTCGTTATTCATAGCTTCCGGCTTTCGTTCCAAGCAACCCAGGTGGTCGTAGAACAGACGCCTCTACCAGATATGCTCAGAGACCAAGTCTGTTGTTGTCATCCTGCAGTGTATGAATTGAGCGTAGACATGGCGGTGGGTATCAGCGTAAATAGGCGCCCATAAAACCAGCCACGAGAGCGTGCTAGTCACATGTCAGTAATCAACCAATCAGACGCCGTGCCTGAAGGTCACCCAGGCCTGGGAAAGTCATTCGCGGACAGTCTGCAACGAGTCTGCTTGCAGACAGTCTGCAAGTCAGCGACAGTCATCGCAGACCCTGCGCTGACCCTTGCAACACTGATAGTTACCACCTGAAAGGAGAAACATACTGTACCAGGTGAGCAACGCCTTTCGGCCGTAGACGGCAAGGATCCTTGAGACGACCCGGCATGGGCGGTCTCACACGGGATGCCACCAGACTCTCGAAATCGCCGGGAACAGTCGCGTAGTGCAATGGCCGGAGATCTTGACGTTATCGCACTAGCCGTACGTTCTGTTCTGGTTATTCCTGCATTGGCACAATATAACATGCATTCGTGGAGTCATACACAGCGACGTCTCAACGAAAATCGTCAACGGGGTGCGAATCAAAGACCTGGAGGGGCTCTCAGTAGAGGTATACGAAGGAAGAGGTATACGAAGGACTCAGAACGAAATCAAAACAGCCTCGGTCGCACGCAAGTCAATTCCATCGCTCAAAGACACATGCTCGAGCACCAACCGGCCTGCAGGGTGCGCATCCGGCGTCTCGTAGCTTTGCCCGGCCCACGTCAGATTCGCGGTGTCGTCCGCGTGGTCGATGATGATCCTCCGCGCGACTGCGCTGCCCTTGTGCCAGAATGCATCGATGTCCGCCGTTGCGCCTTGAGCGAAGTCGAGGTCGATATGCACCGAGGGACGGTCACCGGTGCTACTGAGGAGCCAGGCATTGAGGTTGATGAAAGCGGCGCGAACGAGCTTGCCGTGCTCGAATGCGGCGTAGCCAGAGACGTTCGGGTCGTCGACGGAGAGCTCGACGATCTGCGAGGTCTTCGTGCTACCGACGAAGGTGTTGATGAGAAGACCGGCATAGTAGCTCGGTTGCACGTGGGGAGGGGATGGAGGGTTCAGCGGAGAGCCGTCGACCGTCGAACGGTTCAGGGTGATTGGTTGGATCTGCGTACGGTGTCAATGACGTCTTCATGTAGTCATGGAAGAGTAGATGACACTAACGAAGTTGTACTTGTATCCGACGCCCTCGTGGAAATACGCCTCCTTGATCCCAAGCGTGGCTGCTTGGAGGGTATAGTCGACCGCCCAAAGCGCAGCTCCAGCTGTGTTACTCACACCCGGAGCACCATGGCATGCAATGCTGTTCGTTTCGCTATACGATTAACAAGTGTCGATTGTGAGTGTTCCGAAAGGAGACGAGCGATGATCATGACGTACCCCAGAATATAGAGAAGTCCCTTGGCTTGGGTCGCGGCAATGTCCGCTTCAAACACAGTCAAGTTGCTCCTCACGTTCGCTTTGCTCATGAACGAGATCAGCGGGAAGTCTCCGCCATTGCAGAACGCGGCCGAGTAGCGATGCTGCGAGATGCTACACAATTCAGAAGACGAAGGTCAGCATACACGATCACCCATGCGGCACAGGGAAGCAGCTGACACCGAGATAGCCTTTCCTGGTGCGCTGTCAAGGATGCCGAGGTCGAAGATCTCTCGAGGTGTGAATCCTTGACCCGCAAAGGCAGCACCTTGCAATGTGACGGGTCCGTCTCGTCCATTGATTCCGGCGGCTTCTGCGACCGGACCCGCGACGGAAATCCAGTCTGGGACGTATTCTTCCACGGTCCAGTTGCTCGGGCGGAGGCCATTGTTCTTGTAGAGGTCCGCCTCGTTGCCGACCTCGATACGTTCAAGAACGACGCCTGAAGCCTGGACCGTCCAGGAGCGAAACGCGCCCACGATCGCTTTGGCCATGTTAACCGCGTTCGTGACGTTGTCGGCGCCGAGATTGACACCCCAGGTCATGCGCGTGCCGCGCGGGAGGAAACGGGAGAGAGCATAGTACGCGTTGCCGACAGTGATGCTCGTCGCCTCCGGGTACGGAGTGACGGTATTCGGTGGTGGGAATGAGGCCTCCTCAATTGTGACAGTGGGCGACCAGAAGGTGTGATCCTCCGAATTAGCGCCTACGCGGATGTTGGGCGGTTGCCCCGTAAGCGCGGCGTAGTTCAAAAGCGCGTTATGAGTGAACTCGTTGCGCGCCCATGTGCCAGTCCAGTCAGGCCAACGGTCCTGTTCGATGGAGAACGAGAGGAGCGTTGGGAACAGGCCTTGTGAGTTCCCCGGAGCCGAGATGGGCAGAGACACGTTAATAGCTGAGACAGAGCAAGCTGAGACATACAGTGCCAGCGTAGCGGACAGCAAACGATATTGTGAGCGACCCATGGCGAACAACGAGGACAAGAGCCCGAAGAAAGACGAGACGAGCACTAGCGAGATTAAATACTTCGCAGGGCGGAGTCGGAGGTAGAAGCAGTCATATGCCGTGATGAATGTTGGGCGAGACGACGGGGTAGCCACGGGGTGACGGGGCCGAGACAGCTGGGAAGCGGCAGGGCGCATCAAGACGAGCGACGAAGCGTGCAAGACGGTCCCAGTCCATCCCGTGCAAGGTTCCTGTAGCTCGAGAGAAGAGTCTTGCATTCAGGAAATGGAAAGACTCAATGAAGATCCCTCGCTCTAGGCCCACACTCCGTCAGAAATAGGACCGATACATGTGGTCCTCGTCAGAGTGCCTGTAAAGAAGGACTGACGCACTTTGAAGTCGCATCTCGCAGGATGCGAATGTGGTCATCATGGTTGTCACTTGACCTCTTCCACCCTGCGCCCTCGCACGTCCATCAGAACCGCTAGAGATGTACACGTTCCAGCGCAGCCGTATGAACGGTATTCTGAACTGAGCGCAGACATCGACGGGCCACCGTCTATGATGGAAGCTCCAACGAATGAACGCATACCGACCTGGGGACAAAGAGTTGCCAGATGGATTCTTCAGACTGACGGGTATCCCGGGCATTCAAGTTTGCATACCCACATGCGCACACGCGTCAGCCTGTTGAACATCATTATAACGCAGGGCCGCTCTTTTAGTAAAGTTTTTAGTAAAGTAAGCCTAAGCTCATGGACAGATGAGGGCAAGAAGATAGTACACGAAAACTTGATGGTCGTGGTCCTTCCGAAGTTGTTGCCAATGTTTGCAGCGCCGGTGCCTTCTGGCAGTGGCACTGTGCAGTGACGACGGCGACAGGCGATAACACTAATAGTTTTAAACTGGTTGCTTGAATGCAACCTCCGATAGCTCAGTTGGAAGAGCGCAAGACTGTAATGGGATAACCGCACTTCATCTTGAGGCCGCTAGTTCGATCCTGGCTCGGAGGATTTTTTGCCCCACAGTTGTCATGGCCACGGTGGGCTGAGTTGTACGTCGGAAGAGGAGTACTACTATAGTGAGAACACTCAACTCTTCTCCAAGTCCCGCCTTCGCGACGTCGTACATATCATCGGCGGATGTGTGCAGAACTCACAAATGTTGCTGACATCTGTTTGCACAAGTCGAAAAGCTGAGAACGTGGAAACGCATCACTGGCTATGGCTACTGACCGATCCTCCCGAGGGCCGAGAAACGACTGCAGTGAGTACATTGCCAAGTTCTGAATACCCTATGAGCTGAATTGATATACGTGTTGACACATACACTTGGCGCATTACCATCACATGGCCGGCCATGTCGGAACCACTTCCTGTGTCCTTGCGTCAGTGCGAGTCACGACGGTATGGCGAGAAAGCTCTGACTCGCACGTACTTACGGCAGTAAATGGCAGTACTAGTAGAAGCGCATCTCGGAATCTGTCTCCAGGCGAGTCCGAGAGGTGCTTCTATCCGAGTCTGCGCTCTGACTCCGAGACCCTACTCACGTGGAGAGGAATCACATATCGGCTGTCCTTGATGCACCTCATTTTTCAACACATACCTTCATCTCAATTGGCCTTGAGATGCGCGGACCAGATCCGGGTTCTGTGCGAAAGGAGCTGGAGGAGCCTGACGTGTGCGTCGGACGAAGCTCCTGTCGGAGAAGCTCTCTCGAGGACTAGATGGTATTATAAGTACCACCTGCGACGAGGTGATATCGTCTCAGGAGCTGCTACATCTCTCTCAGGCCGGAAACACATCGACAACATACTCTCATACATCTTCAACTTGCCCACTACACAATGCCTGGCCTCACCAACCTCCCTCCTTTCCCTGAGGACGTGCCAACTCACCCGCTCCTTGTCATCGACTATGAGCTCCTCAAGGCTCGTGACAAGGATGAGATCGCCAAGCTCTGGAAAGCCGCCACGGAACTGGGCTTCTGGTAGTAAGTGAACCTCAGGCTCGGGACAGCATTTCGCAGCATATTCGACTGACCGCTTTCTCGTCTAAAGCCTCAAGAACCACGGTGCCGACGCGGAGGTCGATAAGATGTTCGATATGGGGTCCGAGACCATGGCCTTACCCTTCGAGGAGAAAATGAAGTTTGAGCAAGGCGACAGCGGCTTTTCGTTTGGGCAAGTCTCATCAGTTAAGGCCCTTGGGCTTTTGAGGTTACGGCTGATACATGTTCCCTCGCAGATACAAGGCCCCCGGAGCGACTGTAACGGACGAATCCGGGGCTCTCGACACCGTCGAGTTCATGAACATTGCCAAAGACGACGCTCTCGCGTGGCCCGCCGTCGCGCGACGCACCTATCCGTCGACGGTCAACGCGCGGATGGAGGATGCCGTCGCGCCGTTCATTCGCAAATCCGTCGAGGTCAACGATACACTCCTCGAAATATTCAATGAGCTACTTGGGCTCCCAGCGGGCACTCTTGCCGAGAAGCACAAGTTGGAGGAGTTCAGCGGAAGCGAGGCGCGAGTGATCAAAAACCCGCCTCGCCCCGGTGGCATCGACGAGGCTAAGGCGGCGCTCGCTGCGCACACCGATTTTGGCTCCTTGGTGGGTTCATCGCGCATGTGATATCGACGGATGTTTGACATGGTGTAAATTGCAGTCATTCCTCCATAACAGACTGGGCGGTCTGCAAGTCATGGTCCCCGGGACCAGTACGTGGCAGTACATCAAAGTTAGTCTCGAAAGCGCGAACTTGGACATGGCTTCCCGTACTCATGCGACTGGTATAGCCCATCCCAGGCCACGCGATCTGCAATTTGGGCGATGCGATGACCATCTTCAGTGGTGGGCTGCTCAAGTCTAACCTACATCGCGTCGTGTAAGCTTCTGTCTGGCACCGACGATCAATTCTACATCGCTGACGCACTGCCTTCTCAGTCCTCCTCCAGGCGAGCAAGGGCGACACACCCGCTGGTCCCTCGTTTACTTCACGCGTCCGGGAGACTCCGTCCTGCTACGCGCGCTGACGGATGAGAGCACCATCGTAGCGCGAGCAGTCGAGAAAGCCCCGGAGCACTTGCGCAAGATCTTCGAGTCTGGCCAGACGTCGAACCAGTGGTTCACCCGCCGTGTGAAGAACATGCGCACGAATAACCAGAAGGTAAGCATGTCCGACTCTGTCTTCCTCTGGAATGGAATGCTCACGATGAGAATCGTTGGTCGTGTGATTCAGGGCGTTGACGTTTGGCGTGCGAGCCGCGGTACGGAGCACCAACCTCTCGCTGCTTGAGGAATCCGCGCGGTCAGTGTTTCTCGACGGTTTTGTATATGACAGTACTCTTTTATGCACATCCATGACCCTAATGCGACTCGACTCGTATTACACCGTGATAAACTGTCACATTGGCAGCTGTCTTGCCAGCTTCACTGAGAACCGGCTCTACATAGAGCCCGTGGACAAAGTTCTGCATATGACCATGCTCCTGTGTGAGGGCGTGTGTAAGTATCGATGATCCTCACTCGAGCTTGTAAGACCCAAAAGGATCGCGGATAAGAGAGGCGTGCAGATGATATCACCACACTCATGCTCCATCAAAGAAGCAGCGAACGGACGGAGAGGCTGGTGTGGCGAATGCGTTCTGCCTCTGCCCAGACGGGTGCACGCGAGGTCATACACGTTCCAGCAGAGGACGCGCGAGAACAGAAGCTGCGGCCGGACAGTCGCCGTGTAAAGCAAACGTTGCCCACCATCAGTCCCACGCATGCAGATGACCCCGTCCTACGCTATTTTGCTGCCAAAGCAGGCGCGAGCCCGCAGCCAGCCTGGGAGCATATATAAGTCGTGTCAGTCGAGCGGCGGAAGTGACCCGGAACACTCTGCTTCACGCCCCTACTTACGCCTGTGTGGATACAGTACCGCTGCTGCGCTGAAGTGAAACATGCCTGGATTGCTCAACTTACCGCCCTTCCCAGATGACGTCCCCACTCACCCGCTCCTCGTGGTCGATTATGAGCTAATTCAGAAGCGCGACCAGGCTGAGATCGACAAGCTGTGGAAGGCGGCTACCGAGCTCGGATTCTGGTAGTACGTACCTGCTTCTGGGGAATGTGAACGCACGCACCTGTCGCTGACACCGCTGGCACTTCAGCCTGAAGAACCATGGTGCTGAGAAAGAGGCGGATGAGATGTTTGAGATGGGCGCGGAGACGATGAAACTCCCGCTGGAAGAGAAGATGAAGTATGAGCAGGGAGATGAAGGCATGTCCTTTGGGTACGTCTCGTGTGCCACTTTACCTTAATCTTAGATTTACCGTTCCGCACCTAAGATACAAAGCGGCGGGGGCAAACGCGACGGACGAGACGGGCGCGCTCGACACTGTGGAGTTCATCAACGTCGCGAAGGACGATGCCTTAGCTTGGCCGAACAAAGTCCATCGTGACTACCCCTCGACCGTCAACGCTCGGATGGAGAACACCATCAAGCCGTTCGTGCAGAAGTCGCTCGAAGTGAATTATACTCTGCTTGAAGTCCTGGGAGAGAGGCTCGGACTGCCGAAAGGCGCACTTGAACAAGTGCACGTGCTCGAGGAGCCCAGCGGGAGCGAGACGAGAGTGATCAAGAACCCTCCACGCCCTGAGGGGATGCCGGAGGACAAGGCAGCTCTTGGAGCGCATACAGACTTTGGGTCGCTGGTAAGTCCTGAGTCGCATTTAGGTGCACCTCGATGTACTGATGCGGGCCTTCAAGTCGTTCTTGCATAACCGTCTCGGTGGATTGCAGGTAATGGTCCCTGGGACGGAGGAGTGGCAATACGTCAGGGTACGTAAACTTGGTTGTACATCCATGAGGAAGAAGCTCACTTGATGGCGATTAGCCCATTCCCGGACATGCGATCTGCAACCTCGGAGATGCGATGACGATCTTCAGTGGAGGAATCCTCCGTTCGAACCTTCACCGTGTCGTGTGAGTCCTCAGTCTCGAGTGTATTGCATATCTAATGACTCACATGTTGGTCGCATTGTCCTTGAAGGCCCCCGCCGAAGGAACAAGGCAAATTCGAGCGCTGGTCTCTCGTCTTCTTCACGCGCCCCGGCAACTCGGTCATTTTGCGTCCCCTCGCCGATCAGAGCTCCATAATCGCCGACGCGGTCGCCAAAGCGCCCCCGGGCAAGTACGAGACGGGACAAACGTCCAAGGACTGGTTCGCGAGGCGGATCAAGTACCAGCGGATCAAGAACAGGACGGTACGTACCCGGGCCTTCATGACTGACGCGTTAGAGCTTGACTCACCTGGCGCTGGCTTCGTGTAGGGACCTGAGTCTTGGAGGGCTAGCAGGGGGACCGAGCACAAACCAACCGCGTATTGATTTCTAGGCTGCTAGCTCACAACAACTCACAACTACCGGCGGTTTCTCGGTGTATCTGAATAGTGTCTTTCGGGGCGCATAGCGCATGAAACGTCCTCTTCGGAAGGTGGATAGGTTAATGTTTGTACAAGTACAAGAAATTTGGGCTGTGTTGTAGTGTAGCGAGGGTCAATGTATGTAATATTCTTACGGCTGAAACAAGCCACTACTTACCTGATACATGACGCTAATAGGCTTGGCTGAGCGGGATCGTCGTTTCCTCCGTCCCAATGCGCTCCTTCCAGCTCTCAGGGCCCTACGTTGGATGCGTACTGGTGTCAACACGTTGTCTCGTCTGTGAGCAATCAGAGCGCACCTTGTAGTTCGTAGCCCGCTGCGACCCAACCCTTCTCGCAAGCCACTGTTTCGCAGTGACACCAGGCTCGTACTTACCAAGCGGCGCCTTGGACACGGCCTCTGCTATCTTTGGGCTCTTTTCAGCGAGAGCGCGGAGCGTGACGTCGTCGTTCGGGCGCGTGAAGAAGACGAGTGACCATCGCTCGTGTTGTGCCTGATCCTTGGGAGGCGGCCTGTTGAATTGTGAGCTATGGTCTAGGTTTTGTGGTGTATGCAGGGGCTTACATGACACGGTGGAGGTTGGAGCGGAGTATACCCCCGCTGAAGATGTTGAGGGCGTCGCCAATGTTGCATATGGCATGACCGGGTAGAGGCTGGGACACCGGTGTCATTCGGTATGTCCAACGGCCACAGAGACACATTGAAGAGCATATCTACCTTCACATAGTACCATTTGTCGGCGCCTGGAGGCAGAACTTGGAGGCCTCCAAGGCGATTGTGCAAGAACGACTGTAAACGTCAGTCCATGCATTCTAACGGTCGATGCCGTGAAAGCCCTACCAGGGAGCCGAAGTCCGTATGCGGGTTCAGGAATGTCTTGTTCTCACGCTCCACCATCGGGGGCGCCTTGATGCACCTCGCTGTACATCCGCTCGCCCTGTCGACTTGGTGGAGCTCAGCTAGGGCTCCCTTCGGGAGGCCGAGTTTGTCGTTCAATACGTCGATGAGGAAGTTGCTGACGGCGAGGGATTGTTCGATGAATGGCCTGACAGTGGATTCCATCCGCGCGTTGACCGTAGACGGGTAGGTGCGGTGGAATGGAGTCGGCCATGCGAGGGCATCGTCCTTGGAGATGTTGAGGAACTCGGTAATGTCCTTCGTGCCCTTGTCGTCCATAAATTGGACACCGGAAGCCTTATATCTGGGAGCGCGCGTCAATTGAGGGCGCCCTGGCGGGAATACGCGCGAATGAACTTACCCAAAGGAGAAGCCCTGGTCTCCTTGTTCGTACTTCATCTTCTCTTCGAGGGGTAGTGCCAGCGTCTCCTGTCCCATGTCGAACATTGCGCCAGCTCCTTCGTCGACGCCATGGTTCTTCAGGCTAGTCGAACAAAGAGCCCCTTCGGTACGCGTAGGTCTCGAATCATGATGGAGATACTCACTACCAGAAACCTAGCTCGGTCGCGGCTTTCCAGAGCTTGTCAATCTCCTGTTCGTCGCCTGCCTTTATCAGCTCGTAGTCGACTATCAGCAGCGGGTGTGTCGGTACGTCCTCTGGGAACGGGGGAAGGGATGTCAATCCAGGCATATCGTTCACCAGCTGCGGGGGTTGTCGTATACTCGAGTGGTGTTCGAAAGCTTTAAGGGAGGAGCCTGAGGATGCTCATATGACCTGGTCATGGTGCTGGGTATATATGTCTAGGCGTAGGGTGAGTCTCAGACCGTGTCGAGCCAGCCCTCCTATCTTCACGGTCCCGCGGTGCCCTGCGCGTCCCACCGGTGCTAATGATAAGTGGCTTCTGTCTTCTGACCCACAGCTGCCTGCCAGCTTCGTTGGCCAAATCGCAGTGAGTGACCACGCCGCGTTCCTGGATTTCTCGTGCCCTATACCATCTGACGTGGAACTTCAGAATATGAGACGATGAGGGCGTGCTTCGAGTCAAGAACAGGCTGTAGTTGGGGAATCATCGTTTGCAAGAGATCAAGAATTTTGGAAAGGTGCGGTAGCTGGGAAGCGCTGGGACCGGCGAATGGAGTACGGTCCGGGCCGATGCCCGATGCATCTATGACACAGGTAAGCGCCGACAAATAGTATCTCCACTCAGTCTGACCAACGCGCCGCGTGTTATTCCATCCTTTCAGAGCTGCGTCGCTGCTCGGAGGAAACAGCTGTATCGCGTTAAAGTTCTGAAGTGCGCAATTCTACAAAGGTCAGTACTCTCGAACAATCCGTGTTGGGTTCCGGACAATCGGTTGTACTGATAATATGGGACAATCCTCCAGAGATGTCGTCGGAAGATGCCAAGTTCAGGCTCATCCAACGAAAGATGGAGAAAAACCCGAAGGCTGCAAGTAATCGCCCCCAGCACCCTGTTCCTTTCTCACCGGCACACAGGTCTTAGCCGCCGCGCGCAACGGGTCCCCGATAGACATCATGGTTCTGAGCAATGCGTGGACGATGCCCCCCGGGAACATATCCCCGCAAGAGGCGATGGACGTCTTCCTGCACCACCTCCAGGAATCGCGCGTGCCAGCGAACACGTCGAATAAGTTCTCAGACCCGCCGAACCTCGCGTTCGCGTCTATGCTTGGACTGAGCAAAATTGGACCTTTCTTGCCCGAGGGCGGGCCGCTCGTCCAGCGGCTTGTCGACGCGTGGCCGGGGATATACAACTGGAGCGTGTTTATCTTCTCAACGCGTGTGGAGGGGCTGGAGAGGACGAACACGCGGAGGCGGGCCGCGCTCGATGTCCTGTCGGCGTTCTGGTATACGATTGAGAGCCGTGATCCGGTCCGCGAGGTCATGGTCAAGACTCCTGCGACGGTAGAGATCGCAACGCGCCTGTGGCTCGAAGAGGACGGTGGCCCGATTCCGTCGACGATGGACTCGCCCGCTGGGACGTGTGTCCTTGGAAACCTGCTCAAGTTCGCGAATAGGGAGGCTCTAGATCGCGTGCTGCGTATCGCGGGGGGCAAGGCGGACGAGGTGGCGAAGCTCGCCTTGGCTCGTCTCCAGCGTGCGCTCAAGGGCCCGACCTACAACGCGACGCACATTACTATCTACATGGACTTCATCAACTCTATCTCGCGCGTCCCGTCGCATCCACTGCGTCATGCCCTCCTCAGCGCGAACGTGATATGGGTCATCACCAACGCCCTGACGAAGATCTCCGTCCTCGTCCACACATCGCCCGACCCTTCCATCCTGGATGCCATGATCTCAGGGTTTGGATACCTGCGTAACTGTTTGGAATCGACTGAGGGCTTTACGTGGGTCGCGCAATCCGTCAGCGCGGGACTGTTGCAGGCGCTATGCGACTGCAGCCCTCGCTTCGCCGACGTCGATCCCAACGATTACACTATGATCACAGATATCTTGGGCGACATTCTTCCGCGCTACCTCATCTTCCGGAGCGTCATCGAGGCTGTAGACACTGCAATGACCAAGATCGACCGTGGTGCGCAGAGGAAGCGGATTGAAAACAGCATCATCGGGCCCGTCTGGCAGAAGTTCTTCAACCTCGCGCGCGAGAGGGTGCTCTTACTGACACAGATTGACGCGTTCAAGGGACATAGTACTACGTGCGACAACATCAAGGTGCGTCTGCTGCGGCTTCTCATCTGGTTATCTGACTTATACTATCCTGGACAGTGCCAGAAAGTCGGCCCGCGGGAGTCTTTCCGGCGTTGTTCGGCTTGTCTCAACACGTTCTACTGCTCGAAGGTAAGCTATGACGTGGTTTTCACGCTTTTCACGATAATCCACTCCTTACAGGAATGCCAAGCAACCGCCTGGAAGGAAGGCGATCACAAGACAATGTGCAAGCTGAAGCAAAGAGAACGTCTTGGTGCGTCTCTTAAGGCTCTCTGTCCCACTCTATCTAATAGCGTTGGATCACGTACAGAGGGTAGGGCTGCGCCGATCTCGAAGCGCGATTACCAATTCCTGCATTACTTCTCCATGTTCGACGCCAGGATACACCTGAAGGAGCTCTTGAAGGTCGCTAAGCGCGACTTCCCTAACACGCGCCCGGAGGAGCTCGTCATTTCGATCGACCACACGCAGCTGCCTCCGAAATATAGCTTGAAGGACCTCAAGACGTATACCGTTGGCCCACATCCTGAGGGGACGAACAACGCCGAGGCGCGGAACGAGGCCCTCATCGAGAAAGTACAGCAAAACCCGGACCGCTTCACCCTAGTCGAGATGTCGGTCTCTGCGGGACGAGGGACACATATGGTGCTCGCGCTTGCTACGGGCGCGTTCTGGAAGTCCGGTCGCGAGGACGAAGAGGACTTTGACGTGGAGGATCTGGCGCGGCACGTTGCGGGGTACAAGAAGGAGAACGCGCTGAGGCGGACGGTTGCGCGTTTGTTGAAGGTGATCGACGAGGATCCGTCGCTGAGGACGATGTTGGACAGAATGGACAAGCTGAACTTGTAGAGATGAGCATTGAGTACGAGTATTGAATCCCGCAAAGCATCAACAATTGCGTTAGGTGAGCGGGTCACTTCGACGTACACAGATAGCTGCCGGAGGCTCAACAATCTTTTCCCAGCTAGAGAAGTCCGCGCTGTAATTCCCGCAACACCGTGTATCATTGCATCCCGACAACAACAAAGTAACATTCAAAGGCTACTGATGCTGGCTTATCGATCCCTCTACGTATCCTTGCCGAGGCGCACGTTTAGTGACGAGAGGCGTCTGCCATATGGATGCGGCGGGTGAGGATGCCAAGAGCTGTCAGAACATCGACGTCATGATGAGCCTCCCTTTGCTTCTTTTTTACTGAACAGCACGTCTCCCTCGATAGCATATAAACCACGTCTCGCTCGTGCGCGCTGGGCCTCGCTCCTCTTTCTTCCTCTGCTTCATCTCCTTGCTCAGAGCGCACTGACGACGCCTCGTCTCTCCTCACCTATAGCTCCTTACTCGAATCTACAGTCAGTACCTTTCACTCTCGCCTCGCCGATGTCGTACAAACTCACCGTCACTTAGATGGCCGATCATGCTTGCCCGAAGCCTCTCCACAACGATATCCTGCTGAATATCATGCAAGCCTCCGACACCAACACCGTTTGCAGTCTTATGCAGGTCTCTCGATCGCTCTATCATCTTGGCCCCCAATACATCTTGCTACCTCTGGTCTTCATCGACGATGAATGGCGCTTGCAATCCTTCATTGCTTTCATGGCCGCCGAGCAACCATACCGGTTCAAGTTCTTGCACCGGATCTGCATCGCTACTGGCAGCGTCTCCGATCCTGTCGCCGAGCTTTTCGTGGACTTCCTCAATCGATTCAAAGATGTCATGGAGCTGCGTCTTCTTCACATCGAGTACTCCGAGCTCTTTGTCCAATCGCACCCTGGTTTGTCCGACGCGCTCGCGGGTCTACCTCACATCACTCGACTTTTTCTGCGGGATGGGGGGAAAGATGTCGGCACATGCTGTCACGCTATGGACGCCCGCCTGGATTTCGCCTCGCTCACATTGGCTCCGTCGCCGGTCGATCACACTGAAGAAACTGAGTGGGGGAAACAGGCTCGCAATCCCATCATCTTGTTCCATCGGTCCCAAGACACACTGCGTTCACTGTTTGTCGATGGAGGCGTGCTAGACTCCGCAGATCGCATCGCTTATAGCCCCCGATACCCTCACCTCACCACACTTTGTCTGCGCAACAGTGATCTGCCCTGGGTGTTCCACTATGCCCGTGCCTTCCCTAACGTCGAGAACCTCACGTTCCGATCCTCGAAGACGATATGGAACGACATCTCAAAGTCCCTAGAACTTATTGATCACCAAAGTCGGATCAACGTAGCTTCACAGACGGAGTTTGGGACGTGGACGAAGCTTCGCTGTGTCACCAGTACTCTGCCCGACCTCCTCATGCTCGCTTTGCTCTGTCCGGTCGAGCAACTCGTCATTGTCGGCCCGTGGTTTCATAGCGCTTTGGCGAACCCCGTACTGGAGAGCATGAAGCCTGCCTATCTGGAGCTCCAAGGGTTTGACGTCCCCTTCATCGACTCAGGCCGCTTTGCGGATGTCATGGCTGGACCAGGAGCGTCTACAATCCGGAGCCTGTCATTGGACATCAATGTCGGTGTAGAAGTCGATCCTGACGAGATAGACTTTGCCCGTACTCTAGTGAGTTCAAACATCTCTCCATTCCTCTTACTGTCTAATGAATGTGCCCCGCTGCAGGACACTCTGGTGGAGGCCATCGCCGGTCTCTCCATCAGCACCATCGGGCTCAACATAGGTTGCTCGTTCCTCCTTCTCCCCGCCCGCTACGATACATCCCTCAACAACGAAGAGCTCGCAGAATGGTGGAAGAAGCGACAAGCGTCTCCACCCAAAGTGACGCAATTCCTCCGAGACGTTGACCTCGATGCGCTCGCCCAGCGCCTCGTCGACGCCGTGCCGTCTCTTCACACCGCGGTGGTAACCCTTGTCTCGCTTCCCGGACGTGGTAACAAGCTCGCCATTGCTAATGAAGACAAATCATTCTCCTGGAACTCGCCTGGAGTTGAGGCTATCCCTCTTCAGAAAGTGAGATGCGCGATGGTGGGGGAGAGTCCTGACGCCGATGAAGTTGATGAAGTTGTTCGTCAGTATGCTGGGTCGATGAGCATGAATCGTTTCCTCAAGTTTGCTCGGCGACGTTTCGATATGGGCGGTGTAGAGATGTAGACGCACACGTCTTACTTGGCAAGATATCGTTCTGTTTTATAGACGGCGTATACTTGGTGGTGACAGGGTGGTATGTAGTATTACGGGCTACGACCTACTACGAATCTCAATGTCATGTATCGTAGTCTGAGCTCAAGGCGCCAATCTGCCACGCGCGCTATGATAGGATCCGGAAACGCTGGCGTACCACACCTACTCAGGCGACTGTACTCGCGAACACCATGTCCTCCGTGTACATAGTTGCCTTTGACTTCACCTGCCTCTCTTCCAACACTTACCAACGTATCACGAATACTGCATAGCTGAACATAAGCAAGGGCTTGATCACAAATCTGAGTTCCTCATTGACCTCTCTAACAATATGTTATTGCACGCGTCCAGTCTTCCGTCGCAGGATGTTACTATTTGATATCTGGTTTCTAGTGAGTATTTCATTGTCGACCTGCATAAAAGGCGCATGCTACGTTGAGTACGCATGCCGAGTTATCTCCCATAGAACTATCGGCGATATACTACCATACATGAGCGGGTACTTGGGTCGGTACGTATACTACTTATAAATGACAAGCTGACAGTAGCATTTCCAACCCGTCATGGTCCGGAAACTCGCCTCGCTATCTCGAGATATTGGATATCCCTCGGAGTTCCTGCTTTCTCCGCCAGCGGGGAGGTGAGTGTTCTACACGTTAATCTCTGAGGGTCCTGATCCACTCAGCAACCTGAGCCTATTCGGACACGCTCCTGCAGTCTCTCAGCTCTGGTGTGGCCCGACAATGCACCCCGAGGTCACTGGACACGGCTTACGCGCTCCGAGTGTTGGAGATCCCAATGATTCGATTGGCAAAACTCGCGTATGAGCGGTCCCGGCCCCCGTGCGGATATTCTTGGCATATAAACGGGGTTGTGGTATGTGGTAACTGACCGCTTCTGCGAGGGAACAATTTAGAACCGTTACGCCTTCTCGTTGCCACGCCCAGCGATTCTAAGCTCACGTCGATCCGCCCCCGGCTCTGGATGCGGAGAAGCACGCATATATGTAAGTGGTTTGCACATCTGCCATGACCGCGCCGGGTTGCTCGGCCATGGTGCCGTGCAGGACATCGGGATGATATGGATGTGATGGGAATGACCAACCACGGTGGGTGTCAGATGATTTGCGGTACCAGTCGCAATCCTGCAAGACCGCGACGTTCGGCATCAGGTACGTGTGCCAGCTTGGAAGGTGGAAGTGGACCGTGAACGTCGAGAAAGAGGTGCTTAAAATGACACGCCTAGATACACAGGGCTTGGAGGCCCGTACGTTAACGGTGAACCACCCCCGTCCACCTTCTCAATTTGCGACTCGCCACCCCCATCGGACTGTCGAACACCAGGCGTCGTGCCATGGGATCAAAATAGCATATTAGCAATATCACACGGTGCTTCCGAGCTGAAGTCGTCGCATTGCGTTACGACCCTGCCGGAATGTGGCAAACCACTAACAAATGCTGACACGGCCTTGAAGCTCAAAGTTCCCGCCGTTGCCTGCCGTTCCCGCCACGACGCCGCCGCCACCGCCGCCTGCTGCAAGATGCGATATTCGTGATATCCTGGTGATATCAGACTCGAGTGGAGGTGGGTCCGTGGCGGTCGCCCGCTAACCGACGCGCGCGGATGCAGATCGCGGTGGCGCGGCCGGTCAATGAACTTTGAGCTTTGAGACGCCGCGGGCCTGTGTGCGCCGATCATGCTACAGAACTCCCGGATTGCCTGATCGTACCGGTACCAGCCCTCTGGCACCGAGAGCCAAGAGTGAGAGAGTGACTCTCAGCCACAAGAGGCCGTCCTCCCCGAGCCCGAGGACCGGCGAGCGGTGAGCTGCGGCGAGACAACGACGGAACGACGACGCACGAGACCCGAAGAGCTCTACGTCGACCTTGGCTTGGCTCCCGGCGAGGGCGTGTTGTCAGTTGTGAGTCAAGGTTCGCGATCAGGGCATGCCGGCCTCAGGCAGCGTGCAGCGTGCAGCGTGGGCTTCGATGGGCCATCCATCCATCCCCATGCGCCGCTAGCGCTTCCACGCAGGGAATGCCGAGGTGGTGCGGAAGTTACAAGCTGGAAGTCGGAAGTTGGAAGTTGGAACGGGGGGTCGTCGGAGGGGGCTGGGATCTGCAGCAGCAGCAGCTGCTGCTGGCGATGGGACGGCATGATGCACAGTGCACGCATGGCGTGCCTCCCTTGGTTGCCGGCGTGTCCGGCGCCGATCGTCTCAGGAGCCTTGGGAGCTTGGGAGCTTGGGAGCTTGAGAAGGCCAAGGAGGAAGCGGCCTAGTGCGTCTTGCGAATGGAAACGCTGGAAAGACTGGAAAGACTGGAACGAACGGGCCTCCGGCGTGAGCGGGGGTAGCGTAAGCCCAGCAGCCTGAGCTATGTTTGTGCAGTGGGCATTGGTGTTGCGAAATACTGTATGTGGTGACCCGGAGCACGTAGCCTGAGGCTAGAGGCTCCGTGCTCACTGCTGCCGACGTCCGAGTCGACGTTGGCACTGGCAGGCTTACCAGTGCGATCGACTGGCGTTTTGGCTTCTCCGCAGCGGTCGTCGCCGGTGAATACGAACCACCCTGGGCGCTCGGGCTCTGGGATCCTCGGACATGTGCGCGTAGATGCGGACGGACGGACGGACGGACGGACGTCGTGGATGTGGACGTGTACGGCACCGGCTATGGAGGAAACGACGATCGTATTCCTGGAAGGATCCACATGTAGGACGGCGGGGCTGTACATATCATATATCATTATTTAGATTCGTATAGCCGGCAACGACAGCTCGGTATCGATGTGCGGACGGACGCGGGGAAGGCGTGCGTGGTGTGGTACAACGTCATGTGTGTCATATGCGGATGTGGTATACTAGGAGGATGCTGTGATTAGACCGGGCTGTGCGGCGGCGCGTGTATCTAAGGCAGCGTAGCGGATTTGCGACGGGATATCTGGATGCGACGGCGGTGGATGGGTGGTATGGAGCGGAGTCGAGTCTGGACCGGGGTAGGCGTGTACTATATGATGAACGTCCTAGTGGTGGCAAAGGCGGAGAGCGATGCATGCGAAAACAGGGAGAACGCGACGGGGATATATATCCAGGAGCATGAGCACGATATGGAAACACGACGTGAGGAATAGAGACGGCACAGAGAGGTGGTAATCAGGAAAACGCGCGCGCGAGATAGTGAGACAGTGGAAAATAACGGGGAAGGCGAGAGATCCAGGGAGGCGACCATACAGTATGCACAGACACGCGATGATGTGAGAGTCATGAGGCGATACGCGGAGTCCAAGGCCCAAAACAAAACATTGCGCAAGACGTCTGTCATCAGCAAACCAGATCAGGTCAGGTCAGGTCAGGTCAGGTAAG
The DNA here is from genome assembly GCA_022376465.1 of Cubamyces lactineus. Taxonomy (NCBI): domain Eukaryota; kingdom Fungi; phylum Basidiomycota; class Agaricomycetes; order Polyporales; family Polyporaceae; genus Cubamyces; species Cubamyces lactineus. The sequence goes on along the minus strand of JACDTU010000019.1, from coordinate 352,813 downwards.
TCAGTCAGGTCGGGTTATCATCTCCTCGAAGCGCGGTTCGAAGCCCGGGTGTAGATTTGCGACATCGGCGGCCGTATCCTTGCGTTTGTCTTTCGCCGGATGAATGAATGAACAGGGGTTGAGAGAGAACGGGTGTCCCGGCATCCACATTCCACGGTCCAAGGTCCACGATGTCCAGGACATCCAGATTCCAGGGGCCATCTTCGCCCTCGCCTCGACGGTCGACGGTCGACGTCTGCCGCTCTGAACATGGAGATCACCGGTCCTCGGGCTCGGACGCACCCTCGAGGACGGTCCACCCCGGGTGCGGCCCCTGCGGCTGCATCAGCTCCTGGAACGCAGGCCGGAGGCGCGGCGTGCCCACGCCCTTTCCGGGCATCCCGCTGCACCCCCTGCACCCGGGCACGTCGCACGCGTCCTCGGCATTAGCCCGCTCTGCCTCCACCTTCGTGGTCGCAGTGGTGGTTGTGCGGCGCTCCTCCGAGTCGTCGACGTCGACGTCGACATCCTCGTCTTCAGACCCCGACTCGCTGCGCCTCTCGTCCGCTTCGTCCTCCTCGTCCCGCGAGAGCGCGCGGTGCGCCGGCCGCTCGCGCGGGGACGGGTATGGTCGTGCCCGCGCGCGCCCGTCGCGGTGCCGGTCCCAGAGCGAGTGCGAGGTATGGCGCTCGCTCGAGATGCGCGCGCCGCGGACGAAGGACTCGGGCGGCGCAGGCGGGCCGTCGAGCTCGAGTTCGAGCTCGTCCGCGTCGTATTCGGAGGTGCTCCACGGCGGGGAGGGCGCGCGCATTGGGTGGTCGCGCTCGCGCTCTGAGGCGTCTGCCTCGAGGTACTGGCGCGCGTGCGGGTGTTGTAGGGGGTGCTGCTGGTAGTGCTGGTGTTGGTGCTGGAGAGGGTGTTGCTGGTGGGGGTACGCTTTGGACGGGTGCGAGTACGCGGAGGGAGGAGGTTGGTAGTGCTGGTGCACGTGCGGGTGTTGGAAGTACGGCTGGGGCGGGTACGCAGAGAAGCGCGGGGGCGACGCCGCGTGAAATGAGCCGCTCGGGAGGCTGCGCGGCGTCGGCGGGAAGGGGGACGTCACCGCCGAGACCGGCGACGGGAGGGGCGACGGCGAGCGCGAGTACGAGCGCGAGAACGCGGACATGGAGAGGGACATGGACGCGGACGTGGGCGAGCGCGTGGGCGAGTACGATGACGCGCGCGAGAGCGCGGGCGAGTTCGTGCATGACATTGGGTCCGCGCCGGAGCCTGTACCTGAACCTGAGCCTGAGTGCCGCTGCACATGGTCGACGTGCATGGGAGCATGGCCGTGGCCATTCCCCGAGAAGGAGCGGCGCGGTTCGCGCATCGACGGCGTCGGTGCCGCACCGGACGGAGAAAGAAGCCCCGCAGCTGCAGCTTGTGAGCCTTGAGAGGGGAGTGGGAGTGGGAGCCCGCTGCCGCTGCCGGACATGCGTGCCAAGGAGGCCCCAGCGGGCCCTGCGCCGCCGCCATCGCGCCGGCGCGCGGCGAGGTGGTTCCGGTAGTGCCGGCGCATGTTGGAGTTCACGTTGAACTTCCTCTCGCAGCCGGGGTATGCGCAGGTGAACGCTGCGCGGGCGAAGCGTCGCCGTCGTGGCAGGCACCAGCAGGAGTGCGGAGATCCGCGCCGTGTTCGTTCGTTTGCGCGTTGATTCGGTCGTGTGTAAGGAGATGTGCCGAGCACGACAAAAACGCGCGTGCGTGCGCGTGTGCGGATATGCAAATGACAGACAAGACATTCGTCAGGATCTGCACGCTCCAAGGGACGAACAATGAAAGAAGGGACGTACGCTTCGCACCCGTGTGCGTGTTGACGTGGATCGCGAGGCTGCTCGGGCGGTTGAAGCGCTTGTTGCAATGCGGGCAGCAGTGTCGCCGCTCGCTGTCGTCCGCCGCAGCGGCGGACGTCCCGCCGTTCGCGCTCCCCCCTGATTTCCCGCGTCCCGCGCCACCGCCTGATGTCCCTGCTCTCCCTGCTGCTGTTGCTGCTCCTGTGGCGACGGGCGCGGAGGGATACTGCGATGGCGCGAGCGCGGGCTCGTCTGAATCGACGAATCGACCGGGCCCCTTCCCACGTCCGCTCACCCCGTTCCCGGCGTACGTACGCCCGTTTGTGTTTGCGCTCGCGTGCGCGTGGGGATAATACGCGGTGTGGGTGGAGCTGGAGACAGAGGCGGAGACAGGGATCGGCGCGAGGCCGCTGCCAGCCGTGACCGCGGACGTGGACGTGGACGGGTGTCGTGTGGAGGAACGGTGGGTCACGGTGCTGCTGCTGCTGCCAACGCTACTGCCGCAGCCGCCGCCACTGCCATTACCGCTCATACCGCTCATGCTGCTGCTGCCGTTACGGGCTGCGACGAGCCCGGAGCTGTCGTAAGTGGGAGGGGGAGCATCGAGCGTGTGCCGCCGGGAGGTCATTCCTGAAGGTTGGGCGAACTGCGCGCGCGCGCTCGAGACGAGCTCGTCGGCGGGGTTCCACATCGAGTGTGTGGCTGCGGAGGCGCGCGGGGGGTGGTACAGCGGCGCCGCGGAGGGGCTCGTGCTGGAAGTGCCGTCGAGGATGTGATGCGGGTGTGGGTGTGGGTGTGGGGGGTGGTACGCTGACGCAGATCGCTTCATGCCGAGGTGCGGAGGTTGCGCGGCGGTCGACGTGGTCGTGGTCGTGGTCGTGGTCGGAGTGCAACAGGGGGACGTGCACTCGGACGTCTGGAGAGGGTGTGGCTCGAGGGTGAGACCGCGGGCAGCGTGCAGGAGCGGGCTCGTAGTCAGACTCGGATTCGGACTCGGCACGGACGTTTGCGAAGGGGATGGGATCGCGGTCGGAGTCGGGGTCGGGGTGAAGAGGGGGTGGTGTTGTGGTCCGTGTGGGTGCGAGTGAGACCGCGGGCTCGGGTCCTGGAGGGGGTGGGGGTGGTGGCTCTGGTTCTGGCTCGGGCTCGGGCTCTCGCCAGGGAGGATCGTCACGGGCACGGAAGCGGACGCGGATGACAGAGAGGATCGTCGCCCTGGAGGAGCCCGAGGGACCGGGTGCACATGGGCAGACACATGCGAATGCGAATACGCAGCGTGAGTCTGCGCGTGAAGCGCGGGGTGTGAGTGCGGGTGCGGGTGCGGGTGCGGGTACGAAAGGGGGTGGGGATGCGCGTCGGCTGGCGAGCGTGGACGGGGGTGTGTCTGCGTCTGTGTGTGGGCGTGCGTCTGCGAAGAGATCGGCGTGAGCGGCGGGGGCAATCCCGGAGAAAGCTCGTGGCCCGCGGCCGGGGGAGGAAGGGGGATATGAATGGGGGCGTGGAGGATCTGTGTTGTACGTACGATCGCTGCAGCCTGGCTTTGGCTCTGGCTCAGATTCTGGGCACTCTGGCACGGGAGTTGATCATGATGGGTTTGGTTTTGGATGTGGTTCTGGGAGCCGCTTGGGCTGCCGTTCGCGCAGCTGATGCTAATGCTAACGCTACTGCCTGATTGGGAGTCCGGTCTGGGGACGGCGAGCGGGAGGAGAGACGAGGCCGTGGAAGAGGCGGCAGTGGCGAAGGAGCCACGGAAAAGATCTTCTGCGATCAGGAAAGTGTGGCAGGACGGGCGGAGCGGGTGCAGTAGGGGAGAAATGAGAAAAGGGAGAGGTGGGCAGGAAGCGCGGGGGAAGACTTGCCTGGGAAGAGCTCGTTGAGGCTTGGGAGGCCCTTCTCCGCCGAGGGCTCGCGGGAGGGAGCTGGTCGGTGGGAGAGGGTGGTGGACGAGGACCGCGTGGGCGGCATGGCCGGGAGCACTATAACTGGTGGTAGCAGTAGCTGATGCTGGGGCGTGTGTGGGAGGAGATCCGGGATAGAGCGAGGATGTATATAAGAGAGGCCGGGGAGGGTCGGAGAGAAGGGGAGAGGGAGGGGAGGGAATATATGCAGGAGGCCAAGAGGAGGGGGCGGGGGTATATATGCATGACTGAGGGATTGTATATTATAGTGGGAGGAGAGACGCAGAAAGAGAGAGTAGGATGCGCACGCCGCTCTGTCGGTCCACGCTGCAAGAGGGAGCAGATTGGAGAGCGAGATTGGCAGTGCCATCCCCACTTTCGTCCGCCACCGCCGTCCAGAACGGGCATCGCGCCGAGCATGAACCGTCCTCTCCTGCAAATCACTCCTCTCATCTCGTTCCTCCTCGTATTTCCCCCGGCAGACCACCCGCCGCCCCTGGAGATCTCGCAGCTCGCCACCTTGCGGCACAGAAACAGGAATAGATAGCGATTTGCTCATTCCAGATCTTCGCCTTCCCCTCCCAAACGCACAAGCACAAACACAAGCCGAACCTCTCCCCTTCTCTCGGCCACTTCTCCTCCGACTCGTCCTCCTCCCTCTCCTCTTCCGATCCTCCGCCTTCCTTTCCTTCTCCTGCTCACTCCCTCCTCGCCTCCCCCCTCTCCGATCCTTCCTTCTCGCCCTTACCCGCTCCCCTTCCTCCCCTCAACCTCCTCCCTCGCTCGCTCTCTCGCGCCCGCGTCGACGTCCCAGCGAACGCCCTCTCAACCGGCCGCGCCTCCGCCTTCTCGACCTTCCCCTTCCTCCCTTCGCACCCTACGCCGTATTTCCCCGCAAAGCTATACGTCCACGTCCGCGCCCGCAGCTCCTTCCAAGCCGGATGGCACGACGTGCGCACGCACGCACGTACGTACGTCTGCATGCACGGCATCACCACCACACCACATATCCTACTTTCCACATTGGCACGTACGTAGAAATGCACCCGCCCCGTCTGCATTTGCTCAGCCACCGCGAGAATCGAGTGCCTCCCCGGCGCGTCCATGTGCGGTAGGCGTAGAGATGGCTTCTGCACGGCCGCAGCGCTAGAAACGGACGCTTGCGTCCAGAGATGCTTCCCCGGCCTGACAAGCTTCGTGCGCATCCCATCCCGGGCAGCGGCAGCCCACGCGTGCGTCCACGCCTTCCCGGATATGGCCCAATGAGCCGATCGTGGATGCAGTGCGATCCGGAGGATGCACAGCGGCGACGGTTCAGGACGGATCGATGACGCTCGTGCGGTCGCTGGCTTGAAGCTCTAATTCGTTCCGAGCGAGCGCTGATATCGATCCTGAAGCCTGGGGCCTGGGGCCTGGAGGCTGAAGCTCTAAACCACGCCGTTCTCATCTCAGGCGTAAATGGCAATGTCGCGGTGCGTGGTTCAAGCTGGCCGCCCGGCGCCCGGGCCACACGGGCGCACATGGCAAATAGAAATTCTGCGATGGGCCAGTGAGCGTATATCATTATGGCCATGGGCGGGGTACGTACACGTACAGCGTACAGCACTGATAGCGGTAGTGATACCGTTTAGAGCTCCCGCGGAGCGCGGTGTGGGCTGTAAGGCTGGGGAGCGTCGATCATGCAGCCCATTTGATATCGATATTGAAATGCGTGTCCGTGCCGTATCGCTGGTATATGTTATGTTATGTTATGTGCGGGTCGTGATGTTGATGCATGGCGAGCCCCTGAGGCCCGCGGGGCCTGGGGCCTGAGCGCTGAGCGAGGAGAGTCGCAGTTGGGCGAAGTGCCGGACGTCGAAGCACTAGATGCGTCCCATCCTGTCCTGGCGGGGTGTCCCATATCAGCGTGCCCCCGCTTCGCCGGTTTGATTCTCGTGCGCGGGCGCGCGGGCGTGGGCATGGGCGCGTATGTGTGGTTTGGGATAACGTACTGGGACTAGCACCAGTGCTAGCACGACGTACCTGGTCGGGGACCGGCCGGGTGGTCGTGAGTGATCGTGCTGTTGCGTTGACGCTCAGCTCTGCAAAAGTGCTGCCGCCGTGCCCGACATGAACGCCAGTACATGTTCGAACTCCAGATTCGAGAGTGGGGCGTACATGCAGGCATCGTGATTAGAGTTGATAGAATGCGTCTAGGGCGGGCGTTTGCGGGACCACACGAGCCAGATGGCGGAGATGCGTGTTTGCAGTGTGCGGTCTCGCCGTGATACCCTGGGCGGGGACCGCTGAGATGCTGGGAGGAGAGTGATGGTGCTGCTGGTGCGTACGAACGAGGCGATCCCGGGAATTATGGCGGCTTCTCGAGTGGATGTTGCGTGGCTTGTAACTTGGGGCTTGGGACGTGAGCGAGCACGATCGCGAAGTGCGAGGGGCGAGGTGCGAGGCGCAGACAATCGGACAATTGGATATTGAATATCACACCCACCCTGACTTGACTGGGCTCGCGCGCCATCGACCCTGCGTCCTATGTGGCTGCCGTCGGCACACCGCCTTCGAAGACCTGAGCTGTCTGAGCGTGTACGGTGTGGCGCCGTGCGCCATGGGCACGGACACTCATGCTGACTCGTACTGGGTAAACACTGTGAGCAAGCGGATGATGAGGGGCGAGCGCAGAGGCAGTCACAGGCGCAGGCGCAGACGCGAGAGGAGGCGTGCTTGCATAGGAACACAGGAAGGGAAACGATCTGCGCGCGCGCGCGCGCGCACGAGGCGCAGTTTTGCAGGTGTGGCTCCTTGCAAGTCGGGTATGAGCCCTTGCGCCTCGAGGTGCTGGGGGGCTCTGAGAGGCCGAGCGATCGAGCGCAGCGTGAGAGGCCGAGCTCGAGGGCGTGGAACGACGAAAGGTGGAGGATGAGGGATGAGGGATGAAGGAAGGGTAAGAGGTAATACGCCGAAATGAGAGGTGCGAGACTCGAGGGTGGAGACAGAAGGCGAGAGGTGGCAAGTGCGAGGTGCGAGGTGCGACGGTGGCAACAGGGTAGGACGCGTCGGAATCGGAGAGCGCAAAGAAGCTAGGAGGCTGAGACCGGAGGCCTGAAGCTGGAGCGGCCCTGCTTGCGCAGTGTGCATTGACGATTCACGCGATATGACCGAGCCGCTTACCGCAAGCAACAAGCCACAGGCCACGGCCACGATGGATGAGATCCACGCGCCGCATAAGACGAAGTTATGAACGAGCAGATGAGCGTCGTATGAACGCGAAGCCAATATCGACGCTTCGTGTTGCGCAGTCTGAGCTCGGAGAGGCAAATCCCTTTCCTCCTTCTGCTAACAGCCACTCCGGTTCTCCGTGTGCCGTCTGCCGAGCGCGTTCTATGATGGGCTCCGCGCCCGCGCCCCCGCGGGTCGCGCGACGGACGCGCGCCGCGCGGGCAGGCGGGCGGGACGATCTTGCTGGGGAAGTGAGCAGCCCTTGATGCATGATGCATGACGCGTCGTCTCGAGCTCGGCGTGAGCTCAGGACTCTAGACAGAGGGTGCATGCAGTACGTATGGCCTCCGAGGCAGCACGTCACGATACACCAACTGCGCATATAGAAAAGCTCGTCGTGACCTACACTCTGTGATATCACAGAGAGGGCGCTGCTCATCCTCTATTCTCCCCTCGTTCACGTATTCACGTATTCACATTTTCACTCATGCACATATTACCGTGTTGGGAGCCCGCGCCGTCTCGTCGCACTGCACCAAACAAGATGACTCCTGCCCGTCAACGGGAGAACTGCAGCAAGAGGCAAGAGAGGTAAGCAGGCCTCCTTGTTTCGTGCGTCGTGCGCCCGCATATCGCGCATCACGCCACCCGACGTCACCAGGATAGCGACATCGTGCAGTATGCAGGTATGCAGTTGTGCAGCGCGCAGGGTCCTGACCCGGACACGCACCCCATCACGCAACGCAACGATCGTCGGCGGTGGCGAGCAGATGCGTGATGCGTGATGCGTAATATGCGCCGTCCGAGCGCAGATAGGGACGCGCTGTGGTGGCTCCCGAGCCGGTGGCGGACGGGCGGGCGGGCGGGTGTGACGAGCGGGCGTGGCGGGATCGATGCGCACGCGTGGTGCGTGATGCGTCCATGACTCGCGCTCGCGCCCGTCCGCCATCGGAGCAGAAGACAGAATAGAACAGAACAGAACAGAACAGAACAGGAGCCAAGGGAGCATATATGGTGATTGGAGATCGCGAGGGGCTCGCGTGGGCAGATGGGTGGATGGGCTCGGGGTGCTCGGGCATGCTTCTCGATGCTCGACGCACGACGCCCGACATATTGAGTACAAGGGCGAGGATAAGAGTAGGAAGCAGGAAGAATGGCGAGAGATACGATCGCACACGCGCGAGCGAGCGAGCACGGAGAGAGGGCGGAGGGCGGAGAGCGAGTTGCGTGCCTATGCTGGGAGCAGCATAGGTAGCCGAAGAGAGCGAGAGAGCGCGAGACGTAGGAAGCCGGCGGACGACGGGCGCGCGGGTGGGTGCAGCGAAGACGTCGGTGCGTCGGTGCATCGGCGTAGTGACGCATCGGTGCGACGATGCCATCGACGCGCGCACGTAAACGTGGGCGGAAGTCGCGGCGGGGAGGCGAATAGTCGCGACGTGCGCGCGACGGGAGTGCTGTCAGAGACCTTGGCTACGAGGCCTGAACGTGCCTCGCTGAGCTCTCGAGACTGCTATAGCGTACAGCGTCGGTCTGATGGCGTGGATGCGTATGTGCGTGATAGGTGGACAGGTAACGTCTGATACGTGATACGTGATATGTGATGCATGACTGAACGACGCATACGCATATCCGGTCCGGCGTCGAGTTGCCATAAGCACAAGCCAAATCTCGCGAGGATCCTGGAATGTGGACGGGATTGCCGGGAGGAGAGGCGAGGAGGGGCCGGCCGCGGAGCTCGAGCAGGGATACGCGCAAGGGTCCCGGAGGTCTCGAGGGGTACGCTGAGCTTCGAGCCTTGTCCGCGTCCGATGCCTGTCGGGCGTCGGCAGTACGCTTGGAAGCCGGACTGGCGTGCGCGCCCGCCCGAGGCCGAGGGAAGGGTCCTCGAATGGGAGACTCGCAGCAGTTCTGGAAGAGCGACACGAGGCGATTCTGGGACGGAGGAAGGCAACTTACGGCCAGCGACGCCTCCGCGCGCCCGTGCGAGGGCGCGGTTGAGCTTGGACGCGGGCGAGAGATCGGATGCCGTCGTGAGCCCATCGTTCTGCGGATACTGTATGGACGTGCTCGAATGGCGTAACTGGCATGCACATCTTGGGGCTGCCGCGGCGGCGATTCTGTCCGAACGATGCAGCCGCAGCGCGTCGAGTCATAGTATTGTATGCGGCGCTAGGACGAGTGCCAGCATAATCACGGACCAACGTTTGCAAGCGAAGGATGGCGAGAGGATGCCGGTGCGCGTTCGATGGGACAGCGGACAGCCGGGGACACTGGGGTCTGGGGCGTGGGCGACAAGTTGGAGCTTGGTCGCCTTGGTGGAGGTCACTGGGTTAGCGTTGCAGCAATCCAGGGCACAACGGGTGAGGATCGCGCCCGTGCTGCGATCGACCGAGAGGAAGGGGTACAAAGTACTGCACCGTTCCGTCTCGTTCCGTATCCAGCACCAGGAAGACCGCAATGGACGGCATCGTCGTCCCGTGTCATCGGCAAGTAGCCGACAGCGAACATGGATGAACGCGCCGTCTGCTAGGAAGGCTGCCTTGTGCGCCTCGTAACTGCGTCTGCGCCACGGGTATGGACGATGGTGCGTTCCTGCCATTAACTACAGGAAGAGGTTAGATCGGCCCGCAAACGGGCAGGAGGATAGACGATCGAGGGACGAGGAACGACGGCTTGCTGCTGTCGGCAATCGGTGGACGTTCTGACGCGTCGCCAGCGTCAGGGAGGGAGGAGACCATATGGAGCTTGCGGCTGAGCAGCAGTGGTGGAGGTGGAGGCGATGAGGGTGCATGCGAATGGAGGCATCTGTTAGGCACCGCAGCGCGTCCGAGGCGAGGAGAACCGTCTCGATATAGAGTATGGCACGCCAGAAAGGCGACATTCGGTGGGTGGTGCAGACAGAGCGGGCTAGAGGAGCTGGTGAAGCGTAAGCTGGAGGATACTGGGAAGGCCGGGCGTGCAGAGAGCGGGAGCGGATTGCGTATCGTGCGTATCGTCGACCATCCCCCCTCTGAGTCCCCCAGAGGCCGCAGCTCAGAGCGCGTTGAGCTGCGATCCCAGACTGAAGCCGAGCTAGGCAAGTGCGCACTGATCATAAGCAACGCAAGGGCCAAAGCGAGCGGGCGCTGGGCAATCCTCCTTCCGGCGGCAGGGGAGGCAGAAAATGGGCGTGGGAAAGAGAGAGAGACGATCGAGGAACGGAAAGAGCCGCCGGCTTACCGCTTACGTTCGGATAGATTGGCGGGCGGAGCTAGACCGGAAGAGGCAAGAGGGAGGCAGGGATTGTCGCATTGATCGGCGCGGCTGGGTGGTGGGATCCTCGTCTTCCAACCTCACGTCATCGCGTCCTCTCTTCATATCGCCCACACCAGCTGCACCAGAGCTAATCCATCACGAGCCTCTTCAAACGTCCATCGAATGATGCGGCTTTCATTTCCCCCTCGCAGCACACGCCTGCGCCACCACCGCTGCGCAACATATGTGTCTCCCCAGCCACCTATTCTCATACTCTTAGCGAGAAAGCGCTGCTGCCTCTCCCAGCCACACACGCCCACACACACAGTCGCCCACCCACGCTCACACCTCCACTTCCCCGCCGTCCGAGCTCCGTACACGCCCCAGGCTCTCCTCTTCTCTGCAATTCGAGCCTGCTGATACGCCCGGCGGCTTTACGACTAGCCTTCGCGCTCGACCCTGCCCGCTCGCCCGCTCGGCGCGGGATCCAGGCTCCCCCCGCCGCCCTCTCGGCCTCGCCTCTTGAGCCCTTTTCTCAAGCGGGTACGCCCACATCCGTTCTCGGACACCGGCTCGTGCTTCTTCCGGATGCTCGTCCGTTTTCGGAGCGCGACGATGCGAGGCGTGCGCGGGTCGCTTTTGAATGCAGGGCTGCTGACTGCTGCTGCTGCTCCACGCCGCCGCGGACCGGCATGGGCGATGCCGCTGAGCATCGTCGGCGCGGCCGCCGTCGAGCCAGGCTGAAAACGGCACCCCGCTTGCTGGATTTTTGTGGGGCGTCGATATTCTGGGTTTGGGTGCGGTACGGCTATTACTGCGTCTGGCTGATGCACATGAGCGTCGCTAGGCGATTCGAATGATGCTCGCTCGCGTACGTCTCGGATAGTCCTGGATGTCATCCGCCGTATTGTGTAGATCGCTCACAGCACAATTAGAGCCGTGACGCATGTCGTCCGAGGCCGAGTCCGATCCGATGAATGGTCCCTGGGATTCAGAGGGACGGGATGCCACTGGGATGGGGTCGTCGGCCGCAACAGATGCGAGCGTGATTGCCAATCCTAGGTGCCCGTGCATCATGTCAGTGTGGTATAGACGACAGAAGTACACGATCACGGCACACTGGCAGAATGGAGAGTGCGGTACCGTTTTTAGTCGTCAGGTCCCCCTTTGACCTGCTCGCCACTCGATTGATGACTCTGCATGTATGTCATATCCTGCCGCTCCGAACAACGTCGTGCCGGGAATCATCCGGGGTTCCTGGACGGTGTCCATTGGATGCTGAGCGCTGAGCGCTGAGCGCCGTGCCTTTGCATGGAGCACGCAGCCAAGGCTTAGGGAGGCCACGCAGGGCCCTTGGACGTCCGCCGAGCGTGAATGTACGCGGTTGAACCCCGATCTAAGCCTTTCTGGCACATGATACATGGGTGTGTGTAGATCTGCCAGGCTGGGCGTTCGACGCGCGGCTGCCAAGTCAGCGGCCATTCGCATCGGTAGGCGAGGGCCAGAGATTGGAACGGAGGTGAGAAGGTGGACGACGGGATGAATGAATGAGTGGCTGCTGAGTCACCATGGTCGAGGATCTCAGCGCCCGACTTGAGGGATTTTTGTTCGTGCATTGCGCCACGTACTTTGAACATCATAGGTTCCTGCGATGCTTCAAAGTGTAGTTTGCTGGATTGAGCCGTTCGGGCAAGGACGGCCGGTAAATACGTGTATTATACCCCACCGGCGGTCGTGTTCTCGGCGTAACTGCGGCACACTGCTTGGCCTTGACACGCCTGCGCATGCCAAGTCCGGTGTATAGGTGCAAGCTGCTTCGAGCCTCCTAGGCCCGGAGGGTAGCCTGGGACTCGCGGGCCTACCAGATCCGAACGGGTTATAATTGCGTCGGATGGAAGGAATGGAGGGTGGAGCGTACTGTACGTAGGGACGCGTAGAGGGGTGTGCAGCTTGAGGTAATAGGATCGCCCTGTGTAGCGCGCGGCTCGACGCCGTTCGTTGTGGTCGTTTTTGTGCAATGAACCTTGTTTAACCGGTTCACGCATCTGGACTCTGGACTCTAGGGGAACATTTCAATCGCGTAGCGCCAAAACGTCCGCGTTTAGACCTCAAGCCTCACAGGGATTGGGTCGGACGAGAAGTCCAGAGCATTCAAGTTCAGACCCGGAGCGACACGCTCGATACACCGTGGCGACGGAGCATGGAACGTCGAAGCCCGAAGCCCGACGCCGAGCCTTGGTCCTGACTCTTGAGGCAGGCGTAACTGGTACATGCAGGATCTAGACACTGCACGCGGGAAGGTGCTAGTAGCCTTAGGAATGTGGACTGGGCCGGGCGCGTGGGTGCGACGCATGTGGCGGGCGGTGTGCGGTGGGCTGGGTAGCTGGACGTGCGGGGAAGCGGAAGCGGGAACTGAAGCGGGTCGAAGCGGGCAGCAGGAAGCAGGAAGCAGTGATCATGACTATGACTGGCGGAGCTTGAAGCTTGAAGGAGGCGCAGCGAGTCGGAGGTTGGCACGCCGAGCGCGTGGGTACGGGAGTAGTGGGCTGGCGTGGACGTCGGGTGCAAAGGCCGGACCACAGGACAATAGGAAGTGACTGGGTATTGGTGGGATTGCCGTTTGGAGAGCTAGAAGCAGCGCCGATCTTGGAGAATGGGACTCGGGCCTATTATGTGTCTTGTTGAGTGAAGTGCATGCGCTGGATAGCATCCGTAGCTATGGTAGTGCAGCATTCCGAGAGAGCGCGCGGGAGCGGTGGTGCATGGTATGATGAGTCGCAAGAGGGTCTTGGAAACCAGGAATATCGAAGGAGCTCAAAAAAGTTGCCTAGCGATACAGTTCAAGCAGGTTTTCGTTATCAACTAGGTACAGCCCTGGAATTCGTCGAAACATGGGCGGACAAGGCAGTGTTTTCGCGATAGTAGGTATTACCCCGCAGAGAATCGTGGAATGTCAAAATCCCAGTATATCCGCATAGCCTCTAGCATATTGCACTATGGATGTACTGGTGTTTCGTCGCTAGCATCGCAGAGGAAACTCCTAGGCAGACGCGAACGAAGCCCCGAGCTGTTTCAAGCAGACACTTGAAAGCGATGAGATTGTACACTACACGCGATAGGCATGTAGACGAGGGTATACTTGAGATGCTTGAACTTTACATACGCCACAGCTAGGAAGGCATCCTCCTCAGATCGAGAACGTGAACTTTACACGTGCGTGCCATGATTGCCAGTGGTTATTGGCAAAGTCGATAACTATCAGATTCTCTGGACCATAGCAAAGCAAGTCAGACAGCCCCGAGGTGCGTCGCAGTGGAACGAATATGGCAGTGTATGCGTATGTCTGCGCGTATGGCGAATGCTAGGATACCCGTTTCGCCTCAGGCTGGAACGCGAAAATCTGCGGTGGTACTACGCCGTGGCCCGTGGAGGTGCTATGCCGCAGGACGTAAGTTCAACAGAGTCCGAGCCAAGACACTGTGAGAGCTGGCCAGAGTGGTACGGGGGTGCAAGGGCGAATTGATTGATGGTGGTGGTGTCGCCGAGCCGCAGAAGTGCATCCAGTGTCGGTGTAGAGGAGATGCGAAGCCATACCACAGTGGTGGCGTTATGCGCCGCGGCGCGCAGGAATACGGCGCAGGCGCGCGGTCGGCGGTGGATGTGTCGCACTTGGACGTCTGCCAGAAGGACCAGAAGGAGGGTGGCTAGCTGCGAGAGGATCGAACGAACAGAGGGTCCGAGGAAGTTGAGACGCGTAGGTACTGGGGAGACGGAGCGCGCGGGTGGGTGCGGGATTTGTATTTGCCACGATGTGATATTGAGTGCGTGTGTACGGTACGCGCTTGGGGGAGAGTTAGCATCAGAATGTGGTCCTGCGCGTTGCGACGCGCTTTGACCAACGAAACAAGGCGACCATAACAACCGCGAGCTGTGCGCATCCACTTCACTTCCGAGCTGGCGCGCAGTGATATAGTGGTCGCAGGTGTGTTGCGTCTCGCGTCGACGCCCTTCGATACCACAAAGAAGTTGACCGTGATGAGTGGTCGCGGCGTCTCGCGAGGGGCGGCTGCGGTGTTATCAGAAAGGGCGTGTCTCTGGTTGTTCCGAGCGTGTGCGTGGAAACGATAGGGGTGTGGGCGTATGTGTGTGCGGTGCGGTTGAGTGGTGTGTTCTACTGTGTTCTAGCTCGCGGAGAACTATACGCGAATGAAGCAGCGGGAACGCGTTGGTGCGGTGCGTCGGCGGGGATTAGGAACGCACAGGTGTAAGTCAATGCGGATTCTCGAGCATGCTGCTGTTTCCCCGTACGACGTGCTGAGGTCGTGCGCATTGAGCATTGTCTCGCCTTCAGCAAGTCTTCTGCGAAAGAACATGACATACTCACAGTCTTACATACAAGGGAGGAATACACGGCGGACGTGCGGCACAACACCAAAAGCTGCCCGTTATTGCATCGCGTCACCATTTTGACTCTTCGCCATATCGACGATGTTACTAGGCTTTGAGCGAGAGTGCCCTGAATTGACCCACAGCGTAGGCCGAGCGCAGATCTTCCAGCTCGTGACACGCTCCGCGACGCGCAGCGAGTCTCCGTGCGGACGTCATTACGCTATTGCGGTGCACAACACGCAGGACGTCGTGATACTGCGATATCGCCCCAAAGGAGGAAGGGAACAGCTAGTTTGGAACGATAGGGGCGAGTCGCTTCCAGCGGAGTAACTGCAGATAGCGTGGCTCGAACTTCGGACTCGGAGTGGTGCTGAAGCATGACGTTGGAGCGCGAAGATCCCATTCAGTCTATGAAGGACGAAGGGCGCTGCCGCGTCGTGCCGTGCCATGCGTGCGGCCGCGCGGGAGAAGCAGCTCGGCTGCACCCTGGGGACGAAGCTCAGGCTGGAGAGCAGGCGAGGGATCGATGGGGTCTTGCGCAGCTATACTTTAGTTAGATGTCGTTTTAGACATTCCGAGTCCGCTGCGGCGCTGCGCTGCGAGCACGCCCCATTCGCGGAGTCGCGGAGTCGCGGAGTTGTCAACTCGTCGGTAAGGCGTGGGCATGGGCATGGGCGTGGGCGTGGGCGTGAACGTGTGCGATGACGCAACAGAACTGAGAAGGGCGTACGAGGGCCGGGGAGGGGGGGATGAATTGGCGGAGTGCTCACTTGGGCGACGACGAGCCTCGCGTTCATGATCGACGCGTGGAGTTGCTCAGCTGGGTATAGAGAGACGGACGTACTGTGGACTGAATGCGCGCGTACGTACAGACTCGATCGCGAGCCCCAGGGCTCAGAGCGACGATCAGGGAGTGCGTATGCGCGTGCTCGGCACCAGAGGAAGCAGCGGATGAGTGCTATAGAGTATAGCTAGTAGGGTAGATGCAGTTCCGCGAATGGCGTTGAGGGCCCAGTGGTGAGGGAGACGTTCATAAATGCAGGCACGGAGGCGATGGTGTCGTGCGCGCGCGCGGCGTGCGGATGATGATGTGCAGTCGCCGTTATGATGCAGCCGAGGCGGGGAGGGTGGCAGGGAGGTAGGACCAGGACCAGGATGGACGTAACGGTGGGCTGGCGCGGGCGCGGGCAGCGACGATCCCTCTCGACAGATCTAGGTGCTCCCGAGTCGGACGTACGAGGTTGGTGGACGCCGTACTTTGATGCGAGGCTGAGATCAGGTCAGGTCGCTGAGAGATACAGGGGAATTCAGAGCTCGAGGCCTGGAGCAGTGGGCGAGGACGATGAGGACATCGTACTCGTGAGCTGCAGCGTGGCCCTCCTGCCCTCCCGTCCGAAAGTTCACGACACACCTCATCGAAGAGCGTGCATCCGAGTCGTGCATCGTGGTCCGTGCGATCGCTGGCGTTCTCTCGGGAGATCATCGCGCCGCGGCGCGACAGCAGACGCAGACGTCGACGTCGACAGCGCGAGCTTCGTGGACGGCTCGGCTCGTACATCTAGTACGTGTGTGCATCATACGAACTTAGAAGCGGGAAGCAGGGACGCGTTCCGTGCTGGGAACGCGGTAGGTGAAGCAGGAGAGGCGGAGAGCGCGCGCGTGCACACATGGACGCATGGGCACATGGTCCGATGACGCGAGGACACGAATAGCTGTAGGCTAGAATGCGAGGGCGGACCGGCGCAGCGAAGATGCGGACGTCGATGCGGCTGTCGACGTCGTCGATGATGCGTCGATGCGTCGATTCGTGAACTCTCGCTCGCTTCCGACCGCCGGAGGATACATTGGTGGTCGCGACGCGGCGTGCTCACTGGGAAGAGTCGGGCCTGGATACGGACATGCGACGCTCGATGCGCGCGATCAGAGCCCTGGGTGCTCGGATGTGGAAGGTGGAAGGTAGGATGAACAACGCAGGAAACAGAGGGAAGGGAGTAAAGTGATGCGAATGCGAATGCGAACGCGGATGCAGATGCGCTAGCGAAGAGCGCGCACATCGGGAGACGATAGCGAACGCGACGCTCTCCATACTAGGCACTTACCTAGAAGGTCGACGGTCGTCTGCTTGGACGTTGTGCTATCGTTCCCTCCGCCTCTTCTCCTTCTCGTGCACCGTGGCCTCCCACGCACTCGCCACCGCCGCAACGGGATTAGCCTGCGTGCGTCAGGGTCTTTGGGAAGTCTGTACGTTCTCGATGATGACCTACAACTCCGCGCACGCAGGAGCGACTCCGACAAGACGCGCACGAGCAAGTGGACGCGAGGGGCGTCGCCGGCCACCGGTGGGACTATGAATATGGCAGACTGGCAGGCAAGGAGGTCGCCAAGCAAGGCGTGGTGGACGTACAAGCTCAAGCTCAAGCTCGAGTGCCAAGGTCCGGGGGGATTGACAGAACCACAACGCTGACAGGGCGATGACAGGATACGACAGTGGCTCAAGCGAGAGGCCTGCCTGGCTGATGTGGTCCGCACTAAATGCCCCGCGTCACGTCCTGGGGGCGCACGGAGCACATGCTCGCGGGGTGCGTACGGCATCGGTACCGTAGCGGCGCGTCGGCGGCGGGCGACTCAGCGTGGTGCCCGTCGCGTCCCTGGCGGGGTCCAAGATAGTCCCCCGCAGGCAGCTGGGAGGGTGTCGGGCAGTGGACGTTGTGGACGTGGGGGTTGATTGTCTCCCTGGTATCGCTGATAGTCTCCTTGTGGCAGGCAATGGAATGCCTCTCCTGGTCTAGCTGCAGCCCTCCATTTGCGGGCCTTCGCATGGCGCGTGGCGCGTGTGCGGTGGCGATCAGCCCTGTGTCTCCCTTGTGCTTGCCGAAATGGGCTGTCTTCCATGTCGGTCGGTGGCAGCAGGCTGTTTGTCATCGGCGGGCGAGTGGGATTGACCGTCGCGGCACGCAGCACACTGCTGCGAGGTGGCCTCGTCACCGAACTCGCCGATAATACATGCGGCCTGCGCGCCTCTGCGTCGGGCGGCCAGACGTGAGTTGCTGTCGTGGCTCGTCGCCGCTGCCAGTGCGTCCTTCTCTCGCCCTGGAGATGACAGAGTGTGTGGTTGTAGAGTTGCGGGGGTTTTGTTAGCTTGATAGGAGGCCCTCGCGGCGCGTGCCACGGGGGTACTATGATAGTCCAGGTACCTGAGTGTGTGTGTGGATGGCGTGGGTACGTGTGCCAATGCGGGTACGGTGCCGGCATGTCAGCGAGAAAGGGCTGCGCGTGGACGAGGACCTGAGGGGCTGCGATGACGGCAGAGACGTGTGAGGGTTTGGCTGCGAGTCTGGCTGTCGACGTGAGTTGCCGATGAGGAGAGGTACGTACGAAGTGGGGTTGTATCGACGCGATCGCGAACGGAGTCGGGGGAGGAGCTTGCGTCCGGTTGTCATCGGTGGATGGATGGAGAACAGGACGAGGGCCCGGGTACGTGCTATCATCGGAGCGATATCGACCTGTGGGATTAACCGCCCCTGTCGCATTCAACGAAGGCGAGCGTGCAGGGGTGTGTCGAGGAGCAGGTACAGCACTAGCACGTCTCGATGTTCTGCGCAAGCATTCCGAGGATGTCGATTTGCCCGAGCTGGTGCGCACGGAGCTCCGACCGCCGAGCGAGTCAGGCCGTTGAGTTCTGGTCTGTACAGAAGAGGTAGGAGCAGGACGGGGAGTGGCAGAGAGTCGTGATCATGAGTCTTGCGAACGGTGGGCGCATGGGAAGACGACCCGTAATGGACGCGGCACATGACCCGAGAAGGGATCCGCAGGACCCCTGACAAGCGCCCAATATGCCTGATCCCAATAATCCGGACATTTGGGGCTTTTCGCGACCCTCGAATTACACCAAATGTCCTGAAACGCACGAATCCGAAGTCAGAAAGCGTGGGAAAATCTTGTCAATGTCCGGATTCGGGATCAGGCATCTGGGTCAAATGTCAGGGGTCCTGGATCCGCGCTCGGCACGGCTTCTTCTTGGTTCCCCGGGCGTCCCTCCCGGATCTCGATTGGCGATGGCCCTTCGATCGGGGCGACTAGTCTCCTTTTGGCCAGTGGGAGCACGTGGGCGCTACCACCACCTGCTGCGCTAAGTTCGCCACCGCGGCACAGTCGTCCTCGGCTCGCTCCTCGTCGTCCTTCGCCCCTCCATCCTTCGTTTCGACTTCAGCTATGCGATGCCACAGTGTCTACCGCCACACCTCCATCTGCTGGGATGGTACTTGACCGATACTACATCGTAACGTCTGGACAATCGATTCGAGCGCATCTCTTCCCACAATACGAAGAAACGAGCGACTCGGACGACGACGGGTCCAGACATACCATGTCACGAAGGCGGTCTGCCAATTTCTACGGGCATACTTGTCGCAAAGATATGGTGGAAGCAGGCCAACCACCCGCTCAAAATGCTTTTGTGAGTACCATCATTTAACTCGGGAAGGTTTCTATCTTCCTGCCTTTTCTGCTCCCGAGAATCGCGAGTCATCACTCTGCCTCGTCGTCAGCTCTGCCCCACGGATATTGAGCTGATCCTCGTTGTGACCTCTTTGGTAGACTTAACATTCGGTTCACGACGAGGATAGCTTGTTTCCAATGGGAGAGAAGATAGTGTTCAGGCAAAGGGATATTTTACTTTACTTCTGCAATGCGGAGATAAGTATCCTTGTCACATTTGTGCGCCCTTTCTACTCCCTTGCTACACCTTGGAAGGCTACCTCAGCAAAAATACTTTCGCAACAAGGCACTTGCCTCCTCTTCCCCGTGATTTCCTTGGCGGCGTGTCCTAGCTAAGCCCCACGGTTGGCTTTCCTCAACGTCATTTTTTTCGTGCTGTCTAGATTCAGTACCGAAAAATAGAAGCCAGGCGGCTAACCTCTGGATTACTTTTGATTGGGTCTCGAACGATGTAGAGTGCAACCAACGCCTCGACTCATCCGCAGCGCTTCCTACATGAAATTAGAACCAAACGCTGATCACCCATTATGTAGAGTTTGGATGGAAACATACCAATAGCTTCAAGACCTCAGATTGTGGGCATCGCCTTTCTCTCCCTTGAACATCTCGATATCGGTCACGACCAGGTGCGTCAAATTCACAATCAATATGGCGTGCTCTCTGTTGACCTCAAACGTGATCGTGCCCGCTTAGCGACAGTGTAGCTATTGGGAATCGTCTCACCACCCTGATTCACCAACGTGTCGCTCTGCTGCAAAGTTGGGCTGCGTCAGCGCCCCCGAGCCCTGACGCGCCGTTGCGTGCGGGTGTTGACATCAGCGGTAGAGCGTGAGCCTACCGCAGCAAGCTACAAATCTATCATGGATTATCACCGCTCAACGCACGACTAATACATACCTATTGATCGTACGAGTATTCACGATGAACGACATCCAGATTTTCTGACCATCGAACCAGATACTCGCCATTTCTATCCCGCACCTCCTCGTGGCTGATACGCAGCCAGGGTTCACGACTGGAGCGGAGTTATTGCGGGTCAGTCTTCGATTCCAGCAGAGACTCGTTTCCGTACCACATTGACACGGCATTGCCGCTGTCCTAGATTTCGTTACTACCCATGCGATGTCCTCGGCTCTATTTCTGCAAACCCGACATGCGCTCCGAGCTTGTCGAAGTCCGCTGCGAGCGCTGGGGCGTGCTGCCGTGCCTCGCGGTGGTTATCAAGTCATCTTGGGCTCATCTTCAGGAAGAGATGTGGTGTTTCATGCTCTTGGATTGAGCCAGTGCCTGATCGCTTTTAGTGAACAGTATTCGAAAATTGAGCTCGGGATTTCACAGATGTGTGTTCCGATGCTTCTTAAGACCGCTGAGCCGTTGCCAATTGAGGCCAGTGCGCGTGCAAGGTACGCCCTCAACATATACATATACCGGATATTTCGATTCGCTGTTTTTTCATCTAGGGAGCCCCACTTGTTCTCCGACGAATGAACGCATATCTCGAGCGCCAGCATCACCGCTGCCAGCGCTTCGCTTTGGTTTTCGCGCTTGCGGGGTCGAGTCATGGAAGGAGATAGGCTGCATGCGTGTTTGTTGATACGCATTGACGTGTCAACAGCTGCTGCTAATGCACGCCTGGCGCTCCGATGGGGGTGGGCTCCCGATGCGGCGTGCGCCCATCGACACGACGCTGCTGTGTTGCTGCCCGTGTCTATGGACGTGTCGTGATTGCTGCGTTCCTGGGAGCAAGAGGGGTAGGCGGTAGAGGCCAGTCAGTGCCCGTCCGTACCGCGACGCCGCGCGCTTTTCGCTCGTTGAGAGTCGAGGAAGGCTGATGGTGCCTGCCTGAACGCGCAGCTTGCAAGTGGCGAGTTGATTCATGGGACACGTGTTTGTTATTACATCCGAGTCGGTCGCCGGATGTGTGTCTGTACCTCATGTCCTCGACTTTCTTGCCAGCCCTGGCGATCGTGGAGATGCCCGGTGCCATCCTCAGACTCTAGCGCTGGGCGAAGATGACGAGAGCGGCTGCTGTTTCGTCCACAACCTCGTCGATGATGTTCTCCCTCGCCGTTTCCATGGTCTCGCTGTGCTTTCTACCCGGGATTCTGTTTATTGCAGCAACATCTACTGGATATCGGCTCAGGGGAAGGTTCGAACGTCGATGGGCGTAATGTATCATGTCTATGTCGGGCGCTCGTCGGCCTTCGTCTACCTCCGCGTGCGGGCGGAATTGGATGCGGTCGGGCGCCTCTCGCTCTGGGGAGTACGATCGACATGACCATATCTCGGTATATTGTCGAGGCCTGCGGTCTCGGTGCGAGATAGGCAGTGTCCTGAGGAAGCCAGATTCTTGGAATAAGGAAGGCTTGATTCCTCGTGTTGCTCGTAGAAGTTAGCCTCGAGGCTTGCCTATCGGGTTCGAAAGCGCCCTTGCTTACACAGAAGAGGCCGGATACCACTCAGCATTTTGTTCCAGCGGAGATGGCCATTCACTTGCTGTGTCGCTGTTACGGACATAGGGTACCGACCTGTACATTGCTGCGTGGTACATCTCGATGCTTGCAGCACGAAGTTGGGTCAGGCGGCCGTTTCTGCGCTCGTAGAACGGACGGCTCGGTTTCCGCGATGATCTTTAGAAGCCATCTCGTTTCTTTCCTGCGCGCGCATGGCACCACGAGATTGTCGAACGTTTGAGAGTTTCGCGAGGGCTGTGTCATGGCTAGCGACGCGTTTAAATGCTTTGCGGAGGGATAGCCGTTGGTGGTACGTACGACTGCATTCATGTCCGGCATGTTTTCCCAGATTGACGCTGCTGTAGCTATACAGCCTGGATCGTGTTACGACATTCGAGGGCCATTCTATCTCGTTTCAAACTTCCCCTTACGCGGTTACGCCTTCGGTGGCCGTTGGGCCGTTCGCAGTTAGTGTCGGGGAAGATGGTCTGCTGTGTATACGGACCTTTTCGCAATTGAGACCCTCATGCTTCGCAGCAGCCTAGACGCAGACTGGAGTGGCGTTGAAGTTGATGGCACGTCACGTACTATCCTATGAAGTCCTATGGTGTGACACACCGCATTGGGACCTAGGCGCCCCCGGCGCTAGTAGTAGAGATCGTAGTAGGTGGCGACTTGCAGCTCGGTCGGCGGTCGGTGCATTACTTACGCTCACGAACCCGGACAACCTCTCGATGTAAGTCAATTCGTTATTCAAACGTAGGGATCAAACCGAGATGGCTGTCTAGTAAGTCGTACGCACTGCAAGAACAGATGAGACTGATGTATGTGGCTTGTCGTGTCCGCTAGGTGACTCAGTCGCGGCGCTCCCGCCCGGTTAATGGGGTGAAATCTCGTTCTGGGATCACTGCAATGCGAAGTACAACATATCTGTGCTGACAGTGAGCGCAATGCATGTTGATGAGACACAGTCACCGCTTTTCAGGAGTTGTTGCTCGTCAGATGCGTCGACGGTGCCACCAGATCGTTTCGATCCTGAATCGTCGCGCTGGCACGAATTGTGGCCCAAAATGCGCGATTTTGGCCCCT
This sequence comes from Cubamyces lactineus, assembly GCA_022376465.1. Lineage (NCBI taxonomy): Eukaryota > Fungi > Basidiomycota > Agaricomycetes > Polyporales > Polyporaceae > Cubamyces > Cubamyces lactineus. The sequence goes on along the minus strand of JACDTU010000019.1, from coordinate 330,232 downwards.
CATGTGCATCCGCGGAGGCATCCGAACGTATTGGCGTTCTCTTTGTTGGACTTGAAGCGTTTTTCGGCCACTTCGTTCACCCGCGAACGCGGCAGGGCGCGGTCAGGGGTGTGTGCGGCGCACCGGCAGGCACTCGCGATGAACATGTTCTGCTCGAACACGGAACTTCTAGAGTCCGATGCGCTGCTCGCGTCCTTGGATCGCATGAGGTCTTCGGGGTAGATAGACCGCCGCCCGTCAAAACTTCATACAGTCCATCATGAGATATGGCGCATTGTTCCGCCCGGGCATGAGGAACAGGATGTGCACCGTCTGGGTATGTACATCAGAGGTATTCGGGGGTATGCCTGCGGCCATCGCAGACACTCTCTGACTTGACGGATCGCATCGTACTGCACGATAGGAGGTGTTTTGGTAGCTGTGCTACCCCTCTCAGGCGTGTGAGGCCGTTCTGTTTGGTCTGCGTTTTGTTGGCTTCTCGCGCTCCATGCTGCGATCTTGGTACGTCCTTCCCATGAGGCAGTTTGCACTCCCTCGGCGGGGCGGGCTCGGGTCGTGAGTCTCGACGCTCTCACTCGGACGCTCGCAGAGTACCGTTTGGAGTGCAATGACAGCTTTCCGCATTTTTTCATAGAAGATGAGTTCCCTAAGTTCAGAGCTGATTAGCGGCAATGCATAGTACGGCCTGTGAGAAAGTAGCATGTAGGGAATCGCCTGGTACGGGAGTGCAAGTTTGGAGGATCATTTCTGCCGCAGCCGGGACACTCATGTCATCTGTACTCCTTGCACTTGATTTTCTGATTCTGACCTGACCACATGCTGTGCACGCCGCCTCCAGTGTTTCTATGGCCAGAGAAAGCTGAAGCCCACCTCCAACTTCCATGCCTAGCGAGCAGTATCGTCCAGGCCTCCGACCGGCGGCGCAGCTACAGGCTGAAGACAGGCCAACCTGCCGAGAAAAGCCCGCGCATCTGCGCCACTTGTACGTGTAACGGTTTAGCGCGTGGGTTCGACGCACTGACGCCCTGGTGTTCTGCAGGATGCTCGCTGAATTTGGTTTATGTGGAGGTCTCATTGCCTTGTGAGGAGCAAGGCAGCGCTCCCTATTGGCCCCCCAATAGGCCAGGAGCCATATTCGGCCCGTTCGATTACTCTGCTGCCGACCACATGAACGCTCTGTGGGCTGGTGACCCATACAGGAGCTACGATTACGGTGGAATATCGCAAAGACACCATCGCGCTCGGATGCCTTAGCGTACCTAAATCATTGCAATAGTAGGCGCTGCGAGCTAGCACCTAGCGTTGCCCAGAATCACGCGCATGCTCAGAAGCCAGCCGTTTCTGGCTGCATTAGGACATGGTCATGCTGCAGACGAGGACTATCCATCGCGAAAATGATAGATATCTCGAGAGCCTGGCAGACGGCAAGCATCACTGGAGGGCGTCATCAGCCAACTATGCCACCAGCAATGCACGACGCAGCACGGCAATAACCGTATCAACGCGCTTCTCGCAACAGAGAGACCAGAGGGGGTAAAGCGGCCATCCATAGTTCCGCCCCGTAGTCGCGGAGGGATCACAGCAAGTGGGGGAAGGGTGACCTTCTATCCACGATAGACTTGTCAGCTACACTGGCTGAGGAGCTTCGCCTGCGGAACTTTACTAATAGGCTGCGAAGGTTGCGTCAAGAACCCACATGCATCTCTTGGAAGTGGCTCGAAAGTCGTGTGGGATCCCACGGCCGCATTCGCAGGGCGGCAACGCGGAGACTGCCAGTCAAGGTAGGGTTTTCACCCATGTGTTCTGAAGGAACCCCTTCGGAAGCTGTATCCGCCGGGCCGGTTCGCTGGTGTGGGACTTGGTTGAAGGTTCGCCTCTCATCAATGAGCTACATCGCATGCATGATGTCCGACGATGCCGACTGTTGTCCTTGTATCGTCGTGAGAGATAGTACTGCTCCATCATCGACTCGAAGAGAAACACACTGTTAGGCTCTCGAAGGCAGTGATACATGTGTGATGAATGCACGGAGTACTCGTCTCCCGAGGCTTCTTTCTATTGGACACATGACAAATGGGAGTGAGGGCGCCGGGACCACGCATAGAAGGCGCTGTGGTCCTTGGGCTGGGCTGAGGTTGGTTTGCAGATATGTGGCGCAGGGACCGCAGAACCCGGAGATACGAAGACAGGTCGCAGAACCTGGGGATGGGGATGGGTGCATGGCGGTTAGGACCGCAGGCAGAGGCCGTCAGATATTCAATCAGAGCGAATGGTCGGGACTTTGCTGGGGTCCGTAGTGCCTCGCTGGTCTAGAGCTGAGATTAAATTTTGCGTCCGAAAGAGTCCGATATATCATATCATGCTCCGTCTTGGGTCATATATACCAGGAAGAGCTTACCACTAACCATATCAATGTGTAGTGGCTTTTGATGGCAGGGTTGTACAACAGCCACCACTACGCCTTGGATGTGATTGCAAGAATATTCTGATCGAGGACATGTCAGCTTTGCCTTGAGAACGTACACCCGTGCTCAGTATTTCATCTCCGCGGATGCCCAGATCTAGTTGTGAGTGTGTAGTGTGAAACGAGTGAAAATCGTCTATAGTGGCGGGCCTGTCGTGTCCGAATAATTGAACAGATGCTCTCGAACAAGTTGTACGACGAGCACTGCCACTGGGACGAAGTACTGGGGGGACAGGTGATAGGCGCCGCTCTTACATTGTCTGCTTCCCGCGCTCATTTAATGCACCCTACTCGGGCTGTTCCTGCTCCACGACGTCTGAAATCCTCGCTTTACGCATGAAAAGCACACCATCTGCTCATGTTACTCTTCAACTATCATCAAAGGGAAATGGAGCGTCCGGGTAATCCCTCACGTCGATGCGCATGGCTGGTATGCCGATTTTGCCTGAACTGCTGGCACGTGCTCACTGGTCGACAGATCTGTTAGCATCGTATGAAGACGTATGTCTCGCTTGTTGTCAACTGATAGTGGCGAGCAATTACCAACCTCTTCGACCTGTCAGTCACGCTGGGCTTCTTCTGTTATGGTGCGGGTGCTGATGAGCACGACAAGATGTCACGACCACTCGGCTTCAACTATTTACAGCGTCTCAAGCCGTACAGACTGATGGACAGCATATCAAAGCGGCTGGAAAGTCCCTCACAAGGCCGCTGTGACCCACGATGCGGGCTTCTGCGCCCTTCTCTTCGGGTCCGCTGGCATCTAGAGAATGGTGAGCTACAGACCGCCGTTTACACGACCAAGAGGTTATTGATATCGCAATTGCTCCTTCACAGACGAGCTCATGATACTAGGCCCAGCTTCTGTGTTGGGATGAATTTCCTACAGACAAGTACCTGTGAATTCATTGGAGAGGTCGGTGCCTCGGTATCCGCGATCTCATGATCCTGTTCTATCTCAGGCCCCTGTACAGGCATCGCTCAATCGGTGAGGTAAACATTCTTTGGCGATCGGGATAATCCGAACCTATCAGGTTCATACAGTTTCTGCGGTCTACGCACAACCTCCTGTCCGCGCGCCCCGCGTGGTCATTGCTTGAGCTCAGGTGTCTTTCTTGATAATGCACCATCAACTGGGAATGTCCCCCCACTGCCTTTACGCAGGCGTGCCCTCTCTCGAACATATCTTGACATGGATGGGTTCGTCTATCGGACCTTACCCAGCCTTGGAGCCGGCCTCAGATGCAACTACGCTCTTACCATCGCATCTCCCGGTTTGCTTATTTTTGACAAGTCGGATCCGCTGAAGATTTCGGGCGTCGCAGCGCTCACTACGCATACGGAGATGTAACAGTGAGGCCCCCATACGTTGAACCGTCGAGTTTACCCGAAGGGCACCAGCGGCGCGGCGGGGCGCTGTCTGGCCTCTAGCGTATCGTGGACGCAAATCTAGGACGCACCTTCCGCAGGCAGCGAACATACTCCGGGCGAAGCAAGCACCGATAATCCTGTGCCGCGCTTAGGCATAGTTCTGCTCTATGCCTTGCGCGGTGGACGACAACGTTTTGACGATTTCGGGCTGGTATGGCAATCTGGGGGACCGACGGGGCCAAGACGGTGAGCGAGTGAGCTTGTTCCCTTCCATTGACTGCCTCGAGGCCCCCGAGAAGCTGAAATTGAACGCGAGGAGAGATGCCTAGCTGCGCGGATGTGATTCAAGGTCATCGCACGCTTGCGATCTAGAGGAATCAGAGATTACAGCAGGCTGCTTGCGTTTCTATTGCCCTCTGTGTGCCCGGATAGCCACTCGATGTCACAGACATGCGATATTCCTCTGAGCTACTCGTCTTCATGACCTTCTTCAGGGTCCAAGTGCGGCCCTCGCAGCAACATCGGCACTGCGCTTTGTGCCTCGAAGTACTGCGGCGAACTTGCGTCTCGTTCGGGAGGGTAAAAGGCATTGGCACCGAACCACACGTGAATAGCGCAGCACTGACGGCATAACAAGCATCTTTGAGAGGTGATAGAGAACTTGGGTAGACATTGGCTCCAACACTGGCCTGCGGCGAGGTTAGGTGGAGTCCATACAACATCGGGCGGTTGTCGGCGCTCACTGGCTCATAATGGAGCGCCGCTATCCAGTCTTGCATCCGAGTGAACGCACGTCACCGTCACCATGTCTGTCCGCCGGACTGTGGGACCGTTCACACATCCGCGAACCCAGTCACCGGCCGCGGTGGCTTTGTCGAGACACGTCAGGGGGGCGATCATCGCGATGCTCTGTTTCCACGCTGTCGCACAAAGTGCATGGGCAACGTAGCAGCAGCTGGCCAGGGCACTGCGACCCATCTCCCTGTCATCTTCGAGCGCGGCTGGGCAGGGCTTACACACGTCCGCGTGCCGTTGAGACCCAACCTGTCCTCCAGTTAGAGTTCAGGGGTATAACTGTGATGACTGGTTCTGCCTCAAGTCAACAATCCACGCCGAGGCCCGCGTGTGCGTGGCGTTCGAATCTCAACGCCCGCACGCGCACCATCAGAACAGCGCTCTGGAGGAAGACGAGGAGATCTGGACACGCCGATGGGTTTGCCTGAGTCGTGAGCTTCGATTGCGCCCAAGAAGATCAAGATGATTGATGTATGGGGAACAGAATCCCAGAGCGGAGGGCAGGGAAGTACATACGCGGCACGGATCACAGGAGAGCGGTCGTCTGCGGCGGGCAAGTAAGTATACATAAGTATGCAGCCAATGAGAGACAACTACATGGGACACGAAAACATGGCGGGAGGCGAGAGCAGAGCATGGCGATAGCAATAAGTTACAACACAAAGCAAAGATACAGTTTTGAGTTCTACTTCGTTTCGCTTAGCGGGACGATATGAGCATCCAAACGGATATCATAGAATCTCAGAACGGTTTGCATGGGAATCCAGAGTGGAGCGGAAACAACAGGGCCGCCGAATATTGTCCTCGTGTCTGTATTTATACCGCGGGTGATGTGCGATGGGAGCGCGGTTGCGCGTAACCGGCGCGCAAGCCAGGCCTCTGCTGGTGGCTCAACGGGGCTGAGGCGGGAAGCGAGATGTAGATCCTGGTTGGAAAGCTGGGCGAAGCGCTCCAGGCGCTTCGCAGCCACAGTTGCATCCCGGCAGAGTGCACGAGCGGGGACGCGAAGGACCTAGGCGGCCGAACGTGGGCGGGCTGGTCTCAGAGAACGACCGAGCGCGACTTTGCGGGAGAGGGAACAGCACACGGTCATTGGGGGAGATGACGGGCGAGCCGTCGTGTTCTTCGCTGTCGCTGAAAGATGACATGGTGGAAGAGGATTCGGGAGAGGAGTTCATACGGTAGAGCATCTGCGGGGCCTCGTCCCGGTAGAAGCGAGGTGGATATGAGGTAGACGGAGGTGCAACAGAGAGGCCATCTCGATGGTTCCTATAGTGGCGGCGCATGTTGGAGTTGACACTGAAGCGACGGCTGCATCCAGGGAATGGACACTGGAAGGCTGCATAAGATGCGGTCAGTGGATTGAATATCAATGTGCAGTTGCTGAGCGCGTACGTTGGTCACCCGTGTGCGAATTCATGTGAATCCGAAGGCTGCTAGGCCGATTGAAGCGTCGATGGCAGATGCCACAACCATGTCGGCGGTCGTCATCGGGCGGGCATTCGTCCGCAGACAGGATGTACGTGGGTAGGTTCATCGCTCTCATCTGTTGCAAGGCCGAAGGAGACCGGCCGGAACCTTGAGAAGAAGGAAGAGGGGGTGGGCTGATGTGGCGTCGATCGTCAAAGATATGACTGGTAGAGAATGCGTGGTGGGATGGAATCGCGGGCTGTGATTGAGGTGGAGTGGCGACGTGGAGGCCGTCGCGGGGGACGGCAGAGGAGGAGCCACGAACGGCACTCTGGGACGAGCGCGGCGTAGCGGGCGACAGTGAGCCTGGCGGGCCCGCCGTCCACCCATCGGTTCGCTGAGATCGCGCAGGTCTCTCCACGATGGGAGCCTGTCGCATGCCAGACGTCAGCTATGAGCAGCGGCAAACGGGCCGGACAGGAACCCTAAACTTACCCTGAACAACGGCGCCGTGGTATGGCCTATAGCAGTCGCATGCTGAGAGCTCACTGGAGAACGCGCGCGCGCATTGTCGAATTGGAGGTCTAGCGTCGTTGGAGGTCGTGAGCATGGGAGGGAACGACTCCGCGGAGAGACAATTCGCGCGGGGAGAGAGTACATACCGGAGAGCAGCTCCTGGATGCTGGGAAGTGTGGTCCGAGGAGACGCCGTAGGGCTCTTGGTCGACATGGAGGGCGATGATGGCGAGGGTGGGGCGAGATGGGGAAGGGATGCGGGTCCAGGTGGCTCGGGGCGACAAGTGCTACATCGGAGGAGTAAGCGATGTTATATACAGACTATACTCGCAGTGCCACACACGAACCCTCAGAACAACCGCTGGAGATCACCAATCACTGGGGGTTCCAGAGATGCCGGTGTTGCTTTCTACTTAAAAGGTAATGTCTTCGACAGCGCCGAGATGCACAATTATTGTGCCGTGAGAATGCAGAAGCCACGAAACCAACCACCGGAAAGCAATGAGCCGCGCGCGTGTCGTCGTCGTCCCGCTCCTATCGCAACTCCAGTGGCCCGCGCAAGGTAGAGGAGCAGGATTCCGAATGCCTGAGGACGCATCGCGTTGTCGGCTTCTTCTTTCCAGGATTTACAGGATTCCAGATGCATGATTCACTGCGGTCGCCGGGTGTGACCGGCGAAGAAGGGTGCCTCATGGCTGCGCCCACATTAGGTGTGTCCGATAGTTGGGTTCCGCGGAGCCCTGCGGACTCATCGCCGGAAAAGGTAGGCCTTGTGCGAGGTGGACGCTATCTGAATAGTCAATTCGGCTAGAGAAAATCATTAGGGCGCAAAACCAGTGCCATTGAATTACGGCACAGCAGGACTTGTTTTTCCGGGCGCCTAGGCAGCTCACCGCGGTAATGATCGCATTCGGGGCCCGTACCAGAGCGTTGAATAATTGAAATGTGGTTTTCATATAACACATCAATCAGACCAGACCAATTAACTGCGATGCGCAGACTGCATGGGAGAGAGATCATACCATACGAAAATCGTGGGTGCTGGGGTAGCACCTGGGTTTCGCTGGGGTCAGGATTCGCTCGACGGTCCCACATCCTGAGGTACAGCCTCACTTGCATAGCCAGATGGTATCGCTATGATGAGCGCAAAGTCGAGAAGCGGCAGAGGAGATTGAGTTACACACAGAATTGACGGCAATTGATGGGCAAATGATCGCGAACCATGAACGGCGGATAGATGGATGGGAAATGCAGCGGTCCGATGCCGACCTGCACTGGGGGAGAGGAGTCTTCGGGGGGACGAGAGGGAGTGGAGGGATCGAACTCTACTGCGCACGAGGAGCCAGGCGCTGCTGCGAACGGCGATGCCCATGTGACAGATGGACGATGGACCGGCATCTTGACTGAAGCCCGCGAAATCCACGATACAGGCATTTCGCCGGTTGGGAGAATCTTGCTACGAATCAGCTCCCGGTTCGCTTGTCGTCGGAGAGCCTGAGCCTGCGTCGGCGGCATGGTCTCACAGGACAGTGATCAATGGAACGCAAGACCGGGATCTCGCTACCGCAGCGCATGCGGCGGGGGAGGACATCAGCGCCGACGGTTGTGGTCAAACTGGGACGGCCTCATCCCAGAGTATCTCGCTCCTCTTCGCAGGAAGCATCGACATTCGTGAGAGATCCGTCGACAATAGGTCTCCAGCTATTAGAGATTTCTGGTATTGTATATCAGAAAACGATATGATCGTTCGTCTTGGAGGAGGCGATTCCTGTGCTGCTCAGCCCGCTGTTTTTGCCCTTTTCAAGGACGCAACGGCCAAAAGGGCCAGTGGGATTCCCTGTGTGACGATGCAACATGTGCTCAGCTGCGCGCCCATTGCACTGGTGCGGTTCGCATTAGGAAAGACAGAAAATAGAATCAGGAAACACAGTTTGCTAAAAGACGTACCTTTCCGACGGTGCACGATGCAGTACATAGTGTTTGTGCTCGTTCACTATGTCCCTGTATACAAGCTCCGGTGTTCATAGAGTTGCTATGAACCTGTCAGCCCTGGGATCACATACAGTAGGGAGAAATATACCCATTTACGCGATTGTGCCCGCATTACCCAGTGACCTCTATCGCGGCATGGTCCGCTACGGTGACACTGTTCGATCCAAATATGTCGGTACCGCTTCCACAATGGCCCCGATTTGATGGATAGAGGACGTACTGTTCTTCGTTTGCGTTCAAACCCTCGGGAGTCACTCCTCGAGAACCATAGCCAAAGCCTACTACTGCGATGGCGCTATGTTCTGTCACCAGGCAAACCCTGTCAGTGTTTAGACAGTAGACTAGTTGAGGTAAGGTCTTACAACTGTTCAATCAACACATGCTCCAAGCGCGACTATATGCGCATGTAGTCAGGTTTTCCGCCGATGGTCATTTCTCTCGCATCAGATGCGGCGCCAGATCAATTGCTGCGCCATACGATTACCATAACCAAACTATGTGGACTCTTCGCGGCATGCTTCGCGAGCAATATAAAGAAGTGCATTGTATAGCAAGCTACCCGTCTATGTTGTGCAAGAAGCCAGTTCGAACGCCAGCAGTCAATGGAGAGACGTACTAACGATGTAGACTAACAGGGAGGCTCCGACGCCCAGCGGTGATTCCGTAATGCATCCTAGCGAGCGTAGGCGTAAAGAGGCCACTACAAGCGGCCTCGGGCGGCGAACAGAAGGGAAGAGGAGGCCGGAGGTGGAGATGGAGGGAGGAGGCAAGAGACGAAGCGGGCGGTCTGATGGCAATCCGGCCATGATCTGCTCTTGGGCGCCGGCGCTTGCTCCGGCCATCTACATGGATGCCGGACTCTCACGACCAAATCGGGCACGGACGATCAAAATCACCTCCAGACCTCTTGCTCTGAACCCTCTAAAGTACTTGCAGTAAGCCAAGCTGAAAGTCACCTGGCTTCACGATTTGGTACAGGTGTATGTACAGACACGCGCGCACCACACCTCTGTCACAGGTCCGTTGATTCGCATCGCTGATTGGTCGCGCGGACAATCTTGATCATCTGCGGTAGAGCAAGTCCGCCGTGTAGCGAATCTTCTGGCCTCTGGCCGGCGCACTGCTTGTGGGCACGCACCGCGGGAGCGTTGGCGATTACCCAGCAGTCCGAGAAGTCGGAGAACGCCAGTACGTGCTTCTTGCCGCCTGATAGCGCTCGCTTCGTCTCCGTATAGCGTCCGCGGTGCGCACACACCAGCAGTGCCTCGCTTCTGCGCCCTCCATCCTACTCGGCGTATCGCCTCGCCGGTGCCCAGTATGGTTGATGTCCTTCCGCACCGTCCCGTACGCCTAATGCAGATGTTCACAGCAGAGGCGATCGACCCATCGGTATCCACAGTACGCCCGCGTCTCCCAGTCTCGATGTCCTAGCGGCACCGTGCGGAGAGCCGCTCGGTGACTCTTGACTCGTAGGACTGTATGAGTGGAAGGCCCGGCGTTGCAGGAACCGAGGATGCTCTCTGCAAAGACCGACATAATGCTGATAGGGCGCCCTATCTGGCTCGAGCGTACACGGACTCTTGACAGGAATAGTATGGTCCATGGCCACAGAGGGCCATGACCGCACGCCAACCAGCGCCCTCATCGTCGTAACCGACCCTTCGAGGGGAAAGCACTTCAGGAGCATTCAGTTTTCGCGCAGGCTCACCACGTATCCCAAGAAGCGGCGCGGCCGTCCTTCCAGCCCCCGAGGCGGAACGGGCAGAAGTTGTTGCTCGCTTCTGTGGCCGCTGAATATGCTCCGCGCTGTGCCTCGGAGCTTGAATCGGTGTAATGTCTTCGGTTCCGTATGGCACACAATGTGAGAGACTAATGAAACACCATCTCTTCAGCATGTAGAACAGCCTTGGGCATACAGGGTGCTGCGCCCTGAGAATGTGTCAGGGCACAGCACGCTCTCGACCATCTCCTCGTGGGCGTGAATGTGCATGGGTGGCCTAAACCGGTGTCCGCAAGCCATGATGATCTCATTGCTCGTGATAGGCACGGCAAGCCCATACTCGATATCTGTGTGCGAAGCATGAGGCGCATGGCCAGTCATGCACAGGATCTCATCGACGGCCATGAAAGATGTGAGCATATCAGGAGGTGAAGGAATCGCCCACGGACTTGCGCAATCTGGTGCAGCAGAACATCTATGCGAAACTTCCTGAATCTGCATATGTCATCACATGGCTTGTTCGTTCATTCTATTTGCACAGACATCCGTACCTTGGATGGGGGCAGTTCACCGGCATCTGTACAGTGTCGTCGAGCTTGAGATGACGAACTGATGAGGATGCGTAAGAACCTGGAGGCTTGATGGCCGCCTCATAGCATCCGCGCAAGAGCTATTTCGGAAGAGTGGGAGAGGGATCCTAGAGGATACTCACTTAGTACGCTCGTGTATACGCGGCGCCGTAGAAAACTCACCAGAAGGCCAGTCCGGAAGACGTAATAGCTCTTCGTGGAAGATTAGGGGTGACAAAGAAGTTGGCAGAGCCAACAGAAACTAGGGCAGGAGCAGTGTAGGCGATAGGTTCGAACGACTGGGAACTCAACGCCCGCGAGTCAGTCCTTGACGTAGGGCCCGAGAGACGGGTGGTGCACCGAGCAGCAAAAAAACGGCTATGCACCAGCAAAATCAAACATTGGAGTCGTCAATATCTGTTGGATAGGGAGCATCACGTACCTAGCCAACTGACGGTACACCCGCTAGTATCCGCGCGACACTGCAGAATCTCCCGCCGCACAGGGATGAACAGGAGCAGAGGTGGCAGGAGGCATAGAGCTTATCCTAGCTCATAGCAGTATGAGCACAGAAGGATGTAAGTAGGGTGTAGCGGTTTCGAGTGCTTTAGAACGCCAGACTCGTAGCAGAATTCAAACCGAGTTTCGTTGACGAAAGCGCCCTCCGCCTCAAACCGTGCGCTGGCGGCTGAGCCTTGTGAACCCGCTCACATCCAGGCCCGCACTGAACCGGTTGGCAGCTATAAATCCAATTCCCACCTGGCCTGCGTCGGCGGGTTATCTGTGGCCCTTACGGCTCGCACTAATGTCAGGATGCGCTAGATAGGATGGCATTTCTGAGAAGGCGGCCGAACTCGAGTGAAGCGACTAATAACGCCGATAGCTTGTCAGAGCGTACGTGCGGGCCGGACGCGTGGTCTACTACATGCCGATACACTGGGACTTACCCACGAATCGTCTTCAACTTGATGCATATATTTTGACCCATTCTTGCAGCGGCCGAGTACCGGTGACGCACTTAGCTAAGTTCGCCACTGGCAGTATTTGGGGAGCAGAACTGGTCACCGCGCTGTTGTGGAGTGCTCGAACTTTTAAATCGAAGAGAAACGTACATGGGCAAATTAATGGTTCCCAATGATACTTGCGAATCGCTGCTTATCCATTTTGTACATCTTGACGCGGAACGTAGCCAAGCCGCGGTGTTGTCAACATTTATTGCGGTGGGCGCTAATTTGTCAGTAGCGGTGGGCGCTTGATTACGTACGCGAATTGCTCCGAGCTGTAAACCTGGCATTGTATCAAAGTCTTACTTACGTTCGTGTAGCCTCCTTCCATTGCCGATAGACCCCCACTAATCACACAATTGTTAGGACTATGGTTCAAATTGATGGTCATAAACGTGTTCTGAACGGCTCGTTCATTACCCTCATGCAAATCCTGAAGAGTTCCCCATTGGGGATACGAGGCTATAACAACATCGTAACGGCGGCAAGCGCCCAAGTCCCCGACTCCGAAGGACATTTCTTCATTTGTAGTCCGATTGCTTGAAAGCCGCCCTGCTAGGTACATGTCGCAGCATAATGTTGCTCTAATCCCAAATAAGATCAGTGTTCGCAATGGGCGAACGAGTTGCCTCCATCTGTGGTGCCTCCATGGACTTGAGGGCTGTTCACGCGCGTATTGTTCATGTTGTCCTACTTGCTCACATCTCTGCACAACCCCACGCTACTCTGGTATGTCCCCAGATGTAAACACGCTCTCGTTTTCACTCAGGAACCCCGCGAGGTTTTTATAGACCCTAGGCGTTGTATGACTTATTCTTCACTTCAGTCTCCACCGCCGGCGGTACCGCTTATACTCCAGCAAGATGTGCTCGTGATTCCATTATCTTACGATACACCACATCTCGGACAGCCCTTTACCTGGTCCGGGGGGAGGGGGAGGATCTTCTGACAGAAGGATCCAATCAGTGCATGGTTCAGTATAGCGCAACAGTATCGCACCATGGCTGTACCAGTGTGCGAGAGTGCCCAAACGCTTTCAGCACTAGATCACTGTCGCCTGGTGGGTCGAAGGCTGGCAGCCTTGGCCTGCATACGTCCTTGAGGCAGAAACAACTCCTCGCCCCAGTTCCGAAGGTGGTTGCGCGACCGCGATCTGTGCATGCTCTTAGGCTCGGATGTGTTGTAATATATTTGTTGCCTGCACTATACACCTGCATGACATCTGCGTCATCCTCTGCATTCTCCCAGTCGACCATTTTCGCATTTGTTTGGATGTTGAATGAGACGGTACTTTGAGTATTTGGATTAAGCTCGGAGTACTCGCAGTAGCATACGGTACAAAGGAGCGCCGAGAGTTGGACGCTCGACCGTGGGAATAAACGGAAATATCGCTAGGGGGGGTCCGTATCGACCTGACAAAACCCTCCTCTATCCTCTACGGAGTCGGGGATTGTGCTTGTCGCGTGCATCATGAGGATTAGGAAGCTCAGCGCGCAAGCTTGCCTCGAGGCCAGTCCGAAATTGTTCTCATCTTAGACTCGTTCCTTGTGACAGATCGTCCGGAAGTCGCCCGCTTTCTCCCTCGCCATCAACGTCGTTAAGCGTACCAGCTAATTTGCAGCGTGGCTTGCTCGTGTCCCGGTGGGACCTGCATGGACAGTGCGGACTACTTGATAGGGTCAGTGTCCATAGAATACCATGTTCTGACGTGTTAGGAATGATCCTGCAACATATATCATGCTGTGGCCAGAATACCCACCTCATGTGCGCCCAAGCGAACCGTGCAGGTGGCCGCCCCGAACTTCGCACCTCACAGTCATCGACACATGCTGCGCTACATGGAAGACATAACATAAGTACTTTAGAGCCCTGTGATGTCAGCTCATCTTTTCCAAACCTTTACAGGCATTGTTCCTACCAGGTCCCTGCTCCGGTCACATTGACAGATTCGCCGAGCCCAGTAAATCTTTCTATCCCCAGTCGAGCAGGACCGCTTGGTCACGATGGCCTGTGCGTCTAGGAGACGTATTTGGAAAACAAAGAGAAGGATGACCACCGAAATACGAAGCAGCAGCGGTGCGATAATTGAGTATCCGAGGGTCCTCGCTCGAGACCTTCACAGCTCGAGCATGCTACACAAGCAATGCACACTACGCGGGCTTCGGCAGTGCAAGTCGACACTCAGTGTAACTTCCGAAAGATTACTCGGCTTCCTCTGAGTTCGTTCTATTCGAGCCTTTGAAAGCCAGCAATACGGGCAGATGCGCAGATTTAACTGCATGGACAGCATATGAGCGTGCTCATCTAACCTGCAGTGTCCATAGACGCCGTGCGCTTGTGTCAATGCGGGTGTGTCGAAAAATCCATAGAACGGGCGGATATGTCGATGAGGTGATGGGCGTGTGTCATTAGCGAATGCGTTCTACTTCGACAACGGGAAGTAGGTATGCTTATCCTGCCCTCTGGGGAGCCACACTACAAAGTCTACAATCGGAGTTTGTGTGCCCCTGGCACGGAGCTTGACACACGGAGGATCGGGAACGCTTGTTGACTGTGCGCATGTCTTCGGACGCACACCGAGCTGCATGTGGTGGCGGATATGTCTACGGTGTGTCGGTTGTATATCAAGCGCCCATGTATGCCGCCTTGCCGACTGGACATGAGCGCCTACTTCCGCCTGGGCTGAATTCGGTGGCTCTCCGCGTCTTGCAACGTCTGTGAAGCTGCCGGAAGTAGTTTGGGCGTTGAAGAGGAGGAGGCAGTAGAGATGAATGAGGTGGGAGCGGAAAGTGAAGGTGAGCAACTGAGAGAGAGGATAGACGAACCTATCTTTGCGATAACCATCCAGGCTTTGCAGAGGCTTATTAAGTGTTCCCAGCCCACGGCGGACGCGAGCTGTTGGAAGCCTGGAGCTGCCCACCTCCGCTGAGAGTGTTCACAAGCTCTCTATCGTACCCAACATCTCCGAACTCTCCCCCGTCGCCATCCTGTACCTATCCGCAGCTGTCGCCTCTGATCTGCATCCCATCTTCCCCGCCTATCCTTACGCTCAACCTCGGCGCGCGACGCGCGGTGTCACATGGACAGTCAGTCGACCCCTCGTTCCACCCCGCCCGGGATCCTCAACGACCACCCGCCGCCTTCTCAACGCCAACTCGTCCATATCTTCTCAGCGTGGCCGCCGTTCGGCCTGATCATCCTCTAATCGCGATGCCACTACTCCTCCGGCTAATCCTAATTTCCCTCCTCCTCCTTCCAGGGGCCTATATAGCGGCCGCCGCCTGAGAATTCGCATGCATCCGCTTTTCTGTTTTTCTCTCGCCCCTCCTCAACCCGCCGCTCTCCTTGTTCACCATCATGTCTGCGTCTACCTTGAAGCTTAACCCGCCATTCCGCGCGGAGCACATTGGTTCGCTTAAGCGCCCTCTCAAACTACTCCAGAAACGCAAGGATCTCGACGACGGCAAATGCACCGTCGAGGAGCTTAGAGTCGTCGAGGATGAGGCCATTCGCACCATCGTTCAGATGCAGCGTGAGGTCGGCATCAAGAGCATAACCGACGGCGAGTTCAGGAGGTGCGTTTGGACGCTCGATCATTCGGTGGCGTTCGTACTTATCCCCTGGGAAGGCACATGTTCTACGACGGTGTGTTCGACAACCTCGAGGGCATGAAGCATGTCAAGCCTGTTCCTCCCGAGATGTTCATGGACTACGTCCCGGACGTCGCCGCGTTCAAGAAGCTCGATTTCAAGGGCGCGGACACCTATATCTGTATTGTATGTTTCTAACTTTCTGGCTTCGCTTCTCCCGACGGTTAGAACCTTACACCGCTGCGCAGTCGAAGCTCAAACGCACGAAGCCCTTCTATGTCCCTCAGTTTGAGGCGCTCAAAGCTTTCACTACTCCAGAGGTTCGCTGCAGTTCCCACAGAAGATTTGAGAGAGCTCGGGTGCTGACGTCGTGTGCAGGAGCACAAGAACATCAAAATCACGATGGCTGCCCCTGAGTGGTTCCACCTCAGGCACGGAGAGTATGCATACCCTAAGGACGTCTACAACAACGACCGTGAGTCTTATGCTTCTGCATCACAGCATGAACGCTATCTCAATTTGCATCGCCATGTAGAGGAGTACTTTGAGGATATTGCTGTCGCATACCAGGCGGAGATCCAGGATCTGTACGCGGCTGGTTGCAGAAACATCCAGATTGATGATCCCCTCCTCGCATACTTCTGCGCCGAGTCGATGATCAAGGGCATGGAGGAGCGCGGAGTTGACCACGAAGCGCTGCTTGATACGTACATCAGGGCCTACAACAACTGCCTCAAGAACCGACCCGCGGACATGAACGTGGGTCTGCACCTCTGTCGAGGCAACTTCCGCGTACGTACCGCATTCACGCCCCTTTTCTCTCGGTTCCGACAACAAATGAGACTGACGGCGTTGGGGCGTGGATAGAATGGGATGCACTTCAGCGAGGGCGGGTACGACCGGATCGCGATCAAGCTCTTCAAGGAGATCAACGTCGACTGCTACTATCTTGAGTACGACACGCCCCGCGCGGGCACGTTCGAGCCGCTCAAGCACCTCCCGCCGAACAAGGCTGTTGTGCTCGGCCTGATCTCGACGAAGTTCCCGACGTTGGAGGATATGGACGATCTCGTCAAACGCATCCACAATGCGGCGAACATCATCGCTTCCGGCGAGCCCAAACGCTCGGTCGAGGCAGCTCTCAACCAGTGCGTATACTTCCCTCACTACAGCGGCCGGGGGTATTGACGTATACGCATTCAGAATTTGCATCAGCCCGCAATGTGGTTTTGCGTCGCACTCAGAGGGTAACCTCGTAGACGAGAACGCCATGCGGGAGAAGCTCTCGCTCGTCGCTCGCACCGCCAAGGCCGTCTGGGGCGACAACTGAGCGCTTCTGAATCACAGGCCACCTGGGAGCTTCGGCGGTCATATGCGTGACGGTGGCATGTCGGAGAAGGCGGCGGGTTCAACTCTCGCTGCCCTCAGCAACAACGTCTGGAGCGGAAGCAGATATCCTTTGTGTGGCTGGAGGTGTATGCATGTAACGATATGTCGGAAGTCATGTACTGCTAGCAGGCACCCGCCGGACGAACGAAGGGAGGCCGTCGCTACCCGCGTTGACCTGATTCAACTCGATCCTGGGGCGTGGCGGGCCGCAATGTTGTATAGCATGTATCTGTACTAGTGCACTGTCTACAAGTATGATATATATGTTTGAAACGTCAAGATCGTGTATGATGCTTCTCGTTGAACGCGACTCAACGGTCTGGCAACGGGCGGACTGGCAATGGCATTGGCACGGCGAGAGTTCCATGGTGTCCCACGATCACGTGTTCGAGTCAGAAGGCGTGACACGCCAAGACGCGACGCGACGCGCTCTTCCTCCGACCAACACGACCTCTGCACTCTTCTGTTCCATCGCCTCATCTATACTAGCTCTTTCAAGCAAAAATCGTGAGAGCTTGCGTCTTACTGCATACAGGCGCTTCTCTGGCAGCCATGCTCATTCCGATCAATGTCGCAATTCCCGACCCGTCTTCAGCCCAGCGGAAGAAACTGCCACCACAACTAGTCCAATTCGGTACAGACGAACTGGTACTCATAGACCTGCAGGGTGCGCTGGATGTTGAAGGGAACAAGGATGGGCAGCTTGTGGGCAAATTGCGTATTGACCCTGCCACGGTACGTGCCCTTGTCTTGTACGAACTCTCTCAGACTGAAGCCGAGGCTGTCAAGAAAAAGCCAACGTTGCTCATTGGACATCACTTACTAGAGGGGAAGCTCGTCACTTTACCTAGACCCCTTGGAGTTCTTCATCGACATGACCCTGCGCAGACTGGAGGATCTGCTAGTATGGACGTCGACGAGTCCGGGCAGTCGTCAAATGGCTCTGCGACGAGCTGGGACATCGTCGCGGTCGTCAAGCGCAAGATGGTGTTCTCGAAACGACCGATGCCTATTGTCGGCAAACCTTGCAGCTCGATTGGCGCGCCGCTGTCTAGAATAGGAAGCAAGCCGTGATAGCGATGGTATACCCTTCCCTCCTGGTCAGTTGCGATCCGTTATATCGCATGAGTGCCGTTGGTGACCACTTCCCAGATTGCATCTGTATATGATCTGTTACACCTATCCAGACTTGTCATAATCGACTGTAGCTTTATGGATGAATCCGAACATCACACTATGCACCTGCACTGTTCCACCCTAGCACCTTTACAGACCATCATCGTGGGAACAGGACACATGCGAACCTAATATCACGCCCACCATCAAGCGACGGCCGTAAATCAATCCGTTTACCTTCTCCTATGACCCCCCAACCAGTATGGACGCCACTGCAGCATACAACGTATATGCCGAGCAGCTCTTTCCCTTCAAACACGGTTATCCTCTCTGGCACCCCGAGCCTACCAAACACGGTGAGGTCGAGATCGGGGATATCGGCTACATCAGGGAAGGTGGTTTCTACCGTCTGTTCAACGCAACCCGTCCTCGGGAAGTGCAACAGCATTTCGGAGTCCCTGATCACTATACACCGTTTGTTGTGAACCAATATCTTCTCAACGAAAGCAAGGATGTCATCAAGACGCAACTTACCAGTCGAAGCGTGAAGACTGTCGACGCCAGTGGCAATGTCAGCGTCTCGGCGTATGTTCATTCGATCCACATATGGTGGTGCTAATATTTACGTCTCCCTTGCTGGTGCATTCTAGGGGCTCTATAGAAGCTATTGGTGGAGGGCTCAAGTTCACTTGCCAACGGGAACGTGGCGCATTCCTCTTCGTGCGCCCTGCTGCGGACAGCTATCAGATGCACCAGAGCAGGTCTTTCGCCCGCTATATGGTGACGCAGATCGATGAGTGGTACCACTTCGCGACGGACAGACTTGACCTCGATCTGGCTCGCGAGGACATCGTTTTCGTCAGTGGGATGGTCAAGACGGAGGACTGGGGGCTCGGCGCTTTCACGCATCAAGGCTCAGGCGGCGAGATTTCTTTCCAGGCGAGCGTAGGCCCGTTTGCTCAGGGGAGTTTCAACTTCAACCGCGCACATATGGTCTCTAGCGGGGCGGAGTGGCGCACTAAACCTTTGGAACGGCCGTCGTCTGTCCTCTCGGCCCCCATTGCTGCAATCACCGCGACTCCGGAGGCTGACACGCCGTCCTCTTCCTCACTTGCATCGGCGTCCTCACTGAGTCTACAACGTACGCAGAGTGGAAGGAAAGATCAGTCAGTGTTCTTGCACTACTATAAGCTGAAGACGAGGTGGTGGCGCAGCAAGGTCATCAGAGCGGCTGCAGGACCAAACGACCCGGGGCACGCATCGGAAGACGAAGACATAGAAGAAGGCAGTAGCGTGGACATGTCATCTGGTGGTGCGGGCGTTGAGCAGGTCAGTATGAATATGCCTCCTAAGCAAATATACTCTGAACAATACTAGGCGTACGACCCTGTTGGCTATATCCTAGACTATATCCTGGATTATGTACTTGAGGTGAACAGCATGCCATTTCGCCTATGCAAGTTCTCATACTATCTGCAGGATGGGACGCAGGCTGAGGCTGCCGTCGCATCAACTAACCACCTCTATGAGCTATTTGTGAGAACATTCGCAGGCGTTCCGCTTCCTATGTCATTACTGAATGAGGGTCAGGTCGACGGCGTTCCAGATGACATCCCTGCTGCACTGCAAGAACTGCAGCCGCCCATAGTGTTTGTGCACGACAGAGGTAATCATATCAAATTCCACGATTGGAAAACCTCACTGAATCTGTATTTAGTGGCAGCGCTTGCATGCGCCGAATGGGCCGAGGAGTTCGAAGACCAGGTCGAAGTAGTAGAGAGTTCCAGAGGTGGAAAAATTCCTTAGAAACGACGCTTAGTGTATTCATTCCTCTCCCAGCGTTTCAGAAACAAAAGGCTCGGGAAGTAGACCCTCCATTTGACGAAGATGGCACAAACGCTAGTGATGGCAACAACGATGGGGAGGCAGACGATCCAAAACGATACGCTGGAGCCGTAGCGGGCAGAACGGTACTCTTGGACCATGATGGAAGTGTAACGTGCATCGCATGGTCTCCCGATGGACGATACATCGCCAGCGGATCGGAGGACACGACCATCATTCTGCGAAATGGCACGACGGGAGAGCTCGTCTGCAAACTCGCGGACCATACCGACGCGGTGTGGGCGCTCGCGTTCTCACCCGATAGCAAATATCTCGTCTCGGGCGCAAGCGACAGGCGCGCCCTCATCTGGGAGATTGCGTCGTTCGGCATCATTGCGGAGCTCGAGGATTGCAACAGCGTCGTACAAACGATCCAGTACTCGCACGATGGCAAGCAGTTCGTCACGTCATCCGTCGCATCTGCCGACGCGCCCTCCGCGGCGACCCCCGCCGACTTCTCTGTGCGCCTCTGGGACGCCAAGTCTGGTGCACTCCTCAGGACTATGGAGGGCCATACCGCGGTCGTCATGAACGCCGTATTCTCGCCTGACGACCGCTGGATCGCGTCGTGCAGCGCGGACTACACCGCGAAGATCTGGGACGCGCGAACAGGGACGCTCCATCGTACGCTCGAGGGCCACAAGGGTCTCGTTTGGTCCATTGCGTTTGACCCTGAGAGTCGGCGCGTCGTCACGGGCTCAGAAGACATGTCGAGCCGAGTATGGAGTGTAGAGACGGGCGAGGCGCTGGTGAACATATACGAGCATACTGGAGGGGTGTGGGGCGTCGCGTTCTCCCCGGACGGGAAACGCGTCATGAGCGCATCGAACGACGGGACGCTCAAGCTGTGCGATTCGTACACGGGCGAGGTCGTGTACACGTTTGAACGCAACGACGCGCTGGCGAACACGGCCGTGTTTTCGCCTGATGGCAAGTATATCGCATCGAGCGGGGGAGAGAACGAGGTGTTGATGTGGGATACGAGGACGGGCGCCAGCCTCCCCCCGCTAGCCGGGCATCTCGACAAGGTGACGGCTCTGCAGTTCTCCCCGAGGGGAGACAAATTGGTGTCTGCGTCGGACGACGGCTCAGTCCGGATCCGGGTGGTTCAAGAGGTCGAGGATTGATGATGATATATCAGTGCTGTTATGTACGATTATGCGATCTATGTTACACTGTAGGCTTCGTTTGCGAATGAACGTCCCTAGAAGAAAGGCAGTTTGTTCAAGAAAGATGGGATCTTGAAGTGGGTGATGGTCGCTGCATGCCATAGCGGGAGCGACTCGACTGCGTCTGGCTTGTAATCCACATCGTCGCCATACACGCCGAACCCGTTCTCGCGCGTGCTATGTCCGATCAGGGAAATGGTAACGGTCTTCAGGGTCGGCACGGCCTCGCGTATTCGTATGGCTAGCTCGTCGAAGTTGAGGTCATGGAGGTATTGCTCCGCAGGGCACAATTCCACCTGAGCCTTGGTTTTTTTCGTGCCCAACTCGGCCTGAAGACCAAAGCAGCAGAGAGTGACTCCGAAGGAGGTGATGGAAGTTTGGCTGATGCCCTGGATGAGTGCATCCTATGTGTGCACAAGCAACAGCGTTCAGAATCGGCCATGACGCGCATGAAGTTGTTCACGTACCAAAGCTTTAGGCACATCCACTTCTTCGGGCTGCAGCATGCCCCCAAAGAATATCATGATCTCGAAGCATCGCACGGGTGCAAGGAGGGGTCCACGCATGAGCCTCCTGAACTCGCCGTCGAAAAAGAGGTCGACGTCGAAGCCCTGGAAGTTGACGTACTTCGGGCGCGTCGTCGCGAGCACGGAGCGGAACATGCGCTTGTCCATGAAGTTGCCATTGATATGCACCTGCTCGACCTCGCAGAGGAGCCCGAGGAGGAACTGGTCGATGAGCGTTCCGTGCACGGCTTTGAGGCGCTCCCACGTCCCGTGCTGCATCTGTTCGAGCTTGTTCACGTATCGGTGCTCGACGAAGCTGTCGATGTCCGTCCCGAGCTCGGCCAGCTCGCGTGTGGCGACGTCGAGTGTAAGCTCGGAGAGATTCGGATATGCGCGGGCGTAGTGCATCGTGTATGGGAGCTCGTTGGAGGCGAGGGTGAGTGTCTTGACGTTGGGATAGCGCTCCTTGTAGAGGACATCTAGGTCGCAATCAGTGTCTGCCCATTCGACGCTGAGCGTCTTGAGGGTATCTTGAGAATTGTGGAGTTGGAGGATCGGATTGCGGATAGTGGCGTCAAAGGCGTCATCGTCGTAGTCGTCGTCGTCGTCGCTGTCCTCACTGTCAGCAGGCAGAGGGCGCATCACCATCGACAAGTCGGCGGAGACGAGCTTTGATCGGGAACGCTCGAGAAAGAGGCTTGCGCGCCGGCCGATCTCCGACATTGTGAGGTCAGTTACAGTGTGAATTAAGGCGAACGCTCCGACAAGTCCTGGGCTTGAGTCAAAGAACTCTTCAGAGTGGTCGATGGTGAGGCGACGGATGTCGAAGTGAGACTCGTTATTGATCAGTAGTTGCTCTAGAGCACAAGCATCGGAAGGTGGGAGGCATCCAGTAGAAATGTGTAGTCGCCTGAGGAATTGGAAGCGATGGGGCTGCTCGGCCTTCATGAACATGACGAACGACGATACGCTCGACACTTTCTTGAGCCTGACACCCCTTCGGAGAAGATACTTGGGGCCCTCGTGGTATAGTTCGCGCGACGAACGCATGAGGCGGCATATAGTCGGGTTGTCCGACAATGCCATGACATCGAGGAGGATGTCGACGTTGAGACGGGCGCCGGCCGCTCCGGACATCTGTAATGACGGGAGATCAGTCATGAATAAGAGGAAGAGGGCCTCAGAAGTGAGTATTATCATCCGCCACTGGTCACGGAGCCTATCAGTGGCACACAGAGTGCATGTAGTTAGGCGAGACACGGCGTCAACAAATCGATTATTTGTGCAGAGTACGAGCCTGGAGAGCACGAACGGAATCCAGCAGGTTCAACAATCTGACTGATGAGCACGTCGCACGACGCATACATCCACTGCTCAGGATAGTTCGTAATTAATATCCCGCGTACGCGTTCGCGTTGATGAGGCGCGTAGAAAATCGTCCGACATCAGACACATGCACTCACCTTGTCGGAGGCTCGCCTGGTGGCACAATACAAGGAAAGGGGGAAAGGAAGACTGGCCCGAGGAAATGCGACGTGGATTTATATTCGCGTTCAGGGAAAACAGAGGGGGTGACATCATCCACGTTGGGATATGTGGCGTATAGCACTCTGTACTATTCGGCGTAGCACACGCCTTACTAAGCGCCCTGGGCTGGGGAGGTAGATGAAGAGTCGGTCCATTTCCGACAATTCAAAAACACGAGAAGGGAGGCCGAGATCTTCGGCTATTGTCTCTGGCAGTCTAGATGCCACCAGGCCAGTCAAGGCCGCCATGGTCTTCCACAAAGCTCTGAAGCCGTCATGGGCGCTTAACTCATATTCCGTGCGTGTCATTTCCAAGGCTCCTCTGTCTGTATACACATAGGTAGCAAACAACTCGAGACTACTGCACCACCAGAGTGGTGTTTAAGAACGTCTGGTCGCTGGTCCCAACCTTGATAGCAAATTGGCCAGGCTCTACCACCCATTTATTATCCAACGTCCATACAGCAAGCTCAGTGATCGTGACGGGGATCGTCACGCGTTTGGACGAACCAGCCCTAGAGAGCCTGTTGTGAGCGTCTTTGGGATGTATGATCGTCTCAGTCAATAACTCACGGAATGTCGACCTTCTGGAAGCCGACGAGCTGCTGGTTCGGTGTCACTACTGAGCTGACGACGTCTGTCGCATACACCTAGCACATGTCCTCAGCACCTGACGTGAGATCTCAGAAGTCGGGTAAGGCCACACCTGAACAACTTCCTTGCCGTCACGGTCGCCTGTGTTGTGCACAGTAACAGACACGCTGAAGTCCTCATTTGGCCCGATCGTAGGTTTCGACAACGCAAGGTCCGTGCTGGTAGACTTGCGTCGGTATCACGTCATGAGATACATGAAGCTGCGCTTACTAGTTAAACGTCGTGTAGCTCAGGCCATGGCCAAAGCTCCAGATGGGCACAGGCGTGTCTAACACGTACTGCCATGATATTAGCGTGGGATAGGAGATGCAGGATCGGCAGAAGCTCACCTGATGCCCAAACACGAGGGTGCCATCATCGAGAATCTGCCCAGGGTCGATTGGCCGGCTGCCCTTGAGGTAGTTATAGAATACAGGCGTCGTGCCAACGCTGCGAGGGAAAGAGACAGGGAGTTTCCCTGCATGTGCAGTCAGCGACGGGTTGTTGGGAGACTGAGAAGTGTGCGCCGTACCTGAGGGGTTGACGTCGCCGAAGATTATTTCTGCTAGTGCGAGTCCGCCCAGCTCCCCGGGATAGAACTGCTGAACGACCGCGTCGGCGTCTAGCGTGGCAACAACAAATTTCAGGGTACAGTCCGCTTTAACAAAGGCTGTCTTCCACTCACGCTCTTGAATCCATGGTTCTGCGACGGGCTTGCCACTGACGAGAACCACAATCGTGGGTTTCCCCGCGTCCTTGATAGCTTGCACCAGTTGCAACTGCGCACCGACCAGCCCGAGGTCGGACAGGTCAACATGTTCACCCGTCGTCGCGTTCGTGCCAGGTGTCCAGAGGAGCGTCTGGTCGAGCGACCACGTGCCGACCATGACGATAGCTGCGTCGGAGTCTTTCGCTGCGGCGACGGCGGCAGGTATCCCGGAGGGGTCGTCGGACCAGAGCTTGCAGCCTTCTGCGTAGTTGATCTTGACGGAGGTGTTGGATAGAAGCTGAGTGAAGCCGGCGAGAGGGGAGATGCCGTTGTTGGAGGCGTTGAAGAAGACGTAGTCACCGAACTGCAAGCGGTAAACGGTTAGATGTCGTTAAGTAGGAAGTCATAAGGGTCGGCGTACAGATACGCGATCTACTTGTGGACCAATGAGGGCGACTGAGTTGATTGACTTGCTAAGCGGAAGAGTGTTCTGCTTGTTTTCCAACAGCACAATGGTCTCGCGCTCCATAGTGTGCAGGAGTTCGCGCGTCTCGGGTGTTCGCAGCGTGGACAAGTAGTCGTCATACGGATACGGATCTGTCGAGACGAGTTGGTATTTCGGCGGTGGGAGGTAATAACATCCGCCACATACTCTCAAACAGTCCCAACGCAAACTTGGTGCGTAGCATCGCTTTCACGGTCTCGTCAATATACTTGACGTCGACAGTGCCTGCCTTGACTTGGTCTTCCCGCGAAACATCAGCATGATGCCGCCGTCGGGGCGTAAAGTGGGTAACTGACCTGGAAGGGTGAGGTATGTGTACGTGCCACCACCCATCTCGCCACTAAGCCCGTTCTCAAGAGCGGTCTTGGCAGCGCATTCGCGCGTGTCGCATGTACCGTGGGTAGTGATGAGTAAGTCGACGGAGCCGGCGTCGGTAGTTACCCAGTACTGGTAACCCCATTCGTTACGCAACTGAGGGAGACAATGAGCAAAGCTGAACAACACCGCAACTGAGAGAGGATGTCGCATCCAATGTCTGTCAGTAAGTCTATAATGAGGACGCCATAAGTCGCAACACCAGTCGTACAGAGGACAGAAGCATACGCTTGTTCGCGATGGCGGGTATTCCATCATAGCTCGAATATGCAGTCATGATCGCCAAGCTCTCCACACACGCACGGTTGAAAGGCTTGAGATAAGCAGAGCGCAACTCGCGCTCTCCACCTGTTACTTGCGCGATGTTCCTGCACATGTGTGGTCAGGTTGAGCTCACATACCATTGCGTTTCAAGACTCACAAGCCTCCCTGTGGGCTTCCGAAAGCAGCAAAGTGCTTGCATGTGGATGCCATACGAGCAATGGCAGACGAACTCGCATTCCGTCTGCGTCCAGATTGGAGTCCACTGACGTACGCCAACCCCATTTCTCCCGTACTTGGCGTGATTAATGAGTGGCGTTCGCACGAGAGGCACGATAGGGTCTGAAGCTCACAGGAAAGGGTCTTCGCCAAAGTTCTCTTCGACACGACCCCAGCGCAGTTCGCGGGAGAGGTCTAACACAGGAGCGAAGAGTTGCGAGAAGCCAAGACCTTCAGCTTCGTCTGCGATCGTCGCAGCGGCTTGCTTGAGCAGGTCCGTATTGAAGGATGCCGCGAGGCCGATGGGCGAAGGCCATATTGTCCCATTGTTTGTGAAGCCGTGCAAACCTAGAGGGGGGGGGGGGTTGACTTCTTGTGAAGTCAAGTTCTTCAGGTAAAGAAGCAATGATTTACCTTCGGATTGTACGAGCGCGGGGATGCCAAGCGTGGTGTTTTCCATGAGATAGCGCTGGCCGACGGTCACACCGAACACGAACTTGTCCCACGGCGTGAGGTAACCTCCCCAGATGGATCCGGATTTCTGGCTCATCATCTCTTCCTAGAAGTTCAACCACTTAGATTCACGATTGTCGCGGAAACTATGGGAGCAACGTACAAGGCCAGTTTGGTTGAATGTCTTCGTGTCGTCGAGAGGATCGTCGAAGTCCATCCAACCATTCATGTCGCCCTGGATTCTAGCAAGTGCACGTGTGAGCTTGACTTGAGACGGAATGTGAATACCCTTACAGCTGAGCAACCTTTTCTTCAAGTGTCATTCTCGGAAGCAAATCGTTGACCCGGTCTTCAATGCTGGCATGTGGGTTCTTGTATACGGGTACAGATCCGTCCTTATTGGTTCCGCGTGCGTGTAGCGGGAAGTGTAAGTCCTCGCGAACGCCAAGCTCGCTTGCGCGTGAAATGGCGGCTAATAGCGGCAGCACTGTGAGGAGAATACGCGCCATTTGTAGACACCACCCAGTTGATGCAGGCCGAGGGTGACTAGTAGAAAGCACAGAGCGTCGACCCCTTCCACTTATATGCCAGCAAGTCGGTGCTATGCATACGCTTGCGAGGTAACCTCGGGGTCATTTGATGAGAGGCGGGAAAATGTGAAGAGGGCCGGGCGGGCCTCATCGAGT
Organism: Cubamyces lactineus; assembly: GCA_022376465.1. NCBI lineage: Eukaryota > Fungi > Basidiomycota > Agaricomycetes > Polyporales > Polyporaceae > Cubamyces > Cubamyces lactineus. Next base: position 303,371 of record JACDTU010000019.1, on the reverse strand, counting down.
GCAGCGCGGACCGACGTCGTCTTGTGTGGGCTTCCCCGCCTGTGCGAGCATCGCATAGGCCAAGAGGGTATTGCTCCAGTCCGAGGTTAGTCCGCACCTCGAGTCTAGCGAGGGAACGAGGGATGTAATCTGGACGAAGCATGTTTACGAGGCCCAGGTTGGGTACTCTGATCCAAAACGTCATCTAGTACTGGTACTAGTCGCTGTCTGTGCAGCTGGTGGCTGTTTTACCTCCGGAAAAACTGCTAAGTGCACAGTGCTAGAATCCTACACTGCGATGTTAGGCACCACGGGTAGGAGAAGTGCGGACTCTGGCACCTGGTGTGCTGGTCTGATGGCACCTGACCTGAATCTGACACGAAGGTCGTACAGAAGTTTCTTCATGACGTACCTTCAGAGTGGCTAGTGTTCGCAGATTGCAGCGTAAATGCTGGTTGTTGGTGCTAACTTCTGCATGCGCATTGCGTTGGAAGACGGTGCAGACGAAAGAGGAGATGTGCAACTTTGTGGCACTGTTACTGCCACTGGCACAGTCCACGAAAGCGCAGAGACGACCCCGATCTCGATCTCCGGCCCGAGTACTCGGCCACGTGACCATCCCTGCACCATTAATTGGCGCGGCTACGCGAAGTTGTGCTGGACTCTGAGCTTGTCCTCCGCCGCCGTCTTACCCCACGACGCGGCAGAGAGCATCCCTTTCCTGCTCTCCGAGCCTTCCCCCCTACTGAGCGTAGCAAGCCCAACGGACGTAGTCATGCGTCGGTTGCTCGTGCTCGCGTTACTGGCGGCCTCGTCTGCTGCACATCTGCATCGTCGCGACGCGCCGGCAGCGTTTTCTAAACCCGCCAGCTCTGCTGTCGACTACGTAGACCCGTGAGTACGATTTTGGACCAGTTGTCTAACATATCTGTAGCACATTCATGCCGATCCTCACCACATCCCGCATTGTCTTGCAACGCAAGGTGTGGAGGAATCGCACGAATTGTGGCCTAAACAAATCTTCAATAAGCTAATCCTGTTCCAATGACTCCAGGTTCATAGGGAACGGCGGCGATTCCCCGAATGGCTCTGGGGGTATGATCCCCTCCACGGCTCCGCCGTTCGCGATGACGCGTTGGGTCGCCCAGACTCGCCAGAATTACGTCTCCGTCACTCCATACAACTACACAGACACGACTATCCACGGCTTTCAGGGCACACACCAGCCCGCAATTTGGATGGGTGAAAGCGGGCAGGCCATCATAGCGCCTGGTGCAGGCAAGGTACAGAGCGTGTTCGAGCATCGCGGTATGCCATTCACCCACGCCAACGAAATTGCAACTGCGAGCTACTATTCGGTCGTAATGGACGCTCTCGAGGGTGGCAAGATACATGCTGAACAGTCTGCCAGTAAGACCTCCGTATCATCTGACCCCGCTGAGATCTAACCTTGCTCACACTTGACCTCGATTAGCATCTCGCGTGGGGCACCTCCGATTCACATTCGAGGACACCGATACACCTTACGTTCTTGTTGAGGCGACGCGTGCTTTTGTCTTGGGCTCAGATGACCCGTCGAATGTGACCTATCCTCACGGGTCTATTCACATCGACCACTCCCGGCGCGAGATCACCGGTCACAACCCCGAGCGACAGGACTTTATCATCGGGCCCAGTCCTGCGTCCAACTTCGCAGGCTACTTCTGTGCTCGGTTCGACGTGCCGTTCGACGGCTTTGGCATTGCGCAGAACAGAAGCGTAAAGGAGCATGCGACGGACGGGCAGGGCGCGCTGCTGTCGGGCTTCGCGCGATTTGCCCATGGCACGAAGCGTGTCGACGTCCGTGTGGGCGTGTCGTTCATCTCCGTAGAGCAGGCCAGGAAGAACTTGGACAACGAGATTCCAGATGGGACAACACTCGAACAGACGGCAGAGAAAACTCGCGCCCAATGGGCAGAGAAGCTTGACCGCGTCAAGATTGAAGGCGCTGACCAAGAGAAGAGCGAGATTTTCTACACTGGCATATTCCACACGCTTCAGGTAGGTCGTGTCTCATGGACGGACGACAACTCTATGCTGACCGGTACACTCATAGTACCCGTACGAGCAAAGTGAGGATGGTCATTACTACTCCGGTTATGATGAAACCGTTCATGAGGGCGAATCGTACACCGGGTACTCGATCTGGGTGGGTACCTTGCCCCTTGGATCTTGTGATTCGCCAGCACTGCTGAGCACATGAACAGGACACCTTCCGGTCGGAGTGGGCATGGCAAATTTTGCTTGCTCCGGAGCGCATCCCAGGAATGGTTCAGAGTATGCTGCAAGATTACGTTGAGGTACGGGTGTCTAGGTTCAAACTGAGCAACAAGCCTAACGTGGTGAACAGGGTGGCTGGCTGCCGATGTGGAAGAATATCGTTGGTAAGCTTTGATGTTCCGCAATTGTTCGGCGAGTTTTACTGATTGACAATTGCAGAAACTAACATCATGGTATAATAGCCTTTGTCACGAACGTTTCGCAACATAGCTCACTCAAAAGGATAGGTCGGCACGCATGCTGATTCACTTGTTGCGGAAGCCGTCGCGAAGGGATTCACTGGATTCGACCTCGAGACGGCTTACGCTGCGGTACACAAAGATGCGACGGTTCCTCCAGAGGAAGATTGGACGATTTCGTGAGTAGTATTCAGATCCCATGGTATTGTTGATACCACGGACAATAACACGGATGCCCATAGGTACTTTGATCGCGAGCAGGTATGAATAAGCCGCTCAAGGGATTATCACTAGCTTCCTCACTTCGCCCACTTATCACAGCACGTCGGTTACGAGGTCCGTGCCGGGCTGTCGTCTGTGTATGCCACACATGGATGGGTCGCGTCCGACATTCACTCTGAAGCTGCATCCCGGACTCTGGACTACGCATGTGCGCATTTCTCTGTTCGTGTGCCTATCAATTTACTGATAATGTCTGCAGACGACGACTACGCAGTCTCCGTGCTGGCGGCTGCACTCGGCAAGGATGCAGATGCAGCCTTCTTCCGCGCTCGCGCCTTCTCTGCGCCGTTCACCATCTTCAACAACGATACCGGCTTCATGGAAGCACGCAATGCAGACGGCTCATGGGCAGGCCAGAATGCCGGCTGGACCGAGGGCGACATGTGGGCGTACACATTCGATGTTGTGCACGATGTGAATGCGCTGATCGAGCGGAGGGGAGGTAATAAGTCTTTCGTGGAGTTCCTCGATCAGCACTTTGACGGAGGTGAGCGTCGCTCTGAACCCTACATGGACATTACGCTCAATCACAGCTATAGGACACAACGACCATACCAACGAGGTGCGTCATACTGGTATAACCCGGTTACAATAGACTGACGAATGCCCCCCTAGCCATCACACCACATTCCATACCTCTATTCCCTGGCGGGCGCAGCGTCGAAGTCTCAAGAGCGGATTCGTGAGATTGCCAAGGACTATTACAATAACTCTGTCAACGGTCTCTCCGGAGTATGTACCCGCCTCTATCCCGTGACTATTTGTGTTACTGACTTCCTGCAGAACGAGGACTGCGGCCAAATGAGCGCATGGTACATCTTCAGCGCGCTCGGGTTCTATCCCGTCGACCCTGTGTCAACCGACTATGTGATTGGAACGTGAGTATGCCAGTAGCCCGCAACCTCGAGCTATTGCTCACTGCAGCGTTTGACAGACCTTTCTTCGACAAGGTAACGATTGACTTACCCAACGCGCCCAAACCACTCGTCATCACCTCTCCTGGAGCTCCGACCAAGCCGTACATCAAGAGCGTCACTGTGAACGGCCGCGCGCTCGACACTCCAATCATCACCCATGCCGACATTGTTTCGGGCGGAACCATCCAGTTCGAAATGAGTGCAGAGCCACAAACATGGTCGTCCAGTACTCTAGTGAGTGCGAATTGCTTGAGAGATGCGGGATTATTGGTGCAGAGCTGATGCCCGGCGACAGACCGGCGATAGCCAAGGCTCGGGGCCTGAGGCTAAGAGGTATGAGCACGTTGAGCTATGACATGCTTCTTACGCTGCTATATCAGAGTCGCCATGGAGTAAGCACCTGGCGCTGCGTCCTGGAATATGCATCAACCTCGAGCCTTGGAGACGTTGTCTTGAAAGCGAGCTTTGCAACTGCGCGCTCAGGTAGCACTGACCGCACTGTGATGTACGAGTACTTGGGATGTTGCCTCTGAATCGGTGCCCCGTCCAGTCGATTTCCTGATGACACGAAATGCAACAAAGTAAGGACGTGGATTTGATACGGCAGTGGTGTGAGGGCTACAAAGGGATTTAGCAAAGCATTATAACTTGACTTCGCGGTACCATTCTGCAAGCTTACTATATGCGTGCTGGCTTCGCAGGCTGGCATGATCATGATCATGATAACGAACAGTTTACTGTCTGTCTGGCCCGTACCAGACTGTGCTCGGATGCTTTGCTGATCGTGATGCTTACTTGGTACGTCCTTATTCTGTTTGTTGGTCGTCAACGTTAATACACTCCGACTTTCCAGGCCTGCACCTTTGCCTTGACTTCGGTCCCCGCAGGCGATCGCAAAGTGCCGCCTTCCTCTTCCTCCCTTCCGACTTTTGACGAGCCTGCCCGAGGTTCGTGAGTACATCTATAAGGCGGCGTGGCGGAGCGTAGCTAAATTCAATTCTCAAGACACAACGCCGCCGCTGTTTCAGATGGGTGCATTTCTCCGAATGAACGTGTATATAGACACATGAGCACGTTCCAGAGCAAGGCGCGATCGGGCAGGCGCGAAAAGGCGCGACTGGATGGATGCTGTACATAATCCATCATACATCAAGGGCAATACTTGGGCGCTGGTCGTACAACAATCGTGCTGCGACTCTCACGATCCTAGTGCCCGAGAGTATGGTCGGGATGCTCATCCCGGACCATTGCAGGCTGCTGTTGCTATATAGGCCTCTTTCCCTGCGGCGCCATCTCTCGCTGTGTTCCGTTTGTCTATTATGCTTGAAGCCACAGAATACACCTTGCCAGGTATCAAAGAAGACGGAGGCCTAGTCAATGCATTTGTGAGATATAGGCCGGTGGCGAATTCGAAGAAGACCGCCACACCATGGGCTCACACAGGTGCTCGACTTGCGTTGTTCCTACTGCATGGCGTGGCATATCGTGAGTCCAGGCCCCATGTATGCCGTACGTTTTGTACTATTCAATCCACATCCGTCAACAGACAAGGAGTCATGGCTCCCCACGCTCGAGCATCTTTTCGAAATCCAGAACGCCACTCCGACGACTGCTTTCACGATCGTCGAAGCGTGGTCTATGGATTTGCCCAACCACGGACGCGCTGCGGTAATGAACGATCGCCTTCTGCAGGCGTTTCCCGGCGGAGTTGGTAGGGTTCTCATACCTTCCGAACTGCTCAGTCGTACTCACTTGTTCGGTACGCCACAGCGGGAACGCAATGGGCACGCGCAGTCAACCTCTTCCTCAAGTCTAGGTTGATTGCTCCTGGAACGACCGTCGCCGCAATAGGACATTCCGCAGGTGCATGCATCCTGTGAGTAACATACGCCCCCGACCTTCTCTATGTCAATCAATTAAATGAGGATTGCGTAGGGTGCAAGCTACAGATGGACATCCTCTCGACCGGCCTCCGTTCTCCTTACTTACCATGGTCGAGCCGCCCATGGTCAATCCGGAACTGCTTAAGCGAGGTAGAGAAGAGAATGCTCCATTGATACGCGCGGTAGATGCGGCCAGAGCAAGGAAGGACATCTGGCCGTCCCGTGCTGCAGCAAAGGAATGGTTCGCCAAGCGTTACCCGTGGCGTCGGTGGAATCCGCGCGCCCTCGATCTTTACGTTGTAAGGAAAGTATTGTTGACCAGGGGTGCCGCGAGCTCACCGTGACCTTCAGGAGTATGGGCTCCGCGACCTGCCATCGGCTACATACCCCGATAAGCAAGGTGTGACCCTCGCTACAACGCGGGTGCAGGAAGTGGGAGGCTACCTCCACTACGAGGATTCGTTTGCTGCAATGGAGCGCTTGAAAGAGATCTGCCCTGCTATGCCAGTGCACTGCATCTTTGGTAGTGTCATTGATATTAAGTGCGTACCCCGTTTACGCGTCCATGGCATTCATCGAAGCACGAACTGACTGTTGATACCTGCGGCAGCCCTATTGAGGCGCAATTGGACATCGTGAACGAGAACGTTGGCCGCAAGATGCGGTCCATCGTAAGAATCAACGGGGCGGGCCATTTGGTGGTCCAGGAAGCCCCATGCAACCTGGCGGTGGCAATCTGGGGTATCTTGCATGAGGAATACCATCAGCCGCTCCCAGTAACCACTTCGAAATTGTGATATCGTATTTGGGGGATGGGGCTTCGTGTAATGCATATGTCAGCTTGGAGAGCGTCCCTGATCCCACCGGTCTTCGAAGTGATGCGTCTGTACACCGACAGCGAGGTGCAATGTATCTCTGCGGTATGTCGCACCCGGAGAATAGTATCTGGCACAGTCACCGCACATTGATTGGTCCCGGCTTTCCCACTTCTATCTACTGTCCGTCTTACAGGCGATGAGCTGTCATTTTCAATTTGACCAGCAGATCACGCTGAACAGTGTCCTTTCGTTGCCAAACAAGCGCCTGTTGCAGTGACGCTGTAATATTGAAAGCCGTGGAGGTCGGCGGCGGCTCGCGTTTGTCGGACTATCATGCGTCATGTCATCAACTGTGCCGCGCAGTACAACGCGAATCTCACTAGGAGCCGGAGGATGAGCACAGACTGATTGGCCTCGAGATCAAGGGACGACATTGTAGTGCAGAGTGAAACGGAGCGGATGCTGAGGAATTGGTGTTTTGGACGCGCGAGGGCTACAGCTGTATGGTGTGTGCCTGGAATTCATCAGCGACCTGGAGGGCAATCTGTCGAGCTCTTACTATCGCTTCGCTCGGTCACGGAACTCCTTGCTGTGCGGCCGGCGGAATGAAACATTGTGGACCACCAGTGCGCCTGAGCGACGGCCGCATTGCTCACCGTTCGACTCTGAGTCCTCGCCGAATACCACCAGAGGGATTGGCACTGCTTTGTAGAGACTGATACTTTGAGGGTTTTGTCGAAACGTCGATTTGCCACAGGCGGCAGTGTTCTGCGACGGAGAGCAACTGTGCCCGTTCTGTCAAAGGCTAGGCTGCCGCAGCAGCGGCAGGGGGGAGTCGAGGGTAAAACACCTAGCGGCTTGTGAGCATGCTCAAGGAAGGCCTGCACGCAGTGGACATCTGACCTAGGCCACCTGCCAATATAGACGTTCTTTGTCATTCCTCCCAGTATTGAACCGCTACTTCCGACATGGGCGCAGTAGTAAAGAAACGTCCTGATTAGGTAAGGGTGTGGTAGCGACGACTCGTCGAATACAGTCTGCACGAGCACAGCGGCAAGCCCACTTCTGCTTCCGTGTCGTATTCCTCCGACCCTCGGTGAGACCTCGTCACTGCCTGCCGGGGCCGCTCTGGGAACACAGGCCGCAGGCGCGATAGTTCGACGAGGGCTGGATAGAAGCCGGCCTGCAGCCATCGATTGATGGATAATCGACATCTGCGGCAGCACAGGCATTACCAGATGACCCAGCTACGACGAACTCCGGTAAGAGTCAGCACGTATGAAGCGAGTCCTCGAGGCGAGGAGACTGTATACTGGCGCATGTATGAATCGCAGGCGTTGGCAGAATCTGGATACGAGGACGCGTGACGGCGTCGAATGCGCAGGCGATTACGCACACGTACCGCCCCCAGCCGAGGTGCGGGTAGTTCGAAGGTTGAGATACCAACCCCCGTATGGCCTCGAGGCGCGTGCGGCAATGCCGTTACAGATGGACAAAGGACGAGACGCACGTATCAATATCTAGCACCGCGTCGCGCCGAAGGGATTCATGGTGTGCTGGGGTCCTAATCAGTAGCATATGATCCAATCCATTCTGGGTAGACCACCCGTTTTGGCACGGTGTCGTGGTCGACCCCGAGGCAGCCCAGAGATGCGGGTAGCTGGGAAGACCACAGAAAGCCGCGGATACCGCAGAGACGCGCAGCACACGGGCGACACCGCAGGCGCGCTGTTCAGCGAACTGAGCTGCGGGCCGCACGAGAACCGCGCGGGACGACGTAACTTTGGCTTTCCGGAGAGCATCCTGCTACTGCTGCTGCAGGCCCGCAGACGGCTCGTATCCACATGGCGGGCGGACAAGGCGGGGCGGACGGCGACCAGTGAGAGAGCCAATCCTCAACGAGCAGCGTGGCGTCCGAACATGCGCAGGCCGCGCTGCCTGCCGTACGGACGTCGTGAACTCTGATAGCGCGGCCGGAACCCGAGAAGGGTGGTTCGGAGCGGAGTTGGGCGTGGCGGGTGCGGCATGATATTGAGTTGGCATCGCGAGCACTTGCGGGCTTAGGGACGAGCTGGAACTTCGATGCGGCTTGCGAGAGGATGTCTGGAAGAATAGGAAGGAGGGAGGGCGGTACGGGACGCCGCGTCTGCGCGCGCGGGGGTCGCGTGATGCGTCCGCCATTCGCCGGTCAGCCAACGCGTTCACCACGTTGGCGGGGGCCGCGCTGTGTGGACTAGAAGCTTGCGCCAGGGGCATACGGGTAACCCATGACCACCACCGGTACGGCAGGATGTTGCACAAGAGGGAGGGAGCGGGAGACAAGGGCGAGATGGGCACAGTTGTGGCGTATGGCCGCTGCGGTATGCGCTGGATCATTGGCTGCTTCTCCTGCCCGAGGCCGTTGGTGTCGCGGCGGAAAGGCGCATGCCGGCAGCGGTCGTATTCGTGCACGGTGGCGGATACGCGTGTACGAGGACGTAAGATCCTGCGCGTCGATGCGCGACGGGTGTCTGTAAGAGGGGGAGCGACGATCTGACGGCGCAGATGCAGCGAGATGCAAGGTACGCACCGGTCGACTTGAGGTATGTGCGCTGGCCTAAGAAGAGATTGTATCAATCCGTTTCTGGAGCAGAAGAACAAGGAAAGCGCACGGATCGCCTAGCGCCTCTTGGCACTCTTCGGGGGTCTTGTGGGCGCGCAAATGCATGCTGCATACGGCGAAGGACGGTGCCGCTCAATAATGCTAGCCGCTAGCGCACCGCCGGGGTGCTCGTAGGTGGCGCCGGAAGGTCAGGAGTCTAGATTAGGAAGAACTGCGTGATGGTGGAGGAAGGGGCATGCCGGCAACAGCGCAAGTGTCAGGACCCGCATCATCGGCCAGCGGACTCACGCAAAGGACTGATGACGTGCAGGGTGGACGAGATCAAGGCGCAGAAGACGTGAGCGTAGACGCAGGCATGACGGGAGGGCAGTCGAGATACGACACGACCATTGATGATATGTTTTAGCCAGATCAGTAGTTGTGACGGCGGTATGCTGTACATACTGTACCAAAGCTCGACATTGTTACACACACCTGATTGAGAGCCACAGACACTTGACAGTAGACCATGGCGACAGCAACATTGGTAGAGCGACGCTGAAAGGCAGATGGGCATACCTGCCCTCGGGATGACCGGGGGTCACGGACAACACAGCAAAGTGAACATCGTGACAAGTCCGAGGGCAAATGTAGAGAACGTGCGTGTCCTCAGTCGTTTATTCGAGGCTGATATCGCCACCGGCGGATAGAGACGTGGGCTGAGAATGGATCGCTGGCGGCACGACAGGCTCGAGGCAGACGAGGGGAGCGTGTATACCGCGTGTGCGGACAGGCCGGGGCTGGTGCGAGACGAACTCTACGGAACGGTGCAGCTCCCTCGTCGGGCCGCGCGGGGAATGCCAATGGGGATGGTGCACGAACGCTCACGCCGGGCGTCCGCGGGCTCGGGGCCAATACGAAGCGCAGTCCGGACAATCATCCCTCGTACGAGGTCGAATTTGTTGGGCTGATGCGCACGCGCACACGCGCGGGCTGAGAAGAAGAAGCCAAAGCGGTCCATGGCGAAGCTCCTGGGCGGCCGGAGGGGAGTTCGGGGGGCACGGAGAAGGCGACGGGGCCTCGGCGTGCGTGATGGAAGGACAGGCCAGAAGAGGGTGGCGGCTTGTACTGGCAGAGAAGACAGGAGAGCACCGGCGCAGCGAAACAGAGCTTGGAGACGAGGACAAGGACAGGTTGGTGGAGAGATCATAAGATGGGCAGGTGCCAGCTGAGCGAAAGCTAAGCGAGCTACCCGCGATAGTACCAGGCATACGCGACGAAAAGTTTGCAAGCGGTGAGCGATGGGCCGCGCAGTGCTCGTTCTGACGAAAGCCCGGCTCAGGCGCTGCCGAGCCTCAGGTGAATGGGGCCCCGGAGTCGGAGTCGGGTGGCACGAGCGGAGATGCTCTCAGTCGCTGTTGAGTGCCGCAAGCGATGCCTGGATTGGCGCTGAAAGGCCTGAACTAGAACAAGGCACTTGATGATGGTACAGTACCCCGAGCGATCCCGCCTGCCCAGAAAAGGTGCCAATATGCCGAAGTCTCCCTGTAGCTGCGCTCTCGCGCGGGAAAGCGGCAGAGAAGTAGGCGCAAACGGCGCGCGGGCTGGGTCACCGCGGACACAGCATCAGATTGGGATGAGGACATGCCAGATAGATCGTCGACGCGGGCGGCCCGTACGAGGGAGACGCGAGAAGCGGCCAATGTCCGGCAGGGACAGGCATGGAGAGCGGGATGGGAGGAGGTGCTAACACAGAGGGCCGAGTAGAAACGCTCGTGAATGGGAATGGTAGGACGCGAGGACGCGAGGACCCCAGGCCCCAGGCCCACCTGCGCAGGCGCGAGCCACGAGGCGCACCGCCCGGGGTTCGTGCGGCTAGGATTGGCATGGGCGTACGCCCGGAAGGCGTGTCAGTTATTGAGTTGGGATTGACCAAGCGTTCCTGGAAGGGCGGGGCGGCGAGGAAGCCGCGTCGACTGTCGACCGTCGTCGTCCATTACGACTGCGAACGACTACACCCTCGAGAGCGTGCCCACGGCCCCCACGTCATGCCCAGGCACGGCCCACGGCCGTCTTCGCTCGCCCCCGCGTGCGGCAGAGCACTTGTGTGCATGAAGGCATCTGCGCATGTAGCACCTGTCTTCCGCGGAAGGCGAGCGCATCGATTCGGGCGCGCGCACGATCGCGGGCGTGTGGTGGACTGCGCCTGCTTGCGAGCTCGTTTGTTGCCGTTTCGGACGTTCGCGGTTCGCCAGGGTTCACAGGCTAGACCTTCCGCTCCGCGTCGGCGCGCACAAGAAGCTTCAGAGGTGGTCACGTATAATTGGCGAGCGTGTCACTCGTCCGCTGCAGTGACTGGAGCTGCTGCTGCTGCGACTGCTAATGATGGCCACTCGGGAATTTGGGAGAAGAGGGGTGCTCGGGGAACCGCCCGTTTGGACGGGCGAGCGCGCGGGAGACGGGGACGGCGTCATGGTCGTCGCCGGATTGGGTACTCCCACCCTGAACAGCCCTCACGTACGATTCACGTACTCCGCGATCATCGTGCACAGGAGCCGCCTGAGGGGGCGAGCCGCGAGATGGCGGCACACTGAGTTTGTATGCAGGGTTCGAGCGCGCGCGGGGGAAGCGGGCTGGAGAAGGCAGGCCGGGATATGCCCATGGCATATGCTGCGGTGCCTCGTTGACACCGCGTTGTGATGCGCGGAGAGGAGGACCGCATGCACGTCCAGCTCAGCTCCGGGATCGGGTGCAGATTGATGGGTGGGCGCGGTGCGGACGGAGAGCAGCTGGACGAGCAGCAGACTTGCGGATGGAGCAGAGAGAAGACGATAAGTGATATCGTATAGCTCGATCGGATTTCTGGAGAGGCGAGAGTCGAGTCGTTGGCTCGGTCTCGGAGAAAGTTGCTGTACTGTACCTACGCTCATCATCGACATCATCAGCAGGATTCGGTTGACGGGCTCGTCCTCGCGGTCGAGTCTACAAGAAGGAGCAGTGTCAGACGGTCGCCCAACTCGGGACTCGCGGAAGCAAATGTTCGCGGCAAGTGGGCAGTACACGGATGATGCGATACGATGTGTAGCGTATCGGCGTCGATGTCGATAGCTGTAGGCCGTCGATACAGCTTGCTACCGCCGATGTGGACAAGACGGCGTGGCCGAGGAGGGCGAGCAGAACATCATCAAGAGAGAAATGATATCAGCGTCGCTCGCCGTCTCGTCTCCGGAGTCGACGCCTCGGTCCAGACCACCGCGCACACGGCGGGCGTGACCGCTGCCACCGCTCGTTGTGGCGCGATGCTCCGGGCGCGAGCGGGTGACAGGTGACGACGAGGACGGAGCGGGCAGCCCGCCGCAACGGCCGTCGGGGAAACCGAAGAGGCAAAAGAGAATCACAGGCGCGAGGCGGGAGGGCCGGCCGCCGTTGTCCGCATGACTGGCGCACCATGCACGCGCCGCGAGGCGCATGAGCGGCCCGCGGATGGCGCCACCGTCGACCGAGAACCTTCCGGTGGGGAGCGAGCGTGGGCGCGTGGACGAGAGGCGGCGGCGCGGCGGCGGAGCAGGAGGAGGGATGCCGGGATGGGCGCGAGACGGGGGCGGCGTGACCTCCCACGCCGGGTCTCCGCCTCCGAGATCTCTCCCTCGGGCGCGCCGCCGATCACCCGGACGCGGCCGAACAAGGCGGGCGGGGGATCGGCCTGGGAGGGAAATCCGCTTGCTTCGGGCGGGCTGCCGGGCGCGTCGAGCGCAGAGACGAGCATGGCGTGTGAAAACACGTGGGCGGGCGGCGTGGTTGCGCGCCGCCGGGAAATCCGTTCAGCCCGCAGAGGACGACGAGAGAGCCGGGCGCGGCATGTGTCATCGTCGGACTCGGACTCGGGACACTCACGCTCAGCGGCCGCAGCCTCCACCGAACAGCGCACACATCAACCGGAATAGAACCCGCCGTCGTCATCTTCCTCCCTCGACGCGCGACGGCCACAGGACCCCGGTCACTCCGTCGTCCCGCCCATCCCACGTCGTTTCCCTTTCTCGAATCCGGCTCCGCACCACACAAGACGCCGCGGCGCATGTGGGAGACGCGCTATCGAGCGCCTGCGGCATTCCCGCTCCTGTGAACGAGTGAATGAGTTCGCTGCGCATCCGACCCAAAGCCACACCTACGCCGTGCGGCAGCGTGCACACTGCACACAACAGGCCGCCGCGGCGCCACCTCGACGAAGGGGGCGAGCCATGCGTGCGTGTGCAGCACGCCCGCTTCTCCCCCTCGGCCAGGGGCCCCCCAGTTCACCCAGATCCGTGCTAACACGTCCGGGCGTATCGTGTGAGAAAGCCCGACAAACACCCGCGCCCTGATGGCCACCCCACGCCACGACCCACGAGCCGTGAGGCAAGCCAGGCTCAAGAGACGCACGGTCAGCGACCCACCACCGCAGTCGGGCCCAGCGCAACCCGGCGCGGGAGGGGGGCTCGTAATAGGTCATCTGAGAACGCCTCTCGCCTATCCGAGCCCCCGTCCGTGAGAAGCCACACTCGAGACGCGCCGCGCGCCGTGCGGCGTGATCGTCCAAGAGGGGCGGATAGTACCTGACGGGCGAGAACCCGGCCCCATATCCAGCACGCGGCGCGGGAGTTTGGACGGAGGAATCCCGGGCGCTCAAAGGAAGACCGCGCGAGAGACGCGGCCAGGGTGCAGTTGCGGCAATGAGGCACGGGCTGGGATGAGAGCGGGCCACCGATGGACAGATTGGGCGCCCGCACGTCCGCACATCTCGCACGCACGCGCGGGCGTGCGTGCGTGCGTACGGAGAGAGCGTTGAGCGAAGAGCAGCGCAGGGCAGAGCTTGAGCTTGATCTAGAGCGGGTCTGTGCGAGATCCAGAGCGAGTGATAGACAGAACCCACAGAGACCACAGAGAGAGAAGGCGAGGACGAGCGACCGGAGCACAGGACGAGCAACACGCCGAGGACAGCTGTATGGGCCTGGTGACTGCTGCGGGAGAGCAGAGGAGCAGAGGATCGAGATGCAGGAAGGCCATGAGGCGGCATCCAGGCGCAGGGGCAGGCGCAGCAGGGAGTGGTCGTAGCGGGCACAGCAACCCAGGGGAGCGGTGAGGGTGAGGCAAGGAACGAGCGCCATGCGGAGGACCGACGGCAGGGGGCAGGACGGAGAGGGAGAGGCAAGAGCAGCTGGAGGAAGCGCGGAGAGCAGGGAGCGGACAGAAAGAGACTGAGAGGCGGACTGAATGGCGAGAAGAGCGCAAGAGAGTTGGATGCCGGATTTCCTCGGGGACCATGCCTGTAAGCGGGAGGCAGTGAGCCAATGGGGGCGGAGGCGATGCGAGAATGAAGGGCGCAGGTGACGTAGAGCGGTACAGTATCGGACGTGGATTCGGACTGGGCTCGAGCGCACCGAGCGGCTAGCGGCGAGGAGAGAGGATTGGGCGTCGTCTGGGCTCGAGTGAGAGGAGGCAAGCGTGGGTAGGAATGTGATGGACGGGCGATGGCAGATGAGCGATTGGGCGATGAGGCGATGAGAACAAGAGGAGCCCAGGGGGAGAGAGCCATCAGAGCGGAGGAGCGGGGGCCGGAACCGGGGAAAGCGTCGGAGTCGGGGGCGGCAGAGGGGAAGGAGATGAAAAGTTAGGGAAGCAGCGGGTGAGGCACCAGAGCCGGTACCGCATGGATCAGACGGACGAGAGGAATTCTAGATGGGAGGTGAGCAAGGAGACGGGCGGGTGGGAAGAATAGGAATAGGGCAGACGACGGTGGCGCGAGAGTCGAAGGCCTGACCTCGAGCGAAGCGAAAGCGAGATGGTGGGACCTGGGGAGGGCAGGTGAGGCCAGCGGTGGCAGATGGGCGCCTGTGTGGTGGACGAGTTGAGAGGAGCGAGCGGTGCGTCGGAGAGCGGGAGAGCGCAGGAGATCTGGAGAAATTGAAAGAGGATGAGCTTCGACTTCTGGCTGAGAAAGAGGATCCTTGCCGTAACCGCGTGTTTTGAAGCGCCCTATGTCGAGATGGAGCGGGCGGGGCGAACGCTGCGAGCTAGGGCGAGTTGATCTTGATAGAGAGCATAGGGTGGATGAGTTGGGAGATATGAGAGCTGGAGACGAGGGGGGCGTTGTGGCTGGGTGCGAGATGAGGTGGATGAGTAGCAGAGCCACGCGGGATGGGATGGGCGATCTGCGAGCTGGATCTGGTGGCGTGGCGTGGCGGGAGACGCGGGGGCGGGAGGGAACTGTCCGGGGTCCTGGCGGAGGCGGCGGAGGGAACTGGCCGGATAAGGGCATGGAAACAGAATGCAAACCGACCGGATATGGGAGGGCGGCAGAGGAGGAGGCGGAGAGCGCAGAGCAGAGCACAAGAGCAAGAGGTCCATCATCGCAAGTAAGTGCAGGATATCAACTCGACGCTGCCAATAAATGCTCCCCGCCCCGCCCCCGACCCCCTTTCACCTCCCCTCCCCCGACATCACACCCCTCTCCCTCTCTACGCCCTCCTCGTCGTCCTCCGCGTCGTCCTCCCTCTCCTCCTCGTCCTCGCGCACACGCGTCTCTCCCATGTCCGCGTCCCCGCAGCCTCCTCCCCCCGCCACAGCCCTCAGAGACGACCCCGTGCCCCATCAGCCCAACGGCTCCTCCTCCTCGTCCTCCTCGTCCCCCGCTCAACTCGCCGCGCTCCTCACAAAGAGCCTCCAGGAGGCAGAAGCCCTCAAGGACGAGCTCGCCACCGTCAGGCGCCGCGCAGAGAAGGCAGAACGTCTCCTCGCCACATTCCAATCATCACAGTCTCCCTCCTCCAACGCGTCCCCCCCGGGCTCGTCCCAGGGCCAGCCGGCCAAGTCCGCTCAGCTCCCAGAGTCCGCGCGCAAGGCCATCCTCGAGTTTGAGAACCGCGCGGAGCGCGCAGAACAGGCTCGCGATGAGGCCGAAGCACGTCTCCGCCTCCTCCAGGAGTCCTGGCTCGAGCTCGACCGTTTCCTCGCTCAGATGGAACTCCGCAACGCCGACGCTCGCGCCCAGTTCGCGCGCATCGTCGCCGACGCAGGCGGCCCTCTCGTCCCAGTCTCCTCCATCCCACCCCAAAACACCGTCTACCTCCCCACCGCCCTGCAGCAGCAACAGCAGCAGCAGCAGCACATTCAGCTTCCCCCTCTTCCCGCAGTACGCTCACACCCTCCCGTCCGCCCCCGTGTCCCTACCTCCACTCAGCCGTTTCCTTCCGTTACCCTCCCCCCTCCTCCGAGCGCAAGCTCGAGTCGCGTCCGTCCGCGCGCAGGAAGCATGGACGCCGCGTACAACGGCGTTCTAACCGGCCCAGGTGCTCCGCCACCGTCCAAACGACCACGGAATGACCGCGATGGAGATCGCAGCCGCGATCGCCACTACAGCCTTTCGGTAAGTAGTCACGATCAGCCCGTCTGTTGGCCTTCGGTGTGCGTAGTGCCCTTCCGCTGAGGGCGGCATTACACATGTGAACGTGAATGCGGGTATCCTCTCGCGCCGCCTCAGCGCGCCAGCTAGGACAGACCATGCACCCGCGAATGCCCAGCGGTCAGCGAGGGGGCAGCTCGCAGTATTGCCACATACCCGCTGCTGAGGTTCGCGGCACAGGCGACAGTGCACTGCATACACTGTTCAAACGGATAAGCTGATCACTGATTTCGCAGCCTTCCAATTCGCCACATCCAACCTACCTTACGAACGGACATCCGGTGGACCACTCGCCGCCTGTGTCCGTCCACCACTCAAACACCCTCCCGGCGCTTCATCCAAACTCGCACTATCCGTCGTACCATACTTCTCCTCGCCGATCAGATCGCGAGGACCCCAATACTGTGCGGTATGCTCCTGGAGGGTATGTCGACCAGCTCCAGCACCAGCACCAACATCGGCGCCGCCGTGGTCGCTCGACGTCGCGCGATCGTGAGCGCGACCGGTCTTCTCGGAGCCGCTCGCGGTCGCGCGCTAGTTCGCTCAGCCTGGAGGAGATGCTAATTGAGGCGGCAACGACACCAGCCGACGAACGTGCAGGACCGGACGGCCACATGCAGACGCGTCCGATGCACCACGCACAACATCTCCATCCATCCTCCTCTCGGCCTCGTTCTCCGTCTCCAGGCCGGGAGTACCACCTCACGGTTCCTGGACAGCACGGCCGATCGCGTGCACACTCGTCCGTGCAGCTCCCCTCTGGCTCGCACACAACAGGTCCCATCGCCTCGCCCCCTGGTCCGCTTGCTGTTCCGGGTCAAGTCCAGACCTATCAGACGCACATCTTTGCACCTCCTGTCACTGGCGCGCCAGTGAAGAAGAGCAAACTTAGCGGCGGAAGCTCGACCATGAGCGCCAACGGCAGCCTCCTGACCCTCGGTGAGTCGTTTTCCACCGCTACATTCATCTCCGTCTGTTTACTGACGGGTGTGCCGCCTAGGGCCTACAGGGAGCGTGATCTCGGGTCCATCTGTATTGGGTGGCGGCGGTTTCCCGCCCACAAACGAGGCAGGCCAGCGTATTTGCCGCCAGTGTGGTCTCCCTGGCCGGTACAAGGAAGGCAAGTGCGTCGAGAAGTGGGGGCCGGGTCCGGAAGGTCCCGGCACAGTGTGCGACAGGTGCGTAGGGCAATTTGAACCGCTAAATTCGTCTGGCAGACTAGAGCGTGCTGACGTGTGGGCGGTGCGATACAGGTGCCGCAAGAAAATGAAGCGCGTCGAACGACGCGGTACGCTCGACAACCAGGCCATGGCCGCCCAGCTCCACCACCAGCACCCGCCTGCTGCGGTCCATCCGTCCAGCGCGGCAGCAGCCGCGGCGCAGGCTGCGCTAGCGAACGGGCGTGCGGGCACCTCCCATTCGTCCATTCACCGGTCTGATACCGTCCATATCCACCCATCCTCCCAGTCGCAGTCACAGTCGCGCTCGCTCGGCGCGACGAGCACCCATCTCTTGTCCTCAAGCGGTTCGTCCCCGCAGAGCTCATACGTCCGGCATGACCGTGAGCGTGACCGAGGACACGAGTACGAGCGCCCTGCTTCTCCGCACTACAGCAGTAGCCGGACGGCGCAACGGACCCCTCCGACTCCACCGTATATCGCAACGCTCCCTGGATCGGGGGCGAACGACGACGACGCGTACGATGAGCAAGCTCCTCGTGGCGTTGTTGCTGTTCGTGGGTCGCGCGCAACGAGCCGCGAGCGGCCGCACAAGGCATCGATTGCGAATATCAACGGTCACCGGAGCGGGGCGGGCAGCAGCGGGAGCAGTCGCTCGGCATCCCACTCACCAGCGATGGCTGCGACTGCGAATAGCCATAGCAAGGGTGGCGCTGCTGCTGCTGCGTCGGCGCGCGGGTCGCCGAGGGGCTCGGACGGAAAGTCGAAGTCGTCGGAGCTGATGGACGTGGATGCGGATGGGGAGGAGGTCGATGCGGATGCAGACGCCGATGGGGATGGCGAGGGGGAAGGTGAGGGTGAGGGCGATATGGACGCTGAAGCGGATGCGGACGCTGAGGCAGACGCGGAGGCGGAGCTGCTCGAGGCTGTGGATGCGGCCGAGGCGAACAATGCGACGGACGAGGAGTGGTTGAAGAAGGAGGACGCGTGACGACGGCACGACCTGTCGAGATATTGTGTACGACTTGCACGACACGAAACGGACTCCGGGACTGCTTCTTGTTTCCATTCTCATCTCCCTCCTATTCTTCTCATCATCGCCGCCATTCCTCACCATCTACTGTTCGCCTTGCCCGTATTTAGACTGGGTGCCACCGCTAGCGTAGGCGGCCCGTCGACTCGCTCTCACCAGACTCACCTACATAACTCCTCCTACTACCGCGCTCTCTCTCGCACGCGCAACTCCTCCATCCCATCCATCCCATTCATATGCATCGTGTCCTTGTCTCCGACTTCCATGCGTCCTCCGCTCTACCTCCACCCTCGGCCTCTGGATCCATCTATGTCTTTGTCCTTATCTCTATCAACTGCCCACTGTGTTTGTGTTTGTGTCTCTCGCAATGTTTTCTGTACGCATGTCGTGTTTCTTCCCCTCTTGTGTTTCTTTCCGTGTCGACGTACGTATCCCTATCGTGCCGTGTTCTCTGGAATGTCTCTCCCGTGCAATTGTAACAGTAACATTATTGGTCGTGGAACGCACCTACGTAGTAGAGGTTTCGAGGTTCGAGAATGAATCTGGTTGCTTGCTTGAAGTTGGATATTGCGGTGTTCATTCGATTGTGCATGATCTGTTGAATAGGTACGGAACTGGAAGATCATGGACTTGAATGGTGTTGAACTTGTTGATCCCAGGCGGGGTACCCCGCACGACGTCATCAGCCCACGTGGAGCAAGCTCATACTACCACTCGGTTCCATCGTACCAAAGTGCACTCAACAGCTCGACTACACGGAAATGCAACAGCTCGATTCTGGGAGTCGCAACCGTTACCTATGCTAGACAATAGCGCCTCACAAGTCGCCCGGCGTGCGAGTATCCGAGTTCTGTCGAACCCGGACTTCAAGATTACAATGACAGGTTAGGCCGTAACACCGCCAGGTCGACCTGTACGCCAGCCCACTCGCCCCATATGCGGACTTCGAGACGGCAGCAAGTTGCATGATATGTCGTACAATGTTAACGTTTACAGCGGAAACGCAGGGAAGTGCGGGTTGTGTTGGAACAGCCGCGCGCCTTTTCGTACGTCATCCTCTCCACCGTGCACGAACATTGCCGTCCTTGTTGACATCGACGATCTAGGCGTTTATTGGAAGCTGTCTCTGCTCTTGAGGCCGTAGGTCATGAGCAACTCGTGCTCTCAACTCAACGCCCGTTCGTCAGAGGAGTTGGCACATATTGGACAATGGACGCCCGTTAGCCTCGAGCTAGCTCTTCCCTGCTTTCTACCGACAGAAAATACTCGCAGAGGCAAATGACGAGCGCGCACCTTTCATGCACCTGACTGACCGGTACATACAGACCATGATCCTCAGAACAGTATAAATACTGGGCTGCGGCGACTCGTCTCCTCATCCCATTCCGCATCGCTTGCAGTTAGTGTCTTCCTACTCTACTGACCCTCCCTTATTTACTCACACAATAGCCCAGGACAGCCGCTGTATTTTCTATACATTGTACCGCCGAGCCCAGTAAGTCAGTCTCGAATACTGCGCCGTCCTGGAATATCGTCTCATTTCAAGTCATCCTAAGCTATGTCGTACACTCCCACCACCCCCATCGTCCAAAAGCTGGTCGACTATTTCACCGAGAACCCCGAGTTCAAGACCGCTTTCGAGCAATCCTTCTTGATGGCCTACGCTACGGGCCTCAAGGAATTCCGCACATTCAGTATACACACTGTCGATGACTTTCTCAGGTACATGGACGATTTCGTTCGCTGGGTTCCCACGGAGAACATGTCCGGCACGAATGTCTACAATCACATCTGCATGTCCTATTTCATCCTCGACCTCCCTCCTGTGCGCGACCATCAGGCCCCCATCGATCCCTGGGCCCGTAGCCCTTGGCGGTGGCTTTCTCAGTGGCTCATCGACTACGCCAAGGGCATGGAATCATGGAAGGACACAGAGGACTCTATCAGCGAGATGACGATTCAGACGGTGGCGCCGTCCCCCGCTTACCGCGACACTCCAGAGACTGACTTTTTTGACCAGTACCCTCGGCCGCCCAACGACTGGAAGACGTTCAACGAGTTCTTCGCACGTCACATTCATCCCTTGTTCCGTCCTATCGCAGACCGTGCGGACCCCACCGCTATCATCAGCCCTGCAGACTTTGACGGGGTCTGACCAGTCAACAACGACCCTGCGAACGTGACGACCGTCGACGTCAAGGGCGTTCCCTGGAGCATCAGCCAACTCCTCGATGACGAGGCGTCTGGAACGTACTTCGGCCCTTTGTTCGCGGGCGGTATCTTCACTCATTCGTTCCTCAACACGACCGACTACCATCGTCAGCACGCCCCGGTGGCGGGTCGCATCATTGAGGCCAAGGTCATCCCCGGTCTTTGCTACCTTGAAGTTGTCCTCAAGGCCAAATCTTCGGACAGCTCCGAGCCCCGCTTGGGCATGCACCGTCCGATGATGCCGAAGGCAAACGACCCCACTATCATCCCCCACCACGCGGCCGTCCGTTCCCACCGTGCCCAGACTAAGCGCAACCATGATGAGCCTGCGCCGTCTACGGAGCTCGTGCCAGATGCGCCCGATTCGCCGGGGTATCAGTTCATTCAAGCTAGGGGAATGGTGCTCATCGAGAGCGAGATCGGGCTCGTCGCCGTGCTCCCGATTGGGATGGCGCAGGTATCGTCGGTGGTGCTGAGCGTGAAGAAGGGCGACTACGTGGAGAAGGGCCAGGAGATCTCGTACTTCCAGCTGGGCGGGTCGGACATCGTTATGGTGTTCCAGAAGGATGCGAATGTGAAGCTCGACCAGGAGAAGGATACGCACTACAAGTTTGGCAGCCGCATCGGTACGGGCCAGCGCGTTCCACCCCTAGCGACTGCTTAGTAGTACGTGATATTCCATCGCGGTTCGTACTTTGCCTGACGGAAGCTGAACTTTCTCTTGCAGACGTAGGCGATGGATGCGCGACAAGATCCAGTAAGAACGCAATGTTGACACGAAGAATTAGCTCTCGGACCCCTGGATGTCTGGATGTAGTAGTTTCGCCATCATTTAGAGCCATATGCGCTGAGTGTCATCAGATACGCCCTATGTCGTTTGAAATATGTGCAAGGATGAACTAAGGGGAGGGCGAAATGCTACACAAGTAACAAGTTGCCGTACCGCCATTGGGAGTGAGCGCTTTGTGATGCTTAGGTGGAAGCTGTATTGCCAGTGCTGGGCCTGGCGCTCCGAGCCTTAGCCTCTTGCCAGTACTTACCGTCTAGCTCATCGCGTGCTTCATCCAGGTGAGTATTGTTTGCTAATTTCACTATCAGACGTCAACACTGGCACCTATCAAAACTCAGTGCCTCTGTCTGTGTCTTTTCGCGATGCTGTACGCAACTTCGGTCGTGTTCCGTACTGCGGCGTGGGAAGTCAGCGTGGCGTAGAGGCCGAATATTGAGGTATAGTGTGACGCTGGGTACTGACCTGGAGGGTTTATGATAGAATGCTAGTGCGATGCAGTTGCTGTCACAGCAGACTATCGGCGTTCATAACATACCGGCTGATTTTCAGCGTGAGTCAAGCCGGTAAGTTGGTTCAATGCCCTCTCGCAACATACGCAACCCGCCGTCTTCGTATTGAAGACTTCTCCTTGTATTGTGTCTAGATGCGAGTTGACTCTCTCTAGCTTATATCAAGGAGGTATACAACACCGTTGCTTTGTCGAACCCGTCGACCACTGTCACATAGTCTTCATCGGCCAAGTTGCGTTGGCTCAACGTAGAACTATCAATACGACGAGTCAGTTCCCGTCTTTACTGGACCGGCACCCTCTCTGGATCCTGCTTTTTTGCGGTAGGCCGTTATTAAGACCACCGCTGTCTATCATACGCGTAAAGAAGGCCTGGACAGGCTGGCCAATTCCAGAAGACTGCACTCCCAACAACTCTTCGCCCGGTCACAGCGTCGGCCGCCACTGTTCCATTGAGGCTTCCCTTTCTTTCCTAGTACGTGCGATTTCCCTGACTGCGTTGTGATGACGGTATAGCCTGTTCAGTTTTCAAACTCCACAGGGCAGCATGACCGGTGCTTGTACGTCAATCTATCGCGACCGTTCTTGCGAAGTACTAACTGCGAAAATTCAACTTCCCCATTGCGCACTTCATCATCGGCGTGCTCGCGGAAGGCTGGTAATGGTACACGATCCGCTGCCTCTATGATTGTGACAACGCTTGGCCTCCACTGCAGCGACTTGCATAGCGAGGAACGTGTGCCGCCGTTTGCCACCTACAACACAGCGGAGTATAGAGTCTGTTTGAACGGCCGCTCTTTTTCGTAGTTCATCCCCCGTATGTAAACAACACCACTCCTGCTGACATCCCCACTGATTCAAAGCTTGCTAAAAGACGTACACGCACATCGAGCCTCGAGAGCCTGAGGACACATGCGACTCAGTATGCCCTCAATTTAACATCTGTTCCTTCACTTACGGCGGAGTTGGCACACTGAATACCAAGCTAACCTCGTCCCTGCTTCCCACTGGGCGCATCGTGTTCGCAGAAGCAAGTTACGGGTAGATAGCATGTGCGCCGGACTGAGAAACGTATCAGCAGAGCTTAGAAGTACAAACACTGGGCTCTGGCGACTCATTGGGACCCCATCCCATATCGCATCCCTTCCAGTCAGTCCCTCTCTCCTCTACAGCCTTTTGTATACGTATTCAAACGTACATCTATAACAGCTGCTGTATTCGATATACGTCGTATCATTGATCCCGGTAAGTCAGCTGCAAATCATACCGTCCTAACACATTGTCTGATGTTAGTCTTGCCAAGCTATGCCGTATACTACACTCCCACCACCCCCGTCGTCCAGAAGCTGGTCGGCTACTTCTTTGAGAATCCCGAGTTCAGGGCCGCTTTTGAACAGTTATTCCAGATGGCTTATGCGACTGGCCTAAAAGAGTTCGAGACGTTCAACATACGCTCCGTCGACGACTATCTCAGGTACATGGACGATTTCATTCGTTGGGTTTCCACAGAAGACACGACGGGTACGAACGTCTACAATCACTTCTGCATGTTCTACTTCATCCTCGACCTGCCTCCTGTGCGCGACCATCAGACCCCCATCGATCCCTCGGCCCGTAGCCCTTGGCGGTGGCTTTCTGAATGGCTCATCGGATATGCCAAAGACATGGGATCGTGGATGGACATAGAGGACTCCATCAACGAGACCGCACTCCAGACGTTTGCGGCATCCTCTGCCTACCGCGACACCCCGGAGACTGACTTCTTCGAGCAATACCCCAGGCCGTCCAACGGCTGGAAGACGTTCAACGAGTTCCTCGCGCGTCGTATCAATCCCTCTTTCCGCGCCATCGCGGATGACACGGATTCCACCGTTATCGTTAGCCCTGCGGACTGCACCTTCGACGGGACCTGGCTAGTCAACGAGGACTCTGCGTACGTGACGACCTTCGACGTTAAGGGCGTTCCCTGGAGCATCAGCCAACTCCTCGACGACGAGGCAAGGGGTGCGGACTACGGCCGCTTGTTCGCGGGGGGTGTTTTCACCCACTCGTTCGTCAATACGACCGACTATCATCGTGTGCATTCCCCGGTCTCGGGCGTCGTCGTCGAGGCCCGGATCAATGATCATTCCCGGTTTGTGCCACCTCGAAGTCGTTCTCGAGGCGGGAGACGGGTCTCCGGGCAGCTCTTCCCGCCTGCGCATGCAACGTGCGATCACGAGCAAAGCGCAGGGCTCTACGTCTGAGCGCAAGGACGATGAAATTGCGCCCGGGTACCAGTTCTTGCAGGCAAGGGCGTTGGTGCTCATCGATAGTCAGATCGGGCTTGTCGCTGTGCTCTCGATCGGTATGGCGCAGATGTCGTCTGTGATGCTAACAGTGACAAGGGGCGAGGCCATCGAGAAGGGTCAGGAGATTTCGTACTTCCAGTTTGGC
The DNA here is from genome assembly GCA_022376465.1 of Cubamyces lactineus. NCBI lineage: Eukaryota > Fungi > Basidiomycota > Agaricomycetes > Polyporales > Polyporaceae > Cubamyces > Cubamyces lactineus. The sequence continues at coordinate 278,819 of JACDTU010000019.1, read as the reverse complement.
GGGTCGGACGTCGTGATGGTGTTCCAAAAGGACGCGAAGGTGCAGCTCGACCAGGTGAAGGGCACGCACTACAAGCTCGGTAGCCGTATTGGTACGGGCCAGACCATGGGAAACTAAACTGGCTGGTACGTTTGCTTTGTTGACGGCACATATTTTGCCTGACGGAGGATGCACTCTTCTGTGTCAGATGTCGGCAATGAACGCGCACCGACAACACGGCAACATTGACTCGGAGGACGAGCTAGGGGCAAGTTGTTTGACCGTCGAATGCTGTATGTGGTAGTACCAAACGATGTCATGTGGGAAGAGCACGATTAGACGAACCTTGAGTTGTGTATGACTACGTGGGTACGAACACACTGAATGGTATGTCATGATAGTAATGTTCTCCCTCTGCCGGCTGCGACCAAGCTAGGCTATCGTGCGCTGGCTGGGGCAGGGAGTCATGAAACGTATGTACGCCGCCTCACTCGAGCCTTGTGTTTGACCAAATGCAGTATAAGGCTTGTGGCAGGTGCTTCGGACCTTGAGGACAACATAATAATGAAGTTGTTGATCCGGCGGGGTACCCCGCACTACGTCATTTACACCTCGACTGACATTGAGCTCAGTTGGGGCAGTCGTTAGAGAGTCCTTCCGGACGAGACGGGGTGTTGTTGTCCGCTACGAGAGCGCTGCGTGGCGTAAAGGGAGAGCTATGATTTGCGGAGAGGGCGATAAGAAAGGGAAGGTTGGAGGAGGAAGGTGGAATGATGGCTGCGCGAGGATAAGCCGATGTTACCAAAACGGGAAGCTGGGGGCGGGTGGCTGATGACTCGCTCGTCCTCGTCGCTCTGCGTTCCTCGGTCGTTCATCTCTCCCAACGACCACCACCACTCCTCTCGCATCCTTCGGCGACATCTACTCGACCTTCCAGCTCACAGGCCTTGCATTAGCTTGCACGGCCTATCCACCTTCCGTCGTCTCCCTTCGTGTCTTTGTAGTCCTCCTCATTATCGTTACCCTAGTCTTGTTTAATGCCCGCTCGCAACAAGCGCAATGCTCCCTCCCGTCGTCAACAGCTCTCTGCTCAAGCCTCTTATTCTCAGCCCCAGCCACCTGACTTGCTCTCGTTCGAGACAAACACTGCGCACAACTCCGCGACATACGACTCTCAGACACCCGCTGTCTTTGAGTTAGAGGCGCCTCCCTCTGATCCAGAGTTGGGACGCGAATCGACCGTCATACGCAATAACAGGAACACAGAGTTGCTCCTCAATGAACCTGTCGACTATGCTCAAGATATGTACGGTCCAGGCACGAGTGGATCCGACATTGATGACGGTCCAGTCTCTGTCTCAACTTCCCCTCCGGACTCTGCTCCCCTTCTCAGGTACTCCATCGCCCATAATGCTATATCACCGCCGCCGTCGGGCCCAGGCAGAGCGAATATGTGCAAGGTGGCGATAGCAGAAGACTCCACTTCCGACGACTCTTCGCTCAGTCGCAGCATCGGTCATATCAGGTCTCCCGTTCTTGCCCGGTACGTACAATACTCCGCACATTGTTACGTCTGCCGTTCGTCCTGGTCTTGAACCACCATAAGAAGTGGTGCTTGCACCTCTATCCATCCAGTTCTCTATAGCTCCGTGAGCTTGACCGATTAGAGAGCTCACGGTTCGGCGCGAGCCATCCATTGATGGACATCATCCGTGTAGAGCTATCACGCTTTTGGCGGCAGCTTGTTCCTACAAAATGATCTGCGTCCGTGACCGGCATGTTCAGACACCCATCCCAACGTGGATGATTGACGAAGCTAAATGGGGGAGGGGGGGGGGACTCTGGTATCAAGATCGCGTTGGACGCGCTAGACCACATCCCCGCTGCAGCATACTCTTCTGTGAAAGACCGACCTATACTGCAACAGGTTGCAGGGTTCCATAGTCACCGGCAAATGAGTTGTGCTCGGCTCAGGCGTGTCAACTGCGCCCAGCACAACTAGTTCATCTAGCGCTTTGGTCCCAGCCGCTGAGTCCTCTATGGCCCCCCCATCTACTCTCTCTCTACTCGCCCTCGATTTCCCGTTTCGTGTATCTCACTCCGCCTCTAACAGCAGTCCCCGCTCACACAATCACTCCGACAGGGAGCCCACCACCCTCGAGAGCTTCTCGCGCACTATCCGCAACTATGTTCCTTCGTCAATCCCAATTCCCACCGCTGCGCCCTCTCCGCCTCGCGTCTCACGTCCAGTGTCCTTTGGCAGCTTCTTAACTCCGTCGGCAGCACCCAGCGACCCTGTGCGCGACCGCACCGCTTCGGGTGAGATGCCCGATACATGGAAGCGGCGCGGAAGCGATGTTGCGACCGCAGACCCGCGAGGGCGTTTGCCGTGGGCTAGCCAGCAGGCGTATCGGAGTGCCGACAAGGATCAAGATATGCCTGTATTTAGCCTTGACGATGATGTGCCCGAGGATGGGCCACATGAGACAGACGGGCGGACGACACGTTACCCTGGCGTTGGAGACACAGAGGAAGTCCTCTGGGCGGGATGGGACGTTCTCGCAGATGGAGAGCATGCGAAGCCCAGGTGCGTAGGCCGACAACCCCGAAGCATAGCTATTCGCTCATGAGATCGCTACCATAGGTCTATTCTAATGCTTGGATACCCGACCGGGCTTCAGCTTTGGGACTGTTCCAACTTGGGCACCGTGGCTGAGCTCCTGAACTTGACTGGCCCGCAGTGGGGTGCTGTCGAGTTTGCGGGCGTTTTGCCAGATCCGCCACCACAGGCGCGGGGCGGTAGAGACGCCTTTCAGCAGAAGAGGCCGCTCATTGCGTTTTCGTACGTTTCCCTTATTTCACTATGAACTCCGGGCTTATGTTGTCGTAGTTCTAGGACTGTGAATGGTACCACGGACTTTCTTGTATATTCTTTACGCTCGCACGAAGTCGTCAAGAAGCTACCCCTAATCGGTCTTACGTCATTTGCTGCATCTCCTCAATTTATTGTCCTTGTGAGTTGCAGCCCGAACGCCTCGGATGATCTGTTACTAACGTATCGGCTCGAGCAGAGTACAACAAATCCGCCAACACTCCACGTCCTTTCGTCATGTACACTCGCGACTTTGTACACTATTCCTTCTGCATTCCTTGTTCCTTTCGCATACCCCACCTCATCCAGCTCATCTCAGCCATTCACAGCAACAAAGCCCAACACTCACGATGTAGTATCACCCCTAGACATAGACACTTCCCTCGCGCCTCGTGCGCATCACGCATCCCCGCGCCCCATTTACGCACTTTCTAATCGGCTCCTCGCATACGTTACCCTCGTCTCTCGGCACGCCTCTGGCACCGCGCAAGTCGTGACCTCGTCGGGCGCTGGCCACGCCCACACTAGCGTTCCCGTTCCACCGCCTGAGGCCACCAACTCGCTTAAACTCGGTCTCGGGATGGGCAAGAGTATGACCCAAGCCGATCTCGGTACCGCCGCAGTCAAGATTGGCGGAAGTGTACTGAGCGGCATGAAGACCTTGGGTGGACTGGCTATGTCTGCGGCTCGCGCCGGAGTCTCCGCTGCCGTTGCTGGTGAGCGCAATCAGCTAACAGGAGGTCATAGCCAGACAGGCGGGGGCGGGGGCATTGGATCGATGTTCTTCTCCAAGAGCGCCCCTGCTGCCACGGCTTCCCCTCACGAATACCAGACTGCCCAGAGCCAGCGACGGCGGAGTTTGCGCATGTCTCCTCCTACGGACAGTGTGCTGGACTTTCCGCCTCCCTCGACGTCGCCCGTCTTACCTTCTTCGGGCTGCAACATTGTCGTAGTGGACTTGCAGCCACTCCTCCTACCCTCGTCGAGACCGGACAAGCTTCCAAACACGAATATGGAGCCTGAGCCCATCGCCCAGTTCACGTTCTCTCGTCCTCAAGCGTTGAGCTCACTGAATTTCTCGGCAGACGGTGCAACGCTTGCGGTGTGCTCGAAAGAGGGACATGCCGTTCGCGTCCTCCAGTTGAGGCCTGTTCCTCGTGTCTTGCGCCAGCCTGTAGATCTCGCTCCACCGGCGGAGGTGGAATTGGCTAGCAAGGATGTCAGGCGCGCCTCCATTTCGACCACGATGTCCTCCGCTGCCACAGAACCGGACGAACATCTCGCAGAGTCTACTCAGCATGTGTATACTCTTCGCCGGGGACGCACGTCGGCGGTTGTGGAGAGAATGGAATGGGCGCATGACAAGCTATGGTTCGGGATGAGCACGCGCAAGAGGACGATTCATGTCTTCGCTCTGAATCCGCTCGGTGGCAAGCCGGACGGAAACAGTCATACTACCGGAAAGGTCGTCAACAGTCGAGAGCTGGTATGCTTCCTATTCTACGCATGAGCGCATACTAGATACTCACATAGATGCTGATAGATCTCAACGAGCACGGAGTTGTCACCACTCGTACGTGTGAGACTCCGGGCACTTCAAGGCGACACTCCGAGCGTCCCGTGTGCATTCACTTTCGTCCGTGCGTCGGACGTCGTGCTTCCCGCATCGCTTCTGCCTCCTGCATCCGTTCACTTTTCCGCATCATCATCCCCTTCATCAGTGCAATCCGGTAGTGGGGTCTCTAAGCCCGTCTCGCCCGCACAACGTCCGACACGTCCCACGAATTACAAGGATCTGCTCGTCTTCGACCCTACAGACGGCACACTCACCCTTCGCCGGATCTTCGTTGAACGCTCGGTCTCCGCTTCGGGTGACGGTCAGGTGATGGGCTCAATCCCGGTCCCTGGCGGAATGAGCATTTCTCTGCCGGGCATGAGCACACTCAGTCGAAGCATGGGAGCGTCCCCTCCGAGTGGAACCTCGGGTATGGGAGGTAGCCCGAGGAAGGTGTCGGGATTGACACAGATGATGGAGCGGGGCACGGACATTGTGGGGAGGGAGAGTGTGGTGGGGACGTGGTCCCTTGCGAGAGGCAGGGATTGGCCTGAGGTCAAGCCAGTGGTCAAGCCGGCTAAGCTCGGCGGTGAAAGAGCGGGACGAGTCGCCAAGTCTGAGTACGTAATTCTATGTTAGCTCGTGGAAGTTGTGGTACTGATCATTCCCACAGCTGGCTGTCTCGCGCGGAGCTTTCGACGTTCTCTACCTCGCCACGCATCCTCCCTCGCCTAATCTATCTCTCGCACCAATTCGCATTCCACGTCCTCGGCGAGGATTACCATGCGCTCATCCGGAGTGCTCACCTCGATGTCCCCTCTACCAAGATTGAGGTCCGCAGGCCTGTCGAAGTGAGCGCGTTCGCAACGGGGGACAGCGAATCCTTCGTCCAAGGACTTTCCTCTTCGCATGTGCACGGAATCGGCGGTGTACCATCCTCTTTCGACGAGCCGCTCGCATCTGCGCTCTCTGCTCCGCTTCACCCCCTCAACCCGTCCCCACCGGTGCTGCCAATGCTTCCGAATGGGATCCCGGGCTCGTCATCGGCATCGAGGTCGTTCATCAAGCATGCCATCCCTATCCGCCACGTCGCTGCAGGAATTTCCGATGGTATGTCCGAAGGCCTTGAGCGCATCCGGCGCGAGCTCGGGCGCGCGCGTGTCACTCAATCACAATCGCAATCTCCGCGCCTCAACTCGGGTTCGGATCCGGTCGCGGTACCGAGCGTGCCGCTCGAGTTCGATGAGGAGGACGAAATGGAGGACTTTGCACGTCACGCGGCCGATCCGGCGGAGACAGATGCGTATACCGAGGCGGATGTCATTTCCCGCTCTACTTCGATGGGTGACGCCATTCATGGAGGCACTTCCGCTGAATCAGGCGCCTCTGTGTCTGTATCCACACCGTCGACGAACATTGAGCCCCTGCCTGAGGAGCATGATGGCGAGCATGTGTGGCAGGGATGGGGCCCGGAGGACCAGCAAGCTGTCGAAGATGCGGAACGTTTCGACGATATCACCGTGGGATTCCTGGATGAGGAACAGGAGACTATGCGTGCGGCGTCGGCGGCGGCAGCCTCTGCCGCTGCGGAGACGGATGCGAAGAAGGGCAGGAAGCGGCGTGGGGCAAGGAGGCACTGAAGTCGGTGACTGTGTTCGCCCAGGCTCGTTGCTCGGCATAGCGGCATCTTTGCCTTGGCTCTTTGCATGACGACCATGAGTGCCGCTTGCCCAGGTATTCGCCACCTCGATTCGATGATACAGGTCCCTATGGTATGCTCAACTGACATGCACTCTTGTGGACTCTTTTGCTTCGGCAATGCGTACTCGCCAGGATTGATAGAGTACGCGACATTGTAGGATATACAGTACGGAGCATATGAAGCAGTGATATTGAATGTAACATTGTTGAAACATAGCCGTACAAGGCGAGTCTAGCTGACGAAGAGGGTCAACAAACAAGCTCTGGTATGATATGGATTCACGGGTACTAGGCTAATCACTCGCACGGGTACCGGGTTAACGTCTCGAACCGAAGAATCCTGTCAATACTGTTCATTCGTCGATGTAAGCACCTATTCTGCCTTGGTATCCGGGGTGGGGGAACACTAACTCATTCTATTCAGTCTCGTAAAGCACTATATGGTGCTTCTGTAAATTGCGCCGTGGAAGACCCGACGAATACTGCGCCAGTCCCTGAGCGGTGAATTGGTTGATTGACGCTTCGAAGTTGCCCGATTCCCCGACGGCGGTCAGGAGGGGCTCTTCGCAACTCCTCCGCAACTCCTCCGTATGGGCTTCGCGGTACCGTACCCTGTGCGCTGCTCTATTCTTGCCTAGAATACTCACGCACGCGGGGGACAGCATCAAACCTCTGCGCTCCATCACAGCTGTTTACAGCATGCTATCATCGCGCTCTCGGTCCGCGTGATGGAAAAGGGTACACGAACTTCCTGGAATTCCGCGACGTTTATCCAACGCGCTCATGGGCGTCGTTTGACAGAGGCACAGGAGTTGCGTGATAGGGTGTTGTGCCTACAATAAAGAGACAGATGCATGGGAGGGGAGCGGACATCCTCGTCCTCCCAAGGGTGGACTCTCGCATCGTTTACTAGCGCGGTTAAATCTCGACAGGAGGTGTTCGTGATGACGGCGAAGAACAACCTCGTTAAGGCCGCTGTGCTCTCGCTCTGCGTCATGGTCCAGGTCGTTACCAGTGTTGACCCGACGGCGATCCCTCAGGCCCCAGACTGGGTGAGTGGTCCTCGTCGATGAAGATTGTCGTATATGCTAGATCTAATGGCTGATCGACGATGCACAGCCATTCGACGTTACGACGCTGAGCGCCCCGGATGGGTCTATCACCGCGAAGTTTGTTTCGTTCGGCGCGACGATGACGGAGTTGTGGGTCAAGGACCGAGAGGGCAACGCCCGCGACATCATTTTGGGATATGACGACAATGTAAGCCCACCCTTTTCATGGACCGGCTGTTGAAAGAAGAATTGATAGATGCAATGGATGCCATAGACGAAGTTGCTCACCGACCCTGCTCATCCTGTTTTCAATCCTATCGTAGGGCGGTACGTGTATCATAGGCAGGCATGGTACACTGATCTCTTATTCATCGCTGTCATGTATCTAGCTACGCCAACCGGATCAAGAATGGTGAATAAGTTGTATGAATACGACACTCGCATGAACTCACAACCATGTTGATAGGGACGTTCTCAATTCCGATCAGTGCTGACCCACCCCCGGATGGTCCCAACGTGTATCACATTCCAACGAATGATCATGACGGTACGTTGCCATACTACACCACCAACCCAGCGTTTTGAAGTGCGTTGCAGGGCAAGACACCTTGCACGGTGGTATTTACGGCTGGGATCGCCGGAACTGGACGATCGTGCAGAAGTCGAAGACTAGTGTGACGTATCTGCACGTCGATGACGCCGACGAAGGCTTCCCGGGGATTGTTACGGCATTTGTGAGCACGTTCAGCCTCTGTTCTAATACACGGATCGCCGACAACGACGGAAGGCTACGCACTCGGTCGAGAATGGCGGAGTATTGCACACTGAAGTCCACGCGTCCGCTACGGAGAAGACGCCCATCATGCTGACCCAGCACATTTACTGGTATGTTTGGCAAATGTCTACGGCAGTATATCATGTTCTAACAATGTCGTGTATAGGAACCTCGACGCATTCCAGGGAAGCGACAATATCCTTCAGCATCAGCTCCACGTAGATGGCTCCCGCGTAGTTGCCGTAGACGGCGATGCTATTCCCACGGGACCGTTCATTGACGTCGAAGGGACCGCCTACGACTTCCGTACGGCTCAGCCCATCGGCGGACGCTGGAACGAGACAGTCGGTCTGTGTGGTCCGGGTGAGTTTAGGTCCATTTGTGAGGCTGACTAGCACGTCACATCACGCTGAATGATGCGACTCGCAGGCTGTCAAGGGTATGACAACTGCTGGATTTATGACAAGTCGGAGGAGGAAGTGCCGGGTGTGACGCTTTGGAGCGACCTCTCCGGCATTAGGTCAGTGTCCGCGCCCGCTGCTTCGAACATCACTGCGAGCTGACGCATGGCTGTGGGAACTACGGCGTCGTCATTGCGACAGGCTGGACATCACTACGAACAACCCGGCGGTACAGGTGTACACTGCATACTGGCTCGACACTCCGCGCAAGCAGGTGCACGGCGGGCCGTCGCTGAACTATACGAAGTGGTCTGCAGTCGCTATCGAACAGGAAGGATACATTGATGCAATCAATACGCCGGAGTGGCACGTTGACCAAATTTGTGAGTGGTATACGATGAACGGCCTGGCGCACATTGTCATTGAAAAGATGGACGCAGACTACCCTGGACGTGACTTCTACTGGGATACGACGTACAAGTTCTCTACGGTGAATTGATGCGCGCTTTCTACACGACATTTGTAACATAACGAGATTGAACTCTGTTGACCTCACCTTGGATGAACTGGACGAGATACAATGAAAGGCGTAAAGAGGAAGCATGGTAAATAACATGAGCTAGAAGACTAGACAAGAAACGCACGGCATGACAAGGACTTCACATAATGACACATGACCAGGGCTTTTTAGCCCGGTGCACAACTGCAGCGACGCCGTTAGAGATGTCTTTCCGGCGGCTGAACAACGCTTCATAATCCTTCTCCGCCTTCTCCCATACGTCCTCGACGCGCTCCAACCACTGCCACTGCCATATCTTCTGGATCGCATCTCCTAACTCTTTCAGCTGCTGCTTCTCCAGCTTCGACGCTTCCTCGGGCGAAGCCGCTACTGGAGGAAAGCCGTCATACAAACCCGGCCAGTTGAATTCGTACATCAGCCCAGCTTGTCTTGCGTTTCTGACCACGCGCTGTCCGAATGGGAGTCGCGCGTCTTGGTAGACGAGTAACACGTCCTTCACGCAGGCTGAGGTAGTTCGTTTGTCTGCGAGCAGACGTCCTAGGATGTATGCGTCCTGTAGGGGGACATGAGGGTCTGCTAGAGTTAGATGCTCAGGGTTGGGTTATTCGCACCTCGATGGCTTGTCCGCCTCCTGCACCAAAGTGGGTCCTCATCGCCTGTACGGCGTCACCCATGAGCGCTACACCGCCAGACACTGAGAAGGGCAAGTCTTCCATTTCATGAATCGCCCAAAGGTGCGGTTTCTCCACGAGCTGTGAATATTACGCATAAGGGAAATATGAGCATATTTAGTGGCCGTACGAGTGTAGAAGGCGCGTATACCTGTATCATTTGGTCGACTTCGGGCTCGAAGCCGGAGAAGTGCTCGGCGAGTTCTGCCTGCGACGCGTCGATTACCCACCGGTTTGGGTAGGTCGTACCTTCGCCGCCTGGGATGGTAACGAAGCCGATCCAGTTGAGGTACTTTCCATGTGAGATTGGATAGGTGATTACGTGCTAGACGAAACATTGTTCGTGAGTCCCTTGATGTCCACGTACGAGAGCCTATAGACTGATTTAATCACCTTGCCCTTGCCCGAATACTGAGCATCCCGAGTCAGCATCTAGGATGGAGGATTATGAACGATCGATCACCCACGCTCAACGGACACTTGATCTTGAGTGCGTAATGTTCTGGATTAACCGCACGCATGCGATCCGTGGGGAGCAGATACCGGTACGCTACCGTACCGGTCCACTTCGGAGTCGCCTTCTTGCACCGATCGCATTCCTCCTTGCTGACGGTGGTTGCGTTGAGACAGTCGCGCTGGTGCGCATACTCGTACATGGTCGCACGGGTTTTGGACTTGATTCCATCCGCACCGATGATGACGTCTGCATCTGTGCTTGTTCCGTCTGCGAAGTGGAGGGTGTAGACTATATTGCCGTCTGAGCCGGCTTTGGGGGATTCGGTGTAGTGGAGTAGGCGCTTGGAGGTGTGGATTGTGCAGCTTGAAGGAAGGTGCTTGACGAGCACATCGACCATGTCCGCGCGATGCATCGTTGTTGCACCGCCTGCACAAACATAAGTCATGATGACTCGTAGAGCAAGTCGGTGGGCGTACTTGGAACCAAGACCCGCGCGAACTCGTACCCTTCCTCCTTCTGGTTCGACTTACGGAATACGAATCCTGGCTCTGTTGTGAAAATGATAAGAAGTCAATCACCTTGCATGTTCAAGCCGCGATATATCTCAGATACTCACTCATCTCTGGGCTGCCCTCAGGAGGTTGCACTGCGGCGGCTGAGAGGTCTTCGAATAACCCGAGCTGGCGCATGATCCCCCATGTACGAGGCCAGACTGAGATGCCTGCACCTACGGTGGTGATCTCTTTCCCGGACTCGTACATATGTATTTCGATAGGGACGGCGGGGTCATCGTAGTGTCCAAGGGTGACGGCGAGAGTAAGACCGGCGATCCCGCCACCTCTGCGGTAGGTGAGTAAAGTGCATGTAATTTCCAAGTGAAAGTGAGAGCTTACACGATGGCGAGCCTGAAGCGGGGCCTTGGAGAGGGGACTGAGCCGTCGGGCATGTTACCTGCTGGTGATGGCGGGTAGTGGAGGTTTGAGGAGTGTTCCCGAGGGGATGGGAGTGAGCGCAGCGCAGTTGGATTAATATAGGTCGCAGCTCGCCTCACATCGGAAATACGGCACCCAGGCGACCCACTTCCTCATCACGAAAGGGACAGAAGGTTCGCCTTTCCCGGCTCTATCTCATGACGTTGAAGGCAGAATGGGGTGAGAAGTTGGGGGCGCGCCTGAGCGTACGGTATAGTTGGGCTGTTGGACAGCACCATAGGTAGCCCGTCGTCCACTCATGCTACCGGGGCACGGATTAGGACGGTGAGATGCTTGAAGGATGTCCTCATCAGCTAGAGGAGGGCGTTACTCGAGAGCGTGAGCGTCAGTATGGAGCGTTGCGTGGGAGAGAGGGCTGGTCTGAAGAAAGAACTATTGGTGCCGGATTCGCGGGCGCCGTGAGAGATCCCGCTGTTGAAGGATCCCGCTGTTGAAGGAACCGCACTGTGATCCAAGGGACGTATGATGCCGTGTGACTTACGACGAGCTGCGAGAGTGATCTGGTGACTATACCGGTAGTGTTGCCGAGAAAGTGCACATATCTGCACGACGAGCAGCCTGTTGTGGACGGGCCGTGTGCAGAACGGTGATACGGTGAGAACTTCGGTGTATCGGAGAGAACATCGGTTTACGACGAGTAAGGTGATTGTTCCGAGGTGTGTTCCTGCTATCGGCGCAGCACAACTGCAAATTACTAGAACAGAGGTGAGTATGAATGATTACGACAAGGTAGACGGGCGCAAACCTTGGGTGCAATGTATCGAGCGAGCGTGGAGGAGATTTGGTATCAGAGTGTCAATTTGTTCTTAGGGAAAAGTGACTGAGCAGAACACAGGCGGCAATGTCAAGAAATGTGACCAGTCGTTGCCGTTAGAGCTGTTCATCTGGTCGACGTGGAATCACGATCGCGCCTGTCCGGGGCTGTGTAGCGTCAAGTGTGATTGTGGTGACCCTGCATAGTGTGCGCATCGCGGAAGACCGAGGGCGAAGCGCGGAAGTTGTGGACAGTCGAGGTTACTGAGTAGCCGGTTGTAGATGCTGTCATGGTGTGTTGCCCCTGGCGTGCATTTGCCTCCGACTTTGGTACCTATCATCTGGCGGGGCAGAAGATGAGAACCCTCTCGACCGAGGGCGACAGCCTGGGGGAGCGCGTTTATGGAGTGCCTCGGATCCAGAGCCATGGCCATGGTTGCCAAGGACAGCACCCGAGGTCATTGTGCGGACATTGGAGTTGGTCTAGATAGCACGAGATAGCTGCGACGTATGTTTGGACGAGTCTAGCCCGTTGACGTACCTGCACTGAGTGGGCACGCACGCTATGTCGCACTAAGACCTTGTCGAGCACTCCTAAAGCAGGATGCACCAAGCAGGTAAGAGCTGAAAGGGGGGGGACGGAGAGGGGAAGAACCACGTGTGTCTGATACATGACGAGGAGTGTAGCGAACATGCTTCGCGAAGAGTGGAACCTGCTCCTGATAAAAAGTGAACAGGGAACAGGTCGTTGTCTGTCTGCCCTCTCTCCCTTTTCTTCTCCACTGGCAGCTCGCGCTTTCGTTCGCTCCATACCGACGCTTCCGCGCTCTTGTGCTCCCCACCCCGCACAGCTTTGCTCTCGGCAAGGACAGTCGGGCATATGATCTTGGCAATCAATCAATCAAATTACGCCGAGCTGTGATCCATGTGTGCCGTGCAGCCCATGGCAGACGGAGACGGTGCGGACCTGGAAATAACGGTCTGGAGACGGCTGGAGACGGGGAACCGCATGGAGAGAGAACACCGATGGGTGATGCCGAGGGAGTTGAAAGATCGACGGCGATGGTACGGTCTGTTTGGGGATAGCTTAGGCAGGGCGTCGAGGGCGGTCTAGTGCGCGGCCAGAGGTGATGGTTACCATTGAAGACACAAGGACTGAACTCTGACATGGCAAGGCCTGCAGTCGAACACAAGGAGGATGCGGAGAATGGGGAGGTCTGGAGAAGACTGGGATTGGGGAGGGGAGGGAAGGGGATGCGAGGCCGACGAGGCTGAGGCTCCGAGCTGAATGTGGCGCGCGCCGAGTATGCAGAGCGATCGCCGCACTGCCACGCTCTTCCCTAGCCTCCTCATCTTCCGCGCCGTCCGTCTTCCGCGCGTTTGCGTCGTGGATGTCGAACAGACGAGGGCCCTGCGCACAGGTACCGGCTGGGACGTTGGGACTTGGGTGAGGAGAGAGAGCAGGCCGCGAGAATGTGACGTGGAATGTGACTGTGTGACCGAGGCGGGGGTGCCTGGGCGTGGCTGGGCGGGGCGTGACTGGGGTGACGTTTCCGGGCTTGGCTCTCGGCTTGTCTGGGCCGGAGCGCCGGAGATCATCCGCTCGGAAAAGTGATGCAAGTCCTCCAGGCTTTCCTCTCCCGCCGTGTGTAACCTGGGCGTTGGGCGCTGCGTTATATAACCTCCCAACGACGTTGGCGCGCCTCCTCCTCCAGTCTCCTCTATTTTCTGCTAACGACCAACACTCGTCAGTCTTTACACCCTCCCCTCCGCCTTCCTCCCCTCCTCCTCCCAACACCGTCTCGAGATGCGGTCCCTGGGTCTCCTCCTCGCCGTCTCCATCGCTCACCAAGCATCCGCCTACTCCTCAGGCCACAGAGACATCTATCACGACCACTATGGACGCGATCTCCGCAGACGCAACATCGTTTACGACGGCCAGATCGCAGACTCGTACGACTTCGTAGTCGTAGGCGGAGGTACCGCTGGCCTCGCCATCGCTTCCCGCCTTTCAGAGGACTCAAACACAACCGTCCTCGTTCTCGAGGCTGGCGACACCGGTGACGCAGTCGCCGACCGCATCAGTACGTTCTCCCTCCTCGCCCCGCCTCCCGCTCCACGCGTCCATTCCATTGACCTCATCCGCAGACGTCCCCGTGAACGCCTACTATTCCGGTCTCCCCGGCTCTTCGTACGATTGGCAATACACCACCGTAAAGCAACCTAATGCCGGAAACCGCGCGCTTCCATGGCCTCGTGGAAAGGTTCTCGGCGGTTCCTCTGCCATGAATGGCATGTACACCGTCCGCCCGTCCAAGATCGAAGTCGATGCGTGGGCTTCCCTCATCGGCGACAACACCATGAAGTGGTCATGGGACGCTCTCTTCGACAATATGAAGGACTCTGAAACTTTCACCGCTCCCTCTTCCGATGTGCAGCAAGAAGGCCAAATCGTCTTCAACGCCGCCAGTCGCGGTACGAACGGCCCCGTTCATGCCACCTACCCTGGATTGTAAGCCTCATTTATCGCATCCCTCGAACTTTGCTCACAGTTCGACTTCGCAGCATGGTTCCCCTCGTAGGCAATTGGACCACCACTCTTGCTGACATTGGTGTTGCCATCTCCGACGACGCCTACGGCGGGAACGGCTGGGGCGCTTTCATCGCTACCTCGTCTATCAACCCTTCAAACTGGACGCGCTCCTACTCGCGCTCGGCATACATTGACCCTCTTCCGCCACGGCCTAATCTCGCCGTCCTTCCTAACGCGACAGTCACACGCCTCATCTTCGACACTTCCAACAAGAACAATCTCACCGCCACCGGCGTCGAGTGGGCCGCCAGCGCCAACGCGGACCGCCAGACCGTCAAGGTCAACAAGGAAGTCATCCTTACCAGCGGCGCCATTGGTACCCCTCACATCTTGCTGCATAGCGGTGTCGGTCCTTCGGACGTCCTCCAGGCTGCGGGCGTTGATGTTGCGCTTGATCTCCCGGGTGTCGGCCAGCACCTCCAGGATCACATCAGTACCCAAGTTGTGTTCAAGACTACCGCGGATACTGCGGGCTCGCTCCATGCCCACAACCTTGCGGTCAACTCGGGCAACACACCCGCGTTCTTGTCCTTCATCAACTCGGCCACGGCCTACGTGAACATCACTGACCTTCTTGGTCCCGACTCCGCGCCTCAGTTCAAGCAACAGATCTCGGACGCGCTATCGTCTTCGGTGTCGAGCCTCGTTCCGAGTACATCCGCTCAGGTCAAGGCCGGCTACGAGGCGATTTACAATACGACGCTCAACACCTTCCTCATGAGCCCTCTGGGCCAGGTCGAGATCCTCTTTGCGCTCACAGGCGGTCAGGTTGATGGCGAGAACACCGTTGCGATCCAAGCTGCTCTCCAGCACCCATTCTCACAAGGCCGTATCTACATCTCGTCGTCCGATCCCTTCACCCCGCCTGTCATTGATCCGCAATACCTCTCCCACTCTGCCGACTTGACCATCCTCCGTGAAGGCCTTAAGCTTGCACGCAAGATTGGTAACACCGCGCCGCTCAGCAACTACCTCGACTCGGAGGTCACGCCCGGCTCTTCAGTGCAGTCTGACGACGACTGGGAGCAGTGGCTCGCGACTCAAATCGGCACTGAGTACCACCCATCGTGCTCATGTGCCATGCTCCCTCTCGAGCAGGGTGGCGTCGTTGACGCTGATCTCAAGGTCTACGGCCTCGCAAACGTCCGTATCGCGGACGCATCCGTCTTCCCCACCGAGTTCTCCGCGCATCTCCAGGCGCCCGTCTACGGTCTTGCGGAGCAGGCGGCGAGGATTATCCGTGCGACGTACAACGGTGTTGGCTGGCCGTCCGCGAACCAGGCGAACGGCACCTCGACGAACTCGTCGTCCACGGGCGCGCCATCACCTACGAGCAGCCCGCAGCACGATACGAGCGGTGCGGCGCCTCGTGCGGTCGGCGCGTCGGTCGTGCTCGCCTGCGTGGGTGTGCTTGCCTCGCTCCTATTCTGATCACCCGTGTCTCGTGCTTTGTATAATGCCGTATGGCCTCGACGGCCATCGTGTCCATCCCCATCCCTTCTCTTCCGCTTTCGACCTCGCTTTTGTGCGTCTCGTCTTGGGCGGGATAACGGACCTGCTACTTGGTGCTGCTGCTGTGCTGCTCGCGTGTGTTTACCCCCCGGCGTAGTCTACTGACGGACTGTTGTGTGTGCTGTAGAAGTGGACGCGCCAGCCGCTCCTTACCCCTCTCGAGCGTCGCGTCTCGGGAAAGAACGATCGAACCCATACTATTTGGACATTAGTAGTGCATAGTGAAGTGTTAATGAACATTGCCAGCCTCGTCATCTCGTACGCACCATCGTGTTCGCATTTGTGACATTCTTCTTGTAGAGAGACATTCTGCATTGTATGTTTTGGACCTCTTTGTTTAGCGTCTTGCTTAATCTGTATGGTACATCCTGTTACCTTGCGGATTTGATTTGCGTGCATTGTTGCGTTCACTGGCCGGTGTGTGCCTCCGTATGTAATTGATGCATATGCTTTATCTTCTGCAAGTTTGTTGCTAACGCAGTTGTTAGTGACAAATCTTGTTACTACATGTAGCTTCATCACTGATGATGGGGGTTGATATACTGTATGTGACAGTGCTCTTGTACTAATGTGAGTGGTATTCAATGTACTCTACATATTATGCATGTCTGCCCATTTCATTTGTACCTATTTGGTTCTGGCGCTAACCCATCTATACTCAGCACAAGGCTTTTGTTTCAGCCCATTGGTTTATTGTCTTCCATCTGCACATGGGCCGCCTTGAGCTTGTCGACCACCATATAAGAATCTTAGAGTGTCAGCCATCCATTGTGTTGCATCTTCATTTTCTCATTGCTTTGTATATTTCCATTCACGTTTTATTTAAGCTTGGATTCATATTCTGCTTGCTTACATGCTTAGCTCACTCAGGCTGTCAACCACTCTAATGTTCATTGCATCATAAGCTAGATATCAAGTTCATTGATATGCATGTATCTACCAAGTCCATCGACCTTATGCACAACTAAGGCTCTCAACAATATTTTAGCCATTTTCTACATATTTGTGCAGTATCAATGTATTCATTGACTTGCTGGAATGGATTGGCAGCAGCTCTTGTATGTATATATCAATATACATATGTAAAGCAGCTAAGACACTGCATATTTGTGCTGCTACGCCAAAAGGCAGCGTTACCCTCTCAGTTAGTGCAGTGTACAGTGACTTCCAAAACTGTTTCCAGAAATCATAGATTTGCATCATTTTCCAAATATCTCTGCAACGGCTTGATGAAATATCATGATTCAAATTATGTTCAGTAGCTAAACTTCACAGCTTTCTAATGTCATATGTTTCATGATATGTGAGCCAGAACTGTCTGCTCAATGTGGCATCCTTTTACCTCAACTCCTGGAAACAGTTTTGTAACAGGCAGTTTGGCATGCTGGAATACATGATCTAGTACTTGGTATAACCTCCTTTAGCCTTTAACACAGCTGTAATCCTGCTTGGTATGCTCTCCACCAGTTTCTGGCACTCCTCCACTGAAATTGCCTCCCACTTAACTTGCACTCTCTCCCATAGTTCCTGCAACACTGTTGGTGGCTTCGGATAGGCGGCAAGCTTGCGTTTAAGGACACCCCAGAGATGCTCGATAGGGTTGAGGTCTGTAGGCTGTGGTGGCCACTCCATGACGTTGATTTTGTTCTCTTTGAAGCAGCATGTGGCCTTTTTGCTGGTATGCTTGGGATCATTGTCTTGCTGAAATATAACAATGTCCATGTTATAATCCTAATAAGAAAAGGAATGGTAAAGCTCGTCCTCAATGATCTCCACGTAGAAGTTGGCATCCATCTTCCTAGTGATCTTGCAAGAATGGCCTGTCCCCTTCCACCCAAAACACCCCCAGAACCCCAGAACGTTAAGCTCCCACCACCAAACTTGAGTGTTCCCTCCACCATCTGATCACTGAGGCCCTCACCCTGCTTCTTCCACACCAACTTCCTCCCATCTGACCCAATCCTGTTGATCTTAGTCTCATCTGACCAGACTACCCTTTTCCAGTCCTCCATAGTTCAGTCTTTCTTTGACAAAGCAAAGGCATAACACTTGTCCCGGTGGTGCTTGGTCAATTAAGGCCATTTCTTCTTTGTCATGACCCGCATACCAGAAACCTTCAATGCTCTGCAGATGGTTTGGACAGAGACACATTCAAGGAAGGTGTCCTTCAGAGCAGCATGCACCTGGGTTGCTGTATTGGCTTGGCCAGTCTCAACAAGACGTGTAGCACAGCGGATGTGGGTGGGAAATAGGAGGGGCGGGCAACCTCCCTTAGATTTCTGAACTTCAGGGCAGTGAGCAGAGCGAATCTTGCTGATTTGGCTCCTACTAACACCAGTTTTAGCCTGTATGAGAGAGATGGAGAGTTTCTGATTGGATAGATGGATTATATTGTTGACTATGGAGTTAGAGAGGGCTGGAGGCATGATGGTAGCTGATCTGCAGGAGCAATCCAGCAGGAATGATGTGAATTGGCTTCAGTAAACATTACATAGTATATTCCCACCATCTTCCATGACTTCTGAAGGAGAACACTTTAATAATAGCCTAGCAATTAGCCCCAAAAATGCCCATTACAAAACTGTTTTCAGGAGTTGAGGTCAAAGAATGCCACATTGAGCAGGCAGGTCTTGCTCAAATATTATGAAACATATTTCATTAGAAAGCTATGAAGTATAGCTACTGAACATAATTTGAATCATAATATTTCATCAAGCTGTTGCAGAGATATCTGAAAAGTGATGCAAACCTATGATTTCTGGAAACAGTTTTGGATATCACTGTATATGTATGTATATGCACTACTGGCATTTGCATGCTAAGCCTAACCCAGGCTTACAATATAAAACATCAATGCACAACAATACACATTTCACTTGGTGATAGTGCATGCAATAAGGAGAAGACATTGAAGCAAGTTATTATAGTATAAGCAATTTGAAGAGAAAGCTGTGCTGAATGTGCTACAATGTGAAGAGCATCTTAGTTTATTCAGTTCATCTAGCATGCAGTAGATTATAGACTGACCTAGTGCATTGAACATTACAAGGGGTTGCTGTCCCCTTTTTAGCATTGGCTATACAATGTGTTAATTGTGGAGTTAAGTATTATGTATGTATGATAGGTATCTCACTGTAAGGATTCAGTGCAACTAGCACTGAACCCACACTGGATGTTATGAATGTACAATACAGTGACTTACAAAACTATTGCCATGTTTCGCACTTTTTGAATGGGAAGGCTGTATCTCCACCATTTCTGACTCAATGACCATGATTCAACTACCAATAGAAAGGTGTGCATCCTGTTCTTGTACAGAAGTATTCTATCATCGTCGGACCAGTCTTCTGGTTTGCCGAACTCTGAGTGTTTGGTAGCCTTTCCTGTTAGAGTAATATACTCTACTACTAAGGTATCCTGTAGTTGGCTATCCCTAATGCGCTCTTAAAGCTTGACATTGATAGCCTTGACAAACAATTTTGATCCTAGGACAACGACGGCCTTGTTGTTATTTTCCCCCCCATCATGCCCTGATTTCCAAGAAAGGGCATCTGCTTAGGTGAGGGATTTTCCAGGGCTAAGCCAGCCATTGCCCATTATGACATAGCAAGCATGCGAGCATCATGTGGTTATGGGCATCAGTTTTCAACAGCTCCTGCCAGGGCAGTGGCAGCTGCCCATCAGGCTGTTTGGTGTCAGGTTCTTGGGATGGAACTTTCCATCTTCCAGCACACCTTCCAATGCTGTTTTGGGACGGAAGGGTGGGATCCCGCCCCTGCCTTATTAGGGACATTCATTTTTTGTAATAGTAATATGAAAGAAACAATTTTTGTGTGAATTTGTATGGCGGCAAGTTGTCAGAAGATCATCACCTTCTGCACCACGTAGCATATGGCCTGTCCCGCTTGTGCTTGTCTATCAACCTGCTCAACAGACACTCTGTGCGTTGCACCCTCCAGGATATAGGCCACAATGCTGACCTCGATGTTTGGTAGATCCCCAATGCCTCCCTCCACCCTCACTTCCCCGCTCATGCATTGCCCCCTCAGAGGCCGTAACTTTTGCTCAATGTGTTCAATGACTTTCTCCTGCTGTGCCGTGTTCTCCACGTCCTCCCCGTCCTCTCCAGCAACCTCCTTTTTTCCAGCTCTTTTGGGCACCACCCTGATGTTCTCTCCCACGTCCTCCCAGTGCACATGGCACAATGGCTCACATTTGAAGCATGAGATGGTTGCCACCCCAACCCTTGCGTTGTGTAATAAGAATGGATGGTTCCTGGTTGTCCCGTAGTAAGCACATTATGTTGAATGTTTTGCTGTTGCTGATGGATTCAAAGTCCCTGTGACACTGCAGGGATGCCCATACCTGCCGACGAGCTCTATGGGTACAACAACACTCATGAGTTCATCGACAACATCCATTGCATGTGCAAATACATATATGGCACATAGTGTTCTGTCCACATTATCAGGCTCCATTCCAGCAAGCATGAGGGCTCTGTCTGTCTAGGCTGTCCTGACTGGCAGCTGGGTGGTGCAGATGTTCTTAGATGCCCTGCTGGCTGCCGCTACTTTGCTACAGTCTCTTTAACCCACTCATCTACACATCACAGCTCATCAACATGGCAGTGAACATCAATGCAAAGTTCTGGGCAGACTCGTTGTGGGCCAACGTGCCTCTCAAGGAGTACTCTCTCCATTAAGGACTATTTACAAGTACATTGTCTATGACTGCTACCATATGCACTTGCTGACCCTTCTCAACAGCTCTGCACCATATGTGCTCAGCTATATCAGCTTCCTCATCTCAGACTGCATCTGAAGGAGGCATGGGCCCAAGCTTGCAGAACACCAACACTGGACAGAACACGGAACCCCAAATGCTGCTAAGCCCACTCTCTTCAGGCAACCTCTCACTATACTCGGCTCTTGCATTATAGTCCTCTATGAACTCTGTGCCTGCCTTTGAGGGCACACAAGCTTCTGCTGGCAAAAACTCTGGGGCCTCCCTCTCTTTGGCGTCCAGTTCACAGTTGCACGCTATCACTGCCCCAGACCCAGTGAAGGATGTCAAGCATAAGCTAAGCACAACACTGTGTCACTTATTGTTACTGTGTATATGCCTAGGCAACTCAGAGGATGTGTACATCATCTCTGCGACCAAGGAGGCCCGTGTTGAGATTGGCTGTGAGCTACATTTCACTGTTTGTATGAACACAAGTTGACAAGTTTCCAGGGAAACATAAACACTCCATTGGCCTTCCACCAGGTTCCTATCTGCTGATGCATCTAACCCACCCATAAGGGAAGGATACTACCTAGGCCAAGAGCCTTTGTAGGTCAAGGCCTGCTGGCAGGGGAGAGGGGAAAGGATACGGAGGAGAGGGGGGGGCTGGAGTCAGGTGCCCTGTGACTAGTGCGAGCCGTAGTGGAGCCTAGGACCAAAAGAAAGTGTGTAGAAGGAGTTGGCTAACCTCTGCAAAAGGTGTGAAGCTAGAAAAGAGCGCTGGAAGGGAGTTTGCAGGTTTGCTAGAAGGAAGGAAAGGGGAAGAAGAGGGGAAGAGCACAGGATTTCGCACAAAGACTTCTTGCAATCCACCTGATTATAACAGTAAGACTCAAACTGAAATACTCACTGGGTAGAAATGGAGGTGAGAATAGAAGGATGAGATAAAAGGCTTGTTAGGCCAGAGGTAGTTGAGCTTAGACAATAAGTGGATTAGTCTGAGGGGGGTAGCCCTCAGGCAGGTGGTATATATACATGCAGACCAGTCCCTCTGGGACTGGGGGAAGACCCCTGGTACTCTAGGTTACTAAGCTAATCACCTGACCAGTCTGAGTCACTCTGAGTCAGACTGAGTCAGCCCGGGTCAGCCCGGAGTCAGCCTGAGTCATACTGAGTCATGTGCTGAGCATGCCCTTTGCCTAGCAAAGATCTGACCAATAGCATACCCTACATTACTTAGGCAATCATCCAGAACATTCTACCTAGGCCTAGAACCGGCTGGAACAGGGTTCCAGCCATAGAACTGTCTAGAACTTATGAGATAACCCCCAAATAGGGAAAAGAGCGAAGAAAACAATGATAACTATTGATATCTGAGTGATAAGGGGATTTGTCCATTAAATAAGTGTCAGATAAATACTAAATATATCAACATAATGGATGACCCCTATAGATAAGCACCAGAAAGGTCCGGGAAATGTCCCAATTTGTGACACTGATGTGGCACTACAACATGTGCTCCACACCTGCTGTCTTCACGCGATGTCGCAACTATGTCAAGTTTTGCAGGATTTTGCAGGTTGTCGCAGTTTGCAAGAGTTTGCAGTTTGCAGGTTTCGCAAATTTTTGCAACACGCAATTTCACAAGCTTTCCAACAACGCTCACCTTGCTGTGCCTCTGCTCTGTTGGTTTGCCCTGCCTCAAAATGCTTCTATGATGCCTGGTGCTGCTGAAGCTGCATCTTGCACCATCATCAATTCTGCAGCCTCTGCCCCTGCCATTAACCCTATGACCCCCGTCACCATTAATGATGGGCCTTGCATTGTGAATCCCATGCTGCACATTGCCATTGATGCCACGGCTGCACCCCATGTTGTCTCTGGGGCTGGTTCTCTCTATCAGCAGCTGGGCACTGGAGCTTTCAACACTGTCTTCACACAGAATGGTGGGGGTGCTGGCTCATCTAGCTGCACCTTCGCCATGTACAGTATATAAGAGGCGACACCACAGAGTGACCCTCAGCTTTCAGTCTCTTTGGGAATCAAAATCTCATATTGCTCATTAATGTTACGACGGTGCGTGACACAGCCACTGTTACGGTTACGTCTTGACCTTGTGACTTGTTCTATACTTATGTATTGCGCTTACGTTCCGGAGGCCGAGCCTGCTGCGGCTTACTCATATGTTGTATACTTAGCTCCATTCTCCCATGCCACGTCAGTGACACGTCATTTATTCTCATGATTCGTCACCTCCATTCCCATGTACAGTCAGCCCCAGCTATACTTAGCCGTACTGAACATTTGCTTACCGATCCAGTCTATTATTAGTCTCGGCCATATACTGTATATATAAGCCGAGGATCTTCTTTGAAGAACCTCAGCTCGATCTGGTTATCTATTGCCTATTCACCGAACCCCGACTCGCCTCTTCTCAGAAGATCTTCGATCCCTGACTCGCCTCTTTGTTACCCTTTGAGGTGACGTGACCCCTAGCTCAGCCACCACGTGACCGATCTAGGCTCGTCATAACATTAGATCGAGCTCTCGAATCGCCGTCAATCTACCCAGATTCAGACGACACCGATCGGCGCAGCTCTGAAATAGAGTGCGCCTGCACCCGACGAAATGGAAGAACAGCCGACAGTTTACTCGGCGAACAAGGAGACCAAGCTAGTATACTATGGAGAAGACCAAGTTTACTGGGAGGACAAATCATGGCACTTCGCTCCTCACCCACTCACCTGGCAAGAGTGCCTTCGAATCTCCCCTGAATACCGTGTCAAGTACAACGAACTAGCTGAAGAAGAACTCCCGGAGGAACCAGCGGCACCCGTGGAGACAGAAACCCGAACAGAACCAAACTCGCTGCCGACATCCCCAGTCGACTTCACCACTCCACAAACTTCGCAAGTAGAAGTAGCGAGCAGCAGCGAATCAGAAGACACCTCTCAGCAAGGCGAGAGCTCGACAGAAGAATCGGAAGAACCGATTGCCGCACCAGAAACCGAGGAAGATACCTCAGACGAATCAGAAGACATGGCCAAACAAGGGCAGCAAGAACCCCAAGCAGTGGCCCCCGCACCACTCGTCGAACCGCGATACGAGCGGACCCCCGAGATGAAACTGAAGATGCCCCCGGAATTTGAAGGGAAACGAGGGGAGGTCGTTGAATGGCTGCAGAAATGCATGCTGTACCTCTCTATCAACGAAGCAGCCTACAACACCGACCAGAAGAAGATCATCTTCTGCCTCATGCTGATGAACGGAGGGACATCTGGAGCATGGGCGAGGTTGTTTATCGAAGACACACAAGCACAAGCAGAGAAGCAGGGACCAGGAACACCTCTAAACTGGGGCACGTGGCGAGACTTCTCCAAGCAACTCACTGAAGCCTTCGACAACGTCGACGCTCAGGCCAGTGCAAGAGTACTGTTGCGAAGCGTCCGCCAAGGCAAACGACCAGTGGAGGAGTACATCACCGAATTCAAATCCCTGATTTCGCGCTGCGGCATCACCGACTATCGCATCATTGCCGACTTCTTCTACGAAGGATTGAATAGGCCGCTGCGCGAGAAGATCTTCGGGATGTACCCCATGCCTAACGACACGAACACCCTCTACATGAGAGCCGCGACGCTGGAGCAGCAATGGTTGCTCAGCAAGACATACGATGGGAAGGGAAAGACCACGTACAACCCTACCTACAAGCCGCGTTAACACAAGACGCGCGAACGAGACCCCGACGCCATGGACGTCGACCGAATGCTCCCAGAAGAACGCGAGAAGCACTACAAAGAAGGACGATGCTTCAATTGCCATCAAGTGGGACACTTGGCATGCCAATGCCCCCTCAAGAAGGGGAAGAACGGAGACCGGAAGGGGAAGACAAAAGCCCGAATCATGGAAGTAGCTGAAGAAGAGGACAGCAACAATGATTCCAAGTCCACCTCCACCCGAGCATCTAACTCCTCTAAGAAGCTCATCGCTGCACGAATCCGCCTCGCTCTCAAGGACCTCAATGACAAAGAGGATCGCAAGGACGTAGTATCTGACCTCCTGGATGACGGTTTTTGAAGAACCAGTGTGCATCGACGTCACGACCGCGAACGACGATCCGTAATGTAATAGTAGCGCAGACTTCGAAACAGTCTATGAGAATACCGCTATTTATTCATACGGATCGAAGCGTCAAAACGAAAGCCCCAATCAACACAGGAGCTGGAGAAACCTTCATGGACTATTGATTTGCGAAGGAGCAGAACTTAAAAACCACGGAACTGAAGAAGCCCATTTGAGTCTTCAATGCAGACAGAACCCGAAACGAGGCAGGCGATATCAAGAAGTGCGCTTCAATTGAAGTCGAAGCAGGAGGACACCGACACATCATCCGGTTCCTCATCACATCACTAGGAAAGGAACCAATCATTCTAGGACTCCCCTGGCTTCAACGAGTCAATGCGAACATCGACTTCACAGCAGGAACACTGGATATCAACCCTGACAAGGTAGTCAAGACGGTCGTCGAACATCTCAGAGAAATGTGGTTCCCAGATCAAGATCCATTCACGGGACGACCCAGAGAAATAGTGGAAGAAGAAGACCCAGTGAACGAAACAGAATCGGAAGAAGACGAAGACGAAGAACCCCTATACGAAGATATCGGACGAGTTACCACCTCGGACATCAAGCCAGAGGAAGAACCAGATGACCAGGAACTTTTGATTGCATACCTACGAGACGAAATGGACAGAATGACCCATCCACACACGGTTGAATGGCATGGAGACGCTCCCAGACCAGGAAACCCGTTGACTGATGAACATCAACACGATAACAACGCACGCATAGGACCAGGACCCAGCATCGGACGAATTCGAAAAGCACCAGCAGGAATACGTTTTGCAATAGCCAACAATGTTTGGATACGAGCGAAAGTCAACCCCGCTATGGCAATGGCACAGCAACAACAGGCGCAGGAGAAGCCGAAGACATTCGAAGAGATGCTACCGGCAGCATACCAGGAATTTGCCAGCATCTTCGAAAAGAAAGCCTCAGAGCGATTTCCACCAGCTAGACCATGGGATCTCGCTATTGAGCTGAAGGAAGGCTTCGTACCAAAGGACTTCAAGCGGTACCAGTTAACGCCCAAAGAACTGGAAGCCGAAGAAGAATTCATGCGAGAAAACCTGCGAAAAGGATACATCAGAACCTCAAAGTCCCCCATGTCATCGCCATTCTTCTTCGTAGGGAAGAAAGACGGGTCACTGCGACCATGCCAGGACTATCGCTACCTGAACGAAGGGACCGTCCCGAACAAATATCCTTTACCGCTGATCCCGGAGTTAATCGACAAGCTTCGAGGAGCCAAGATATTTTCGAAGCTGGACCTACGATCGGGATACAACAACGTACAAATCAAGGATGGCGATCAATGGAAAGCCGCGTTCCGAACCAGCTCTGGCCTATATAAGCCGATGGTCATGTTCTTTGGCCTCCGCAACTCACCAGCCGCCTTTCAAGCCATGATGAACTCCATATTCAAAGACATGATTGACGAAGGATGGGTGGTTATCTACATGGATGACATCCTCATATTCTCAGGAGACGAAGGAACTCATCGACGACGAACACTCCGAGTACTCGAACGACTACGAGAACACGACCTTTACCTCAAATTGGAAAAATGCACCTTTGATGCAGAAGAAGTGGAGTACTTAGGAATGATCATTCGGGAAAATAGTGTTGCAATGGACCCGGTCAAACTAAAAGGGATCCTTGATTGGCCGGAACCGACGACTGTAAAGGACGTCCGATCATTCCTAGGTTTTGGGAACTTCTATTGACGCTTCATCGACCACTTTTCCGAGATTGCACAACCGCTGAACGCACTCACCAAGAAGAACGCCAAATGGGAGTGGTCCGCGGAATGCCAGAAAGCATTTGACCAACTCAAGACCCGCTTTGCCACAGCCCCCGTGCTGCAAATGCCAGACGTCACCAAACCATTCCTGGTGGGATCGGATGCATCTCAATGGGCAACTGGAGCGGTTCTACGGCAGCGCGACATCAATGGCGATATGCGACCTTGCACGTACCTATCGGAAGGATTCACCAAAGCAGAACGAAACTACGAAATCTATGACCGAGAACTACTGGGAATCATTCGAGTGCTCAAAGCATGGCGACATTACCTAGAAGGATCAGGGCATCCCGTAACGATACTCTCCGACCACAAGAACTTGACCTACTGGCGGAATCCACAACAGTTGAACCGACGCCAAGCGCGATGGGTGCTCTTCCTGTCTCAATTCAATATAACACTAGTACATACCCCTGGAACAGCCATGGTCCAATCTGATGCCCTATCATGACGACCTGACCATCGACAAGGAACTGACAATGACAACGTGGAACGCACAATGCTCCCAGATAACCTCTTCGTTCAAGTGGTCAACTTGGCCATTGTACCGCGATTTCAAGAACTAGCAAAACAAGACCGATTGTTTTGCGATGCGCTGGCAGCTCTACGGAACCACGGACCCCCGCCAATACAAAGCACCCTGATGGATTGGTCCGAAAGAGAAGGACTGGTCTTTTACAGGAATCGCTGTTATGTCCCTGCGAACGAAACACTCCGAACCGATCTCTTACGACAGCATCACAACCTACCCGCCGCTGGACACCCAGGCAAATTCAAGACGTTAGAACTTTCGCGACGATCCTATTGGTGGCCGGGGATGTACACCATGGTATCCAAATGCATCGAAGGCTGCGCCATTTGCCAACAAGCAAAACCGAACACACACCCCACGACACCACCGCCACAAGCAATTCCGGCCACAGGCGTCACTCGACCATTTGAAAACGTCACCATGGACCTTATCACAGACCTCCCAATATCGCATGGCTATGACAGTATTTTGGTCGTGGTCGACCAAGGCCTTACGAAGGGGGTGATTTTTGCACCCTGCAAGAAGACGGTGGACGCAATCGGAACAGCAGAACTCTATCATCGACACGTTTACCGAAGATTTGGACTACCCAGCAAAATCATCTCAGATCGAGGACCTCAGTTCGTATCCAATGTCACCAAGGAACTGGGACAACTCCTCGGAATCACATTATCACCCTCCACAGCCTATCATCCGCAGACCAATGGACAAACAGAAAGAGTCAATCAAGAACTTGAAGTCTACCTCTGAATATTCTGTAAAGGAAGACCCGATGAATGGGTAGAACATCTCATTGACGCAGAAGTCGTGCACAATCAATGTCTACACTCAGCCCAAAACGCGTCACCATTTTACCTCATGATGGGCTACGACCCCCCGCTGATACCGTTGGCGTACCCCCGAACCAATGTTCCAGCAGTGCAAGAACGACTTACAAACCTACAGAAAGCAAGAGACGAAGCATTAGCAGCGCACGAACTGGCACAGAACGTCATGACCGACCGGTATCGGGGGAAGTTCACCCAATTCGCTAAAGGACAGAAGGGAAGAACCTGCATCTTGCTTATGCCTCGAGGAAGCTGGCACCCAAACGAGAAGGGCCATTCCGCATCACCGAAGTCATCGGACCGGTCACATACTGTCTAGAACTGCCGAAGTCATGGAAGATCCACCCCGTGTTCCATGCGTGTTTCCTGACTCCCTATAAGGAAAATGATACCCACGGACCCAATCACACGAGGCCCCCACCTGACCTGGTTGACAGAGAAGAGGAGTACGAGGTCGAAGCTATTGTGGGACACAAGATGATCCGAGGAAAACCCCGATTTCAAATCAAGTGGCGAGGTTACTCATCAGCGGAAAACACATGGGAACCTGAGTCAGCACTCCTGCCGAATGCTGCCGAGATCCTCGAGAGGTATAAAAAGGCGAGGAAACTCGCCTGAATCTCTCACCATGCCCTCCCTCGAATCACTCCACATCCTCTACTGCACCATCCTCATCTCTGCCACACTCACCTTCCTCCACTTCACCCTTCGAGACCAACCATCCCCTATACTCATCTTTGCCCTCTACTGCACCCTTGTCCTCGCCTCCATCCTCGCCTTCCTCCACTTCAATCTCTCCGATCTTCACACTCGTATTGCGGAGCGAACGCTCAAGAACCGCGACCCCTCCAGCACCTGGTGAATGCCCCATTTCATTGGACGACTTGCTTACGCCGTTGTCGCTGTCCCTGCGACCATTGTTGCCACCCTTGCAGCTGCTGTTTGCCTCCCCATCCTTTGCATCGCATCGTGCCTCACCCACGACTCCCTCGAGCGCGAGTTCCATCACACCGACAACCGATCGCCCCCAATTCTGATAAGAATCCCTGCGCACCCTAGCGAGTCCGACGACGAGCAAATCCTATGATCGTTATTGTGTGCATGACCATCACCTTCCTACTCACTCTCCTCTGGATCATCGCCTACGTCACTCTCTACCTCCGCATCATTGAGTTCACCATCGAACATTGCGACATCCCTGCCGACAGTCTCCCCGTCTATCCCAACCATGCCTAACTTCGAGTTCGCGGAGAACCTGACCCCGGAAAACTTCTCAATTCCCTCCACGCAGTCGCTAAACCCGAGCGACCAAGAGAATATTCCACCTCCGGCAGACCTTCCCCCTCCATACAATGGCGAGATGGACAAAGAAGACAGCGACCCGGAAGAGCCGGACGAAACATCTGATCTAGAGTCGCTCGCTACAAATGACTCTCTCGTCGATCAACCCAACTCGCGGGAGGTACGACAACTCGTCAATGCCCTCCTCACTGACCCAGGACCCCTCATCAACGCTGTACGCTCCGGCCCTGAACTAGTCAACCCGCTCGCTAGATATCGGGACATGTTCAACGATGCGCGAGAGCTCAGCCACATAGGCAGGCATCTAGTCAACCTGCGGGGATCGGCGTCTCTGATAAGGGAAGATGCACGCGGCCAACTTGGCAGGATACAGAGAAGCATGAAGAACGTTGCGGACGCGCTGGACCACGTCGAAGAGGTCATCAACAACATAAGAAGGGAAGTCTCTGACATCACCCACCTCTACGAAGACGATGCCGAGCACATCCTCGAATCGGCGCAAGAAGTCACCGAAGACGCCCGTTCCATCGAGGCGTCTGTCAGCCGATTCCGGCTATGCAACAGTCGAGGGCGGCGAAGCCTCATCCACCATATGGAATCCCCTTCGTTCACTCTTTGACACCAGCCGTATACGCGCAACCTGATTCCATTGCTTGAACCTCCCTCCGGTGAACGACCTGCCACGTACCACACCATCCCTGGATCTTCGCGGGAGGACTACACGTACCTACCGCGCGACCACCACAACTACACTTGACGAGCACGTGAGGCGGCGATAATACAGCGGCGAAGAGAGCAAGGAGTCGAATCTCGTGTAGCTCAACGCACATCCCTGCGACAACTGCGACCACCGACACCCTACGCACAAGAGGTAGCTGGTCCAGTCGCCGCTGATCCCGGGCCCTCAACGGTCCCGCGGATTCCGTTCATGGACATTCAATTTTGAATGCACTCGCTGTCCTATGAACCCCCAACGAGACCTGCGACCGCGGCACCTGCGTACCCAGAAGAAGCCCCGATCATACCGCCACCCCCGTACAGACAAGCCCTGGCAAACAACTCGCAGTTCTACCCGAGTTCGCTAGAGGAAGCAACGAGAGACGTGCATGCGAACGCACCATGGGGAGTGCAGGCCCCTGTTGAACTCGCGGACACCACCCTCGATGACCCCGCTCGTGGCCTCCAGGGTCCTGACGGGCTCAACAATTGTGAATACTATTGGTGAATGACGAGGTCGTCGTCGACCATACAAAGGGGGTAATGTTACGACGGTGCGTGACACGGCCACTGTTACGGTTACGTCTTGACCTTGTGACTTGTTCTATGCTTATATGTTCCGGAGGCCGAGCCTGCTGCGGCTTACTCATATGTTGTATACTTAGCTCCATTCTCCCATGCCACGTCAGCGACACGTCATTTATTCTCATGATTCGTCACCTCCATTCCCATGTACAGTCAGCCCCAACTATACTTAGCCATACTGAACATTTGCTTACCGATCCAGTCTATTATTAGTCTCGGCCATGTATATATAAGCCGAGGACCTTCTTCGAAGAACCTCAGCTTGATCTGGTTATCTATTGCCTATTCACCGAACCCCGACTCGCCTCTTCTCAGAAGATCTTCAATCCCTGACTCGCCTCTTTGTTACCCTTCGAGGCGACGTGACCCCTAGCTCAGCCACCGCATGACCGATCTAGACTCGTCATAACAATCAACTCACTTTCACTGAACAAGTTACTATGCACTTATCTTTGAAAAGCTAGGGCTAGTAATTGAATAAAAACAAGCTCTCTATTCATGCTTGAAAGCGTAACAGTCTTGGGCATGGGACCACTGTCAGTAAAAATCCCTCAATTCTAGGAATGCCTGGACTTGCCTGACCGTCTTTAGTGTGTTACGCTTTCGAGCGTGACTCTTAAACTATCAAGCCTTAAGACGTCAATGAATAGAGAGCTTGTATCTATTCAGCTACTAGCCCTAGCTTGTCGAAGATAAGCGCGTAGTAGTATTTGCAGTTGAAAGCGAGTTAACGAGCAACCAAAGTCGTATTTCGCGAAGAGACTGAAAGCTGAGGGTCGCTCTATGGCGTCGCCTCTTATATACATGTATGCAGGCCTGTAGACGGAATGTTCTAGCGTATACACGGACTTTCTGGTACGTAGTAGTCAGCGCTAGTCGAACCTAGTAACACTGTGGCAGTGCTGCTGTGGACTGTGCAGAAGCGCCTGTGCACTGCGCGGAATTAACTGTGCACTGTGCAGAAGTGACTGTGCATAGAAAGTCCTAGAGTGTCCTAGATAATACGAGACCATTCCTGTCTTATAGAACCGTAGCTAGAATCCTAGAGTCCGCCATATCTGTATCGTACAGAGATCGAAGCAGATACTGTACCAGTTCGTAAAGTTCGTAACACGCCTATCGTACATTCGTAACATTAGCTCCCCCTCCGCTGAAGGTCGTCCTCGACCTTAGGCATGCACAATAATGTTCTGGTTTCTCTCGACAACCTCAGGACGGAAGACGTCCAACGAGATCTCGACGAGGTCAGACTCATTACCTACCGCCCGAATGCAGTCCCACTGCGCCGACTCTGCCGCCGACATGCCTAGAGCCTGGCGATAAGTTGTCGGGGTACGCTCTGCTTCGATCTTGAAAGCAGGAAAATTACCTCGACGAGCGATGACATCGTCGATAAGAAGTGCTGCCGCCATGGTGGTCCGAACAGAAGCCTCCGGCCATCGAAGGTGGTATGCGACCATAATGCGAGTAATCGAGATGCCGAAGGGGTTGTTGGGAACGACAAAGATGTCGCCGTTGGAGTTGACATATCCGAGTCGATCTTCACCGGTTCCTCGAAAAAACCCGCAACGTCCTCGGGGTTCCTCGACGTTCTTAGTGAGCGTTGTCGGGGGAGGAGGAGGAGGAGAGGGCGCCCTGACTGCGACCTTCAAAGCCTCATGGAACTCCTCTTCAAGGAGCTCATCGACTTCGTCGACCGTGCTAAGCTCGAGGTGTTCGAGCTCAGGTAAGAGGTCGAAAGACTCAACCTCGGAATAGGATGAGTCGGAACTGGAGGAGGTCAGGGAAGGAGTCGACTCTTGGGTAGAAGTCTGACCCCATTTGATAGCTTCCTCTTCAGGGTCGGGGGTGGATACCTTCCAGGGATCAGTCGAAGGAATTGACCATCCTCCGACTGAACTCACATCTGCGTCTTCATCCTCATCTACCTCAATAGCCTCCGGGTAATCGTCGAGGCGCTGCGGCCAAAAGATATGCCCCCAGCTGTGAGTGCCGTGTTGGTTGCGAAGGGGCATGAGATCCGAGAGAGCCCCCGCGATCTGGGGGTTAGCGAGCATAGAGAGTACTTTCTCTGCCGCTTGGATCACCGCTTGGTACGCCTCGTTTGCTACCTGGTCTACCTTCTTCTTCTCCGACCTAGGAGCCGACGTTCTCTTATTGTAGTTGACGAGAACTCCATAAGAGGGAGCGGCTCTAGCGAGAGAGCGGTAGATGTCGATGAGGTCCTTGACCTCGGGAAGATGAGCGATCCTTGCCTCGACGTGACTATAGAGGTCAGGGTGAACGATGACCCAGCCGATGCGGTCGGCGAGGGTGCCTTCATCGTTGGCCGAGACGGTGTGTCGAGGAAGGTGGTTATAAAAAACCGTTCGTCGTTCGCGGATGAAGTTGGGGGGACGAGGGATGTTACGCCTGGAAGCCTCAGAGAAACGGCGACCAGTGAGCTGAGTGCGAGTGTAGACCATTGTGAATATATGAGAAATTGTTCAGAAAATTGGAAGAAATATTTCAGTGGGGAGTGGGTTGAGTCTTTCACGACAACTTGTGCCTCTTCTTATAGTTGCGCAAGATCGACTGCGCATTCTTGAGATGTTTTTCTGGTTCCCAAGAATTTTCCGACGCGGGCCAACCCTTCCAAGCCACTAGGTACTGTTTTCGGGTACCTCGGGTACGGTGGCTTAGGATTGCTTCTACCTCCCATTCCTCTCCTTCCGTCGAGTCTGGAGTGGGAATCGGTGGAGGTCGGACGTAGTCTGGTCCATGTTCCTTAGTTGTGTGGTACGGGGTCAGTAGCGCTGCGTGGAAGACAGGGTGTATCTTCCATTTCTCCGGGAGTTTTAACTTAAATGTAACCGGTCCCAAGACCTTGACGATCGTGAACGGTCCCACTCGTTTTGGAATTAACTTCCTGGAGACATATGGAAGCCTGAGGTTCTTTGTATCGAGAAGAACCTTGTCTCCAAGCTTCAGCGGAACTTGAGCAGCGGGGAGCCTTCTTGACATAGCTGCGGCGGCCTGCGCGTGCGCAGCTATTGTATTCTCCCTGGCTTCCTGAAGACTTTGAAGCCTCTGCTCCGTACTTGGATGCTTTGGGGTTGTTCGGACTGTCCCAACGGCCTCTGGCTGAAACCCGTAGAGTAGCTCAAACGGGGATTTTCCCGTGACAGAGTGTGTCCGCTGATTGTGCGCGAATTCGAATTGAGGCAGCAGTTTGGCCCAGTTCTCCGGATTATTAGCACAGTAGAGCCGAAGTGCTAAGTCGAGTTCTTGATTTACTCGCTCCGTTTCCCCATCTGTCTGAGGATGGTAGGCCGTGCTGAGTGCCGTTTCAATTCCGAGGCTGTTGTGTAATTCTTTGAATGCCTTGGAGATGAATTGCGGTCCTCGATCCGAGATGACCTTCGCGGGTAGTCCGAATCTGCGATATACATCCCTTTGCAGAATATCCATGGCTCCTTCAGCCGTAATATTCTTGGTGCAAGGGGAAAATACTGCTGCCTTGGATACATCATGGTCGACTACCACTTGAATGGCATTAAATCCATCCGACTCTGGTAGATCCGTGATATAATCCATGGTAATTGTCCGAAAAGGCCTAGTATCCCCACTGTGTTGAATGGGAATTAAGCCTGGTTTAATGGGATGCGTATTGACCTTGCTTGTTTGGCAAGCGGCGCAACCTTTGACGTATTGCACAATGAATTTCCGCATGCCTGGCCACATATATTCCCGTTTAACCAGATCGTAGGTTTTCTGGACTCCTGGGTGTCCCATAATTGGTGCGTCGTGATGCATCTTGACTATATCACGATACAATTGATTATCTGGTGGAACGTATACCCTGTTCTTGTACAGGAGTATTCCGTCGTCGTCGGACCAATCTTCTGGTTTGCCGAACTCTGGGCGTTTGGTAGCCTTTCCTTTTAGAGTAATGTACTCTACTACCGAGTTGTCCCGTAGCTTGCTATCACGGATGCGCTCTTGTAGCTCAACGTTGACAGCTTTGGCAAAAAGTTCTGGCCCTAATAATACGACGTCCTTATTGTCATTTTCCCCCCCGTCATGCCCTGATCTCCGAGAAAGGGCGTCTGCTTGAGTGAGGGATTTTCCGGGTTGGTGCTTGATTACGATGTTGAATTCCGAGAGGAATAAATGCCATCGCGCCTGTCTGCGATTTAACTTCTGCGCCGTACGGAAATAGGTCAGATTTTTGTGATCTGATAGAATTTCTGTAGGGTGTGGGAAGCCCTGCAAAAAATGCCGCCACGCTTCGAGAGCTCGAACAATGGCCAACAATTCCCTATCATAAATCTGATAGTTCCGTTCTGCAGGAGTAAAGGACTTGGACAAATAGGCACAAGGATGCCATAGTCCGTCCTCTCCTTGCTGTCGTAGTACAGCACCTGTTGCGACTTTAGAAGCATCGCACTCAATCTGAAATGGTTTCTCCGGATCCGGGATTTGCAGGATCGGTTCTTCAGTAAACCGCTTCTTGAGTGTGTCGAATGCTTTCTGACAATCAGGGGTCCACAGAAAAGGCTGGTCCTTCTTGGTTAATTCCGTGAGGGGTCGGACTATCTTTGAATAATCCCGAATGAACCGTCGGTAGAAATTACCGAACCCTAGGAATGCCTGAACCTGCTTGACTGTTTTCGGTGGTTCCCACTCGATAATTGCCTTGAGCTTTACTGGATCCATAGCGACTACCCCTGGCCGAATTATTGATCCTAGGAATTCGACTTCTTGTCTGTCGAATTCGCATTTTTCCGCCTTAAGGAATAGATCACTGTCTTGAAGTCGCTTTAAAGCTCTTCGCGTGCGTTCGTGGTGATCCTTGACATTGTCTGAGAATATTAGGATGTCGTCCATGTAAATGACCATCCATCCTTCCTGGAGCATGTCTCGGAAGAGGTCGTTCATCATGTTCTGGAATGTGGCCGGTGCATTGCACAGACCAAAAAACATGACTGTTGGTTCGAACAATCCGCTGGGTGTTATAAACGCAGCTTTCCACTCATCGCCCTCCTTGATGCGAACATTATTGTACCCTGCTCGCACGTCG
Source organism: Cubamyces lactineus (assembly GCA_022376465.1). Lineage (NCBI taxonomy): Eukaryota > Fungi > Basidiomycota > Agaricomycetes > Polyporales > Polyporaceae > Cubamyces > Cubamyces lactineus. The sequence goes on along the minus strand of JACDTU010000019.1, from coordinate 243,313 downwards.
AGTTTGGTGAATATTGTGGCCCCCTTCAGCCGGTCAATGATGTCGCTAATGAGCGGCAAGGGATATGCGTTTTTGATAGTCCCCTCGTTAAGAGCCCTGTAGTCTTGAACAGGTCGAAGACTCCCATCCTTCTTGGTGACAAAGAAAAATGGCGAGGCTAGTGGAGACTTGGATTTTCGAATGTAGCCCTTCTCGAGGTTCTCCGCAATGAATTTATCGAGTTCTATACGTTCCGTATAGGTCAGAGGGTAGATTTTCCTCCAAGACCCTTTGGTATGATGGTCGAAGTCCTTCTTGAATTCGATAGCATGGTCCCATGGTCTCGAGGGCGGAAATCTACTTGCTGCCTTTTTCTCAAAGACCTGTCGATAGTCCTTTACAAAATCAGGTAGGATTTCGTCCAAGGTCTTCTCCTTCTGGTCTTTCTTTGCTGCTATAGCTATCTCCGTAGACTTATTAATCTTTCGGATTTTCTTCCTGCGGTACCATAGCTCGATGGCCCTCGAAGGATTAAATGTAAGCCTTTCAGAGTCTGGGTCTGCGTCGTCCTCGTCCGGTATAGCACGTACGAACGATACGACCAGATCTTGATTTTGAGGTTTTACTGGGAAATTCCACAGCATCCCTTCGGGTGGGTCGTGCTCGCATTGGTATTTATGGATCTGCTGCTGCTTCTTGATAATATCCGACTTGAAAGTAATGCGTCCACTTTCCCAGTCGATATTAGGATTGTACTTGCGGATCCATGGCATGCCGAATAGGACATCGTCCCGTCCAATGTCGGCCACATACCAATTTGTTGGGAGCTTCTTCCCGTGGAGATTAAATGTCCCCTCCACCCGATGGGTAATGGTTCCCATACTATTAACGCTATCGTCCGCGTTCCGGAAGGTCAGAGTCTTCGGTAGTCTGACTGTCGGAAGATTGTACTTATCTACAATCTTTTTATTGACGATCACGGCATCCGCACCAGTGTCAATGAGCCCCTTGATTTCGACGGCTTTGTCCTGAACCTGCATGTAACCGGGTATCAGCAGAGCACTGCGTCTCCGCTCTGTATTGGTTACAATAGTTACATGCAGTTCCTTGGGCAAGTCAGGCGTCGAGTCTGCTTGCCTGCCTAAAAACCCGTCTCGAAATCTGTAGCCCTGAGTGCGTTAATAGAAATATTGTCCTCTTCGTCCTCGTCGTCCTCTTCGTCTGAGATCTCCTCAGATTCGTCCTCTAAGTCCTCGTCGGTAACCTGTCGTACCTTCCGACTGACAGGTTTGCCGGGCTTCTTAGGTTTAGAAGGACAGTCTCTGGAAATATGTCCCGGCTTCCTGCACCGGAAACATAGTCCCTTGTCTTGCAGCTCCTGTCTCTCCTTGACAGAGAGCTTGTTAATATCGAGCGAGTCGTCCTCGATATTAACCGTCTTGACATTCTTCCTAGTCTTCGAGGTTTTGGCCTTGCGTCCTCTACGATTAGCCAAAATCTTCTCCGTAAGGTGATAGCTATGGTCGATCTCCTTAGTCCTAGTCATCCACTCTTCAATGGTCGTCGGCGGAGGGTACGACATGGATATCTTCTTAAGTAAATATTCTGGAAGCGCATTTCTGTACAGGGCCAGTTGCGCTGCTGGGTCCAGAATTTTTCCCTTGAGAGCTAGATCCATGAACCTCGCATTGAACTCATCAACTGAAGAGTAGTCCTTGAGCTGTATTGTCGTGAGATTAACCATAGAGTCGTCCACCTCGTCTACTGGGGCAAATGCGAGCAGGAAATTCCTCTTGAAGACCGGCCAAGAGTCAAATCCTCGATAGACTCCCGGTCTAATTTCCTCTTCAGCTCGCTGAATTGTGATGTCCTTCCAGTAGTTTATATTGTCCCCTTCCATGAAGGACAGGGCCGTCGCCACCTTCGTGTAATCATTAACGAAGTCGTGGGGTCGCGCCGTGAATAACAGGAACAGTTGATTGAGGAAGGACCTGGTTTTGTCTCGGTCTCCGTTGAAGACCTCAGGGTCCTTGATCTTGCCCTTTCCGTGTCCTTGCGGCGCATTTCCTGGAGCTTCTTGCGGTTCCGGGTCTGGGTCTGGTCCTGGTGGTCCTCCTCCTGGGGAGTAGGGATCTGAAGGCTCAGGGTCAGGCCGACCTCCGGGCCTACCTGGTCCGCCTCCTCCTCCACCTCCAGAAGGATTGATAACTCCTCCAGAAATTGCCGTTGCCCGAGGGGCTGGTCCACTTGATAAAGACCCGTATCTTTCTCCTTCTGAGCCTTGCCCTTGCGGAGTGAACGCATATCTATGGGCTCCAGAAATGGACTCTCCTGTCGCTGTTCCCGACATGTACGATGGTACTGATTTTCGTACAAATTCTGGGGTTGCGCTGCGACCAGTATACTCCAATTCAGATTTAGTCTCCTCGACCTCTGTCTGAATATGCTCTTCTCTCGGTTCAGGTGTTTCTGCCTCTACCCGAGTGTCTTCTGTTTTCGGTGCAGGTACTACGACCTTAATCCGAATAGTTTCCTCGATTTTCGGTTCAGGTGCTTCGACCGTCGTCCGAAAAGTCTCGTCCTCCTTGTCCGAGTCCTCTACCTTAGGCGGTTCGGTCTCCTTTCCTTTCTCCTTGAAGGATGGACCTGATTCCTTAGGTGATTCGGATTCTTGAGGTTTTGGGGTTCCTACTCTTGAAGTCGGAAACGATCCTGACACAACTCTCGGACTATTAATCCGACCAGTAGCTTTTCCAGCAAGTAGTGGCTTCTTGACTAACGCGGGTTGTCGTCCGTGGGTGTTAGTAATATCCCGCTCTTGTGAAGAGTGTGTTAGGATTAAAGCCGATGCGTGCTTGACGTTTGGAACCTCCTTAGTGTTGTACCGAAGTGGACACCTTTCGTTGGTGCAAAAATTCCACTTGTCTACGCTTTCTCGATAGTATACGTCCCGAGCTTTGTCGGAGTTGTAGAGATGATATAACCTTGAACAACTATATGGTTCAGCTGAACTCATACACGTTGTGCTTGTCGTAGGAAAGCCTGATGTAGTTCCCTAGCTCGGAGGCAACTACGAAATTTCCTAAGATTTTCTTCGAGGTCTATATCTGCGTAGTTCTCCGGATTGAGGACCTTTGCTCGCAGGTAGTCAATCTGGTTCTGAAGATATCCCGCAAAGTTCCGTACCCTCGTTGGAGGTGTAACAGCTTGTCTTGGAATAAATTCGAGTGTCTGGATGACCTGAGTTATGTATCGATGGGCTCGTTCGAGAGTCGCGTGATATCTCCTCGTGAAGTCTTCCTGTCCTAGTACTTCCAAGTTATCTGCTATAACTCGAAGTGTATCGATCGCGTGCACCGGAAGCTGTGTTCTCCGATAGAATATCCCTGCCGTTGAGGATGCTTCTTCAACACTAGTTTCTGGAGTCGATCGATCCGAACTATCCGTTCCTGGACTCGCTCGGGTTGGAATGGGTACGCCTATTGCTACTCCTGATTCCGCCTGAATGGCCAGAGAATTCCTATATTCTCTCCACTCGTCTGTTCTCTGAAACGCGGGTTCTTGTTCCGATACTCGAGTGCTCCGACCCGACGATGTCGAACTGGTACTTTCTACGTAAGGGATTGTCGAGCTAAAACCTCTTATCAAGGGGAATGGGGATCCTCCTGGCGATCTTGGGAGAGCAACTATATTCTCCGGGATCGCGAGTGGTGGTAAGCTCGGCAGTGTTTTGTTCCTTCCGCCTAGTACCCTGGGTGATTGTCGCAATGGGGGTTGTGTAGTTCCCTCCGTATTGACTATCGTCTCTCTGTACGTTACGAGCAAGAGAGAGTTCTGATGCGTTTCGTAGTCGTTGTCTTCCGACGTAGGCCTCTGCACTTTTAACAAGTGGAGGGTTAAAGCTTTCAGTCTAATGTTACGCTTTCGAGCGTGACTCTTAAACTATCAAGCCTTAAGACGTCAATGAATAGAGAGCTTGTATCTATTCAGCTACTAGCCCTAGCTTGTCGAAGATAAGCGCGTAGTAGTATTTGCAGTTGAAAGCGAGTTAACGAGCAACCAAAGTCGTATTTCGCGAAGAGACTGAAAGCTGAGGGTCGCTCTATGGCGTCGCCTCTTATATACATGTATGCAGGCCTGTAGACGGAATGTTCTAGCGTATACACGGACTTTCTGGTACGTAGTAGTCAGCGCTAGTCGAACCTAGTAACACTGTGGCAGTGCTGCTGTGGACTGTGCAGAAGCGCCTGTGCACTGCGCGGAATTAACTGTGCACTGTGCAGAAGTGACTGTGCATAGAAAGTCCTAGAGTGTCCTAGATAATACGAGACCATTCCTGTCTTATAGAACCGTAGCTAGAATCCTAGAGTCCGCCATATCTGTATCGTACAGAGATCGAAGCAGATACTGTACCAGTTCGTAAAGTTCGTAACACGCCTATCGTACATTCGTAACATAGTGGTTCCCACTCAATGATTGCCTTAAGTGTTATGGGATTCATAGGGCTACTCCTGGACAGATTATCAATCTTAAGAATTCAAGTCTTTGCCTACCAAATTTGCATGATTCTGCCCTCAGGAATAGGTCACTGTCTTGGACCTGTTGTAAGGCTCTCCTTGTCCTTTTGTGGTGTTCTTCAACATTGTATGAGAATATTAGGATCACATCCACATAAATGCCTGGAGCATATCCCACAAGATGTTATTCATCATATTTTGGAATGCAGCTGGTGCATTGCACAAACCAAAAACCTGGCCATTAGTTCGAACCATCCACTTGGTGTAATAAACACAGCTTTCCACTTCCTTGATGTGAACATTTTTGTATTCTGCTCGCACATCAAGTTTGGTGAATATTGTGACCCCCTTCAGCTGGTCAATAATGTCGCTAATGAGTGGCAAAGGGTATGCATTTTTCACTGTCTCTTCGTTAAGAGCCCGGTAATCTTGAACCGGTCGAAGACTTCCATCTTTCTTGGTGACAAAGAAAAATGGCGAGGCTAGAGGAGACTTGGATTTTCAAATATATCCCTTCTCGAGATTCTCCACAATGAACTTGTTGAGTTCTGCACGTTCCGTATAAGTCAGCGGGTAGATCTTCCTCCATGACCCTTTGGTGTTATAATCAAAGTCCTTCTTGAATTCAATTGCATGGTCCCATGGTCTCAAGGGTGGAAATCTACTTGCTGCCTTCTTCTCAAAGACCTGTTGATAGTCCTTTACAAAATCCGGCAGGATTTCGTCCAAGGTCCTTTCCTTCTGATCTTTTTTTGCTGCTATAGCGATCTCCATAAACTTATTAATCCTTCAAATCTTCTTCTTGCGATACCATTATTCAATTGTCCTCGAAGGATTGAATGTAAGTCTTTCGGAGTCTGGGTCTTCCTCGTCCTCATCCGATAGAGCACACACAAATGAGACAACCAGATCTTGATTTAGAGGTTTGACAGGATAATTCCATAGCATTCCCTTGGGTGGGCTGTGTTCACATTGGAATGTATGGATTCGCTGCTCCTTCTTGATAATATCTGGCTTGAAAGTATCTGTGAATTCATGGCATGCTGAATATGACATCATCCGAGGCAATGTCCAAGACCTATTGGAACTGTTGGAGTAGGGGATGGCTCACAGTATTAGAAAATGGATGGTCTCTTCTCAGTCACTTTGGTCAAAGAGCTAATTGTTCTCCAGTTCTATTGCTTGACTCATTATTGTTCATGTCTCTTTCTTTGCCTCATATATTCAACCAAAGACACCCATTAGCAATAAGGTTCTATTGTTATAAAATTCTCCCGTGATACATATATACAAGTAGTGGTAGTCCCATAGAATGAGAGGGAAGCTTTTCCCACCTGAACTTTAGCCTCTCATAAGTGCAGAGGTAGCGAAGTCTTGTGAGAACTTATTAAAATTGTCAGTCAAGCCTTAGCCATCATCATCAGACCTACACCGAGGTCTCCGTAAACTACCTGAGGACAATTTGAGTCCTATCCAAGTCACTTTCATTTCTACAAACTAACTCATGAAGTGTTCTCGATCCAATGTCTGATCCAGTCACTTTAGTCAGAGCTTGGTTTAATTAAATTAACTTTCATGCATGTCAGCACTGCCTCAGAGTACATTTCTTATGATGGATGGGGAGTCATTGCCATGGTACTTGTTCACAACATCCATATCTACCTATTGCTGGCGTGGAAGCCACTGTGCGGATGGCAATGGAGCTTTGTCCTTAACAAAGCCCCAGACCAACAGAGATATAGGCTACTGATCCTATTGCAAGGCCGGCCCATCAGAGAGGAATATGGTGATCTGGATGCTGAGGCTGTCCATCGTCAGTCTTAATCAGGGTATGTGCAGGATCCAGTGATAATCTTGACCAATCTGTCTCTTGCTTGTGGGAAGCACAGAGCAACCACTAAAGTGAAAATCAGTTCATTGAGAGTGTTTTGAACGCTCCCTGGGCTCTCAAGAATTTCGGGACCTAAGCTGACAGTCTGATCTTCTTGCATGAGAAGGCTACCATAGGTACAAGCTGTATGTCCTGCACAATGGCGGAGGCACAAGGAAGATGATTGTACACCATGCTCACATGCTCTTGGCTCACTTCGGCTCCTACAAGACCACAACCTTGCTGTGCAACTATATCTGGTGGAAGATAATGGCAGGGATGTCTGCTGCTTCTGTATCTCCTGTAAACAAGCAAGGCTGAGCTGCACAATCACCATGTCGATGATGCAATTGGAGGTTATCAGTATGTTGATGTTGGTTCTCTTCCGAGGCCCAAGGACCATAACGGTGCCCATGATCCCATGCAGTTGGCATTGACCACTTGACTGGTATGGTTCACCTACTATGATGTCAGATAACCTATACTGTCAGGCAGAACTTGTATTTGCTGAGGTATATCAACTACACAGCGCATGCCACACACATTAGTGAACTTGCTTTACCTAAGCACATTCCGGACTCACTTACATCATCTTGTTGCTGTTCAGCTACAATGTACTACCCTGAAACAAATGGCCACATGGAATGTGAAAACTGCATGGTCACTCAGATGTTGTGACTATGTGTTGGTACCACACAGAAACAGAGTAAACAGCTTGCTATCAAGTTTGCTATTGATATTGATTGCTTGGAGACTACAGGCTATGCACCATATGTCAGTTTGCCATTCAGATAGGCAGAGGAGACGTCCACAGACTCAAGCTCGAGGTCCTCCAGGGCTGCTAGTGCGAGGATGGTGCGAATCAATGCCCATTTAGGTATAGGAGCAAAAGTCATTACAGCCCGTTGCAAAACGATAGACCGCGGGGGTCCGCCGCGAGCGGGCGTGCCTCGTTTGGCTCCCTGCCTGATATAGCAGGTACGAGCGCTGGTAGCACCCGCGTGTCAAGCTCGTGTCGTGATGTGTTTGTCGTCTCTATTCCTCTACGTTCACTATTACTGAGCTTCCCGTTCTGCATGCAACACCCCCACGATCGTTACTATGCTCAAGACCATCAGTACCCGCTAGAGAATCCACGAAACCTGCCCCGAGGGGCGATATACCGCTACTTATTGGGCCAAGGGCCTCTACCAGCACCCCGCTGCGTATGCGCTTGCAGCTCTCAATGCTCCTGGAGGGTTCAGCGCAGGCATCAATCTACCTCAAGCAGAGCGGGTGGGACTCAGCCAGCACCTCAGGGGGGTGCACCAATGCCGGCGCCAGGTGGCCACTATGGTCCTGTTGAAGCAAGTGAGTATTGACATCAGCAGGTATTTCACGTTTCTCTTGACACTAGCTTATGATCAACACAGAGCAAGTTGCTGTTCTTGCACCTATTAACACCACCAAAGACAGCCAGCCCGTCATACAAGCCTCATTCAAGCTGGCGGCTAACCTCCCACCGGAGGAGGTCTTGGGCGCATACGTGAGTTTATGGGCCTTGATGAAGGCAACCAAGCCCGTCTCAGCTACCAGGTTCTACCAGCAAATCGATCCGAGCCTTTTCTACGTTTTGAAACCCCCGTCCTGTTGAGATTGCATACAATGAGGAGCTACGCATTGTGAAGGAGAGGCTCTCGTGTGCCTGTTGCTCATCAGCACCAGGGACAAGGTGATGAGAACATTGACCCTGCTCTATGATAGACCACTGATTATTAGAGCTTATGTTTCTGCGTAGTCATAATTCAACCTAGTCTTCGAGAACCCAGTGAGTGTAGCCTGAGTGAGCAAACCAGCCACGGATGTTCTCCGGTTGACAGTCATAGTTGAGTATACGGCATCCAAAGCAACTTTCGTGGATCACACGGCACCTCCTCTCCCATCTCTCCACGGATGTAGTCCTTGTTCCGTAGAATCTAGGCCTTCATTGCAGAGAAGCCTTCTGCAATGGGATTACAGTCTGGTGAGTATGGTGGCAAATACAAGCGAGCATATATGTATTATATTGGAACCCTACCGTGACTCCACAATCTGGCGTAAACCCTCGAAATGATGAATGGAAGCATTGTTCATCACTAGCACTGAGTTCTTTTGTGGCCAGGGATTCATGTTGTCCAACGGAACATCAATGAATTTTTCGAACTCAGTGGCATTCCAGGAATGTGTCAGGATGTCGAGATGGAGAACACCATCCAGGGATATGGCAGGTAGGATTGAATATCTACATATTCCCTTAGCTCAGTTGTATGGATCTCAAGTTTCACTACGGACCTGGTACCACGGACAAAGTAGCCACGCCGACGGGCACGATCACCAACAGGGGCCCAACCATATGTCCATCTTGTTGTAAACCGTACGTCCTCATTCCGCTCAAGAGCTGGGCGTGCAACGTATGTGCAACATTGTATAAGAAACCTCTACTTTTCATGAGTTTCACCACACATGCCTTCTTAGATGAATAGCCACATTGATGGAGGCACCGTGAGATTGTTGACCGGTTCACCGCTACTTGTTGCCGTAGCTCATCGAGTAAAATGTCAGGTTGTCTCTCAACAAGTGACTCGAGATACTATAGCAATATTTGATGTGAAGTCACCCAGGTACATTCATGATGATTCATACAGAGACTTCGAGTCCGGTCAGCTCACGGGGGCGTCCTACTTGTAGTGGCTTCCGTGACACCTGCCTAGTCTCCCGATAGGTTTGTAGGACCCGTCTCACGGTGCGAGCACTGCACCCAATGAGAGCTGAGATCTCTTTGGCATGGAGGCACCCAGACATTGTCAGAATGAGTTCTTTCTGTTCATCAGATATATGTCGTTGATTGCCCATAGCGTATACAGCAGGTAGTTGGTCAAAGAATGAGTGAATGAGTGCTGGAATTCCAATGACGCTGCCTTGCGCATGACTCAACCGCGAGTGCTACAAGCGCTCGTACCTGCTATATCAGGCAGGGAGCCAAACAAGGCACCCCCGCTCGCGGCGGACCCCCGCAGTCTATTGTTTTGCACTGGGAGAAGCCCTTGGCGACAAGATGGTCCTTGTACCGCTCAATGGAGCCATCTGCATTGCGCTTGATGCAAAAGACCCATTGAGAACCAGTGGCCTTGCGCCCCCAAGGCAGCTGGACGAGCTCAAAGGTGCAGTTCTCCGCCAAGGACTGGATCCCATCCTGTGCAGCCTTCAGCCAGTACTCGCACTCCTCAGGTGCAAGCTGCATGACCTCAGAGATTGATCTGCGCTCTCCGGAGGGCTATTCACTCACCTTGAGCGCATGCTCTGCTATAGACTCAAAGGCAAAGGCCAGTGCGTTGTTGTAGATAAGGTAGTCATCCCGCAAAGTGCAGTAGATACAAGATGTTTGGTTTGGGTTCTATCACGCTCAGAGTATTTTGAATATTATTTGAAGAGGAATTAAGCACTGGTTCATGCCGGCTGTGCTCACGAGGAGACACCTCTTCGGTAGATGTAAATTATAAGAACAGGGTATATAGTACAGATTGATCAGCTTCTTCAATGTCTAGCACAAAGAAGCAGTTGATAGATATAGAAGAGGAATGCATAGATTGATAGGATCTTCCATGACGGAGTTCCTGACCTCACCAAAAAGCTCCTGATGCGAATCTTCTTCCCACTTGTGCCAGAGTCTTATGGTGAGGGATGTGCCACGGGTCCCCACACATTCCTGCATCTTTCTTCTTCATCCAGCACTTGACAGAGACAATTGAGATCCATCAACTGTCTGCATCCACCATAAATCCCGTCATGTTGGGTCTGAGTTGGAACATAGGCTGGTATGGGCACAGAACGAGGGAGCTTGAGCAGGGGCTTGTATGGGAATTGGGCAATGGCTTCCCATAACAGCTTATGATGTCAAATACTCTCGACTTCCAGTCGGGGATGTTGATCCTGGCCCAGTAAATCATCTTCACAATGTCTGATCAGATCCCTTGCTGCAAGATGAGCACCATCTTGTCATTGCACCTTTGCAACTGTATCCCACCTGTGTGCATATTTGCTTGAATTCTGTGAAATATTCTCATGTCTGTAAAGTGGGGGTCTTTCAATTCAGGCTAGGACCCAGTGGGGACCTGTGGCTGTGGAAGCTCTCATACAATTGAGCAGATGAACTGTACTTCTGCTGAGAGACTGAAAACTGCTGATGTGCTTTCCATGCTTGGATTAGATGTGGGTGTAAATGATGTCCTCAATAGTGAGTTGAGATAAACTCTGGTCTAGGTCGGGACAGTGGTTTGGGGTGTTCAATAGCTGTGAGCCCCCAATTGATGTGCAAAGTTCCGGGGATATCAGTGAAATTGGTATTGTGAGGGGCAGAGAGGCAGTAAGAGGGTTTGTAACCAAGTATGTGCATTAGTCATGGGAACATTGGGAGATACAGAGAGCAAGACAAGTGTCAGGGGGTGGGTTCTCAAAGGCTATGTGGTTGGGTGCTCTGTCTTTTGTAAAGACTGTGATCCAATTGGATGTATAGTTGTTGCCATTCCAGATGCTAAGAACAGGTTGCATGGCACTACCAATTCGACATCAGAACTCGAGTCATGCACACAAGGATTGGGTGACATGAATGGCGTCCGTCATTGGGAGGAAGGAATCAAATGTTGAGATGGCTAGCTGGGACTTCTTTGATGAGGATGGGGTAACAGTAATGGAACAAATAGTCCTTGTGACCAATTAGCAGCTGTTCCTCTCAGCAGAGGGATTCTGAGAGCTAGTTGATGATGTGGAATAGGAAACAGGGGCAATGGTACAAGAGTTCAGCATAGAAAGGTTTTGTATGGAAGGGTGCAGTGGCACAGTTACTCAGCAGAAAACCTCGTGAGATGGCCTCATCCGGGAAGGCAAAGTTGTCATGAGGCTGATTCCAGCTCCAAGTATTATACATACTACTTATAGACCTTGTTGACTCGGTCATCGAACTTTGCGTTGTTGGGAAAGAATCAGGGTCAGGAAGGGAAGGGATTCCTAGAATATTGCAAGATCTGGTTCAAGGGAGACAAACTGATTGACAATTCTTATGGCATATGAGGGGAACTGGGCCAAATACGGGCAGAGGAAGTGTGAATGGATCGGGGGTGATGATGAACGCAGATGTGGGTCTGATCAACTAAGACATTGATGCACTTTCATTGTGAGGAGTTGGGAGTATTAGGGCTGGGGCTCCGGGCTGAAGGCAAGCCAGAACCGGAGGGATTGGAAGCAAAGGAGAGGGTTCCCTGTCTGAGAGCTCCTAAGATGAGTTGTCACTAAACTCAGAGGGATTGTGTTTATAGAGTTGCGTGAGGGTTGGCATAGGGGAAGGTCATGTACGCATGTGACCGAAGGCTATCAGCAAGTAGGTTAAGGGGAAGGTTTTCACTTATGATACTGTCAAAGGTCAATACCGGATGCAATCTCAGTTCACCAGATAAAGCATACCAAGGGAGCTGAATACGTGTTTGCAGCTGCCCAAGTTTGCAACGATTGACAGAATTTCAGTAGCCAGTTGAGCGACGCGGGCACACCCTGCTGGTGCGTTCTCCTTGCTGGTGTATGTAAGCAACCAGATCTCCTTGATATCAACGTGCTGTAGGTAGGTCATTATCCTAAGCTCTAAGTTGCCTGACATACACAAAGTTCATGCTCACCTCATCACGCTGTGCTTCCACATAGAAGTCATCTAAAGAATTCACCCTTGCAATCAGAGTATGCCAGCAGGCCTCAAAAGAACCGAGTGTCTGTGTCAACCCCAAAGATGTGTTTGTACATCCGTCCGGCAATGATGATGAGATCGGAGGAGGAGATGGCTTCCTGGTCAAAGCAGTGACAACAGACATAAGGGTTGAAGAAAACTGCAAGGATGCACACATCCTGATCGGCCTGTCCCCAACACGTCTCCAGGCTTTCTAGAACACATTCTTGGACAGGTGCGTTGAGCCCTGGAGAGCCTTTGAACGTCCTGTATAGGTGCCCAAGGGTCGAGATGGGTATCAGATGCTTGGGTCACATTGGCAGCTATAGCAAGTGGCTCAAGGTACATTCAAATTCTACAGCACATTCAGCTACCGTAAGGTAGTACACTAGAATCGGCACTTACTGGCTCAACGCTCTCCAATATCATTGGTCTCGGGCTTTACTGACCACCCATTATGCTTTAGCAACTGCATCACTACTGCGGCCAACTGACTTGACAAGGCAATCAGCATGGCGGGCAACACATGCTTGTACATCAGAGCAAAGGGTAAGAAGTTGTGTACAAGCCAGAAAATGAGATGTCCAGTGTGTCTCAACTGGGTGCATCAGTGCAAGAGGTTCTGAGCCAGGCCTACTAACCTGCTGCTCAGTAGCGTAACCCCATGGTTATTGAACCACTTGTTGATGAATTCAAGGGTATCTCGGATTGTGGACTTGATCCAGTCGAGCTTGAGAAGGTCGCCTGGGATGAGGTTGATCTGGTGAGCCTAGCACGCTATGACAATGAGAGGAATTGGTAGAGAGACGGCGACATTCCAAGTGATATCACAGGATACGAAGACTTTGCACAGATCCTGAGCAAACTGCTGCTGGCACAGCTCATCCCAAAGCAGTTCCATCTGCAAGGAAGGGGCTGATGATGAACCTGGCATTTGAAAGTGACTTGCACCAGAGGATGTTCTTGTAGGTACCGGTGCCGGGGGTGGACAAGCTGGACAAGCTTAAGGATGATGGTGAGAACAGGGACATTGCTTATACCGCATGCCAGCCTAGGTTGCATTGCACTAGGCCCCATAACAGGATTGATATTCTCCGCATTCACTTTCGCAGCACAAGCTGCTTGTTCTTGTGGCATCTTCATCAGTGACCTCTTAAACCTGGACCTTGTCCGTATGAGGACATCTCCAGGCGTGTGCACTCATCGACTGGGCACGCCTATAAACTGGCTCTAGGGCGGCCGGGTCTCTGCAGGTGTAAAAGGCCTTTCTCGGAGTTCCATATCTGTGCATGCCTTCGGACCAAAGCCGCACAGACATGGCTTAGACAATCGCCCCCAGGTGGTGTTCTCACTATATTCAAGCTCACCCAGTCTTGTAAGCTCATTCTGAGAACGTGGTTCAGGAAGCGCACATCAGCCAGATCTCGCTCGTGGTTCAGGCACATGCGGTGTTCAAGGCACCCTTTGCACCATGTGGCCAAGTACGATCTGTTCATTGCAAATTGAGCCCCTGTTGACTCAAATAGCTGCCACCGAGGGCCCCGGCATGCAGCATTTCCAGACATGGAGAGCAGAACAGAGAGCAAAAATTTGTTCAAGATCCTCACTCATATGAGCTGCCATAGGCTGAAGACTACTAGCTCTCGTTGCATTGTAGCTAAGCCTAACATGACCTCTTGCAAAATTGACTTGATGGTTTTGTAGGTATGGGTCATATCTTAGATCCAAGCCCCACTGACCCCAGGCATCAAAAACTCACATGTGACTACTGACCACTTTGACCACTGTGGTCTAACCAGTCTGACAACTGGTCGGAGTTAAACCGGTCATCTGATCTCTGACCTGTTAGACCTTGGCCAACACTGACAAAGAGTGCCCTGACCGCCTGTTCTCAGACTAACCCCACCCACCTCAGTGCCGCAACTGCAAGGGCGTGCACTATGCATCAGACTTGGGGTATGCAAGTGGTTGAAGCACTGCAATGACCGCACCTAGTACGTGGTGCAAGGCCAGGCCCTGCCTCATGCTAACATTCGTCTCCACCACACTGCAAAGGAGCCGACCTGCAAGGGCAGCCTCACCGGCAGCAACCCTGGAGCATGCAAATGTTTCAGCCCTGCCTCTACACTGGGTGTTACAACGAATTTTCCCAGAGCAAATGTAGTCTAATTTCCATCTATTACTCCACTTTTGCTCGGTCTTTACTGCACTCTGTATTTACGTTGTCTTTGACCCGTGCAAAGGTAATATTCCTCCTGAAAGCAACAAGTCCTCGAAGCCTCCCTCAATCGAGCATATACGGTTTGATCATGATGTCATAGCGTTTGCTCTACATTGGTCGGAGTTCCAACGAATGCAGTTGGTTGTCCTTAAAACCAAGTCAACTCTTCGTCCGCCAACTATTCACTCTTCTCTTCCTTCCATCACTGGCGACTGCGAATGCGACGTCTTAGAACTCTTGAGGCCAGCATATACTATAGCACAGGTATGTCAGTGAAGACATTCACCTATAGTGAATACAGATGTTGATTAACCCCGCCCGACCTCCCAGATACCGCATATAGTCACTAGGACTCGGAAATCTAACCTTAGCGGCGGCTTCAAGGTAATAATGTGAGTAGTCTCTTCGTGATCAATATATGTGCTCACTCACAGTGTTATTTGAACAGAATGCTGGCGAGGTAGGCTATGAGCCTAATTCTCAGACTCCAGTAATACGTGCACACCTTGTTGAATATGTATAGCCTTTTGTCCTTGTACAATTACAATCAAATATATTCATAGACATACATGAATCCCACTTAAATAAGTGTGACCAAAGTGAATCAGAAGGTTATATCTGAGGAGGCCTGCGGAGAGCGAATTGTGCCCAATTGGCGCCCATTTACGGTAGGCGCTCGTGTCAAAAACGGAACGAAGATTTCAGAATTTCATAGTTTCATATTCTTTTGCATTGCTTTGCTGCGATACATATCTGGTGCAAATCCGGTGCACACGTTCAACTTTCCTCCACATTTACTCAGCGAAAAAATTTTGTAACACCCAGTGCTATGTGTGTGTTCAATGGTAACCTCCCCCAGACCACAGCCACATCTAAATGCGGCCACCAACGCAGGAGGAGCAGCTGCAGTGGCAGAAAGACAGGTAGAGAAGCAGAGGGTAGTCAGTAGACCCAGATCTGTGGTGTGCACTCAATCAAACCTTCCATGCAGCAGCCAACCTCCAAGTTGACATCTCCATTGTTAGCAAGATAACAAATACTGGACACAGAGAATATCTTCTTTGCCTAAACACCTAAGGAGATGGATAGTCAAGGATGGTGGGAACAGTATATATACCCTATCTTGACCATCAACTATGGTACTAGATGAAAGGAATAATAGACTACTGACTTTACCACCACTTGCAATCCCGGAGAGTATTATTGCTCTTCCACATTCACCAAGAGGATCTCCATTCCCCTTGGAAAGAGGGCTTCAGATGGTTTTTCCTGTTGCAGAGGGTACTAGCACAATATCATCAAGTTGGGACACTTGAGAATCGGACGAAGAACCCGCGTATCAAAGGACAGACGAGTGGAGAGAATATAGGAATTCTCTGGCCATTCAATCGGAATTCGAGGTAGCGAAAGGTGTACCCATTCCAGGAAGGGCAAGTCCAGGAACGGATAGCTCTTATCAATTGACTCCAGGAACAAGTGTTGAAGAAACATCCTCGACAGAAGGAGTGTTCTATCAAAGGACACAAGTTCTGGTGCACGCGATTGACACACTTCAGGTGATTGCAAACAATCTCGAAGTGTTGGGACAGGAAGACTTCACGGGAAGATATCACAAGGCTCTTGAACGGGCACATCAATACATCTCTCAAGTCATCCAGACGCTTGAATTAATCCCAAGAGAAGTTGCTACACCTCCAAAGAGGGTACATAACTGTGCAGATTTTCTTCAAGACCAGATTGATTACCTGCGAGCAAAGGCGATCAATCCAGAGAACTACGCAGATATAGACCTCAAATATAATCTAGGGAAACTTTGTAGTTGCCTTCAAGCTAGGGAACTACATCAAGCTTTCCTTCGAGAAGTACAACGTGTATGAGTTCACCCGAAACATACAGTTGTTCACGTCTATATCATCTCTACGACTCCGACAAAGTTCGGGACGTTTACTATCGGGAATTAGTAGAGAAGTGGTCTAATTGCACACACGCACGGTGCCCACTTCGATACAATACCAAGGAGGTCCCAAACATCGCACACTCCCTGGCTCTTATTAAAACCAAGGTCTCTCAGGAGAAGGAAATAAAGAAGAGTCACCGACAACAACCCGCGCTAGTAAAGAATCCTCTACCAGCAGGGGACACTAGCTTGATTATTAGTTCAAGAGTGGTGGCAGGATTGTTTCTGACTTCAAGAGTAGGACCCCTGAGACCCCGAGAATCTGAATCACCCAGGGAACCTGATTCACCTCTAAAGGAGAAAGAGCGAGAGATCAAATAGCCTCAAGGGAAGGATTCAGACATTAAAGAAGACAATTTTCAGATGACAGTCAAAGTACCTCATTTGGAAGAAAAAGAAACTATTCAGACGAAGGTCGAAGTACCTGAACCAAGAGAAGAAGAACAATCAAGTCGTAGTACAACCCCAGAGTTTGTACAACAGTCAGTACCATTGTATATGTCTGAAACAATTACAGCGACAGGGGAATCCATCTCTGGAGCCCATAGATACACCTTCACTCTGAGGACTACCTTCGGAGGAGGGACATTTGG
Source organism: Cubamyces lactineus (assembly GCA_022376465.1). Classification (NCBI taxonomy): domain Eukaryota; kingdom Fungi; phylum Basidiomycota; class Agaricomycetes; order Polyporales; family Polyporaceae; genus Cubamyces; species Cubamyces lactineus. The sequence goes on along the minus strand of JACDTU010000019.1, from coordinate 226,448 downwards.
GTTTTCATCTAGTGGACCGGCCCCGAGGGCGACATCATTCTTGGGAGGAATGGTTAATCCTTCCGGAGGCGGAGGAGGAGGCGGACCCAGTAGGCCTGGAGGCAGACCTGATCCTGAACCTTCAGATGGAGGAGGACCACAAAGTCCTTATCCACCAGGAGGAGGAGGACCACCGGGACAAGGCCCAGACCCTGATCCGCCTGGACAACCAGGAAATCCCCAAGGGAATAATATGCCGCAGGAACAGAGACAAGGAAAAGGCAAGATCAAGGACCCAGAGGTCTTTACGGGAGACCAGAACAAAACTAGGTCCTTCCTCAATCAATTGTTCCTTCTGTTCATGGCAAGACCCCACGACTTCGTCAATGACTATACGAAGGTGGCAACGGCCTTATCCTTCATGGAAGGGGACAACATAAACTACTGGAAGGATATTACTATCCAGCGAGCTGAAGAAGAAATTAGACCAGGAGAGTTTAGGGCCTGTTCGGCAACAAAGTTGAGTTTGAGATTGCGGTATTTCCGGGAATGGCGGAATCTCCGTTTCCCATCAAAGTTGCGCTGAGAAATCCCGGCTGGCGGACCGATGTTGATGGAATGCCCAGGAAAGTCGGGATTCATGACAGACAGATTGCGGATATAATGGACCGCATTTTGGGAGGATTTGAACTACAATCAGAGTCAGTACCATGCCTACATCAACAGAGCTGGGTAACGAACACGCTGCCAGTGTGATTTGACCTGCTCGGCTGTGACTACATTCCAAGTGCCCTTCTCCGTGAGAGTCTGAGCGATGTGCTGATAGACTTGAGGCTGAAAGTTGTTGTCCCCGGTTTGAGCCTCCGAGACAGCCTTACGGAGACCATCCAGTAAGGTCTCTTCAGACTAAAGGTCCCAGCGCACCATGAGCACCAGTCTACGAGACGTCAGACGAGGACGGTGCTGTGTCGAGGGAGCAAGTAGAGTAGGTGCCCATAAATCTCGAAATCTCGGCCATCCAAACACGGGATTTTTGTACATTTTCCAGAAATACGTGACTTTGATTTCATTACTATATATGGGCAAGAAATACCGCAATCTCAAACTCAACTTTGTTGCCGAACAGGCCCTTAGAGGATTCGACTCTTGGGCGGTCTTCAAGAGAAATTTCTTGCTCGCTTTTGCTCCAGTGGACGAGGTCAACAACTCTATGGTCAATCTCACAACGATCCAACTCAAAGACTATTCTTCAGTCGATGAGTTCAATGCTCAATTTATGGATCTAGCCCTCAAAGGAAATATTCTGGACTCAGCAGCACAACTTGCTCTCTATAGGAATGTGCTTCCAGAATATTTGTTGAGGAAGATTTCCATGTCATATCCTCCACCGACAAACATTGAGGAGTGGATGACTCGAGCAAAGGAGATCGACCATAGTTACCATCTTACTGAGAAAGTTTTGGCCAATCACTAAGGAAGAAAGGCTAAAACTTTGAGGACAAAGAAGAACGTCAAGATAATCAATGTTGAGGACGACTCGCTCGACATTAACAAACTCTCTGTCAAGGACAGACAAGAGTTGCAAGACAAAGGATTATGTTTCCGGTGCAGAAAGCCGGGACATACAGTGACTTACAAAACTATTGCCATGTTTCGCACTTTTTGAATGGGAAGGCTATATCTCCACCATTTCTGACTCAATGACCATGATTCAACTACCAATAGAAAGGTGTGCATCCCGGCTTTCCCACGGCATGTCAATCACGTGATTTGGAGCTCTGGAAGCGGAGATATTCCCTACTCTTTGGAGCAAGTGCATGGCAATAGTTTTGTTGCTGGCCCAAATCATGACCAAGATTCATACATTTCAGGCAGTCTAATACTTGGTGTACCCTTCCTTGGCCTTCAACACAGCTGCAACCCTCCTAGGCATGCTCTCAATCAAGTCCCTGCACTCCTTGACTGAAATCTCCTCCCACTCTGCCTCTACCCTCTTCCACAACTCATCAATTGATACCGGTGGCTCCTTGTGGCTGGCCAGCTTGCGTTTGAGGATACCCCAGAGGTGCTCGATAGGGTTGAGGTTAGGAGATTGGGCTGGCCACTCCATAACCTCAAAACCATGGTCTTTGAACCAGGTTTTGGCCTTCTTGCTGGTGTGCTTGGGATCGTTGTCCTGCTGGAAGACAATGTCATCGGGGGTTTGGCCCCAATACTCAAGGCTATCCTGCAGTGCATCCTCCAGGATGCTGACATAGAGGTTGGCGTCCATCTTGCCCTCGATTTTCATCGCATATCCAGGCCCCTCCCACCCAAAACAGCCCCAAAGCATCAAACTTCCACCACCATACTTCATTGTGCCCTCCACCAGCCGTGAACTGAGGCCCTCCCCAGTCTTCTTCCACACCCACTTCCTCCCATCTGACCCCAGACGATTGATCTTGGTCTCATCTGACCAGATAACCCTCTTCCAGTCCTCCAGAGTCCAGTCCTGGTGGGCCAAAGCAAAGTCCAGCCGCGCACGAATGTGACGCTTCAGAAGAAGCGGGTGTTTACGCTTCACAACGGCCTTCATTCCATGCTTCTTGAGATGGCGACGCACCGTTTGAGTGGAGACTGGCTTTGTGCAGACATCCTCCAACTTTTTGTGGACATCCACAGCTGTATCAGCTTCTCCAGAGCAGATAAGGCGCTGCGCATAGTTGATGGTGGTGGAAGAAAGCTTGGATGGACGGCCTCCCTTGGACTTTGGAAGGTAGAAATGGAGTTTGGAACGAATCTTGCTAATTGTAGAGGTGTGGACACCAGTTTGGGTAGAGATTTGACTCAAGGAAAGGCCTTGGTCGAGCAGAGAGAGAATATCATTCACAGTTTGCTGAGGGAGAGGTCGCATGGTGGTGGTGGTAAAGGTTCAAGTGATGAGCTGGCAGATTTTGATGGGAGATCAACTAGGATGATGTCACATGATACTCCTCTATCAGTCATGTGATAATGGCCGCTCTAAGGGGACATTTGTTGCTGAAGCAGGGCCAGCAACAAAACTATTGCCATGCACTTGCTCCAAAGAGTAGAGAATATCTCCGCTTCCAGAGCTTCAAATCACGTGATTGACATGCCGTGGGAAAGCCAGGATGCACACCTTTCTATTGGTAGTTGAATCATGGTCATTGAGTCAGAAATGGTGGAGATACAGCCTTCCCATTCAAAAAGTGCGAAACATGGCAATAGTTTTGTAAGTCACTGTAAAAGGCTTGTTAGGCCAGAGGTAGTTGAGCTTAGACAATAAGTGGATTAGTCTGAGGGGGGTAGCCCTCAGGCAGGTGGTATATATACATGCAGACCAGTCCCTCTAGGACTGGGGGAAGACCCCTGGTACTCTAGGTTACTAAGCTAATCACCTGACCAGTCTGAGTCACTCTGAGTCAGACTGAGTCAGCCCGGGTCAGCCCGGAGTCAGCCTGAGCCATACTGAGTCATGTGCTGAGCATGCCCTTTGCCTAGCAAAGATCTGACCAATAGCATACCCTACATTACTTAGGCAATCATCCAGAACATTCTACCTAGGCCTAGAACCGGCTGGAACAGGGTTCCAGCCACAGAACTGTCTAGAACATATGAGATAACCCCCAAATAGGACAAAAAGCGAAGAAAACAATGATAACTATTGATATCTGAGTGATAAGGGGATTTGTCCATTATATATGTGTCCAATAAACGCTAAATATATCGAAATAATGAATATCCCCTGTAAATAAGCACCAGAAAACTCCAGGAAATGTCCCAATTTGTGACAGGGTGCAGACACAGTCATCATCAATAGAAAGATTGTAGACAAGTACAATCTTCTGACCATCAGATTACCCAAGACTCTGACTTTTTGGAACGTGGGCGATAGTGTCAATAGTATGGGAACCATTACCCATCGGGTGGAAGGAACTTTCAATCTCCAAGGAAAGAAACTTCCGACCAATTGGCATGTTGCCGACATTGGATGGGACAATGTCCTATTCAGCATGCCATGGATTCGCAAATATAATCCTAATATTGACTGGGAAAGTGGCCAAGTCACTTTCAAGCCAGATATTATCAAGAAGGAGCAGCGAATCCATACATTCCAATGTGAACACAGCCCACCCAAGGGAATGCTATGGAATTATCCTGTCAAACCTCTAAATCAAGATCTGGTTGTCTCATTTGTGTGTGCTCTATCGGATGAGGACGAGGAAGACCCAGACTCCGAAAGACTTACATTCAATCCTTCGAGGACAATTGAATAATGGTATCGCAAGAAGAAGATTTGAAGGATTAATAAGTTTATGGAGATCGCTATAGCAGCAAAGAAAGATCAGAAGGAAAGGACCTTGGACGAAATCCTGCCGGATTTTGTAAAGGACTATCAACAGGTCTTTGAGAAGAAGGCAGCAAGTAGATTTCCACCCTTGAGACCATGGGACCATGCAATTGAATTCAAGAAGGACTTTGATTATAACACCAAAGGGTCATGGAGGAAGATCTACCCGCTGACTTACACAGAACATGGAGAACGATAGGCAAGAAGTCAAATTCTTAGGATCAATTATCTGGCCAGGAGTTGTCACTATGGATCCCATTAAACTCATAGCGATCATTGAGTGGGAGCCACCAAAGACGGTCAAGCAAGTCCAAGCATTCCTGGGGTTTGGGAATTTTTACCGACAGTTTATTCAGGATTATCCCAAGATAGTTCGACCCCTCATGGAATAACAAAGAAAGACAAGCCCTTTGTGTGGTCTTAAGACTGTCAAGAAGCATTTGAGACACTCAAGAAACGGTTTACAGAAGAACCAATCCTGCAAATCCCGGATCCGGAGAAACCGTTTCAAATAGAGTGCGATGCATCCAAGGTTGCAACAGGTTTTGTACTACGACAGCAAGGAGAAGATGGACGATGGCATTCATGTGCCTATTTGTCCAAATCTTTCACTCCTGCGGAACGGAACTATCAGATTTATGATAGAGAATTGTTAGCCATTGTTCGAGCTCTCAAAGCATGGTAACATTTTCTACAGGGATCCCCTCATCCTGTGGAAGTTCTTTCAGATCACAAAAATCTGACATACTTCTGTACGGTGCAGAAGTTGAATTGCAGACAGGCTTGATGGCATTTATTCCTCCCGAAATTCAACATTGCAATCAACCACCAACCTGGAAAATCCCTCACCCAAGCAGACACCCTTTCTTGGAGATTAGGGCATGACGGGGGGGAAAATGACAACAAGGATGTCGTTGTCCTAGGATCAGAATTGTTTGTCAAGGCTATCAATGTCAAGCTTCAAGAGTGCATTAGGGATAGCAAACTACGGGATACCTCAGTAGTGGAGTACATTACTCTAAAAAGAAAGGCTACCAAATGCCTGGAGTTCAGCAAACCAGAAGACTGGTCCGATGATGATGGAATACTTCTGTACAAGAACAGAGTATACTGTATGTTCCACCAGATAATCAGTTGTACCATGATATAGTCAAGTCCATGATATAGTCAAGTTATATCATGCACCGGACCCCTCTTGACGCTCTACCACCATCTGCTGGTTCTTTCCCACGCTCCATACTCATAGGGGGAGTTTTGGAGTGTGCGATATTACTAGCTTTGTGGTCTAGGCTAGGCAGCGTTAGCATTACTACAAGAGCATATGAGTGACTACTCGGGCCTGCGCCATCCAGTTGTCCCTCGACCAGCCAGCACGCCTCCTATATCGCACTCGACGACAGGCGCCAGGCATGCTAGCGCAGCAACAACAACGGCAAAACAATAGAACAAACCGCGAAAACCCATGGCATCCCAGGAGGCTTGGGTGGAGGCTGAGAAGGTGGTACCGAATCTGACAGATGCGACAGCCTTCTTGAAGTTGAGATCGCTAATCCCGGAAGGATCTTACGCCGTAACGGGCGAGTCCCTCATCTCTGGCTTACTTCATTTTGCTCTCTCGGGTCCTACCCATGAACTTGCTAGGATGGGACTCATCGCTTTTGCCTACCTTGCCAAGGAGATACTCAACCGCGAAATGCAAGAGGCTGTCAGTCACCTGGTGGTGGAACGTGCCGAGGATCAACTACGAATTCACCTGGATCACCACACATCACATGTAGAAGACCGAATAGAAGAGCTGTCAGCGGCCGTCAAGCGGATGAAGAAGGAGACTACGTAATGTACTCTAGGGCTGAAGGTAGCATGCGAAACAGTTCGAGAAGTAGAAAAGGCTCTCAAAGATGTACGGCAGGAGCTGTAGGAAGCACCAGCAATAGGGTCACGACATACAGTAGTATGCCCCACACCATCTCCCCTCCCCTCACTCTCGACGCTGCACCAATCCGAGTACGCCGAACGGCTACATTGGCTGACCTGTTACAGAGGCAAGTCTTGGTCCGTGGTGCCATGCTACGAGCGGAGAGCGGGGCGCGCCTTGGAGAGGCGACTGTGCTAGAGAAGGCACGCAACACTCTGGAGGAAATGAGTAGAGAAGGGCTCTCACTGCCAGTGGACACAGCGATTGAGCATGCAAAGGTGCTCCCGCATGGCGATGCAGTTTACACGGTATCCACCGCTGACGCGGCGCACTGGTTTCTCAAGACGGCCGTAGCGAAGCGCTTCGCGCGCAAGATGGGTCTGGAGGTGCAGGTCATCGAGCATACCTACAAGCTGGTAGTCAAGCGGGTCCCAGTCACTTTTGACCCACACAGTGCAGCCACACTCCGGGTGGTGGAGGCCATGCATAGCCTCAGGACGGGCAGCATCGTGCGAGTGGACTGGATCAAGCCAGTCGAGAAGCAAAGCCCGGGCCAACGCACGGCCTACCTCATGCTCACACTCAACAGCGTTGATCAGGCCAACCAAGCTCTGAAGGGGCTTACATTAGCGAACCAACAGGTGCTTGTCCGACGAGAGGTAGAAGAGCCCAAGCGGTGTGCGCACTGCCAGTGCTACAGTGGCCACTTCGCGCGGGAATGCAAGACGGTCAACGAGGTCTGCGCCAACTGTGCCGACACCCATCCCACAAGAGACTGTACGGTTGCTGATGACCCTAGCCGCTACTGATGTGCCAATTGCAAGGAAAACAGACATGCGGCTTGGGATAGAAGCTGCCTGACCTTACGTGCAAAGGTACGCATGGGAGTGCATCGTAAGGCTGACTGTGGTTTCCGTTTTTTCGTGACCAACGCCCCCGAAACCTGGATCTCGGAGGAAGAAGAACTCTCTCATGCCCCTCCCCTGCTGATGGTATGGTCCCACATACAGCACCGTTTTGACGCCACAGATAGCGGCCCTACTACGACACAAGCCTGACTAGAGAACTTCACAGCGGCACCAGCGCAGTCCGACTCCTCAACGCAGCACCTATGAATGAGGCCCCCATCACTACCCTCCGAATTTGGCAACAAAACCTCAACAAATCCAACAGCGCGCAACTTGACCTCCTCAATGACACCGACCTAAAGACTTATGACATTATTGCACTATAAGAACCTTATGTCTTCTTCCTCAGCCTCACAGCCAGCACACCATCATGGCGGGTGGTCTACCCTACGAAACATGGCACGGACGGGGAGTCTTGCTCCCGCTCCATTATTCTTGTCAACCGGTGGCTCTCTACCAATGACTGGAACCCAATCCCGGTACCTCATCCAGACGTCACTGCGATCTCTGTCTGCATGGGCGACTCACAGCTGCACCTCTTCAATCTCTACGTCGACAGCGACTATGACTCTGCTCTGCATGCCTCCTCTCGGGCAGCCACCTTTCTACGTCCAGACCCTGACAGCTCACCCGACCACCTGATCTGGCTTGGCGACTTCAATCGGCACCATCCTATGTGGGACACCCATGCTAACCATCACCTCTTCACCACAGCAAACCTCTGGTGTGTAGAGCGGCTTATAGAAATAGTCGGACGGCATGGGATGGAGCAAGCCCTCCCACAAGATATGGCCTCCCTGGAGGCCTCAAGAACCAAGAACCACACCCAACCCGACAATGTGTTCTGCTCTGACGGAGTGAGGGACCACCTGTGCACCTGTGAGACAGTTCCCGAAAAGCACCCAACCTGAACTGACCACTTCCCCACCAGCCTTATCTTTGACTTTTCTACAGCAGCTGCAGCATGGTCTGGGTGGCAAAACTTCCGGCAAGTGGACTGGGAGAAGTTCAACTCTACTCTGGCAGCAAGGCTAGAAGCACAGCACTTCCCCAGCGAAATCACCTCAGTTGCCAGCTTTGACTCAGTACTCGACCGTCTCATGCACGACCTCCAAGAAACAATCCAGGAACATGTCCCAGAGGTAACAGGCACACCATACGCTAAACGCTGGTGGTCTCTGGACCTCTCCAAGATGAGGAAGGAGAAGGAGCAGCTAGGATGCTGTGCACACCGTCACCAAGCTGACCAGGCACATCCGATTCACGCTGAGTTTTGGTGCTTCCAAAACAAATATGCTGATCACATTACAGCTGCAAGAAATGACTACTGGAAAGCCTGGATTGACTCGGTCGATGCAAAGACAATCTGGTATGCTAACTGTTTCCTTAGACGTGGTGCAACAGATGGCAGCAGTGCTCGGATACCACCTATCCGAGTACACCAGGACGATGGCAGTGAGCGCACGCTAAACTCCAACACTGACAAGGGCGCTGAATTCCACCGTACATTCTTCCTACCACCGAGTACAGCTATGGTACCCCATGGCCCCTACCCCCAGCTGACCTTCACCTTCAAGCCCATCTCGAACACCCAAGTACGGCATGCAATAGACGCTCTCCACACTTTCAAAGCCCCGGGCCACGACGCAATCCCAAATAAGGTGTACAAGCACTGCACATTGACGCTCACCCCGGTGCTCGGGTCGCTCTTCCGAGCGACGTTTATGCTGAGCTACTACCCCGAGTGTGGGAAAGTGTCTGACACAGTAGTCCTACAGAAGCCAGGAAAGTCTGACTACATGGTAGCTAAAGCGTGGCGGCCAATTGCACTCCTCAACTGCATCTCAAAGATACTGTCACGCTGCGTGGCAGATGTACTGGTCCACGAAGCTAAACAACGCTCAATGCTTGCGCACCTTCAATTTGGCGGATGGGCGGGCCGCACGACGATGGACTCCATTCATTTAGTAACCAAGACAGTCAAGGATGCCTGGCGGAGAGGTGACGTAGCCTCAATCATTTTTCTGGACATCAAGTCGGCCTTCCCAGCGGCGTCACCTGCACGTCTCTATCACAATTTACGCTCACGAGGGGTCCCACAGCAATATGTAGACTGGCTCCGCATCAAGCTCACCAGCCGGAAAACACGTCTCAAGTTTGACAACTTCACCTCTGACCTTTTCGACATTGTCAATGGGATTGACCAAGGCTGCCTGCTCTCAGTCATTCTGTATGCATTCTATAACTCTGACCTGACATCAAAGGGGGAGAGACCGCAGTGGAACCCATGGATGATGTCGCACTGGTTACCACGGGCAAGACCTACGCCATCTGTCACAGCAAGGCACGCTGCTTTATGGACAGAGACGGTGGCGCGCATGACTGGTCACAGTCACACAACTCGGCATACTCCATTGACAAGTTTGGCCTCCTCAACTGCAAGTCGCAGCCTAAACGCATCGGCATTGGGCCCCGCTACAGCTCACGGATGGAACTATGATTGCACCTCTCAGCCACCACCATTTCCTGGGGGTGCTGGTTGACCAGGGCCTACGTGTCCGCCAGCACGTTGCAGCAGCATATGCTAAGGGAAGTCGCCTGGTCATGCAGATCAGACGAATTGCAAACGTGCGCAACGGGCTCACACTGCCGCTTGTGTGGCGACTGTACCTTGCCACAGTAGTCCCGAGTATGCTCTACGCTGCTGACACTTTCCTCACCCCTGTTCGCACCCTATCAGGCCAGTCACAACGACACAGATCGGTTGGTCACATCCGCCGCTTGGCTGCAGTCCAGCGACAGGCACTGTTGGCAATGACGGGTGCCCTTCGCTCAGCCCCTACTGACACACTAGAAGCCCACGCGCAACTCCTCCCCTTTGACCTCCTAGTCGACAAGCTCTGCCACAGAGCAGCAGTACAACTCTGCACGCTCCCATCTACTCACCCTCTAGCTCTGCACATCTGGAAGGCTGGCCCCCGCTTAGTCAAGGCCCACCGCTCAGCAATCCACAAGCTCCTGGATGCATACCAACCGTGGCTGGACTTCAAAGACACCGAGCGGATCCGGCCAATCCGCCTCCACCCGCGTTGGCGAGCGCGCCACCGAGTGGACATCAACCCCAATAGAGACGAGGCAGAGGATGAGGACAAGGCATGGGTGGCGGATGGAGCCTACCGTGTGTACACGGATGGCTCAGACATGAATGGCGGGGTCAGCGCAGCAGCGCTCCTGTACGTCCCAGGATGCGCTGCACCAAGAGTTCTGCAGCTACACCTTGGTCCCTCCACCCGGCACACTGTATACGAGTGTCATGATCCATGCTGGAATGGCATGTCATGGCATTAGGAACTGCTTATATAGATCCGGATGACTATGCTGATAACCTCAGCATAGTGGCCTTTTGGCCCAGTTGTTAGATTGTGTTATTGTCCAGGCACGGTCTCTCACAACGAGGTGGAAGTGGCTGCCACAGCCCTCGGGGTGGAGCTACTGTGTCGGGAGACGCGCTGCTCGCAGCTTGCATCCATCACCCTAGACAACACTGCTACTATACGAGCGTCAACCCTATGATCCTCAGCCCCGGGTCACTATCTCACTGACATTTTTCACGCAGCGGTCCGTGAGCTGAAAACGGCGCACCCCCATCTCCGGCTGACCCTCTGATGGGTCCCCGGGCACAGTGACATCCCTGGCAATAAGGCGGCAGACGAAGCGGCCAAGGAGGCGGCGAGGGGACCCTCCTCTCACCCTTCTCAGCTCCCACAAGCACTCCGCGACCCCCTCCCAATGAGTGCAACTCGGGCGCGACAGAACTACAAGGCACACCTCAACAAGTGCGCAGTGACGCGCTGGCGGTGATCCGACCTGGTGTCCGCACAGCAGAGATTGATGGTGCCATGCCGTCAAAGAGATTCGCTGAACTGACAGCAAAGCTCCCGCGCCGCCACGCGGGTCTCTTCATTCAATTCCGTACTAACCACATCCCGCTCCAGGCCTACCTCACCCGCATTGGGAAGGCCGAAGCGGCCACATGCCCGACCTGCGGTGCTGCCTCTGAGACGGTCGCACATTTCCTCCTCATCTGCCCTACTTACACCCTTCACCACGCAGTGCACTACCGCCCACTTGGGTTCTCCGGCCGCAACCTCAAGACTCTCCTGAATAGTAAGGAGGCCATACACCCCCTTTTCAACTATGTCAATACGACCGGCCGACTCTGCACGACCTTTAGATCCCTCAACATCCCAGACAACTACGAAAATGCAAGCAATGACGACAGCAATGGAGGTGACAGCTAGGCCCCCGGGACATGTTCTCAGCCACTCCGTACAGCCCACCGACGCCCTCCCCTCCCTTCTCCTTCTGTTGCAATAGTTTTTTCTCTCTACTTACAAAGTGCGCTGCCTGTGTAACTTCCACGTTGGGGCCAGGGGAGTTCTGACACCACAAAGGTGTCACCCGCATGCGTGTACCCCTCCCACAGCAAGAGGCTAAAGCCCGGATGCGCAAACGCTATCCATAAGGGCGGTGAGGTTTAGATCTCGGTTCCCTGCCACTGAGTGGCCGGCGCGGTGTGGGCAGCACAGCTTCCCCCTTTCTCTTCTCCTCCTCCCTTTTCTCTCTCTCCACCTCTATTCTCATTTGCACCTACCCTATAGCTACATACTAGTTACATCGGGCACTCTCGCACCCTCTCCCCCCCCTACCCACAACAGCCAACCACTCGTCCGACCACCAGTACATATACACGCTACATCGCCTACCATAGGGCTTGGCCCTGCCGGGCAATAAACGAGGATCCAAACAAACAAACAATATCATGTGCCGATTATGGGACACCCAGGAGTCCAGAAGACCTACAATTTGGTTACACGGGAATATATGTGGCCTGGCATGCAAAAATTCATCACGCAATATGTCAAGGGTTGCACGGCTTGTCAAACATGCAAGGTCAATACACATCCCCTCAAACCAGATTTAATTCCCATTCAACATAGTGGGGATACTAGGCCTTTCCGGATGATCACCATGGATTATATCACCAATTTACCAGAGTTGGATGGGTTCAATGCCATCCAAGTGGTAGTCGACCGTGATGTATCCAAGGCAGTGGTATTCTCTCCCTGCACAAAGAATATTATGGCTGAAGGAGCCATGGATATTCTGCAAAGAGATGTATATCGCAGGTTCGGATTACCTGCAAAGATTATTTTGGATTGAGGACTGCGATTCGTCTCCAAGGCATTCAAAGAATTACACAACAGCCTAGGAATTTAAACTGTGCTCAGTACGGCCTATCATCCGCAAACGGATGGGGAAATGGAACGAGTCAATCAAGAACTCGACTTAGCACTTTGACTCTACTGTGCTAACAATCCGGATACCTGGGCCAAACTGCTGCCTCAATTCGAATTCGCGCATAATCAGCGGACACACTCTGTCACAGGAAAATCCCCTTTTGAACTCCTCTACGGATTTCAGCCAGAGGCCGTTGGGACAGTCAGAACAACCCCAAAGCATCCAAGTACGGAGCAGAGGCTTCAAAGTCTTCAAGAAGCCAGGGAGAATACAATCGCTGTGCATGCTCAAGCGGCCGCAGCAATGTCAAAAAGGCTCCCTGCTGCTTGAGTACTGCTGAAGCAAGGAGACAAGGTTCTTCTCAACACAAAGAATTTCAGGCTCCTATATGCCCTCAGGAAGTTAATTCCAAAACGAGTGGGACCATTCACAATCATCAAGGTCTTGGGACCAGTCAGATTCAAATTCAAACTTCCAGAGACATGGAAGATACACCCCATCTTTCATGCAGCGCTACTCACTCCGTACCACACAACAAAGGAGCACGGCCCAGACTACATCTGAGCTCCACCAGTTCCAACCCCAGAGTCAACTGAAGGGGAGGAATGGGAGGTAGAGGCGATCCTAAGTCACTGCACTAGAGGTACCCAAAAGCAGTATCTTGTGGCTTGGAAGGGTTGGCCCGCATCGGAAAATTCTTGGGAGCCAGAAAAGCATCTCAAGAATGCGCAGACTGTCCTGCGCAACTATAAGAAGAGGCACAAGTTGCGATGAAAGATTCAATGCACTCCCCTCTCAAATATTTCTTCGAAGTTTCTTGACAATTTTCATATCTTTACAATGGTCTACACTCATACCCATCTCACTGAACACCGCTTCACTGAGGGCTTGAGGTGTCACATCCCTCACCCTCCCAACTTCATTTGTGACCAGTGAATGGTGTTCTACAATCATCTTCCCTGACACACAGTTTCTATCCACAACAAAGGCACCCTCACCAATCGTATTGGCTGGGTTATCATCTACCCCAACCTCTATAGCCATGTCAAGGCTAGGGTCTCCCATCTCCCTGAGGTCAAGGACCTCATTGACATCTACTGTGCTCTGGCTAAGGCTGCCCCCTTGTACACTGTTCTCATCAAATACAACAAAAGAATGCTGGCACCCAAGTTGGAGAAGAAGAAGGTGGGACAGGTCATAAGTAAGGCCTACCAAGCAGTGATCCAAGTGGCAGAAAAAGTCATGTCTATGCTCACTAATCCCCAGGTCATAGGGGTCCTCTTGGATCTCATGCTGCTTTGCAACCAGCACAGTACTCAAAACTGGGGGCACATTTTTTGGCCTATGCATCTCGATGACTACCAGAAGCCTTTTGGGGTGGATTCCTTGGATAAGAATAAAGATAAGGACCAGGAGCACTCTGAAGGATGGTCCACTCCCTTGATGAACCCTTGGAAGGTCTCCACCCCTGACCCTGAGGAGGAGGCTATCAAGTGGGGTCTGACTCCGGTCGAGGAGTCCACTCCCTCCCTCGTCTCTTCTCGTTCCGACTCACCTTGCTCTGAGGTTGAGTCTTTTGGCTTACTCCCAGAGCTCAATCATCTTGAGCTCAGCACTGTCAATGAACTTTTAGAGAAGGAGTTTCACAATGCCCTCAAGGTTGCTGTTAGGGCTCCCTCTCCTCCTTCCCCTCCTCCGACGACTCTCCTCAAGAACGTCGAGGGTCCTCGTGGACAATGTGTTTTCTTTTAAGGAACTGGAGAAGATCAACTCAGTTACATCAATTACAATGGCGACATCTTCATGGTCCCTAACGAATACTTCGGCACTTCAGTCACCCAAATCATGGCTTTCTACCATCTTCGGTGGCCAGAGGCTTCAGTTAGGACTACCAAGGCAGCTTCCCTTCTCATCAACGATGTCATCGCTCAAAGGGGGAATTTTCCTGCTTTCAAGGTCGAAGCAGAACACATTCTGACGACTTACCGCCAAGCTATAGGCATGTCGACACTGGAGTGTACGCTGTGGAATCGTATCCAGATGGTGGGCAACAAAGCTGATCTCATTAACATATCTTTGGACGTTTATTGCCCAGAGGTTGTTGAGAGAAACCCTAACGCTATATTGGATCTCTAAGGTCAAGGACGACCTTCAGCGGAGGGGGAGCTGATGTTACAAATGTACAATACAGTGGGTTACAAAACTATTGCCATGTTTCGCACTTTTTGAATGGGAAGGCTGTATCTCCACCATTTCTGACTCAATGACCATGATTCAACTACCAATAGAAAGGTGTGCATCCTGGCTTTCCCACGGCATGTCAATCACGTGATTTGGAGCTCTGGAAGCGGAGATATTCCCTACTCTTTGGAGCAAGTGCATGGCAATAGTTTTGTTGCTGGCCCAAATCATGACCAAGATCCATACATTTCAGGCAGTCTAATACTTGGTGTACCCCCCCTTGGCCTTCAACACAGCTGCAACCCTCCTAGGCATGCTCTCAATCAAGTCCCTGCACTCCTTGACTGAAATCTCCTCCCACTCTGCCTCTACCCTCTTCCACAACTCATCAATTGATACCGGTGGCTCCTTGTGGCTGGCCAGCTTGCGTTTGAGGATACCCCAGAGGTGCTCGATAGGGTTGAGGTCAGGAGATTGGGCTGGCCACTCCATAACCTCAAAACCATGGTCTTTGAACCAGGTTTTGGCCTTCTTGCTGGTGTGCTTGGGATCGTTGTCCTGCTGGAAGACAATGTCATCGGGGGTTTGGCCCCAATACTCAAGGCTATCCTGCAGTGCATCCTCCAGGATGCTGACATAGAGGTTGGCGTCCATCTTGCCCTCGATTTTCATCGCATATCCAGGCCCCTCCCACCCAAAACAGCCCCAAAGCATCAAACTTCCACCACCATACTTCATTGTGCCCTCCACCAGCCGTGAACTGAGGCCCTCCCCAGTCTTCTTCCACACCCACTTCCTCCCATCTGACCCCAGACGATTGATCTTGGTCTCATCTGACCAGATAACCCTCTTCCAGTCCTCCAGAGTCCAGTCCTGGTGGGCCAAAGCAAAGTCCAGCCGCGCACGAATGTGACGCTTCAGAAGAAGCGGGTGTTTACGCTTCACAACGGCCTTCATTCCATGCTTCTTGAGATGGCGACGCACCGTTTGAGTGGAGACTGGCTTTGTGCAGACATCCTCCAACTTTTTGTGGACATCCACAGCTGTATCAGCTTCTCCAGAGCAGATAAGGCGCTGCGCATAGTTGATGGTGGTGGAAGAAAGCTTGGATGGACGGCCTCCCTTGGACTTTGGAAGGTAGAAATGGAGTTTGGAACGAATCTTGCTAATTGTAGAGGTGTGGACACCAGTTTGGGTAGAGATTTGACTCAAGGAAAGGCCTTGGTCGAGCAGAGAGAGAATATCATTCACAGTTTGCTGAGGGAGAGGTCGCATGGTGGTGGTGGTAAAGGTTCAAGTGATGAGCTGGCAGATTTTGATGGGAGATCAACTAGGATGATGTCACATGATACTCCTCTATCAGTCATGTGATAATGGCCGCTCTAAGGGGACATTTGTTGCTGAAGCAGGGCCAGCAACAAAACTATTGCCATGCACTTGCTCCAAAGAGTAGAGAATATCTCCGCTTCCAGAGCTTCAAATCACGTGATTGACATGCCGTGGGAAAGCCAGGATGCACACCTTTCTATTGGTAGTTGAATCATGGTCATTGAGTCAGAAATGGTGGAGATACAGCCTTCCCATTCAAACAGTGCGAAACATGGCAATAGTTTTGTAAGTCACTGTAGGTTGTTTACAAACTTTACGATTAGTCATGGACTTGTGCTACATTCTCTGTACGATACGGATATGGCGAGCTCTAGGATTGTAGCTACGGTTCTTTAGGACAGGAACGTTCTCGTCTCAGCTAGGACTTTCTAGCACTTACTCTATACTTACCATATAGGGGTGCACAATCGCTTCTGCGCAGCCGCCCACAGTGCACAGCAGCACTGCCACAGTGGTACTAGGTTCAACTAGTGCTGACTACGATGTACCAGAAAGTCCCTGTTTGTGCTAAAACATTCCTCTCTTTGCTCTTTGTACATGTATATAAGAGGCGACGCCACAGAGTGACCCTCAGCTTTCAGTCTCTTTACAAATTACGAACTTAGATTGCTCGTTAACTCGCTTTCACTGAACAAATTACTACGTGCTTATCTTTGACAAGCTAGGGCTAGTAATCGAATAGATACAAGCTCTCTATTCATTGACGTCTTAAGGCTTGATAGTTTAAGAGTCACACTCGAAAGCGTAACAGTGACGATCTTCTGACAACTCGCCACCATACAAATTCACACAAAAACTGTTTATCTCATATTACTATTACAAAAAATAAATGTCCCTAATAAGGCAGGGGTGGGATCCCACCCTTCCATCCCAAAACAGCATTGGAAGGTGTGCTGGAAGATCGGAGGTTCCATCACAAGAACCTGGCACCAAACAGCCTGATGGGCAGCTGCCACTGCCCTGGCAGGAGCTGTTGAAAACTGATGCCCATGACCACATGATGCTCGCATGCTTGCTATGTCATAATGGGCAATGGCTGGCTTAGCCCTAGAAAATCCCTCACCTAAGCAGATGCCCTTTCTCAGCGATCAGGAGATGATGAGGGGGAAAATGACAACAAAGACATCATTGTTTTAGGATTAAAACTTTTTGTCAAGGCTATCAATGTTGAGCTTCACAAGTGCATCAGAGATAGCCAACTACAGGATACCTCAGTAGTAGAGTATATTGCTCTAAAAGGAAAGGCTTCCAAATGCCTGGGGTTTAAAAAAAAAAAGTTGGTCCAATAATAACAAAATACTTCTATACAAGAACAGAGTATATGTTCCACCAGATAATCAGTTGTACCATGATATAGTCAAGTTGTATCATGATGTGCCAATTATGGGACACCCAGAAGTTCAGAAGACCTACAACTTGGTTAAAAGGAAATATATGTGGCCCAGCATGCAAAATTTCATTATGTAATATGTCAAGCACTGCATGGCTTGTCAAAAATGCAAGGTCAATACACATCCTATTAAACTAGATTTAATCTCCATTTATCATAGTGTTATACTTTTGAGCATGACTCTTCAACTATCATGCCTTAAGGTGTCAATAGATAGAGAGCTTGTATCTATCCAATTACTAGCCCTAGCTTGTCAAAGATAAGTGCATAGTAATGTGTTCAGTGAAACCAAGTTAACAAGCTAAACTGAAGTTGTAATTCACAAAGAGACTGAAAGCTGAGGGTTGCTCTGTGGTGTTGCCTTTTACAATTATGTACAAGGGACCGGAGGGAAAAGTTTTAGTGCAAACAAGAACTTTCTAGCACATTGTCTACTACTGTAGCTGTGCTGCTGTGAACTGCAAGTAGCTGTGCAGAAGTGACTGTGCATCCCTATATGGTAAGTACAGAGTAAATGCTAGAAAGTCATAGCTACCACAAGAATGTTCTGTAAAGCCTATCAAGTTTACCAAGCACAGAGGGCAACTTGGCTTTGAGTTTGGTGACTCAGCCTAAATCTGCTACATTCAGCCTATGCACTCATGCACACTACTACTGTGGTGCTTGGTGAGGGGGAGTGTTAAACTGGACACACATTAGGTGCCAGCTAATAGCAGGCTAGTAAGCAGGAATGGGCACAAGGCTACCAGTTACTTAAAGAAAGTTCCAGATACCATGGCTGAGGTACTATATAGTATGATGTTGTACTACACAGTATTACATAATAGCCTCTGTGTACATGTATATACATAAGACTGCTCTATTAGAGCAGTTTAACAAGTTGCTCTTAACCATTATTCCCTACATGTGCCTCTATTTAGAGCTATACAGGTAAGTGAGCTAGAGGGGCTTTTCACTGTGTAACAAGCCCTGCTCAACAAGCAGAGTAGATCTTGCTGATCTGGCTCCTACTAACCAGTCTTAGCTTGTATGAGAGAGATGAAGAGTTTCTGATTGGATAGACAGATTGTTACGCTTTCGAGCGTGACTCTTAAACTATCAAGCCTTAAGACGTCAATGAATAGAGAGCTTGTTTCTATTCGATTACTAGCCCTAGCTTGTCGAAGATAAGTGCGTAGTAACTTGTTCAGTTGAAAGCGTGTTAACGAGCAATCCGAGTTCGTAATTCGCGAAGTTCAAATGAAAGCCCATGGATCTCAGAGTTCAACCGAAAGCTAAGGGTCGCTCTGGGGCGTCGCCTCTTATATACATGTACAAAGAGTAAAGAGAGGAATGTTCTAGCATATTCAAGGACTTTCTGGTACTTCGTAGTCAGCGCTAGTTGAATCTACTACCACTGTGGCAGTGCTGCTGTGCACCACGGGCAGCTGCGCAGAAGCGACTGTGCATCCCTATATGGTAAGTGTAGAGTAAGTGCTAGAAAGTCCTAGCTGAGACGAGAACATTCCTGGACTAAAGAACCATAGCTACAGTCCTAGAGTCTGCCATATTTGTATCATACAGGGAACGAAGCACAAGTCCATAACAAATCATAAAGTTCATGACCCACCAATTGTACGTTTGTAACACAGATTATATTGTTGACTGTAGAGCCAGAAAGGGCTGGAGGCATGGTGGTAGCTGATGTACCGGAGTATTCCAGCAGAACTGATGTGGAGTGGTCTCAGTAAACATTATAGGATATATTTCCACCATCTCACATGACTACTGAAGAAAAATAGGCTCATGATAACCTAGCAATGTGCCCCCTGAATGGCCTATTACAAAACTGTTTCCAGGAGTTAAGGTCAAGGAATGCCATATAGAGCAGGCAGTTGTGGTCCAAAATAAGAACCATAAGAAAGCTATGAAGTATAGCTACTAAAACAATTTGCATGACAATATTACATTCAGCCATTGCAGAGATATTCGGAAAATCGCACAATCAATGATTTCTAGGAACAATTCTGGAAGGCACTACCTGCCAGAGGGGTGAAACTGAAGGAGAGTCAAGAGACGATGAACAACAAAGATTGCAGAATATGAGAAGGAAGATGAAAGGGAAGAATAAATGCCCCGTGCTGCTATACTATGGGGTGCCTTAGGGGTTAATGGCTCTCCTTTATCTAGCCTGGTGACTGATTACCATTGTGGTTTCGAGGTCACCTTTCGATCGTGCAACTAAACGTATTACATGCCAAAATTGGGTCAATTGTATGACAGTTGGCTATTATACAGCTTCTCTTCTCCGTGGCGTCGCCCTCAGAATGTCGTCCACACTGCAATGTACACATCAACACCAAAGTCACAGCCGCTCGAATCAAAGCACATACCGTAGGATCATTTCAGCAGCTTCACTTGCACTGAGAACGACTTGCCGCTTGAGCTTGTAGCTTTCAGTAACACCGAGCTGTATCATCGAGCCAATCGCGCCCTCGTTCATGTCTGTCCCAAAATGCTCAATCAACCATAAGCAACATGCTAGAACATGAACGCAACGCACCAAGCCCGGCGTCGGACCGTCCTTCGTAATGCGCCGCCCGAAGCTTCGCAACAAGGTCAGAAGAGTCATAACCCGCGTTATCCGCGAGGATGGTGGGGATCATCCTCAGGGCCCGGGCGAACGCCTCTGCAGCAATCGCCTTTTTGCCTTGAATCTTGCGAGCCTCCTGTTCCACCGCGCAGCTCATCAGCATCTCTGAACAGCCGCCGCCAAGCACCACCCGCGTCTCCTTGACTGTCTGCGACAAAACGGACAGCGCATCGTGCAACGACCGCTCGGCCTCGTCGATCATCTGGTTTGTGGAACCACGCAGGACGACAGTACAGGCCTCTCCCGCCGCGACGCCAGAGAACTTGATGAGCTACATTGGAATACGTTGAGACGAAGAGGATACCGATCAGGTTCGACATGCTATGCATACCTTGTCCTCCCCAATCATGATCTCCTCGATTAACTCGCATCTACCAAGCTTGACGAGTTCTGGATGATCAAAAGTACTTGCGATTTCACCGCCGGTGACAAGGGCAAGACGTTCAACGCCCTCGAAGTCCGCGTGTTCGATCGTCATGATGCCCTTCTCAGCAAGGAGAGACTCAGGGTAGTTGTAAATGAGCTGTCGGTTGACGAAACAATTGATACCGTGCGCCGCAATAGCGTCCACCTTGGCCTTCATCTTTTCCT
Organism: Cubamyces lactineus; assembly: GCA_022376465.1. Lineage (NCBI taxonomy): Eukaryota > Fungi > Basidiomycota > Agaricomycetes > Polyporales > Polyporaceae > Cubamyces > Cubamyces lactineus. The sequence continues at coordinate 205,811 of JACDTU010000019.1, read as the reverse complement.
GTTGGACAATGAGCAGAGGTTTTATCCACACATCTCAAATGTACGCACCCTCTCGGCTCGTTCCAACTCCGCGAGCTTACCCGTACTGTCCACTTTGATGCGAGCGCCGAACACCTTGATTTTGTCAGTGTCCATAGCTGAAAGTACGTTAGGTCACGATACGTCGAGGGCAAGAATGCATGGGCTTACAAGTGTTTGCAATGAGTATCTTCGCATTTTCTAGCCGTTTGGGCGAGTTCGTTCCGATAGCCTTATCAAGGATGAAGCCTGATACCAATCAACACGAATCGAAGACGGTTGTCAAGAGAGTGGACGATACCTTCATCCAAGTAGGAGTCGGTCAGCTTGCCTCCTGCCTTCTTGATAATTTGGATGTGCTCAAGGTCTGTCGAACCCTGCAATAGCATTCCGAGAAGTCGTTTAGCGATCATCGTGTAAATGATGTTGTACTCACCTTGAGACGCAGAACAGCGTCTACGGCAAGGTTGGCGAAGTAGTCCTTGTCCTGGTTCAAGACTTTTGACGAGAGTGTAGTGCGTGCGATGTTGACAAGGTCTTGCCTGAAGCGCGCAGGATCGGTACTACAGATGATGTTGACGAGAAAGATGTTCAGTTAAAATCGGAATGAACGTACCTGTTGTCTGTCGCGGCTTTCTCGAGCGCACGCAGGGCCGCCGCACTGGCTATCCTGAAACCCTCGATGATTGTTTGGGGATGGATCTTCTGCGCAATGAGTTTCTCTGCCTCCCGTAGAAGCTCGGCCGCCAGGACGCAGACACTGGTAGTGCCATCGCCGACCTCATCGTCTTGGACCTTGGAGATGTTCACAAGGATCTTTGCAGCTGCATTGTCGAGCTGTATCGATTTGAGGATAGTAGCGCCATCGTTGGTAACATTGATCTCTCCTGAGGATCCAGACTGAAGGATCTTGTTCATGCCCTTCGGACCGAGAGTCGACTTGACGAGATCGCCAAGTGCGAGAGCCCCTACGAAAGAGGCGAGACGCGCGTTCTCCGCCTTTTCCTCTGTAGCCTGCGATGCCATGTGAGAAAGCTGTATATATGTCGGACCATATAGACATACCTCTGCGCCGAAGATGTTCATAGACATGATGAAGGGGTGGAAGGAAGGGATAGGCGTATGCGCAAACGCGACACTTGGGAGAAGACTCGAGACTCGAAATTGGAAGGGCAAAGCGATCACGTGGGCATGGTCGATCACGTGCACAGTACCGCCCACCACGTCGACGGACGCGGCGCAGCAGTTGAGGGTCTACTCAACACTCGCACTCCGCTTTCTGCTTCCCTCTCTCCTTTTCTCGTACAGTATCTTTCTCGTCGGACGGATCTTTTACTGCTGCTACCGCTCTATAATCGCACGATCTCTCCTTTCATTACTTCTCAAACGACCACAATCGACTTGCCAGACAGTCCTCATGTCGGGCAGCGTCCGAGCACGCAGGCAGCCCTCACCACCAGGGAAACTGGCACATTCGGGTCCGCGCTTTCCCCACTCTCGACACGACCATCTAGATGCAGATCAAAGGCGTGAAGCGGTCTCAAAAGGTCTTCGCCCGGGTCGCAAAGCCCATGCCTTTGGTGGCCTCAATCTCGCCCCTGCGGAGTGGAGACTCCTCGTCGTCATACTCATCGTTGCTGGCTTCGTCCGCCTCTTCCGCATCTCTCAGCCAAACAGCGTAGTGTGAGTCTCCCAGAGTGTCGTACTTGTGTTGTAGCAGTACGCTCACTATAAGCGAATAGCTTTGACGAGGTGCACTTCGGAAAGTTTGCCTCTCGGTATATCAAATCATCATACTTCGTCGACGTTCACCCGCCCCTGGCAAAACTCCTGATTACCCTTGCTGGCTGGCTCTCCGGATATGATGGCAACTTCGACTTCAAAGATATAGCAAAGTGTGTGTCCTCACCCACATTCAATGTCTCAGTTGCTCATGATGTCTGTAGAGTGTATGAGAACGTCCCCTACGTTTCAATGCGCATGGTCCCCGCCTTAATGGGGATTGCGACCGTTCCCTTGGCCTACCTGACGCTCCGTGCTCTTGATTGTCGTGTAACAACGGCTCTACTGGCATCCTTGTTCATCACCTTCGAGAACGGTCTCATCACACAATCCCGCCACATTCTCCTTGACTCACCGCTGGTCTTCTTCACTGCTCTCACCACGTTCTCCTGGACTGCGTTCTGCAACGAAGATCATTACGAGCCTTTCACAGAATCGTGGTGGGCATGGCTTACGATGACTGGTCTGTCACTCGGTGCTGTCGTCAGCTGCAAGTGGGTTGGCCTCTTCACTATTGCTACGATCGGTCTGGGTACTCTCAGGCAACTCTGGACGCTCCTAGGCGATCTCCGAGTCCCGGCTAGGCTGTGGATCAAACACTTCGTTGCTCGCGCGATCTGCCTCATCCTGATTCCGGTCATCTTCTATATGTCCATGTTTGGCATCCATTTCCTCATCCTGTCTAACTCAGGCGATGGCGATGGCTTCATGAGCTCTGAATTCCAGCATACATTGAGGGGCCGCGGCATGGCAGATACCTTTGTTGACGTTGCAGTGGGCTCCGAAATCACAATCCGTCACATCAACACCCAGGGAGGATACCTGCATTCTCATCCGCATAGTTATCCTGGTGGCAGTAAACGTACGGTGGTCATTTCCCTGTGTCTCAATCATCTCACTCATACTCCTGCGCACACGTAGAACAACAGATTACTCTGTATCCGCACCGCGACAGTAACAACGAGTGGCGCATAGTCAACGCGACTGCTGAAGGCGACCCCTACACTTCTTGGATGGATGAAGACATCTCATACATTCCAAATGGTGCCCGCGTGAAGATTCGCCACATTCAGACCGACAAGTCGCTTCACTCGCACGATGTACGTCCACCAGTCTCCGATGTCGACTTCCAGAATGAAGTGTCTGGGTACGGTATTCCTGGGTATGCTGGAGATGCGAATGACGACTGGATCGTCGAGATCTACAAGGGTGACAAGAAGGATAGAGAGTCATTGAAGCGCCTCCGCACCCTGAGGACTCAATTCCGACTACGACACGCCATGACGGGATGCTACTTGTTTTCGCACAAAGTGAAACTCCCCGACTGGGCATACGAACAGCAGGAGGTCACTTGCAACAAACAGGCTGTATTGGCGAACTCTCTGTGGTACGTTGAGACCTCTCAGCATCCCAAATGTGAGTGCATTATTTCCTCGCCTCAATTCTTCGTAGTACTCATTCGAACATATAACACGTAGTCCCCGCGGACGCGCCCAAAGTGAACTACAAGCTTCCCGGCTTCTTCGCCAAGTTCTGGGAACTCCAAAAGGTCATGTGGGCCACGAACGCTGGCTTGACCGATCGTCACACCTACGATTCTCGTCCCGATGCATGGCCTCGTCTGCGCCGTGGTATCGTGCGTACCCCTCCTCGTCCTTACATGCGACAGTACTCAACGAGCTTCCTTAGAATTTCTGGGTGAAGGACCATCGTCAGATTTACTTGCTCGGCAACCCCATTATATGGTGGCTGAGCACGGCTGCAGTCTTCACTTACGCTGTTGTTCGGGGCTGTCTCATTCTCCGAGCTCAACGTGGCTACCGTGACTTCGATAGCAGTGAGTAATTCTTTCCCCCGCACAGTCTCATTCTCGTCCTCATAGCATCTTAGCCAAAGTGGTGAAGTACGATACGCTGTGCGGCTTCCTGTTCGTAGGATGGGCCTTGCATTACCTGCCGTTCTACTTGATGGGTCGTCAGCTTTTCCTACACCATTACCTTCCTGCGCTCTATTTTGCAATACTGCTAGCATCGAGCGTCTTTGACCTCGTCACTTCCACTCTACGACCACGCATCCGCCTGCAAATTGCTGCAGTGTTACTCGTTGTCGCCATCTGGAACTATACCTACTTCAGCCCTATTGCCTACGGTCTTCCATGGACGAAGGCCAAGTGCAACAAAGCGAGATGGCTCAAAACATGGGACTTCTCCTGGTAAGTGATCTCGTCCTCACCTCCGCTGAAATCTACGAAAACTCATTATATGCATTCGTTCAGCAACGACTTCCTTGACGATGTAAGTCTAGAATCCATCATATTGGTATGCTATTTGATTGACAACGTGTGTAGTACTCGCAGTACAAGAGCGCAGTCGTACCTACCCCACAAAAGTCCTCCCCTGCGGCCGTCAACAATCCCAACCAAGGAGGCATCGGCGCTGTACCCATCGGCGAGCCCGTCAAGATCCAGGCGCCGGCGGAGCCTGACACGACCACCCTCGCGTTCGGCCAAGCCGAGCCCGGTCGAGACATCTTCGCTGACCATCCCCACAACGACATGAAGAGTCAACCAAGCGAGGCGCCTCGCGTCGTCGATGACGCCGCCCGTGATGAGCCGAAGGAAATCAGTTACATGGCTGTCGATACGACTTCGCAGGTGGATGCGCAGCCAGAGACGTCGTCGACAACGGAGACCACTCAGGCTACGGAGAGCGGTAGCGAGACGTCATCGACTGCAGCCGGAACGACGGAGTCCAGTGGGTCTGAACACGCAGAGGGGCCAAAGCCTGAGGAGCAGGCAGAAGCTGACCGCGTCCGTGAAGCCTTGTTCCCCAAAGTTCAGGAAGACTAGTTTCGCTCTCGTTATCGCCCGATCCTCAATCCTCGATACTCGATTCCATACTTCGTCCGTAATATATATATGTACAGCGTTGTACATGCAGCAAGGACTCTGGCCCGCTAGCTATGGTACATAGTCTACATCGCCTCTGTTCTGAGCTTGCTATCCAGTTGATCTTCATTAGCCATCATCCCGCGGCCTGTGTGCGCTCCAGCATCTTGTTTATAGCAACCGGCCGGCCACTAGCGGGATGTGCCAAGTCGGCCATACGCGCCTCCCTCATCCGCAACAAGAGCTGCACAAGGAACATGGGTGTAACGACCTCGCTCGGCGTGCCGTCATCCTTGGACTCGGGCGTTTCTGCATTGCTCCCCGTACCACTGCCGCTATGGACGCTACCGCTCCGGGTACTGCTCCCTTTGGTCGTGCGAGCACCCCTGTGCGATTGCGCACTCCTCATCGAGGCCGCTATGGCAGCAGCCGCTCTCGCCTGCTCCGGCCCGCCGTCCTCGTTGTACCGATCCCAAAGTGCATAGAGGGCGATCATCTCCTGAGCAATGGTCGCGACGAGAGACATGCTGACGTTGAGGCCTGCCATCCATCCGATGAGATCTGGTGGCTGCGCCTGCTTCTTGCTGCTGCTCGAAGACGAGCGGGACGAGCGGCGGGCTGGATCTGACTGACTGTGCTGCGAGGCTGAGGCAGAAGTTGACGCCTGCAGGGTGGCACGGGTGTTGGCGTTGAATACGAGAGTGAGGTAAATGGCGGCAATGGCAATCAGGTGTGGAGGGTAGAGCAAGCAGAGCTCGGACCGGTACGTGTCGTTGATGATGAACCTGACGACACAAGAAAACAAAAACTGACCTTAGCAGGTGGGCAGACCAGGGAGGCAGCGCTAAAGGCGTGCTCACCATGCCGTCTGTATGGCAGGCTCTGAGAGCTCAAGCTTTCCCTCACCTGTGCCCCAGTAGCGCGGGCCGTCTTCGGCCTCCCCAGCCTCTGCTTGGGAAATGGCATGGGCACCCTTACCAACGAGGGTGGTGAGAGTGCGGTAGGGGTGGAAGACGGTCAGGTCGCACTCGAGCTCGTCGACAAGGTAGAATTCCATCTCTGCGAGCTTGGAGTTGTCTGACGGGAACGTCTTGATCCCGTACTCACCTTGCCATCGGTCAGTTACGGCCAGCGAGAGTATGAAGGACGCAGAAGCATACTGAACAGCGCGCGAGCTTCAGAGACGACGTTCTTGATGTGCACGGGGGATTCCTCTGCCTTTGCGGCGACATAGCAGCAAGCGGCGGCGACGATGAAGGGGTCTGTCTCACAGTACGAGTTCTTGACATAGAACCGGCGGAAAAAGACAGTGGCGGTGGCGACGACTCTCTGCCTGAGCGAGAGTTTCTTGCCGAGACGGGAGATGACTGGATGAGGTCATGAGTGGCTGGACATGCAAGGCTTACGGCGAAGGACGGGTGAGGGGACTGACGGTTGGCGGTGAAGATGTTGAGGAAGGCGAGATGTTCCGGGTTGTCGACGTACTGGAGGTCGTCTGAGCGGGCTTGCCGCAGCGTTGCTCTGTCCACGATCCAACGTTTGCTGCGTTCGAGCGCGAGGGTGAGCGAATGAGGAGAGATGGATTGAGCGGAGAACGCACTAGTGCGAGCTGGACCAGAAGTCGGTGGCCATCTGTGCGAGGTATTCCGAATTGCAGGGTGCGCAGGGCGTATGTGTATGTATTGTGTCCCCTATGCACGAATTCCGAATGGACTGCGAGAGAGAAACAAAGTGAGAGGGTCGGAGGAGAGATGCCGGGCGTCGCGTCCGTCTCTCCCGACTCGCTCCGAATTCAAAACGCGCTCGCTCGTCGCGTCACACGCCCATCTCCCTTTCCTCACCTCCCTCACCACCGTCCGCGACGTCGTCAACGACCTACGCCATGTTCGCTCGCGCTGCCGCCCGTGCTCTCAAGTCCCAGTCCCGCCAGTTCTCCTCCTCGGCCACCCGTCAGTCCAAGGTTGCCGTCCTCGGTGCTGGTGGAGGCATCGGCCAGCCCTTGTCGCTCCTCCTCAAGCTCAACCCTCACGTCACTGAGCTCAGCCTCTACGATATCCGTGGCGCTCCCGGTGTTGCGGCCGACGTGAGCCACATCGACACCAACAGCGAGGTACGCTTCCCTTCGCCCACCTATCTTCTTCCCTTGCCTCACCTACGTGTCACCCATTTGCCATAGGTTTATGGCTACCCCGCCGACAAGCTCGACCAGGCCCTCGAGGGCACTGACGTCGTCGTCATCCCTGCTGGCGTTCCTCGCAAGGTGCGTCGCCCACTGTCTCACTGCACCCTGTGACGTGTGTACTGATAGCCTTTTCTTGCAGCCTGGCGTAAGCCTTCCCTCGCCATTCCGCTCCGTCCGTCCCGTTCTAACCCCACGTATCAATAGATGACCCGTGACGACCTCTTCAACACCAACGCTTCCATCGTCCGCGACCTCGCCGCTGCGATTGCACGCGTCTCTCCCAAGGCCAAGGTCCTCGTCATCTCCAACCCCGTCAACTCTACCGTACCCATCGTTTCCGCCGTCTTCGAGAAGGCCGGTGTCTACGACCCCGCGCACATCTTCGGTGTCACCACCCTCGATGTCGTCCGTGCTCAGCGTTTCCTCGCTGGTGTCACCAACTCCGACCCCAAGGACGTCAAGGTCACCGTCGTTGGCGGCCACTCCGGTGCGACCATCGTCCCCTTGCTCTCTCAGACTCCCCAGGGCAAGGGCCTCACCGGTGAGGTGTACGACAAGCTCGTCCACCGCATCCAGTTCGGTGGTGATGAGGTCGTCCAAGCCAAGGAGGGTGCTGGCTCGGCTACCCTCTCCATGGCGTACGCCGGTGCTCGCTTCACTGCGGACATCCTCCGTGCCCTCAACGGCGAGAAGGGTGTTGTTACTCCCACCTTCGTCAAGAGCCCGCTCTTCGCCGACCAAGGCATTGACTTCTTCTCCTCCAACGTTGAGCTCGGCGTAAGTATCGATGATTGCATAACATGGCTATCGTCTGTATTGACTTTTCTTATCTTCAGCCCAACGGTGTTGAGAAGATCCACCCTCTCGGTGAGCTCTCCGCCGAGGAGCAGAAGCTGCTCGAGGCGTGCTTGCCTGACCTCAAGAAGAACATCGAGAAGGGCAAGAAGTTCGTCCAGCAGTCCTAGACGAGCTACCTGGGGGCCGTGCGCGCGGACTCTTACTTAGACATCGTGCAAAAGCGTTGTTGTACCCTTAGAATCTAATAGTGCTTTGCCACGGCTTGGATTCCATAATTCGTACATCGGTCCTACTATATGAGATGATGTGTACTACAACTACGTGAGTAACTTGATCCAGTGCGCGTAAGGCTTGCGACGTACACTGCAACTCTTGCGTTACCTGTGGCTTTTACCCTTGCCTTTGACCGTAATGAATCCATCTGCATCGACCTCAGGCTCTTCCTTTGGTGGACGCGGCTGCGAGTCGAGCAGTTGCGGGGCCTGCTCATCGACCTCTTCGTCCTCATCCTCGTCGCCACTCTCGTCCTCCCAATCGCTATTATCCCCTGCCGCCTCCTCCACTTGCACTTGGAGCTTCTTCCCCTTGAGCTTGTCCGCGCGCTCCTCGAATTCAGCCAACAACTCCGTCCTCCCCGCCGCGACCTCCTCCCAGAGTCTCACAACATCTTTAGCGACCGCCTCCGCGCTCCCGTCTTCTAGCACCGTATCGAATTCGTCCGCCATGACCTGGAGCAGGCGGTCCTCAACGTAATCGAGGTCTGGTTTGGGGTCCTGCTCTTCAAAGTCGTCGACGAGCACGGACGCGAGCCAGGTGCGCTTCTCTGCGGACTCGGGGCCACCCCATCCTTGATCGACGGCGATGCGGAGAGCGGGCCAGTATGCGAGCCGCGCTATCACCCCGCGCGCGAAGAGAATAGATGTTTGCGAAGGAGCAGCTGGTGTAGACGACGAGGCAGAGGTGGACATGGTTGTGCAGAAGGGTAGATGGACAGAGTGGATGTATGGCTGCTACTTCCGAGTTGTCGATCAAAAATTCAAAATTCGCGCGCATAGATCTCCGACAACTTCGCACTCGCGCTTCCTCCAACTCTAGACGTGCACAGAGACTTCCTTCTTGTCTCCCTCTGGCATTCCCTTCACATTCACTCTCTGGCTCTCTGGAACACTTGATTCAATTGTGCTGTAGGCTAAATGTTGAGCGCGGTCGCAGCGCGAAAGGCGCGCCTTGCGCAATCTCAGGCGCAGACTCAAACAGCTGCTCCAGAAGCCAAGGCCATAGCTGGACCCTCACCACCCTATCCCGTGCCCCAAGCAAAGGCTACGCCTGTTGCTACGAAGCCACCAGCAGCCTCGCAGAAGCCCCCCTCAAAACGCAAGCCGAGCACGTCCGCAGGCAACCCTTTCATAAAGAAAAAGAAGAGCCAGCACCGCAAGAGGCCCCAAGAGCAGCAGCCTGCACGGTACTTTGCGCAAGCGGACGCGTTCAAGGCTCAGGATGACCTCATAGTTGTCGACGAAAGCGACAGCGAGTCCTCTGTTGCATCTTCCAGCGCTGAGTCTGACAAGGATTGGACGCATGCTCGTCCTACCCAATCCAAAACTGCAGGAAAACGGGCTTGGTCTCCCAGCGCACCTCTGGCCGACTCTTCAGATGAAGAGGACGAACAGGTCCCACTGGACGTCTCAGCTCCTGCAGAAGTTGATTCCTCTCCCGACGCCCCGACAGTGCTATCGACGTTCCAGCCTGTCCTTGACCAAAACGTCTTCCACCTTCCACCCTCACAGTCCTCGAGCAGCAGTAGACAAGGCCGAGCCGTATTGTTGCTTCGAGCTTCCGAATCGGTCGCTCTGCTGGGTGCATACACTCTGACCGTCCTCCGTGGAGTCGTGTCTCTCGGTGGTGTCATCCTCACGGCGTCCTCGACTGCACATCCCGTCTTCGCGCCTCGCTCGTCTCCTATACCAATCATCCAATGCCTTACCCGTCGTTCCTCTCAACAAAGCGTTCCAAGCTTCATTCTACCTGCAAACGTCGCAGAGGCAGCGTCGAATAGCGACGCAGCAATCATGCTACAGGAGCTGCACACAGGGATCGAGGGATTGGGTCGTATATGCAGGACATTTGATGGCTTCTTCGCCCCTTCGCGCTGGTGGCGAAACCAGGAGAGGTTTGACTTGGGTCTCGGTCATGTGTATTTTGTGGGTTTCCTTATGAATCTCTGTGAACACCATCATTCTAAGCCATTCCTCGCGTGTGCAGTTGCCCCACCAAACCCCTGACGTATCTCCGCTTGTCGTTCCTCCTACCTGGACGAAGGCGACAAATGCGGTACTGCCACCCAGCGCCGGCGACGACGCTACAGCTCAACGACGCGTGTGCCTGATCAAAGGTCCGAAGAATGCTGGAAAGAGCACATTTGCGAAATACTTGATGAACACGCTCCTTACAAGGTCAGTCAATGCCTAGCATGCATTGTAACACACAGATCGACTTCTGTCCAGGCATCGTCGTGTGGCATACCTAGAATGCGACCTGGGCCAATCGGAGTTCACTCCGGGCGGTATGGTCAGTCTGAATGTGATAGAGAAGCCCGTCTTTGGTGAGTACGACATAACGTGCTTGATAACACAGCACGTTCTAACTGCAAACCGGATCCAGGCCCTTCCTTCAGCCATCCAAGCATCCCTTTCGCAGCCCATTATATCGGCGCTACTTCGCCACGGTCGTCGCCATCACATTATCTCGACTCCATACAAGCCCTTATACAGCAATATGAGATAGATGTGCAGGACGCGGTTCTGGACGAAGAGCCTCCGGAGGAAGACGGACGTATCTCGTCCACGATACCGCTCGTCGTCAACACGATGGGTTGGACAAAGGGTTTGGGCGCAGACCTCGCACGCAAAGTAGAGGAGATCATCGGGCCAACAGATATATTCCCATTCGTTGCGACCTCTCCGGATGACGATCAGGCTCACGGAACTGTGCCTTCACAAATCCCGGCCCACGTTCACGGTCCTCGTGTTCACCCCGTTGAGAGCGTGCCTTCCCACCCCAGTGCCTCCCACAATACTGCGGCAGATCACCGCAACTTGTCCATCCTCTCCTATCTCCACGCTATCTTCCCTCGAGAACCTCCATCGTCCCCCTATGCTTCGCCCATCGCTACGACGTGGAACACGGCAACACCACTATGCGCTCAGGCACCATACGAAGTCGACGGCGAAGTCGCGTTCGACAAGCTCATCCTTACTGGCGCGGGAATGGAGGACGTCGTGTCGGACGAGGTCCAGAAAGCTCTGAACTGTGCTATCGTCGGACTGGTCAGCTGCGAGCCTGGCACTCTGGAGGCTGATGCTCAGCCAGAAGATGATGGATCTTCCACTCCTCTAGCCTATGAGCAAGGTGCACCACCACCTCTACCCACTGCCTCTCGATGTCTAGGTCTCGCGCTAGTCAGAGCTATCGGACCAAGTCCTGCCACACCCCTGCAACTTCTCACACCAGTGCCTCTGCCTCTCTTGAGTTCGGCACGGGTGCTCGTCATGGGCGAGCTACAACTCCCCGTCTGGGGAATGCTCGACTTCCGCACACTCGACGACAGCGGCGAGATAGCTGGATACGAGCGCGGAAAGGTTCCCTATCTGCGATGGGGCAAGGGCGAAGGCGCGGGGGGTGAGCGGCGCAGAGTCCGGCGGAACCTGATGAGGAAGGGTCAGATGTGAGGTGAGCGGTGTTACAATCCAAACCAATACTATGCGTGTGTGCTAATGTACATGTTGCTAAGCTAGGGCGTCCTACACTGTCTGTCTGTCGATCTAGAGAAAAGTACACTACTGGAACACGATGGCCACATCCGGCCCCTTCGCGTTTAACCACCGCTTCCACATGGCAGCGTAGCGCGTCGTCCACAGGGTCTTCTTCCGGAACACTTCTTCGTCTGTTGCTAACCGTGAGATTCTGTAGATCTCTCGCCGGTCACGGCTACTATAGAGTTGGATCTGCTCTCGAGCTTCTTTTAGTGTTGGATGCAACTGAGTGTATCCCCCGTCAGAAGTCTTCCTTCCTGAGCAAGAATAAGGCCAACGTGGACGTACCGGTCCTCGGAACACCATCCGGTGCCATTTGCAATATACTCTTGGGGAGAGATGGTACTCTCTCGCCTCTGGATCTTCTTCTCTAACGTCACGATATAGAGGCGGTAGCTTCGGCGCAAAGTACCTCACTAGCGGAACCTCCTCCGGTATGACGTTCGCGTTCGACGCCTGCAGAGACCGTCGTGCCCTCTCCGCTGTCCTCCAGTAGCTATCCTCCTCCTTCGGACTCCGGTAGATGGCGTAGTGTGGCCTGAAGTAGTCGCCTATGCGGTCGAACCACGCTCGTATACGCGCCGCAAATCCGTACGAGGCTCCATGGTTCCACCAATTGAAGACGATGACACCCCCAGGGAACGCGAGAGGCCGAGCAACTGTCCAGGCCTTGACGAGCACTTGCACAAAACTTTTTAACGTCTGTAACGTCTGTTGAGTGGCGTACGTGAGCCTCGGCATGCCTCAAAGAAATCGATGACCACATACTATCGATATGTTGGCGCTCTTCAGCGTCAGCGGAAGTTCGAAATGCATGGCGGTAAGCGACGTCAGGTAGCCTGAAGGGTGGAAGGGTCGTGCTCTTGTCGGAACGCAGACGGTGTTGTTTGCTGAAGTCTGCGGCTCTGCGTGCGCAATGTGGCTAACACGCGGTCGTTTCAGTTCTGAGTTCTGACTCGCCCGTGCGTGGTGTCCAAAGGCTATAATATTAAATGAACCCGGCCCACGCCACTCGCATAACAATGGCATCCCCGCCAGACAACAGTCAATAATAATGTAGTCGGTCTGAGACACTGCAACCTTTGTCCTCGTCTCCAGACTTTCCATATCGAGCTGCAAGCCTTATAGTGACACAAAACAAAGGCGGAGATCCGATTGCAAGTAGCCCGTGCATAAATACTAAGCAAACGCAACAGCTGTAAGATACATAGACATGATGAGCAGAGCGGAGAGAACCGCATAAATATGTACGTCATGATACGCCCCGTCCGATGTCTCAGTGCACGCGAATGGCCTGCTGCAATAGTTCGTCAAGGACCTGTGCCAGTAACGTAAACAAAGAGATAGCGCATCAGCGTCGGCTCACACGACACATAAACTCGCAGAGAGGTGCACGTACCTGGTCCATCTCTTCCAGCTGCGCGAAGGTATCGGCATAGATATCTCTAATCTGAGGGTGCAGCGAGTCCTTATCCAGCGGGCGGCCGAACAACATCTCTTCCACCGGGTCCAGCGGCGTCTGCTCTGGTATCTCGTTGTGGCTCAGCATCGCCCGCATCTCAATGACCGCCATCATCTCGTTCAACCCAAAGTCGTTCTTCGGAAGCACCACCTTCGGTTTCTCGTCCTTCGTATGTGTATGCGCTGCAGGCATAGGGCCCCGCGGCGAAGAGGGCGTCGCGGTTCGGTAGTCGGATATCGCGGAGGCGAAAGAAGCTTGTCGCTCGTGCGGGACGGGGTAACCGCGACTGCGCCCGGTGGGCGTGGCGGTATGCGATCGCTGGTAGTCGGATTCACCAGGGCTCGCCGTTCGGTAGCTCGACAAGCGAGACGCCGGCGGGGAGGCGACACGTTGACCGATAGTACTGACAGAGCCAGACCGGTTGTGCGGATCCCGTGCCGTAGGAGTCGCGGTGCGGGATGCAGAATCTTGCCTGCCTTCAGTAGCTGAGTAAGTCGAGTCCGAGCTCGTACGACCGGTGTCCATAGTATCAACACTCTGTCCAGATGACGACTGAGAGACGGGGGCACGTCCAGCACCCTTCTCATGCTTGATCTTGCTCAGCACCCGGTCGAGCTTCGCACCTAGGCCATCCTTGCCATGCGCGAGCACGCCATGCAGCAGGTCGTCGCCCGACGTGTTGGCCTTGAGGCTCTGAGGTCCAACCTCTCCGCGCCACTCTTGTTCGACGATATCACTGATATCATACGTCTCACCATCGGGTTCGACGTAAGAATAACGCATCCGGTCGTCGACTTCATACCGGGAGCTACGGATCATCGCATTACCCGGAAGCAAGACGTCCAAACCGCGCAAGGAGTTGGCATTGGCAGACAGGATAGCGCGCTGGTTCGCGCGCGTCGCGGCACGCTGGGCGGCAATGATCTCCTGTTTCGACGGTTGGCGCTTGGGCTCCTCCGGTTGAGCAGTCGTGTCCGATGCAGTGCTGGAGCTAGCAATTGAATCCCGTAGATGTTGTAGCGCCAATTCGTCGAGAGGGGCAGAGGAGCGGTGACGAGAGGAAGAGCTGCGGTATGCGACGGCGCGACGGAGTATGAAGACAGGATCGTCCGGGCGGATGTCATCGTTCGAGCCGAGGAGCAACTGGGCAGAGTCTACTGAGCGGCGCTTGCTCTCAAACTTGCGATCGACCTGGCGGTAATTGGGAGGCCGAGGGAACGCGTCAATGACCTTGCTCGAGGGTGACAACTCACGCTCTACGGATGCATCTGATCAGCCAAACATTAATCCCACGAAGAAAGGACTCGCACCTCTTCCGTTCACCTCCACGGTCAGCCCATACCGCACGCGCGAAGAACTCCTCCGCTTGGTCAGCTTGTCTTCGATTTCGTCCCCACCGTCCACAACGCCCTCGGGGATGCCAAACCTGTCCAGACCCTGCTCGATAACCTCCGCGACAGTGATATTCTTCGGGAAGACGAAGATCTTCTTGCGCATAGTCTGCGAGATACCAGGGGACGGTACTTGGCTCGCCTGAGGGCGGTTCCGGAGCGTGTTCTTGAATACGATTGCCTCTGTCTGTGGGTCGAACACCATGTCGTCCGGTAGATCATCCGGATAAATGACGAGTTGGAGGCCGAATCTGACGGACGGCGAGCTAAAGCGCTCTGGCGGGACGTGACTACCACCTGCGGTGGATACCGACAGGTACTGAGGACGCGAACGCGTCGAGTCGTTGTCGCCATCTATACTTTCTGCCAAGAGCGTCTCGTCCCCTTCTTCAGCCATGCTCTCGTCATCGCGGCCGCGACGGTTGAGGTAGAACTTGACCTGAGAGTCGTCGGTGAAGTCGTTCATGGACAGCTTCTTGATCGCCGGGTGCATCGACAAGTTACTCGCGACCGAGCTAATACTGCCGACACTGCTCCGCTTCACCTTCGGTATCTCCATCGCGGCCTCAACAAGCGACTCGAACACAACGAGCGGGCGTTCCTCCGGACGAAGGACCGCAGAGGAGCCCTCAACCTGCTTGATTGTCAAGTAGTAATCCTTCTCGTCCTCGCCAGCGGGTAGACGGAATCGCTGGATAGCCTGGCGCACGAGATCTGAGGCGCTCGTGGACGAGTTGAGCAGAACAGTCTTGAACGTCGCCTCCGTCTGCAGATGATCGCCAGCAAAGACCCGAACGACGCTGAGATCGGGCAAGCCAACCCCCTGCCCATCCATAGAGGTCGGCGAGAGGACCAAAGAGCCAGGACGTGGCCTCGAACCACTGGCTGTAAGCCCAGAGGTAGAACTCGTGGAAGAGCTGAACGACATCGAGCCCGGCATGACGGCCGACGCAGACTGAAGACCGTACGACGGTTGCGCCTCGGGCGGCGTCGCAGGCGAGCGGTTGAGGTACTGCTGGTACAACGCCTGCTGCTGCTGGTCGCGCTGGCGGAGTTGCGACGCATGCTGGGAAAGCTGGACTTGCACTGGGTTCGCATCGGGTTGCGCGCGGCTCTGTTGCGGCTGGGACGCTGCATCCTGTGGGGAGAAGGGCTGACCCTGTTGCGACTGCTGCTGCTGTTGCTGCTGCTGGACGATTCTCTTCGGGTCAGCGGCGTTCTTCTGCATGAGCATCGCCTGTTGCTGTTGCTGCCGGGCACTGGTAGTGGTCGGGGACGAGACCTCAGCGGATGAGGGCGGCGTGAGCGGGGACGAGCGCGAACGGCCGGATTCCTCGGATTCGCGACTGAGACTGAGCGAATCCGCACTAGCCGCGCTACCAGTGTCTGACCGATCTTTGCCCTTGTCCTTGTCCTTCTTGCGTCCAAACAATCCGCCGAAGACGCCGCCCTTCTTCTTCTTGTCCTTCTCCTTACCGCTCTCATCGTCCGTAGTCTCGTGACCACGATCGCGTTCTTTGCGCAGCTTGCCGCCGGACTTTGCAGGAGCTGGATCACCCGCGGAGACATTAGAGGTGACCTTGCCTCTAGGAGCATTGGCATTGCCGGCCAGGTGGGCCTTTTTACGGGCGGCCTCTTCCAGCGCCTCGATCTCCTCGCGCGTACGCTTGCGCTCCTCCGACTGCTGCTGCATGATTGCGCTGGGCAACAGAGGGCCGTTCTGCGCGGGTGCAGAGTACTCCTCGCTACGTGCGACAGGAGGCGTCATGCTCAACTTGCGCGTCTCCGTAGCTTGCGCAGGGTCCATAGTACGTCCCGGTGACGACGGCGAAGAGGGTGACGGCTCGTCCTGTACAATGATGAGCTTGTCGCGTGTACGGAGCGGTTGCACGGAGTCTTCGCGGGGTGACACAACTGAATCCTGACGACGGGGGATTTCCTCGACCTGTACGCTGCCCTGCTGCTGCGACTGTTTTTGCTGTTGGGCCTGTCGTTCCCGTTGCATCTCCTCGGCGGCGCCATCTTCCCAACTCATACCGTCATCGGGCTCCATGCCGAGGGGCGGGGCCTGGTGTCCGGTGACGGTACGTTCGCGCTCTTCCCATTCTTCTGCAAGCTCCGGGTCTTCGTCCTCATAGTCTTCGTCGTCCCACTCCACATCTTCCTCCTCTTCCTCATCGTCATTCCAGATGGCGGGAGCGTACCGGTGAACGCCAAAGTCCGCTCTGAAGCGGACACCCCTTGCCTGTTGAGAGGCGTTGCGGGTACCGGGGGTAGGCGAAGGTGTATTGCCTTGGTGAGAGCCTGTGCGGGAAGATTGCAGCAGCCTATCACGCGACTCTTGTAGCTCGGTTTGTGTGGCAGATGCGAGCTACAGTAGTTAGATCAGAATCAAAGTTGAGCCCAAACAAAACAAACGGTGCGCGTACGTCGACGTTGCGGTGTTTGTTGAGCCTAGCCAAGCGCTCAAAGGGAGTTTCGATGTTCTCGGCAGGAATGTAGCCCACTTCTTGTGTTTTGAGGACGCGTACGAGCCACCAGTAGCTGTTATTGTCGTCCATGAGGAAGAGACTGTCGCCTTTGACGACATTGGCCTGTCCCTCGACGGTAGCAGCGAAGCTGTGAAGGGCATAGACGAGGTCAAAGTCGATGGACTCATTCGGGATGGAAAGGGAGGAAGAGCCGTCATCATCGTCCATGTAGTCCATGTCTCTATCCTCGCCATCAGAGTCGTCCTCGAGGACAGAGTGTTCCTCGTCTGAGGGATAAGTCATATCACCATGCATTTGGTGTTGCATGAGATCGTCAGACATAGCGAAGGGCTAAGTCTAGTGTGTTTGGGGAAGGGTATTTCCGTAGAGATAGAATATTAGAGGTCCAGAGCGGAAGACACTGAAGGATTAGACAAGGTCGTAGGGTTGCTTGGATGAGAGAGATGCGGAAAGAAGGACGCGTGCTGGCACGACGGAGCAAGAGAAGATGGAGAAGAGAGCAACAGAGACCAAGTCAAACGAATGTCGAGTATTTCCAAGACCCCAGTATGCGCAAGAGCCCCAGGTAGCGAGTGCGGCGAGAGGGCGGCCAAAGAGGGGAAAGAGGGAGAGGGAGGAGGAGGAAACGGAGGAGGACCTGGAGACTGGTCTCACCCCCGTGGGCGCTTGATGTGCTTCAAGCAGTGGCATTCTCCTTCGCTACCACTCCTTACACCACTCCTTACTCGAGCTCTCTTAGACGTGCACCACAATCCAAGATACCGTATCCGCCCAAGACCAGGGCGGTCCGACATCTTCGAGGTTCAGTACGACGAAACCGCCACCCTCTACAGCTGGCTCATCTCCACCCTCATTATTCAAGCCCGCTGATTTCTAACCGAGAATCTAAACGCGGGTATGCATCGTGCACTGTGGGCCTGAGAGGTGGTAGGCGCTACGACCTTATCTAGTTATTTGTGCCGATCACTAGCTGAAGTAGGGGTTAACTGGGGGTGTTGAAAATTGTAGTGATAATGACGTCCTCTGGGTTCACCATGTTAAGTACAGTACAGTATTTGACCGTCAGACGGAATGCGGTTTTCGCGCGATCCGCTGCAAACGCAAGACCCGGTGCAGTCTTCCTGTTATGTCGCGCTTCGGTGATATACCTTCAATGTTGTATAGTTTTGATATCGCGAGGGAGATAGCTGGGCGGGACACGGAAGAAGGGGGACAACTTGGCGGCACCCAATTTTTCGGGATGACCGCCAGGTGGAAAACCCGAAGCGCCGTGATGTCACAGAGAGATAGTTGAATATAATTTCCATTTCTAATACGTCCATGTCCACGAAACTTCAGTAGGGTTGCTCAGAATCATATGGGCCCAAAGACCTGGTGTCTTCCCAAGGGCACACTGTGCGTAAAGCAGGCGGTCACATAGGTCACGATGATGTCACATATCCCCGCACACCTCCGGCCATTCATCTTGCATTCCGCTGAATGTACTGAGTCGGGCAGCAGAAGGCCTCACCGCATCATTGGCCCACCAAAGAGCCTCTTTTGGGCAGCTCAACGTTGTCAACTGATGTTCGCGCAATGACCGAAGCAATCACGTGACGTCGCCCCTACATGCGATACTCATATTACATGCAGCGCGAAGTACAGCTCTCCCCGCATGTTCATTCTTAGTGTGCAGGTGTGTGTGTTGCGCCATAAGGGATATATTGAGAAATTCCCGCAGTGCGCTTTCAAGAATCAACAGATTATATTCACTGATCTCAATTGAAGAGTACACATATTGTTCATTGGCGAGACTGCAATGTGCAGGAGGGAATCGGAACACAAGCATGTATCACGATGTTATCACGATGGCTTCATTGCACGGGGTGCGCGAGTGGCGCGTTACATGAGGGAGGACAGCGCTGGTGATTTTCCACCTGGGGGTCATTTTCCACCTGGGGGTCATTTTCCACCTGGGGGTCATTTTCCACCTGGGGGTCATTTTCCACCTGGGGGTCATTTTCCACCTGGGGGTCATTTTCCACCTGGGGGTCATTTTCCACCTGGGGGTCATTTTCCACCTGGGGGTCATTTTCCACCTGGCGCTCAAATACTGTAGTAGTAAGTACGAATGCTTCGATTCGAACTAGCGCCCAACCGTTCTAAGCCTCAAACCAAACACGGTCAAATAACATATCGCTAGCGGCTAGCAACGGTTGTCGCTGTTGGACTTGTCTTCGTTCTGTTCGTCGACTACGCCCGCGCCGTCGACGTTGTTGCGTCACCCGAACCCCCGCACGCATTGCAATCGCTTTAAGCCACCTCTCGCTGCTGTCGCCCTGCTCGCTCTTATTCGGCGTTGCTAGTGCTCGTGCTCTAGACCCGTCTGTACTCGCTAAACATCATGGGTTCCCCGGTTCGCTCTCGTCTCTCTGCTTGCCAAAGGCTACTTGCTTCAGGGTGACGTCTTCCCTCGAACTTGGCCTGATTCGGCAACCCTTTACTCCTGTTTGCGGTTGCTAAAGCTTCAGAATTTCGAGCTGCTTGGGCCACTGGCATTGATTCGTGAATGCAACCTCCGTCCTCCGGCACTGGGTGTACGTCAGCAGTTGAATGTGTCCAATGGGCTGATACGCTGGGCGTGTATGTCTTGTGGGGAACATCTTGTGAACGCCCATGTCACCAGGTCCTGGTCTCTGCTTCTCTTCGTCTCTTTGTTGCACTCCTGCTAGCGGTCTCGTTTGTTCTGAACGAACTGTTTCTGATCTTGCCTACATTAACTGGGCTCGCTACTTGACTCATCCTCTTTGTCTTGCTGGATCTGGCATCTCTTGGTCTTATCGCCGCTGCGCCGACTACGGGTCACCTGGTTACTGTAGCAGTCAGTCTCTGAGTCTAAATCTACAGCCCTGAATGCTTTGTTCTCTATCCGGCCGCGCGTCATCTGTTGGATTGAGCTATGTGCGGCGTAATGTGCCGGGCTGTGGTCGGTCAACTCACTGGTGTATTGGGCTGCTTTCTCGGACCGCGCGCGGGACCTCACGCGCCTTCGCTCTGTTCTCGCCCCCTCCTGTAGTACTAAGACCATGTTGTATATATTCATGTATACATACCTAGTGCTATAATGCAGCCGCTACGGGCGGGCCTTTATGTTAAAAGTAGTGAACTAGGAGGACTATTTGGGAAATGTTCACTACATAATAGAAGGGTGAAAGCGACACAAAAAGTGGGAGTAGTCATCGCTTTGCTCGGCCACACGAGGGTGGTGAAGTACAGCAAAATAAGGTTGAAAAATGCGACTTCAGGTACCGCGTAAATGGCTGAAAATACACCAGCGCCAAATATTCTATATGGATGACTATTCACCATAAATATCTTGAAATTCACTAGGTAAACCTCCAGTTTCTTCCTGGCGGGTTTCACTAAGTATCAGTCACACAGTGGTGGTATATATACCACCAAGTGCTGGATCGTCTCGTCGAATCCATGCCCATCGAATCCACCCTCCTGTCTTCCGACTCGTGACGGCGCTAGTGTTTCCGAGAACTCTCAAGCTCTGCATCTTCGATACCAGCAGCATCTCTGGCTACAAGTCAGTCGGCACCTGGTCAGACGAGTCATGATCATCGTCGCCCAAGTCCTCCTTCCCAGGCCAATACCACACGCACTTGGGTTGTACTCCGTGCACAGCGCTAGCGTCCTTGGAACGTCTCAGGCCAGACAGTCACCCTGATGTACACTCGAATCTGCTCGGTCGTACATCTTAACAGGACGCGGTAGTTCGCGAGTTATTCTGTAGATTGGCATCTTCTCCGAATAGCTCCTGAGTGCAATCTCACTGTATTCCGACACCGATGTTTTGCAGTGAAATTCGCCCAGGACTGCGAGCTCCAGAGCCATGCGGCCTGCCATGCGCCGGTACCGCCGGCAAGTTCGTATATAGAGCTTCGTAAGAGTTGGAATCAGAAACGCAGCTTGTGTTCGCCCCTCTTTCCGCCTCTCTGGCGCCTCCAATGCCATGCACCCTGTTACAGCGTGCCCATGTCCCAGTAAGTACGCACCCGCGGCGCGATGATACATTCCGTCGGACGCGTCCCTGACGATCACACCGTCCAACAGGAGGCAAACTGCGCGTGTACTGTTCAGCTCCGGCCTAGCATCCATTTCCGCGCTTCCGGTTGGCTCATTCTTACTGATAGAACGTCGCGACGCGGTGGCCGATATGGTCGACCCCTCGGCTTCCAAACCGCTTTCTCCGTCTTGGTCATGCTTAGCCTTCGCGTCCGAGCCTTCGCTCTTCCGGCTTTCTTAGCCGGTCCCCTCTCTTCACTCTTCATATAAACCCCACGCGACACTCTCTACCTTTCATCCTCTCCAAATCATGCCGCCGGCCTCTTCGCTCGCCGTCAGCGACCTGTTACTCGGCGCGGTCGCCTCTGGTCTGGTGAGCATTATTACTTCGATTATAGAGAAATTGGCACTGACTGCGAATGAATGTCTGCTCATAGACTGCCCACCAAATCTTCAAGCGCTTCGAGCCAGACAGTATCCCCGTCCATCTCGTTCTCCTCTTCCTTCCGCCCTCCATCTTCGCATATCTTCTCCACGCCCATGTTTCTCTCCTCTCGGCCATCCTTGTTTCCTTTGGCACATACCTTACCACGCTCGTTCTTTCCGTCGTAGTCTACCGCTTGTCTCCCTGGCATCCCCTCGCGCGTTACCCAGGACCTCTGTACCTCAAAGTCTCTAAGTTACCCCTCACCTGGATCGCGAGCACTGGCAAACAACACAAGTTCGTCAAGAAGCTTCATGAGCGTTATGGGGACATCGTTAGGACCGGTCAGTGCACCTGCCACTTCGTCCCTATCCTTCTAAGCTCATCACGACCTGCAGGACCCAATGAAATTTCCATACGTAACGCGGACGCGATCCCGTCCGTGAGCACGCTTCCCAAAGGGCCTCGTACGTCCTAACATTACTCTTCTACCCACTAACTCTAACCTCTTCCTTCTAACTCATAGGATGGATCAATGCGAAGATGGCGTTCAGCGATCAAAACTCGCTCATCGCAGAACCAAACACGCACGAGCACGCGCGGCGGCGCAAGCCCTGGAACCGCGCCTTCAACTCGTCCGCGCTCAAGGGATACGAAGAGATCATCGTCAAGCGGGCGAACATGCTCTACGAGGGGCTCGCCGCGCAGAAGGGCGAGGTCGACCTCGGGAAGTGGATCGGCTATTTTTCGTGAGTTCTGTCCACTTGAACATAGCATGGAAGGAGGTTGCTGAACGTGATTCAATGGCAGGTATGACTTTATGAGCGACATGGCGTTAGTCACCTCAACCATACCGTAATTGGCACGTACTGACGCGATGCTACCGCGACCAGCTTTGGTGGAGGATCCGAGATGCTTCAAAACGGAGACAAGGGAAGCAACTGGCACATCCTCAACGAGGGCATGGCGTATGGATCCCTTCTTCTCTTATTTGATCGACCTCACGCTCACATCCGTCAATTACAGGTCCTTCCATGTGATCGGCCAAATCCCATGGGTCGTGCTCTACCTCCGCCGGATCCCATCTTTCGCCCGCCTCATCCAGCGTATGGTCGGCCAAGGCGTAGGCCTCGCAATTCAACGCGTCAAGAACGGTTCGCTCTCACGCGACCTCTTCTACTACCTCGTACGCTCCCCCTCCCTTGTCGCTTTCTCATACTCATGTCGCTCCCACGCACAGAACAATGAAGATGGCGCAGAACCCTCCGCGCCGCCTTTCCGCGAAACTGTTTCGAATGGGACGCTCGCCATGATCGCCGGCTCTGACACCACCTCTATCGCGCTCTCCAACCTCTTCTACTTTGTTCTCTCCGACCCCGCCGTCTACGCCCGCCTTCGTGCCGAAGTCGACCACTATTTCCCTCCGGGCGAGAACCCGCTCGACACAAAGCACCACGCGAGCATGCCCTTTCTCAATGCGGTCATGTGAGTTTCCCCTTTGATAACTCGCAAGGATGTCCGCCTCAATATCGTCAACTGCAGAAATGAGACGCTTCGCCTCATTCCGGTAGTGCCTGACGGCAGTCAGCGGCGCGTGCCCAAAGGCTCTGGCGGACGCGTCGCAGGTCCTTAGTACGTCCCACCCTCCATCCCCTGCATTTCATCCACTCATGCACCTTCAACCCTTCAGTTACCTCCCCGAAGGCACCATTACCTACGTGCACTTCTACTCCCTCCACCGCGACCCCAAATACTTCTCTCCCCACCCCGAGTCTTTCTACCCCGACCGCTGGCTCTCCTCACCCTCCCCATCTTCTTCCCCCTCACCCTCCCCCGCTTCGCCCACCGCACCCTCACCAACCGCCCACACGCCCTCCGCATTCGTCCCCTTCTCCTTCGGACCCGCGAACTGCGTCGGGCGCGGTCTCGCGCTGCAAGAGATGCGCATGCTCGTGTGCCTCCTCGTCCAGCGCTTCGACATGCGTTTCCCTGAGCGCGACACGTATGACCCGCGCACGTACGAGGCCGGCCTTGAGGACTGGTTTACCATCCAGAAGCCCGCGCTCAAGGTCGTGCTTACGCCGAGACAGTCGTGACCTTGTCGAGGATATATGGAGGGGAGAGGGGAAATGCAAGCTGTTTTATAACTGCCTTGTACTCTGACCCCATACAAGTGCGCCAGATGCTCGTCCCGCTGAGACAACCGCTCGTACTTCCTACCAGGTGGACTATATGTGTCAGTCTTGTCGGTCCTAGCTCGAGAAAGCCTCTGCTAGATCCGGTCCGGGCGCGCTATGAGTGGCAGATATAGGAGCCACACGAGTATGACTTAAGACTCACCGTCGACTTTGACTCGTCCGGTGCGAGAGCTATCCCCCCCAACGGGGCATTGACGTGCTGGACTCTAATGCATTCATAGCCGACGTACGTCACATATCAAACTCGTTCTTCAGAAGGGGGGATACAGCATCAATCCTTCCAATACCCCCACAAGCTTTCTCGTTGTCGGAAAACTCGATGTCTACTAATCTCCGTTACTCTGTCGAATGAGTACTGGAGCGCATCCGCCGCACTGTAACACAGGCGGCCGTGTCATCATAGCTGTTTCGTGCATTTCATTAGCTCATTCGACAACACGAAAACACGAAACGCAACACCGTCTGATATCTTTTCCTGTAACCTTGACGCAGATAGATTAGTCATCTGCATAGATGTATAACAGTTGCTGTAGGTCGCAGGACACTCACTGACGGAGCGCCCAACTACAGCCGCACTAGGTGCCAGTTTGCAGCACGAACGTCAGCGACGACGCCGACTACGAAGTCAAACCGCACTTCGAACAAACATGACACACCTAGCTCGACTTGCTGACGGGCCAAAGATCTTGGCATCGGACTCGGCCCCTACCCATGTACAACAACGTCGTTGCCCAAAACCCATCACCAACAATGGGTATCCCAACACACGATTAGTCGCTATCGCTACTACTATCGTCCCCGTCCTTCGCCCCGTCCCGCTCCTCGTCGTCCGTGCTGCTCTCCTCGTCGCTCTCCTCGTCTGCCCGCTTCTTCACCGATCCGCCCCGCATGAGCGCCATCTGGCCCGCGAGCGAGTCCTCCTCCGGCTCCGAGATGTCGTCCTCCGCGTCCTGCTCGTCCGCCGCGAGCACCGATGGGTCGTCGATCTTCAGCGTGATGTCCCGCGCCGCCTCGTCCCCGACGAACGTGTCGCTCACGATGAACACCTTCCACGTAAACAGCCCGACCGTCTGCGGCGCTTGAAATTGGATCTTGTACGACCGGTAGTCGATCCCTCGCGCGGGGTCTGCCAGGGGAATGTCACTGATTTTCATCGGCGGCACGACGACCTTGTTCGACTTCACATCTGCGAGGACGATCCACCACGAGGGCTTGCGGTTCTAGTGCATACAGTCAGTCGCTGCTGCGTCTGGAACGTATGCATCGTGTAGAACTTACTGCAGGCCACAAGGGCGCATGCGCATATCCACTGACGTACTCGCCCGATGGTAGGTCCTCGACGTCTTTCTTGCTGTTCAAGAACTCGTTGTCCCGCTTCTCGTTCGTCTCGGGCTTCGGAAGCTGCACAAAGGTGCCGTCCTTCGCTATGGGCGTAAGACGAAGTTTGATGAGCAAGTGCACGAATGAGCTCGGTGTCACGAAGCGTTCGCCGATCACTTTGAATGATGCGTCGACGATCTCCGTGTGCGCCAGACGCTCAAGAGCCTTCTGGGCATCGGGAAGCGCAGAAGACTCGGACTTGGCAAGGTGTTCAATAGCAGCGGAGAAATCCTCAGATTTGGGTAGCGATGCCGCTTCGACGGGGTCAATACCTGGGAGTTGAGCTGCTTTCAAGTCCAATGGGGTCGGAGGAATCGCCTGGGCGAGACAGGCGTGCAAACGCATGGCGACCATCGTGGGAAGCAGCCAATTGCGTGCCATACTGATGTTGAGCAACGCGTTGAGGAGTGTGGGAGTGTGGAGAAGTACAGGATTCAACTCTGTGTCCCTATCAGCAACGCGCCACAAACATTGATATTTAGACCGTACCTTTCTTCAGCCTCGGGTGCAGGACAGGGACGCGAAGCAGGTGCGCATACAGTAGGATGAATGCTCTTCTGAGGGACTCGGCTTCCTTGGGGGCTGCCCCAGCAAGCTTGATGAGCTCATCCCACTTGCCGTTGATTTTCTCCTTGATCTGCCTCTCCATGACAGAAAGCTCAGGGTCAAGGTTGCTGATTTTGCGGTTGCCGATCTCCCAGCGGTAAGCCTTTCCGACGGCTCCGGCGACCTCGTCGACACCGGACTCCTCAGTGAGACCCTTGAAGAAGGCGGCGGCACTGCGAGTGTGGACGCCATCCTTGGTCTTTTCTCTGTTACCGAACCACCAGCGTCCCTGATGGGTGGGCCGTTAGTTGCTGTGGGTAGAGGCTATATGCTTGGAGTGAAACATACGACTATGGCGGGGAGTGCACCGCCAAAGAGAACACCGTACGCGCCAAGGACCCAAATGTTGTTGCGGGCCTCAACAACCCAAGGCGGGATAGCGATGCCCATGGAAATCTCCTGCCGACCATCGGGATGACCATAGAGCTCCCAGTTCTTGCGGATATTCTCGTCGGTCAGACTGTTGACGCATCATGTAGGTTATGGTATATACAGAATGTGAGAGTAACGTACGCCTTGTAAGCTTTTGTGATCTCGACGAACTTGGCCTCGACGGCCTCCATGGTCTCATTCACGGTAAGCTTGACCTTGTCCGGATGGCTAGAAGGGAATAATGAACACATGCAAATGACTCATGTCGGCAGCACGTACAATTTACGAGAAAGCTTCTTGTAATGAGACTTGATCTCCTTGGTGGTCGCGCTCTGACGCGAAGCGTTGGTCCGACCAATCAACGGGGATTTAAGTAGGGAGACGTACAGTGCTGATACCGAGGATTTCAAAAGGATCATAGACCTTGTTTTCATTGTCTGCTTGCTTGACCTTGTAAACGAGGAAAGCGACGATGGACCAGCCGCCGATGATTATAAGGGTTCTGGAAGTCGCGTAGGATTAGGTGGCGGAGGGGGGACACGATTGTGGTGGATCATACCGTCGCCTGAGCTTTGGAGAGAAGAGAGAGCCTTGCTCCCGCTTGCGGGTACGTTCGCGCTGGGCGGTGCACTGCTGGCATTGGCAGCTAGGGAGGGATTGCGGCTCTGGGAAGGCGTGATTAGTTGACGAGCAGGTGATCGGCAGGGGAACGCACTGGATGTGGAGAAGAGGGGTGAGAGGGTGTAGGGGATTAGGAATATGGAGAGGAAAGTGATGACGAAGTAAGCGGCCATGTTGCCGGACTCGTCATAGCTGTAGTTGGCCATGACGGCCTGGTGGGTGTGGGGAAGAGCTAGAGGAAGCTAAGAGTACAGACAGCGAAGCGTGCAGGAAGAGAGGAAGGAGAACGAGCGGGCAGACACGTCGTCGTAGGCGGAAGAGGACAGAGCCCGTGCACAGACCGAGGGCGGGAGAGGGAGAGGCGGCTGTGGCTGGAGGTAGAGTGCAGACGTGTCTCTTGTGGAATGTCGCGTACTCGTCCTCGGTCTTGCTGGCGGTCGCTCTCGTCATGTGCAATCGCCCATCTCAGATCTCACACCACGTGGCCCACGCAACCATGGGCGCCTCTCTCAGCCACCACCCAGTGCTCGTCCACTCTCCTCCACATACTCACCAAACACCAGGATGCGGCTCAAGGTCGAGAGCGTCCCTCCTCTCCCGCACGTAAAAGCCTGGTTCAGCGCAAATGCCCTTCCCTCCATCCTCGACCTCAAAACCTCTCTTTGCGCTGACCTGCAACCACTCAGCAACGAACACGTCCGCCCCGATCACATCCTCCTCCTTCTCGATGACTTTGAGCTTCTCGACTCGAGTCCTATCGACGTCGTTCGCGATGGTGATCTTATAGTGTATGTATATTATTGAAACTTTGTCTTCTATTCCCCAACCAAGGCTCTCATAGCTGGCATCCTCTTTAGCATCAAGAAGAGGCCTTCACCACCACAACCCAAGCGCAAAGCCCCGGAATCTGCCAGCCCTTCGCGCAAACGCCCCAAACTCGACGATGGTCGCGCTGCCCCTCATGCCTCCACGAAACGGCGCACGTCTGTCAAACCGCCTGCACCGGTCACCGTCGAATCTACTTCGGAGTCAGACTCGAGCTCAGACTCTTCTGGATCTGAAGACGAGGAGGATTCGTCCGAATCTGATACGGACTCTGACAGCTCAGATGCCTCGTCTGATTCTGACTCTGACTCATCTTCCACATCCACCTCTTCGTCTGCTTCTTCCTCTTCCAGCGAACCGGAAACGCGCTCTTCTCGCCAAAAGCAGACCAATGGAAAGAAAGCGACAACGACTGCAGCCAAGTCCCAGACCTCCAAACCGTACGTGTGTCACTATTCGCGTATGTCTACCGTTGCATAACGCCCAGTCCCACCAGTGCACCTCCGCCCGTACCGCCTGGCTATGGCAAACCCACAACGCACAGTCGCAACCTCCGACGACGACGCAAGAAAATGTACGAGCGACTCTCGCTCACGGCCGAGCCTACCAGCGTGAACGACATCCCCCTCGGTCCCCGTGCACACACGCACGAACCTACCGCTGCCGCAGCATCCACCTCTACCCCCGCGTCTGCCTCTGTGGAACCCGAGACGCAGCCTGTTCGCGCTTCTGGGAAAGGGCAAGAACCGGCGCGTGAGACAACTAGCGAAGCACCGTCGTTCATGATGGCTTCCCTCCAGAACAAGAACAAGAGGCGCGGCTTCAAGAGTGCCATGTCTCAAGGCGTCCCACCGAAGATCGTCTTTCCTGATGCCATCGCAGCCCCCGGCCCCTCGACCTCAGCTCAGCAGCAGAGCATGGATGTAGACCCAGACGCCCAACTCGTCGAAGCCGCGCTAAACCCGAGTCCCCCAGCCGCTACGCCCGCCATCGCGCGTGCACAACCGCGTCTCGTCCCGCCCTCGGAAAAACAAGAGCGGGGCCAGATCCCTGCCAATATGTTCGTCACGAGCGTTGATGTCGAAGAGGGCATGTGGAACGCCAAGGGCAAGAAAAAGAACAAAAAGAAGAAGAAGGTGCAGGTTGAGGAGAAGTGGGACTATGCTGAGGAAGAGGCTGCGGAAGAAGCTGATATGTTCGCGGGTGGACTGCCGTATGACGACGTGCCAGAGACATCAATGGGACCTGCCATCAGCACAACCATCCAGAAAGATCCGACCAGGAGCAACTGCACCGAATACGCTGTCGTCGCAGCTCAGTGGGATACCCTCCGAAAGATTACGGACAAAGCACAGCTACAGCCCGGAACGACTATCGGCTGGAAGGTATGTCTGCTCCGTTCCGTCCTTTCAACTCGCTCGCGCCTCAACATAGCAACTCCTCTAGGCCCTCGGCATCAACTTCGCCACGTTCACGCCAGAAATCCTCCTTCATGTCGGGCGCGTCATCAGCTGCGACGAGCAGCTCGTCGTCGAGCCTATCGCCGAGCCGAGCCCTGCAGCAGTCTCTTTCGGAGGCGTTGTCGACCCCGAGGAAGGTGGGCCTGCTGAGGAGACGTTCGAGTGGTCGGACGTGTTCCAGGGTGACTGGCGGTTGGTCTCGGTGCGATAGTCTTTTTGCCAATGGGTTCAACTAGCTACATTTAGGTGCTAGGGCTTTGAATATACTGTCTTGCGATGTATTGTTGCTCTACCTCACATATTCCAAACATACTATCTTGCATGCATAGCTCCTCACGTCGCTGATCCGACACCCGAAGGTGAGTCAACTTCGGCAGTGACAGACATATCACGAATGGTTTGTCATTAGTACAAAACTAGTAGTGCCATTACTGCCCCTAAAACATGGTGAGAGGTGGTACTCCTACCACTCATAAAACACATAGATATGCTCTGCCCGCAGAACCCTCCAAATTCACATATATGCGGCATACGTCCTTGTCTGCCCAACCCGCCGCCACTGCTCAATCGCCCTATCCACCTCGTCAATCAGCTCCCTCAAGATAGGATGATGCCCCGGGTCGATCTCCCACGCCGACAGCCTCGCGCTCCGCTCCGACCGACTGACCGACAATCGTGCCTTCTCCCGCCGGCTGAGCTCGCGCGACTGGATCGGCGCCGGGTTGCGTTTCGTGATGCGTAGAGGTGCCCAGCCTGTGTTCGGAGCGCGGAGCGAGCTTGCCCATGTCGCAGACAGGAGCTGCAGGTTGTCGTGTAGATTGAATCCACACTCTCCGGTGCTAGAATCGTGACCGAGCCCCAGATTAGAACCGAAGCCAGTGCCAGAGTCAGAAGTCGAGATGCCCATAGCCAACGTCCGCCGTTCAGCAGCACGTCCCTTCACACGCGATGGCGGAGGCGTACTAGTCGCCAAACCTGAGTCTGAGCCTGCTCCTGCATGAGAAGCCAAGTCCGAGGTCGAGTCTACAAGCGCATGTCGCGTCGCCCCAAGAATATCATCCTGCACCGAGAGCCGCTCGAGCCTATCGTGCGCAAGTACCCCATGCAGCGCCATCGTCGAATTCGTCGACGCGAACAGCCTGTCGCGCAGGTCGTCTCCACCGCTAGCAGACGACTCCGAGATCGCAAGGCTCGTATCTCCCATTCCAATGCCCATCCCAGTCTCCTTCCCAGTAGAATCACACAGAGACCCAGCCGAACCAGCCGAACCAGACAAGGGTAAACCCAGATGAGAACCAGCCCCCAGCTCCAACTCAGATAACGCCCGTCTGGACCCGCCCCCAGGCAACCCAGCTCCAGGTCCAGTAGCATACGCTGATGCTGACGCCGCACGCCCCTGCACGACCGCCCTCCCCTTCCTACTCGGGCTCGCAAGCATCTTCACAGACGACTCCGAGTCCGAGTCCGGCAGGGCGATCTGGAACCCATACTCTGCGTAGATCGCCTGCCGCCTCAGCGCGAACTTGCGCCGGTCGCGCGTCGACCCTGCCGGCTGCTTCTTGCTAGGAGACCCGAGGCTCGTGTCTGTCGCGCGGCGGCTCACTTTCGGGCTCGACGTTGCGGTGGGAAGAAGGGATCCAGTAGGTATGACGGAGTATGTATGTCTCCCCCCGTCGTCGTGGAACTGTGAATCGGCCTGGGGCAGCATATGACATGCGGACATCAGGGATTCTAGGCTGGCTGAGGAAGTTTGAATTGAGTCGATCGGATTATCAGAGAAACTGGGCCTATCGCCCAATTCTGTGTCTGGTAGCTCTGACGCAATTTCCGCTGGCGACTCGACAATAGCATGGCACTGAGGAGAAAGGGATGGTGCGTCGTCAGCTTCGCTTTGAGCATGGATGTATTCGTCTTCTCCCGCAGCGACCAGGCTCTCGTATGGTACGGAAACGCGCTTGAGCTCATCGTCCCGTAGGACCGTCTTCAGGTTCACAGCATCAGAAGCGGTGGAGAACCGCTTGCTGGCCTGGTCCTGAACCAGGGTGAAAGAAACGGAGGTAGTCTGTGAGGATAGTACTGAGCAAGTGCTCGTCGGCCGAGACTGATGTTCGACCAAGTCAGGAGATCGCAGATGGTCCGAAGCCAGTAGGTGATCTTCGTGTGAAAAGACGTGAGCGTCGTTGTCCGAAGCATATTGAGACTGCGGAGAATATAGAAGCTGTTGGGGATCATCGTAAGGCATACCCGTCGGCAGGCTTGACAGGAAATCATGATGCCACTCACCGCGTCCTGTGTAGTTGTCAACACCGGGCTAACTAGCGGCGAGAAGAACCCCCCGCGTTCATCCTCCGCCCTCCCCTCGCCCTCTGGTGAAGCAAGCTGCCCCTCCTTGAGCCTCCACTGCGCACTCGGTCTCGAGCTCATTCCCCGATGAGTCAGCGGCTCGGTCGTCTGCGCACGTTTCCTCCCGCTGGGCACCAAGTGAAACCGATGCGGTTGCGGAGACTTCAAGATGTCTTTCGTCTGCATTGTCTTCATTCGCCCGCTTTCCGACCCGCCTGCGCCGAGCGAGGAGACGGTGCAGACGCTCGCAGTGGGCGTGAGAAGGGAGGATGCGCTCAGGTGGTCGGTGCAGTTCATGAGGCCGAGGCCGTCAGCGCATGAGGGATAGGGAGATAGCTGTCCAGAAGCCATGGTTACGGTATCGCTGAGGAGGACAGCCAGAGTCTGCGTGAGCGCGGTACCAGCAGCGATGAGCGTAGAAGCTAGAGGGTGAGCTCTAAGTAACCGAGTGTTAGGATGAAGGTAAGAAGGACAGAAAGTCAAGTAGCATGGTAGGCGGCCGAACAAGAGGATGTTCAACTGCAACACCGTCACAGTGAAGACTTCGAGCGCTACAGAGTCACTGGACCTACAATCCACAACAGCTTCGATCGGAGGACACGATGCCATGGGGTGTCTTTCATTCCAAACCTCGGAACAGTGGATTCATAGACCAAGTATCCTCCTTGCGCATTGATCCTATGTAATCCGTCCCGGGCCACCTGCTGGTTAGTCCCAGACCTGTATAAGCACGGGAATTAGTCGACGTGATAGCACGAGGCCGTATACGTACCTCGACACATCTACAAAACCAATATTCAGCCATCTAGCTGGCAGTAGCGCCCCCAGTTCCTTCCGCGCCCGCCCTCAGCGCGGTCAACAGCTCTTGTAGTCTCTTGCGCAGCTTTGTCGCCATCGGGTCTTCGTCGGCAGATGGCGGTGGCTATGCAACATATTTCTATAGTCCATATGAGGGCGACAAAGAGATACCTACCAGCTGGTCGAGCAGATACTATCGCCGCGGCGCAAGGTTGTCACAACGCAATTAAGTCTTGTAAGAAGCGATCTAGCATACCTCGGCTTCGTCGATGGTCTGCAGTGAGATGTTCTCAGCGTCAGAATCTTCGTATATGGTATCATGAAACTTACCAAAACGATAGGTCCGCTGGTTCGTGCATTCATTCGTCAGTCGTACGACCGTGCAATCACAGCTAAGGCGTTGCTCATTACCGGTTCATGATCGGTCGATATTCTGTCGCGCAAGGTTGAGAGTCATTCTTCACTCGCTAGAATTCTGTACAGCATTTTCCTACCGCGATATGCCTGTCCGTGCCCTCGAAGGTAGCGAGACGATGGAGGATGAATCGATGACGACGGCCAGGAGTCCGACAACTTCGGATGGCGTTCAATATAATGGCATCGCCGATCAGATCTCCCACGTGTTTCGCTACGTAGCCACACCCACGGGCGCCAATCGGACGACAAGCGAGAGAGCGGTTGTCTTGTTCGAATCCAACGTTGCTCCGTTTCTCATCTCAGGCACAACACATCCCATCTCGCCACAAGCGAGCCCGACACAAACCCTGTGCGCGCATTCCCAGACATGGCACGCAACATCATGTCCGCACCACCACCACCACCTCAGCACCAGCAACAACCACACCAGCCCCAAACCCCGTCCACAGCCTACTCTGCCAGTGCCGCAGCTGCCGCACCCACCACGCCCATAGCCCCAGTATCCGGGTCCATCCCCGCGGCGCCCGACAGCCCGCGGGAGGCCGAGACGCCCCCGCCGCCCGGGATCCAGGGCGACCTCGAGATGGAGCTCATGGGGCTTGCGAACGCGCTCTACAACCTCGGCACGACCGTCGTCGGCGACCTGACGAAGGAGAAGGACAAGCCGGGCGGTGCGGGCAAGCAGGTCGGCGCGCGAGTGTGAGTGCTGAGCTCTGATTATCTACCGTTCCGCCCCGTTCGAATTGTGAGCTTGAGCCTGTGTGTATTGTGTGAATCACCGACTTGAATGCTTGGCGCAGGAGTTACGCCGAATCACCCTATCCCTATCTTTGCGCTCGCATTGCGGGCGCGTCGAATTGCCTACTGTCCGTTTCCGCTAGCAACACTGCAGCTGACTGACTGGGTTCTGCTCCGCGTCCGCGGCGGTGTACAGAAACGACGTGATCAGCCACCTCGCGACGCTGGACGACATGTCGCAGCACCTGGACACGATGATTCCCATGCAGGTGCTCATCGACATCGACAACTCTCGGAACCCGATGCTGCTCACGAAGGAGCGGCTGGAGCGGGCGGCGACGGAAAACCAATTCATGAACGGCAAGATACAGGCCATCGACGTGAGTCAACAACAAGTTCTACTCGGCGATATGATGTGCGCGCGTCCGGGCGCAGTGGCAGAAGCATGCTGACGACAGGCTGCGGGCAGTCGTACAAGAAGTACCTGGACGAAGCGCTGATCCAGAACTTCCCTGAGCTCCGGGAATATCTCACGGACGCGAACGCGACGGACTACGGCCAGCCTATCAAGGTTGAAGAAGACGGTGGGGGAGTGAATGGAGGGATGGCCAACGGTGTCTAAGAGGCGACCGGGTACGTGGAGGTCTGGCGGCCGTGTACAATTAGGCCACGCATGACTCGAGGCTGATACGCTCGCGGACAGACGGTAAAAGAGACCAGGTACAGGCTGGCATAACGGGCAGCGGGCACTGGCAGGAGACACGACAAGACGACGACGACCCACGGAGACGGGCGCGCGCCAGAGGCGGAGAACTGGTCCCAGGATGGGGCGCAGAGCTGCCTAGACGGGATTGATGCTTCTGACATTGGTAAATCGCACCGAGTGGGATTTACGCTCAAGGCTGTGGGTCATGAAGATAGGCGTCGGGGCCGGGTGAAGAACGCGACGAAAGCCGGGATTTCAACGGAGTGGGGACGGGATGACGAGAGACGTGCAGGATGGGATGGGTGAGGATGACGTCGAGTGCGGTCTGGAATGGGAGGCGAGTGCGATAGGGAGGAGTGGATAGCGCGGGTGGGAAGAAGTTCGGATATAGTCGGGGGAGGACTAGGCATGGAGGAGGATGGAAATGTACATATTAAAATGGGCATACGACTGGGATATGTCGGGCCGAGGATTGAGGATTGTAGGAAATGAGGGAAGGCGGGGATATGTCATGAGCGGGCGAGCGAGAGAGCCGGATCTGGTTGCCATCACCGTCACGGTCGAATGCAAGATGGAGATGTGTTTTGTCCCTCCCAGATACTTCCTCCTCTTCTTCCTCTTCCTCCCACGAGCTTACGCCCAGACTCTCCCCACCTTCCGTCCTTCCTCCGCCTCTCGACGCTCATTGCCGTGGTCCCCTCCTCTCCCGCTCTCCATCCGCGTCCTGCGCAAGCTGCCCCCGTAGCTCGCCAGCTCCCCCGCTGCTCACGTCCTCGCCCATGTCCAAGTTTCTCAACGCATACACCGCCCTCACCCCCACCTCTCCCCGCTCAGACGTCGCCCAAGTCCTCCAGTCCATCACCAACGGCACGTCGCCTCCGTCCTTGCCTCGCTTTCTCATATCCTGCTCACACTCGCTCCCCGCCGATTCCTGATCCATCCAGCCCTCCCTCTCCAGATCGACGATGCCAAGCGCGCAGACCTCATCCAAACCATCATCGACGATCTCATAGCCGCAAAGCCCAACGGAAATTCTTCCAAGAAATCAAGGCTCTCTTCCAAAGGTCCGTTCCCTCTCCCTCTTCCCTCCCTCGCCTCCGTCCGTGTGCAGACCAGGCGATCGGATCCGTCCCATATACTACAGATGCCGCACCTGCCCTCCAAGCCGTCAAGTCTCTAGGCAAGAACCCTGCAGGCTCCGAGGTCATCGCCTCCGCCGCCAACCTCTCCGCCCTCCTCTCCCTCGCTCGCGCTCACAAGGACGACCAGGAGGCGTCCAACGAAGCCATCCGATGCGTCGCCAACGCCATGCTCCTCGTCGACCAGGCCCGTACCACCTTTATCGAGAAGCAGGTCGGCGGGGGCGATTTTGCACTTGACCTCCTCGAGGTGCGTCCCACTTTGTTTTGGGGAGATCGACGCGATATATACCCAGCTTCGTCCGTACAGAAATCTGCCGTTCCAGAGCGTATATTCTTGGCATCCCGGCTCCTCTTTCTCTCGACGGTGTCTATGATGTTCGCCGGCGACTTTATAAGGTCACTGGTCGAAGCCAAACCTCCCGGCCATCCAGCCAATATCATGGAGATCATTGGAGGCAAGCTCGACGTATTGACAAGAGGCATCCTCACCGGCACGAGGTTCGCGCGCGAGGCGATGACTGACCTACTGAAATTTACGTTTAATCTGTTGTTACACTACCCAAAAGTGAGCCGCGCCCGCATGCGTTTCTGGATCTTGCCGCTGACTGCGTTCGTATCAGCTGGTTGACGACTCTAATAAGAATGAAACGAAAGTCATGGGCGATTGCTGGAGCGATCGGTTAGACGGGTACGGGCTTTCATCCTTCCATTTCCTCGCGCATCCGCTAATGGGTCCACAATTGCAGGATTCTCCCCTACCTGCTCCGCACGTTCAACACGCTACCACCATCTTTCCCTGCGCCGCTCACGGCGCCCATGACCCATGTGATCCACTCCCTCATCACGATCCCTGTCTCGCCCTCCCTGCGCAACGCCTGGTTCCCGCCCAATTCCACCAGCCGCGGCTCGCCTGTCCCATCCTCGTCCAAACCTTCCAGCACCTCCTCCGACGTACCCCCGAAAGCTTCTCGGTCCTCGAGCTCAAGCTCGAGCCAATCCAACTCCCCCACGAGCAGTGGGCCGTCCAAAGACCCCAAGCCAGGCGCGTTCGACCGCGCCTGGTCCGCACTCTCCGCGGGGCGTCGCTCGCTGTCACATTCGCGCTCGTCGTCCCCGCACGCGTCCTCAAATCCTGTCGACGTCCTCCTGCGCGCGTATGACCTGCTCGACGTCTCGCTGAACCACTACATGCCCGGCACACTCGAGCCGGACGACGGCGCGGTGCGCGAAAAGTGCCGGTCGGAGACGGACCAGTCTCTGGACGACGTCATGACCCCGCTCGCGGTGCTCATCACGAAGATTTGCCAGGCGGACGAGACATCCCGCGTCCGTATGCGCGCATGGATATTGCCTGATGACCTTGACCGGACGAGCCCGCTCGAGGGTCGTGCGGATCTACTGGGGAGACTGCTAAGGCTGTTGGCGAGCGTGCACCACGCGAAGCTCAAGAATGCGGTCGGAGAGCTACTCTACGCCGTATGCGACTCAGACGGTACGTGCAGGTCTTGAGCCCTTTAGTCGCCTGACCACTGATATCATGTTTTGCAGCGAGCACGCTCGCGTCGTACGTCGGTTACGGTAACGTTGCCGGCTTCCTCTTCAACAAGGGCATCATGAGCGCGCCCCCGCCGCCGGGCGGGCCGTCTTCGAGCGGCGCATCAGCGCCCACGACTACCGCGTCTGGGGTGCCCATCAACCCAATCACGGGTATCGCAGAGAAGCCAGCGCCGCCGATCGAGATGTCGGACGAGGAGAAAGAGCGCGAGGCGGAGAAGCTTTTCGTGCTCTTCGACCGGCTCGAGAAGAGCGGCGCGC
The DNA here is from genome assembly GCA_022376465.1 of Cubamyces lactineus. NCBI lineage: Eukaryota > Fungi > Basidiomycota > Agaricomycetes > Polyporales > Polyporaceae > Cubamyces > Cubamyces lactineus. Next base: position 169,092 of record JACDTU010000019.1, on the reverse strand, counting down.
TCCCGAAAGAGTCCAACCCGATACGCAAGGCGATTCAAGAGGGCAAGCTCGGCTAAGGCTCGTGCACCACGCGGCGCGCGGGCGGCGTGTGCGAAGGAATCCCAAGTACTGCTGGTTTCGAGTTGCTGTGAGTGATGATGAGCTAAGTTTATTGCCCGGGGACTGCTCTGGCACCTATACCTTTTGTGACTACCACCGGTGCATCCATTGATAGTCCGCGTTCTGTACATACCCTCCTCTCCTCTTCTCTCCCCTCCGCATTGCGCAAGTTGCCCGCACGCACGCATATCATCACTTATTTGTCCGTCTACGTTAGTACGTTATATCTTATCCTCTAATATGACGATTGCTTCTTCGTTTCCTCCTCTACGCACCTTCTCACGCGCCCGAGACCTGCTCGGATGACGTCGGCTCGTCCTCGCCCTCCTGCACCACGCTCTTCACTGGCACCAACCATGCCTCCTCATCCTTATCCCCATCCTCGCCCACTGCAAACGTGTATTCGCGCATCTCGACGTTCGCCCACGCCTCGTGGTTATTCTCGCCCTTGGTAATGTACCTCAAGAAGTCGCCGTGCGAGACCACGACGATACGCTGCTCGGGGCGCGCGCGGAGCCAGCGGCGCATCCAGCGCGCCCGCGCGCGAATCGCAGTCTCAGTCGCGGCGTAGAAGCCCTGCTTGCTATTCCAGTCCGGGGTAAGCGAGGAGAGGTCGAGCCCTGCGAACTCGGGGTCGGCTTCGAGCACCTCGCGGTCCTAGAGTAATCACAGCACGACGCCATTAGCACTCTCAACTACCTTCATCACGAATTCGAGGAGCGAGAGAGAGAGACGCACCGAGCCAGTATCGCACGGGAGATCATTAACCTCCTGCAGCTGCGGAAGGACGACGACAGGTTTCCCCTCCGCCTCGAGCCTCTTCCGGAGCGCGGGGAAGCCGAGGATCGTCGTCTGGAGCGTGCGCTTGAGGCCACTCGTAACAAGGAGGTCTGCTGTAGCTTGGACGGTGTCCTTTGTCGCTTCGTTTAACGCGGCCGCTTGTTCGCGGCCGCGCGCGGTGAGTGGTGCATCGCGGACTGTGGACGATGTGATCGGTCAGGTCTCTGCGGAACAGCCTGTAGACAGGTACGGCTCGGCCACGTAGAGAATCGAGATCGGACTTACTTGTCCAGTCTTCTGTGACACTGTGTGCAATCAACGTCAGCATGGTGCGTCCATGGACAATGTAGACCGTGACGATTCAGACGTACTTGTGTTCGGCCTCTGCGTGCCTCGTGAGGTAGATGCGTTTCTCGGCCGCCTTGGACATGAGGTGGGCGTGTTGTTGTGGTCGAATGAAGAGTGGATGTGGTATATATGAAGGGGGTATGCCGGATGACTCGAGGACGGGTGTACCTGGGCTGCTATCGATGCACGTCTGAAACGTTTTCGTTTGGAGTTTGTGCTGAAGTGCTATCGTGCTATGACGTCATGGCGTCTACCGCCACTGCGTCTACGAACGCGAAGCGAAGAGTCAATACTAGTCAATACCGGCAAGTATGTGTTTCAAGCTTCAATTTGTGAGCGTAACGCAGTCAAGCAGTCCGCCCCACTAATCCAGTCTATACACCTCACTAGAGCTGCTACCCTGGTGAGCGACGTCGGGTCCAAATTCTGAGGTTGGTATGATATTGCCCTGGCGATCTATTACGCGTGCCAGGACCGATGGAGGTACCGCTTGCGATGCGGCTAGGACAGGATATTGTACTCGGTTAAGGGAAAATACGGACCCTAAGGTATCCAAAATCGTATCGGACTTCAGGACTTTCGCTTCATCTCAACGGTGATACAAGCATTCATGCACGTCAAACTTTTATGCCCACTTGCCCGTATGAATCCTTCCTCCCCACCGTCGAACTATATACCCCAAGCACATCGGGCCGACCAACGTACACAACATGATCGCCCAGATGCACAGGAGGAACGTCTCCTCGCCCAGCAGTCCCGCCTGCCCCTTTCCCGGGTCTCCGCGCGCAAGTTGGGCAATCAGGAGACCAATCTCTCCGCGCGCGACCATCGCCACACCCATGAACGTCGCGGCATGGATGTCCGCGAGGCCGTCTTGACGCGAGGGAGGCGTGGCACTGGGTGACTCCACCGCGACTGTATTATCGCCCGACGTACGAGTGGCTGATTGGACCGCTGGTCCGGATTCTTCCTTTAGACCAGTGCCGTCAGGCGTCGTAGCATCTTCAGGTTTTGATTTTGCAGTTGCAGATGGCCTGGCGACTGAGAGCCAATGTACACGCCTGAGGATCGCCGACTTCGCCTTGTAGGCCGACGAGGATACGCTCCGCTTCATCTGGCCCAGCATGGATGGCACGTATGACACGAGCGGACCGTAAAGGAGGATGGGCAATCCGACCGCCAGCTTAGCTAGGCACATGAATACCGAGTACAGGACGCCACGCCAGATGATGACAGGCCGCCAGAGGTCTAAGAAGGGCTGAGGGACGCAATCAGCACATGTGCACCACAACGTTGAAGTGGTGTGCTCACGATAGCGAAGCCGATGCTTGCGAAGAAAAGAGGCAGTAGGATGTAGTTCTGAACGGGGCCGATTACTCGACCAAAGGTGTCCTCAAAAGAGATATCTTTTGAACGCCGATTACATGCGGCCTGGCTCGGCGCGGAATTGGCCTCATTTGGAGGTTGTGTGATAGGCAAAGGCGGCTTGGAGATATAGCTCAGCACGAGGCCAGTAACATATGCTCCGTATAGGACGCTTGTGTTGGTATCTGTCCAAAGATAACAGAGTCAATTACTAGCCGGAAGAATATTTGCGGCCTTTACAATTGGTGATGGCAGCCATGGCATTAAGGACGGCGACCATGATGAACACTTTGACAGCGTCAGCATGTTCTTCGGTGCCCCATCCATTCTCCGGCTTCGCGAACGCATACATGCCCCAGGGTTTGTCGGCACGGGCAGGGGCGCACCACAGCTCCCCGAAGCCTTTACACCAGAACAGAGGCCTTAAGATGAAACGAGACACCAGAGGGGCGACCACGGCGATGAGCAAGGACGACAGTAGCGGTCGAATTATCGTCCAAGCGAGCTCTCCTTTGTCGGTGCGAGACGTAGCTGACTCTGCCAGAGCCAATGCAGGTATCACGGCAGCGATGACTAGGCCGACTACGTCGTCGATGATTGCAGCGCTGATAAGTATAGTGCCGATACGTGATTGCCCGAGCGAACGGGATTCTGGCTCAGTAGCAGTGGCCATAACCTCGTCTCGCGCTTCAGAGGAAGACCGAGATGATGCAGTGCTCGAATTTGGAGTGGCTGATGGCGATATGAAGTGGTTAGGCGCAGCGTAACGTACGCTGTTCAGTACCGCCAACGTGGTTCCGAGACTAGTCGATGAAAGCGCGGCGCCTGCAGCAAAGGCCTCTAGGGGAGAATATCCAGATGCACCATGGAGAAGGGAAATGGAGAAGGCAATGGGCAGGCCTATGCCTGTCAGCGCGCAGATGGTGGACAACGGAAGATTAGAGAGCAGCATCGGCAAGTTTGAGGACAGTCCTCCTATCGAAACAAAATGTCTAAGCACTGTCACAGACAGTCAGCGGGTGGTACAAGACAAACCTTCAAAGATGACCAGGAGAAGCCCGGTGTAGCCCAGCACAGTGAATGTTGTCTCCCATTCGATCGGGACAAGACCAGCGAGAGGAGATCCATAGACTATTCCCAAGACGATCTCAGCGACGACACCACCGTAAAGCAGGTAGTCGGTAACGGATCTTGCAACGTTGAGGAGATATGCAAAGGAAATAAAGATGAGGAGGAGCACAAGGGTCGGTTCCTCATAGGACAGTGCTTGAGACATGATGAGCTTGACCGTGATCACCGTAAGCGGCGACAGGGAGCTAGGAAGATGAACTGGGCTTGGACAAGATGAAGAGGGTCTTTATGGCATCTCTCAGTGCTACCGTCCGTACAGCGATGAGGATTCTAGGCGATGGGTGTGCTAAACCGGCGCACGATACGAGTAGAAACGGTAACTTGAGATGCAAGGAGTCGGCGTCAGTCAGACTCAGAGGAGCCACATGCCAGCGCTAGAACAGGGAGCAGCACTGCCACTGCTAGCATCATCGCGTGGCGAGTAAGTACGTCCGAGAGACCCATCCAGGTTCGACTCCCCATCACAAACTCCTCTCTGGTAGGGCTGTGTCAAGAGGTCTGAGAGACCTCATTGGCCATATACTGCGGGAAGCTTCGGAACGTTGGGTACGTCCTCTAGCGGGTTGAGCTTGCTTCTGAACACTATCGCATACTGATGTCGTCCTCACTCCGTCAGAGGTGGAGCCTATTGGTGGAATTGGCACCCTACATTACGCGCCAGAAAAGACTTTCAACCAATCATGATGAATTGCGTATGCAATCCGCGCACAAACGCCTTCCCGATCCCCAGATGGTCCAGTGATTCAATGCCCGAGGTCTATGAGACCCTGCAGCCTATTTCCCTACCTCACCTTCATCCACCATGGATTATGCTCTCGCACCACAGGAGTATCTGAAGCATGTGAAGAGGTGTCTTTTAGACGACTTATCTCAACTACTTTGATGTGCAGTCCTGCTAGCTGATTGGTTACCCTGCATGACCAGAGTTTTCAAGGCCTTGAAGACCCTTGAGAACACGCATAAATGCAGGGCTCACAATCACAGCACATGTTCAAGGTACAGAGTTTCCATCAATGTTGCGAAGTAGTCCACCAGCAAATCCCCAAGCGAAGCTCCCGGCCTACATCGCGACGCCCTGCTCACTCGTGCATCCCGGCCAATGAGAATGGCTGTCAGCCTCCTCGCGGCTGACGTCCGTGGTCCCTTATAACCCTGGCTCTGAAGATTCGTCTCCCCCCTCCCGCTTTGCCCCTACCCCCAACCCCCACGCACACGCATCCCACCCATAACCCCCCACACACCTTTACACTATGCCTCAACCCGGTATTAAGGGCTGGTACCCTACCGTTGTTCACGATGCTCCTCACTTCGTTCTCAAGCTGCAGTACGACCCTGTGACGCGCGAGACTACCCGGACGTGGGTTTGGGAGAAGAGCCAGGTGCGCTCCGCTGACTGGCACTTGCGCATCCCCAAGGCCAAGTCCAGCGGCGAGAAGGTACGTCGTTTTTTGCGACATCGTCACCCTGCATCCAACCTTATCTCCGCCCCTCAACAGTTCCCTATGGTTCCTCCCCCCACGCAGCCCGACACTGTCGAGCGCTTCGCTCCCGCCTACGGCGCGGACCGCGGCAGGGTCATCATGACCTCCACTCCGGTGGAGGGCACCCGCTACTGCCAGCATATCCACGCATATGTCCCCGAGAACCTCCCTTACAAGGTCGGGAAGCTCGCACCCGCACAGAAGGCGCCCCTCAAGGAGCGCATTCTCACTCGCGAGTTCTGGCACCTCCCCTTCGCCGGGGAGGACGGCGGCCACGACCAGTCGGGCAACTCTGCGGGGCTCGAGATCAAACTCGTCCCCGCGGAGGATGGCACCTCTGTGCTCGCGGAGGGCCTGACTCATCATCAGTCAGCGCTCATCCCCGTGCGCGAGGCGCAAAAGGACCTCGCGATCAAGTACCGGTCGCTCACCTCGACGCGGCCGGACCTGATTTCGCTCAAGGGGGCGCAGTGGGACGACGAGATCCGGTACCGGACGGTCTCTGACTAGGTGGCCAGCGTTGCCCTGGTGGTGATGTCTACAATAGCCCCTACGTCCAGACGATGCAGTCTGACGACGCCGGCGTCCTGCTAGCCGCGGCGCTCTGCGCTGTGGTCATCCCAGGGAGGCGGACCTGGGACGCTAGTCACTGTGAGGGCCGGGGATCCTGTGGAGCAGGGGCACGTCCCTCGCACCCGTTTCTCCTGGGAAACTCGCGTACAGCTTCCGGCTGAGGTCCGGGGCGACGTCTGCGCTCCGGCGACAGCGTCGCTCTGTCCATGCGACTGCTCCCTTCCTCTATCTCTTCTCTACTCTCTAGCTTGCGGCTCTCGTAAACCCCGAAACCCCACAAAAACTAAAAAAACACAAAAGCGAAAAAACATCAGGATACCCCTAAAACCCCATACATAGTCTCGTGGATTGGTGCCCCCCCCCCTTGAACGGTTGACCTCCTCTTCTTTTCAGCTATAGGTACCTCCCACCAGGACTTCGGTCTCAACACTTATCGAGCTGCGCGCGCGCCGAAGGTCGATCGACGCCACCAACTACGAAGACGCAGGATAGTCAGGTGCGCCCGATCGGTTTGTTCGAGCTGTTCGCGGGAGGGGGTCGCTACCCTGGTGATCGCGGCGGTGAGAGCAGGCCCTCGGGTTCCCAAGATCACACAAATCTCGTCTCGTTGGCTCGCTGAACATTCTACCATCAGTACACCCTCCCCTTGTCTGCACAGCTCCAGCTTCGATCAACCATGGCGCCGAAGACCTTCGCACGAGCACGAATGCAGTCCTCAACGAATAGTTAGAGTCCTGGTAGAATGTGATAGTGACGGCGGCGAGGCTGGGGGAGGGACTGATCCACCCTGTGAGCCCAGGCTCCCCGGCGATGGTAGAGTATCGACCACGATTCTGCTGTTCCCCTTTCCCCGCTCCCCTCTACGCTGACCGACACAGGCACATCTTGCTACATCCTCAAACACAGCGTATTGTCCAACCACAGTACCGGTACGTCGCTTATCCCCTAGCCTCGCTCGTAGATCCCATGGTTCAACAGCAGGAACGCGCAGCTCCAACACCCCTCCCCCTTGTAAGTCCTGTCACAGCGGACACGCTCGTTTGGTCAGGCCTGCATAGCGCATCCCTCGTGATCGCTGCAGAGCTCAATTTTTTCCTCATTCTCCTTCGGGAGCCGTCCTTCGGGACAAAGAACTGGATGTCTTCCCCCACCCCCTCACCACCAGATTGATGCCTCCAGCAACCAACGACCAGAGACGCCAAGGCGCAACCTCCGCACAGCCTCCCAGGTTTGTCAGCAATTCGCCTTCAAAGTGCGCTCAACTCACGCTCTTCCATTCAGCTCGTCTCGCTATCCGTAATTGTCTGTTGCGCTGTTGGACCGTTCATAGAGTAGGATCGCGGATCTGGGGCACACTGATTGCGCGTGCTCTCCTTCCCTTCCCATGTCCGGTCTTGTAGCACAGGAACGGCACCAGCGACATCACACCAAGCACGACGAAGCACGGCGGCGAAGACGGGGGCTTGTGCGGTCTGCGGGAGAACGGCCGCTCTCGCAGATTGCATTGGTCCCTTGCCGATACCCGCCTCCGACAGCAACGCACAAGGTGTGTATACACCCGACGTCCGAAGCGTTGGTTTGCCCACGTGGCAGCGTACTAACGACCTCCAAACGTAGATCCCACCACCCCCGAAGACGGCATCGACACCCACTGGTGGGCGTCCCATACGCCAAGTCCTGCCACTCCGTCCAGGTGTTGGTCAGGCCTGCGTCGCATATCCTTGTGAATGCCGCAGCACCACAATTTTTTCCACCCTTCCTCTTCGGAGGCATCCCTTTGTTCGAGGCTTCCTGCTTGCGGCACACCGCGTACTGTAGTTACGGGCCTGCACGTCGGCCACGTGGCTCATGTGGGAGTCCCCTTCGTAGTGGTCATGAGTTGGACCACGAGCAGTAGTTCGAGATCCCCTATAGTTACACAATGCCTCCTCAGGCTCCCATACTGACAATATGCGATACCGGATGGACCTCGCGAGGCTAGACGTTCATCCTATCACCAGATACATTGGCTTCTCGTAGCACTAGGGCCGGACGCTGTCGTAGCTTCTCTTCGATATAGTCCGTACCTCGTCATCCATGTCGATCGACGACGTATCTCCGCATTCCACCTGACACCTTACGAGAAGTTACGAAACATCAATGAATCCTACAAGCGTTCCGGAGCCGCATGCTCCCCGTCATGATCTACATACATACATTCTACTGCTGCTGAAGAAGACGCCCTACGTCGCATGCAGCGACTGGTTGCTCATGATCTGACTGAACATCTGCAGCGCCGCCTCGCCCCTGCTCAGCGAGCCATACTCGTACGCAGGAACCTCGTGACCGCTGTGTATCATCGGAGCATCAGCATGTGCCCTTATCCTCGGGAGCAGACAAAGGTACGAAAGATGACTCACGCTCCGAAGATGCGAACGTAGGAGAAGGTGCCAGCGTTCTTGAACAGGCCCGCGTTCTGGCCGCGCACGGTGAAGTTCGAGAACTCCTGCTTAGCGTACTCGGCAGAGAACTGGGTCTGCAGGGCGTCAACCATCGCCTCCACGCCGTGGAAGTTGAGGATGTAGTCCTATCCGCCGCACGGCTTAGCAACAAATTCCAACGAGAGCGACCACAACGAAACATACCGCATCGCCGTCATAAACGATCGTCCTGACGCCCGCGTTGATGACAGTCTCCAGGTTCGGGCGCGAGTTGTGCATCCAGTCCCCAGTCTCCGCAAAGTTCTCGTACACCTGGTCGTTCGTCTCCTGCCACTCCGTCTCAGCCCCAATCTTCTTCATGAGTGACTGGCTGTTGAGGTAGTTCGTCAAGTCTGGGGGGTAAGGGTCGGGGTTGCGGGCGAGGACGTAGTAGACGTCATAGTTGCCCGCGAGCGGCGACAGGATGTCATTGTTGCAGAAGCTCTGTGCCTCCGAGCAGGTTCCCTCGTTGCCTGTGTTGTAGCACTCGGTGATCTGTGTTGATGCGTTAAGCTATGAATAAGTGGTATGGAAGTGCGCGACAGACGTACTTGGTCCTTGCATCCACCAGACCTGGACCAGCTAGAGTTGGCGCGATTGATGGTGGTCGACGACACAAGTGGGTGGTACCTTGGACAAACGCTGTTAGCCAAGGCTTATACAAAAACCAATAGAGAAAACCCACGGGTTCGACGCAGCGTAGCTGATGTAACCAGGGTACTGGTTCAAGGGATCCTATGGGACAGTCAGTGGACAGTCATACATAGGTCAACAGAGCTGCGTACAGTCAATCCGTCACCGACACCGAGCACCTTGAGGTTGATGGGAATGCCTGAGATAGAGCCACTCGCTATAGCCGCGTTCTGTTGGAGGAAATACCTAGAGGAGGGATCAACCATCAAGCATACAGTACGCCTTCAAACCCAGACTTACGCGGCGAAGTCAGGTCCATAGTGACCGCCATAGCTAAGTTGAACAACGTCAGCAAAGTCACGACTCAGACCACACTGATTACGATCATGATACGCACGATTCAGTCCAAAGCGCAAAGTCGCGCTGCTGGTACTTCGAGAACCGGGAGTCCGAGAAGAAGATCTGGAGGAACTTCCACGTGTCCTCTGCCGCCGCCAGCGTAGTGCCGACCGTAGTAGAGCCATGAGAGAAACCCACGCCGACCGGTTGGTCAATGTACAGCCTGCATCAACCAACGACATCAGTGATCTTTGAGACGCTAAGTGGCACTCGGACGCTGCTGCGCACATGTTCGAAACCTCGTTCCACGAGTTCGGGTTCAAGCTAACGCTCTTGCTGTCATTGGATATTCTGCAGGGGCCGTGCTCCTGGAATAGACCGATCATGCTAGAGCTTCCCGGCTGTAGTCATGCAATCAATGAGGCGTCCTCTCAATTTGCGAATTACAGAGAGCTTACTCCTCCATTGAGCCAGATGGATAATGGGGCAGTGTCAGGGTTGTTGCGCGCCTCAAAGAACCAGAACCTAATGGGGAACAACAGCATGAGTACGACATGCGCAGCCCAAGCGCAGCTCGCTCACCATACGCTCTCGTCGGACGTCAGGTCACCATAGCCTGAAGCCTGGTACACGCCGGGCGTAGTCTCGCAGACGCCGCTGTTCTCAACGACGCGCAGTTTTCCTGGGGTAGTCGCGGCAGGAGTGGGGCTGACGGTTGCTGCCTTGACCTTCGGAACGGCCTCTACACCACCAAGTACGCCATTGACAACGGGGACTTGTCCGGCGAGGACAGTGGCAGCGGGCAGGGCCGCCAGGAGGGCAGTAACAGCTGGAAGCCTGAGGAACATGGTCGCAAGTGCGGTGAGGATGCTGGGGCTGTCAGCCACACGCTGAGCAGGTTGTATACCGACCGGTTTTATAGCGGCCTGAGCGCTGTGCTGACTTGTGCTGATAGCGGCACGGGGTATACCCGCGAAGCCCCACCATGTCGGACGGCAAGGTCTCATCTCGTTGCTTCTAGAGGACGTGATTTGTCGTACAGCGCAACGTTGCGCTCGATAGCCGCGGATACGGAAGGATGGTCACGCACGGTACTCTCCTCGGACGAGAACATCTCCGTCCACACTGCGCATGACTATAGGCGCCCGACACCATGTGTACACAGTGGCTTCGACTTCCGCAGCGGTATCGTAGCCCCGACGGTACCGCACGCCATGCGAGCTATGCATCGCCGACAACAATTCTAGAGATCGGCGTACCATCAGACCCGCACGATACCAAACCGTCACTGACAAAGGAGGCGGGAGACAACGCACCGTGACTGCCGAGGGTTTAGCATGCACGACTCCAATGCGGTGCTGCGTCGCGAAGTAACCTTGTGATATCCCCAGAAAGCAACCTATAGCTATGAAAGCTAGACAAGCTACAGCCTAGGCGGTACACTATGCCAATGATGATAGAAAGCATGGAATATGAGTCATACAAATGGAACTCGTTATTGGCTTGAAGGTCCTGAAGTGTGAGAGCATACCCCGTCCTTTGACGAACTCTGTGCTCCTGCGGAGGTCATGAGGTTGATAGGCCCTCAACTTTCACGCCGGCCATTGCCATTAGGACACTGTCTCGGTGGCGTGACATGTCGTAGACCACGCACACGCGGGCAATGCACCGCAGCGTGAATAAGACCTGTCCAGTGATTGACAAGTCGCAGCCGCTTGAAGTTGCATTTCTTGCCCAAGCAGCGGCTAGGTGGCCTATACCGTCCGTCGTCCTGCTTCGGGTGTCCTGTCCTGTCAAGACGACGTGCACATGCTGATGGCCATAATGAACGCCCGGCGAGCAGAGACACCGCAGAGGGTCGAGATAGCCGTTGTTCGCCGCTCAACGAACATTCCTCAGGACGTGTAGTCGCCGGTCTCGCGTGTATCGGAGTATGTTGTGAGAGTATACAATATTCCATGTAGCAAAGTCAAGGTCCATGTCGAACGTTGTAAGTGTTCGATCAGTGCAACGACGCGCCTCCGCTCTGTAAGTGTACGACATTCGTATTAGCCCTCACAGCGGCAAGACCACTACCAGCGTACGACGCACCTGAACCAGCTCAATCTCCCACTCCGCTAGCTCATGTTTCCACAACCGAGGCGGAGCCTGCCAGAACTCCTGGTACACCGGCCCCTTCGCACCGTTCCTCGAGGATGACGTTGCCGAGGATGTCGAGCTAACCTGAGCCGCGGAGGGCGAGCTCTGGAACTTCTTCAAGAAGTCTGCGAAATGCTCCTTCGCCTCTGGAGGTGCGAACGGGTGCGGGTGTTGCTCCTCAGGTTCTGCAACGGAGACGATGCGTGCCCGGGCGGAGGCGCGATCAGTTAGCGCTGAGTGAAAGCACGAGGGCGTCCCATGCACGCACTTGTGGGCCATTGCCGCTTGCCGAGGAAACGAATGAGAGGCCTGTGTGCGTTTGCGAGACGTAGTGAGGGCAGCATAGTTGTGGTGTCGGTGGTGGTTGGCAAGAACGATGAGCGGGAAGGAGAGGTCGAGAGTGAGAGATGAGCTCGGGCGTTCGGCCGACTTCGGTGAGCCAGAGAGTGATCGACGCGCGCCTTTCCCCCGCACCCCCACTACGCCACCAAGTTTCGTCAAATATTTCAGTTCGACCAACTTGTTCCTTTGAGTTGCAATGTCCTATTCGATACAAGTTGTATACAGATTGCACTAGCAAACATCACCAATCATCCGCGCTCTCGACATCCGCAACGTCCAGTGGCGGCCAGAAAGATTCAATCCCGTCGAACTCTCCATCCTTCTCTGTCTCTTCATCTTTCTCGCCATCTACAGAAACGCTGGTCTTTAGCTCTTGAGTACCCTTCAACCGTCGGACAGCCTTCCAGAACATCGCCTCCGCATTCTGGGTGGCCGCATCCGCAATGGCAGGAAGGAGGGTCGTACATGACGGCGTGATGATTATGCCCGGATCCGTATCAGCAGAGTCAGACAACGAAGAGGTGGAAGCGGGATGATGAATATAGAATACGGTGAAAAGAGGCTCGGCGGGTCGAACCTCGGATGATGCTGATAGCGGTGCTGTGAGTGTGAGTGCGGCGTCCAGATATGGTCGCAGTAGGGCCTCAGCGGAGAAGTCAGGGGCCAACGATGGAAGGGGTAGCGAGATGTTCAGTATATCTGCGGACAGCGTCATGAGTCGAGGAAATCCCTTCGAGATGTGACCACTTACATTTGCCTCTAGGAGCAGACATACTACCTTCGCCGGTCACTAAAAGGTGTGCGGCCATGGTCGGGGATCCATTGGGTAAGGTACGTGGAGGGAAGACCAATACAGCAGTATCGACTTCGTAGCTCGGCGTCGAGGGCTGATCGGCTTCCTCAGGCTCTTCTGCGGGCTCCTCCATCGCAGCACTGGGCGCTTCATCCGTAGACTCCGTCGGTGTGAACACCAGTGGCTTGTCAATGACGGCAATACATCTGGCAACCGGATATGCCATATCAGAATTGGACGAGCTCGGCTCCGACGTGTGCGAGGCCGGTGCCAGGTAGTCTGGAGAGGTCACAACGATTCGTGCTGTGAGAGGTTCGTCAAAGTCTTCGAGTTCCACCCGATGTACTAATCTTGCACATGGTGCCGAAGCCTTCTCGTCGGTTGACATCGCATTGTTTTCCGGCGAGGGACGCTTCACATCTTGTACCAGCCGCCCAAGTATATACGTGCCACCCTTGACCGCAGATGTACGACAGAAACCTTGAGCAGTCTCGCCCAAGCCACCGTAATGACCCACTAAGAAGGGAGAGGCGCCATAGCGTCCAGCAGACCGGAGATATTGACGGATTCGCTGCAAGGCTGGGAGGGTAGAGTCTATTCACGCTAGTCGTCAGACAAGTTCCACGTGTACGCGAGAGTAGATACCATTCTCAGAGACGCAAAATGCTAGAGCAAATGCTATGGCATTTGCCGGCTTGTCATTGAGCGCAAATGTTTCGCGCAGGTACTGCAGGAAGGGCATCTGTTCCTTTCCCTCTAGTTCCTTCTTCCCCTCGAATTCGCCGGCCGCAAACATAAGAAAGCGCATCAGACGGCGTTTCTCCACGAGCGAGAGAGCTTTGCTCTTGAAGACGTCCTCCTTGCTACCAGGGACGCTCTGGACATATCCTGGTCGGTCATATACAGCCACCTTCTCGAGGAGCTTGAACGAGCCGTAGCGTGACACGCCAGACGCAATCAGCGAGTCTATATGGGAGCCCAGAGATGGTACGATAGAAGGCGCTAGAGAGACAGCGTACTGCCGCGATTGAGGCGGGAGGGCTGACGAACGACTGATGGAGGTATATCGTGCCCTCTGTTTAGCGAGGTATTCGGAGGTAGGTTCGTCGTCTGAGCTGGTCGCACGGACGTCTGCCCATTGCGCGAGTTCATCAAGAGTCAAGGACGCCTCGTCGCCGCCGTAGTACTGATTGTTGTCCACATGCGCGACTTTGAAGCCTGCCTTGGAGAGGGCTCTGCAGCCACCTCTTCAGAGCGAGCGACATGAGAGTACGATGCATGCAATGCTCACGCGGCAGCAATAGATTCAGCGAGGCCAGTCCCAAGCACGACGACGTCGAAATCCATCTCGACTGTGAGGACGCCTCGGAGTGAGCAATATCGCAGCTGAGGAGGTCCAAGATGGCGATGACCGACGCGCACCATCCGCATTCGGCCAGTGATCGGCGCACCCGGCGCGGAGCACCGGGCGGATCACGCGCCACCGGAGAAGGCCGAGCGCCGCCGCCGTTTCTATCTTTGCAAAAATTTGGGGCGCTTAACTTGGTTCAGGCCCTTCTCTCACCAGCTCCTCTCTCCTCCTCCTCCCTCTCCCTTATCCCTCTTTCCCTTTCCTTCGTTGCCCCGTTTCTTCATCCACAATGGCCAAGAGTGCAACGAAGAGTGCGGACAAAAAGTCTGCCAAGTCTACGCCCTCTAAGAAGGCTGCGCCTTCTCCCGCAAAGGCTGCGGCCGCGCCCAAGCCGATCTCTTCTACTGAGATTCTGAAGAAGGCCAAGGAACAGGTTCGTACTTGAACATGCGTATCCCAACACTTATTGACTATATCACAACAGGCCAAGAAGAAGGGCAAGAAGGCGGAGAGCAGCAGCGAGGAGTCCTCAGAGTCCGACTCTGAGTCTGAGGAGGAAAAGCCTGCGCCCAAGGCAAAGACCAACGGCAAGGTGAGCTCGAATACACGTTTGTTCTATGCACTATGCATCTGGAATGCTCACACATATATGCAGGCTGCTGCGAAGGCAAAGAGCTCGAGCGAAGAGAGTTCTGATTCGGACTCGTCTGACTCTGAGAGCGAGGTCCCTGCCGCCAACGGCAAGAAGGTACGTCCAGTATCGATCGATGTCGTGTCACACCTCAGCTAACCTATGCTCGCAGGCTAAGACTGCTCCCAAAGCTGCTGTGAAGAAAGACTCTTCAAGCTCCAGCGAGGAGTCTTCCGACTCTGAGTCTGAGTCGGACAAGAAGCCCAAGGCTGCCGCAAATGGCAAGGTATGTCACCTACCAATCGGCGTCGTCACCTCAATATTCACCGGAATACAGAAGGCGGCTGCCCCTGCGAGCGAGAGCTCCGAGGAAAGCAGCAGTGAATCTGAGGACGAGAAGCCCAAGGCGGCCCAGGTGAAGGCCACCGCAAAGAAGGCTTCTTCCTCCTCGTCTTCCGAGAGCTCGTCTGAGGATGAGGCTCCTGCCAAGGCTGCACCTGCCTCCGCTAAAAAGGCCACTCCCGCGAAGCCCGCGGCCAAGGCCACCCCTGCTAAGAAGGCATCGTCCAGCAGCAGCGACGAAAGCTCTGAGGACGACTCGTCTTCTGAGGAGGAGGCACCTTCCACAAAGAAGCCTGCTGCTGCCAAGGAGACATCGTCTTCAGAGGACTCCGACTCGAGCGCTGACTCTGATTCTTCCGAGGATGAGGATGTTGAGATGGCTGATGCTTCCGCAGCGTCTACTGCGAAGGGTACGTCTGCTTAATGAAGATGCTATATATGATGCTCACATGACCCTCAGGCAAGAGGAAAGCTGAGGATGACTCAGCTGCTCCCGCCAAAAAGGTCAAGACGGCCAACGGTGACGCTGCTGCCGTGGACAACAGCGAGGGGTCTAAGACGATCTTCGTCGGTCGTCTTTCTTGGAACGTCGACAACGACTGGCTCGCGCAGGAGTTTGCCGAATGCGGTGAGGTTGTGTCCGCGCGTGTCCAGATGGATCGCAACACGGGAAAATCCCGCGGTTTCGGTTACGTCTCCTTCGCCACGACAGAGGCGGTCCAGGCTGCGCTCAAACTCAACGGCAAGGAGATCGACGGCCGTGCAGTCAACATTGACATCAGCGAGGAGAAGGACAAGAGCACCGTCCGCGAGAAGCGGGCGGAGAAGTTCGGCGACACTCCGAGTGAGCCCTCTCCCACGCTCTTCGTGGGCAACCTCAGCTGGGATGTCACCGAGGACAAGGTCTGGGAGATCTTTGGCGAGTACGGCGATGTTAAGAGCGTCCGGCTCCCTACCGACCGCGAGTCCGGTAGGCCCAAGGGCTTCGGTTATGTTGAGTTCTCGGATATCGAGGCTGCCAAGAAGGCATACGAGGGCCTGGCTGGCACTGAGATTGAGGGTCGCGCGGTTCGTCTCGACTACTCTCAACCTCGTGACAGCAATGGTGGCGGTCGCGGCGGCCGTGGTGGTGGACGCGTGAGTTACAC
Source organism: Cubamyces lactineus (assembly GCA_022376465.1). Classification (NCBI taxonomy): domain Eukaryota; kingdom Fungi; phylum Basidiomycota; class Agaricomycetes; order Polyporales; family Polyporaceae; genus Cubamyces; species Cubamyces lactineus. The sequence continues at coordinate 153,138 of JACDTU010000019.1, read as the reverse complement.
AGTCGTTTTCCAGCCGTCTGCAAACACTGACACTGCTACGTAGGGCTTTGGTGACCGCGGTGGTCGTGGTGGAGGTCGTGGCCGTGGCGGCTTCGACCGTGGACGTGGTGGTCGGGGAGGCCCTAGGGGTGGTGGCCGTGGCGGCCGCGGCGGTGCTCGCACTGGTGCTATCGTAGCTGCTGAGGGCAAGAAGACGACATTCTAAAGCTTGTCTGCAAGCAGTTCTGTATCATGCTCAGGCCTGTCTAGTATGTGCTGTTCACATCATGTCCTCATGTAGTTAGGGTCTTGTTTTTGTTCGTCTCATTCACCATAGTATTGGATGTATGACCCACCCAAGTTGAGTTACTATTGTCGCACAAACGGGAACCATATGAGAGCGTGTGAGCCAGCATTGTAACCAATCGGCAAGGTCGGCAGCTTACCTCGGCGGTCGCGTCTAGTACGTTACTGCGGAGCCCTGTTCGACATGGGCCTCGAGCTTCTTGCACAGGCCACTTTTGGCATGTGTATATGATACGGTCCTCGCGAGGCGAAGGAAGGTGAACTGCTACAGGCCCGCCACCCAAACCACCTCCGTGCCTGCATGGTCGCGCCTTGGGGACATCTACGCCAAAGCGCTCTTCGATCGAGGATATGGGCACCCTCTATAGACTCATGAACCTTCCCAATATTCTGGTGACGCTCGAACCCACCTCTTCATATACATGTACAGCCTGGAGTCGCAAGCGTCCGTTCTCTGCTGCGTTGTGTATGCTTCTTTAATCTTCTGTTCCATGTTGGGAACGTTGCATCCCAGTGCAAGCGATACACTTATTCAACTTCAGCTCACTGTGCGTATGTTACAGTCTTAATCGCTGTGCAATTTCAGAATACGTGAACAGCGTTACGATCATGACTAAGTCCATAGCAATACAAAGTAAATCAATCCTTCTCCGCGTACGCCAGGAGATGCCGCTCGATCTCTGCTGTGTCCATCACTCGCCATTGTCCCCGTGTCTTGGGGTCTTCCTCGTCGCCTTCAGATACGATACCAATTTCGACTTCGTCAGGCTTGAAATCTGTCGCATGCACAGTCGAGATGGCCTCGATCGCCATCTTCGTCACAAAGCATCAATGACATTTCGATCGCACATGCATATATGAGCACGTACCTCGATGACTTCTGCGCGAGAGAGTGTCTTGCCTGCCTTCACCGCATCGTCAGCGCCACGCCCGGAGTCCAGCTTCTTCCACTTCTTCTCAAGATGATTCATCGCCTCTTGTTGCTTCTGGCCAGCAGCCGTTGCGTGGTATCCGACAAAGTATCCAGCAGGATCGAGCTTAAAGCATTGAGGTCCAAACTCAGGGTCAATGCCGATGAGAATCATGGCTATGGGTTCAGTATCGATGACTGTGAGCAGAAACTCCCGGGAACCGCATGAAGCGACGCACCGATGCCCAATGGCCGCATACCCGCGCGCTGAGTGTATACTTGGTTGATGTTGGCCATGCGTCTTGCGAGAGCGTCTGGGGTGATCTCATAACCGTACTTGTATCGGAATTCTGCTGCCTCGGCACGGGCGCGCATGACTTGCGCACGAGCGTCGGCTGCATGATGCATATGGCAATGAGCCAGAATTCAGAGCGAGGAGCGGCACACCACCCACCGATGAGACCCGTCATGACGCAACCAATGGTAGGAGTGATACTGAACAAGTGAGTGATAGTGGTAGAATCGAGGAGTTTGTCCTGAACTAATGGGTCACTTCTGAGTTGCTAGAGCCACAACCGCGAGGACCTACAGGGACCTTCTTCTGCGTGATGACGACTGCGGTGTCCTTGCCACGGACTGCAATGGCGGTATGTCCAGAGCCGGAGATAGCCTTGAATGCATATTCTGCAAGACGGGGTTACCACCCATTTCACTCAGGCGATCTGCGGGGTTGTTACTGACCTACTTGGTACAGCCGGCCTTCAGGTGAGAAGACGGTGAGGAAGCTACATGTAGATCTTCAGTAGGTCGTCCATAATCACGGAGAGCATTGCATACCGGTCGTAAGAGGTCCTAGACATGGTGGAGGAGGTAAAAGTGGAGGTGGGCGGCTTAACGGGACAAGCGTCGAGGACGCGCAAGTTTTGAACGCGACACGCGTATCTCGATCGCACCCTAGGGTTAAAGACCGAGCCTAGGGTTAGGGCTACTGTTGCTTGATCAGGCGCCCGTATGACTCGGGTCACGTGGGTGCAAAAGTATCGCGAGTTCAAGCGTCCAGAGATTGAGTAGCCCTGCTAACGCTCATGCTGGTACGCTTGTCGCATCCCAAAGGCTTCTCATAACTCTGGCGGTCCTGGTGGCTTAAAGTACCTGTATAACGAGCTTGGGCGGCTGAAGGACACGCGCAACGCGCGAGAGCACCAGGAACGCCATGAAGGAGTCCGTATCCCACCAAGCCCCCAAGGTCATGTACGTCCATTCACCATGCTTCACATCTTCGCTGCTAAGCGAGGTTTTGCGTTTGTAGCAAGAAACTACAGTTCAGCCTTTTGAACAACCAAGATACGGTCAAGCTTGCCGAATTCGAAGTTACCCACCGCGATCTGTACACGCCGATTGACCGCCTTCCCGTCAAAAATGGAGTACTCGACCGCCGCCTTGTACGTCCTGCTATCTTGGCTGCAGCACGTACTTGCTGATATACCGTGTAGGGAACAACAGACAAGAGCGCCTTCTGCGAGACATGCGGGTTGAATTCTGTTGACTGTGTTGGACATTATGCCTACATCAAGCTCGTCGTCCCAGTCTTCCATATAGGTTACTTCAAGCATACCATTGGCATACTGCAGTGTATATGCAAGGTGCGTTAACTATTCTCACTGCAAAGTGCATCTGCCGACTTGGTGCAGACATGTGCTAGGGTATTACTTGAAGAGCCCGACCGTCGTGCGTACCTCAAGCGCTTCCGCCGACCCAATCTCGAGAATTTGCAGAGGATGTCGCTGGTGAAGGCCGTCAATGCTCTCGCGCGCAAAACCGTTTATTGTCCCTACTGCGCGGCCACGAACGGCACGGTGAAGAAGGCGGGTGCGCTCAAGATCATCCACGACAAGTTTCGTGCCAAGAAGACTGCCGAAGAGATGGAGAAGTGGAAGAGGACATTTGGACCTGCAGTAGAAGCTCAGAAGGAGCTTGGAATGTATATCAACAAGGCCATTCATGAAGATCTCAACCCATTGAAGGTGCTTGATCTCTTCAAGCGTATTTCTGACGAGGTTCGCAGTGTGCATCCCGTTCATGTCTACACTGTCTGATATCCATGAAGGATTGCGAGCTTCTAGGGCTTCGCCCGGAGTTCGGCAGACCAGAGCAGTATATCTGGCAGTACATCTCTGTTCCACCTGTGGCGATCCGTCCTTCCGTGGCGCAAGACGGTGCTTCCAACGAAGACGACCTTACGGTGAAACTGACTGAGATCGTGTTCAGCAATGCGCTGATCAAGCAGGGCCTCGTCAAAGGTGCTCCTACTGCGCAGTTCATGGTCAGGAAGCGTTCATATCAGCGATGATTTCATACGCATACTGAGATACTCTCTTTCCTCCAGGAACAATGGGAGTTCCTTCAGCTCTCGGTGGCCATGTACATAAACTCTGAGCTACCTGGAGTACCCTCACAGATGGGACAGAAACCCATTCGAGGTTTCTGCCAACGCTTGAAGGGTAAGCAAGGTCGATTCCGTGGTAACCTATCAGGAAAGCGTGTCGATTTCTCCGGACGAACCGTCATTTCCCCCGACCCGAACCTCCGCATCGATGAGGTCGCCGTTCCTGAAAGGGTTGCAAAAATCCTGACCTATCCAGAGCGTGTCACCGCGCACAATATCGAACGCCTGAAAAAGGCAGTGCGCAACGGGTGCGACGTACATCCCGGCGCAAACTATGTGACCGCCGGCAGCAATGGCTTCAAGAAGTACTTGAAGTTCGGTAATCGCACCGCCATTGCGGACGGCCTTCGCATTGGCGATATTGTGGAACGACATGTTATCGATGGTGATATCGCACTGTTCAATCGTCAACCGAGTTTGCACAAGGTACGTTGTACTTGTGTATAGAAGTACAATTCTATGGACGCTAATACTATCATCGTGTAGTTGTCTATTATGTGTCACAGGGTGAGTGTCATAGATGTCAAACAAACACGGGGAAACTCATATCCCTCAGATCAAAGTGCGTCCGTGGCGATCGTTCCGTCTCAATGAGTGTGTCTGCGGTCCCTATAATGCCGATTTCGACGGAGACGAGATGAACCTTCGTAAGTTATTACGCTTCTTTCAGCGACGTAGCTTATATTGATTCACCGATAGACGTACCTCAGACAGAAGAGGCACGTACAGAAGCCCTCGAACTCATGAGCGTCAAGCACAATCTAGTCACTCCTCGGAATGGCGAGCCCGTCATTGCTGCTATTCAAGACTTCATCACCGCATCCTTCCTCCTTTCCCGCCGTGACACTTTCTTCGATCGCCGCCAGTTCACACAGATCTGCTCCTACTTCGCCGACGCCGAGCTCCATATCGATATCCCCCCTCCAACAATATGGAAGCCTGTGCGACTTTGGACGGGGAAGCAGATCTTCAATGTGCTCATGCGTCCCAACAAGAACTCCAAAGTCTTTGTGAACGTTGAGAGCAAGTGCAACAAGGAAGAGAAACCCAAGGCAGATTGTTATCCACGTATGAAGCCTGCACCAGATCTCGCTCCTAACGACGGGTGGCTCGTCATCGTCAACAGCGAGATCATGTGCGGCGTCATGGACAAGGCGACTGTGGGTAGCGGAAAGAAGAAGTCCGTTTTCGGTGTTATCATGCGTGACTATGGCCCCCATGAAGCCGCCGCAGCGATGGGCAGAGTTGCCAAGCTCTGTGCACGTTACTTAGGTAAGCCAATTGGATGCGCTTCCGCGATGTCGCTCATGACACTCCGTAGCGAACTACGGCTTCTCGCTTGGAATCAATGACGTTATCCCTGGGCCTGTGCTATCGCAGGAGAAGGACACTATGGTAGAGAAAGCGTACGCGGCTTGTGAAGCGCTCATTGTCAGAGCCAAGAAGGGTCTGCTTGAGAACAAGCCGGGTTGTGACCAGGAACAGACGCTCGAAGCAGAAATCTCCAAGGTGCTCTCAGACGTCCGTGGTAATGTTGGAGAGATTTGTATGAAAGAGCTCAGTCGTCACAACGCGCCCTTGATCATGGCTACCTGTGGTTCAAAAGGTATTCATCAGTTTTGTCGCTTCTATCTCACAATCATCACTGACGCTTCGTGCAGGTTCCGTCATCAACGTATCTCAAATGGTTGCTTGTGTCGGGCAACAGATTATTGCCGGACATCGTGTACCCGATGGCTTCCAAGATCGTTCTCTCCCGCATTTCCCCAAAAAGTCTCGTGCTCCGCCCTCGAAAGGTTTCGTGCGAAACAGTTTCTACACTGGCCTCACTCCTACCGAGTTCCTCTTCCACGCTATCTCTGGTCGTGAAGGTCTCGTCGATACCGCCGTTAAGACAGCCGAGACCGGTTACATGCAGCGTCGTTTGATGAAGGCACTTGAAGACCTTGTCACCCACTACGACTCCTCCGTGCGCAATGCCGTTGGCGGTGTTGTGCAGTTCCGCTATGGTGATGATGGCCTGGACCCTGCTTGCCTGGAGGGCGATGCCCAACCTGTGGATTACCAACGGGCATGGCGACACGCATGTGTATGTGCCTCTAGGATGCCTTTTCCAAGTGATTTTATGTTGACAACTACGACGTGTCCAGTCTATCGCTACCAGATCTTCACGTGGCCTCCTGCCCTTTGAAATCCTCGAATTCGTGGACCGCGAGCTGGCAACTCGCAAGTACACCTCCGAGTGTACAGCGGCATATCTGGCAACGATCCGAAGCTTCATTTCCGAGAACCTCGCGCAGAAGCTCGGAGAGGTTCGCAAGCGACACGGCATGTTTGAAGCCCTTGAACGGGAAGACGAGTGGGACGCTAACACTGACCTCTCGCTTGGCGCCTCTGGTAAGCATCAGTGCACGAATGACCCACAATACAAGTGCTCACTTTCCCGCAGAGGCCGACAAGATCGCTGTGGATAACAAGCTGAAGGTCACGGAGGAACAGCTGCGAATGTTCCTAGATATTTGCTGGACCAAGTATGTGAAGGCTAAGATCGAACCTGGTAAGATCCGGCCCTCTCCTGTACTAAGTGAAACCTCGCTGATTGGGAACAGGTTCGACCGTCGGTGCTGTTGGTGCTCAATCCATCGGTGAGCCCGGAACACAGATGACGCTCAAGACGTTCCATTTCGCCGGTGTCGCCTCCATGAACGTTACCCTTGGTGTACCTCGTATCAAGGAAATCATCAACGCCGCAAAAGCCATCAGCACACCTATCATCAGCTGTAAGCTTGTCACCGCCGACAGCGAGGCGTCCGCCCGTATCGTGAAGGGACGTCTTGAGCGTACGCACATTGGCGATGTGAGCTTCACACTTTCATGCTCAGACGTGTTGACACTGACTCGTCACCAAGATTGCCTCCGTGCTCGAGGAAGCGTGGGCTCCCGAGTACACCTACATCGGAGTCATAGTGGACATGAAGACCATCCAGGACCTACAGGTTTGTAGCTTCTCCACGGTGGTCAAGACGTTTGTCGACTCAGAACCACTTCTAGCTCGAGCTCACGCTGGATGACATCAAGTGGGCCATCGTGGCCGCCCGGAAGCTGAAGATCAAGCAAGAGGTGCGTCATATTAATGACATGTAACATGGAAGGCCAAGCTAAAGGGGTTTTCAGAACATCACGATCATTCCCCGGAAGCACCGACTACGTATCTACATCGACGGCCCTGACAAGTACTACCGCCTTCGGGAGCTGAAGCGCGCACTTCCGGAAGTCGTGGTCAAGGCATGTCGAATCGAAGTACATAAGGGACATGTTCACTCACAGTACGTTTACAGGGTGTGCCCACTATTCGTCGTGCTATCATCAACATCAAGGAGGACAACGACCACCGGGGCAAGAAAGGTGACAAGGAATTACTCGTCGAAGGGTATGGCCTGCAGAAAGTGATGACTACACAAGGTGTGTTCGAGTTCTGCAATCACGCTATATCTCATGTTGACTCCGCTGTAGGTATCGTCGGGGAGCAGACAACTTCCAATCACGTCATCGAGGTTGCACAAGTGCTGGGTATCGAGGCCGCCCGGCGGACCATCATCAACGAAATCCAGTATACTATGCAGAGTCACGGTATGAGTATCGATCCGCGACATGTCATGCTGCTTGGCGACGTCATGACATACAAGGTGGGACTAGTCATTATGTTGCCTCGCACACACACTGACCTGTTCGCGTCTGATCGCTAGGGGGAGGTTCTCGGTATCACGCGTTTCGGTGTGGCGAAGATGAAGGACAGTGTCCTCATGTTGGCGTCCTTCGAAAAGACGACGGATCACTTGTTCGATGCGTCTGCATATGGGAAGACGGACAGTATCGCCGGTGTCTCTGAGAGTATCATCATGGGCAACCCCGCCGCGATGACTGGTACTTCAATGTATGTGTCGCGTTCGTAACTATTTGTTGATCATGCTAACCGTCGTATTGCCTGCAGGCCCGCTCTCATCACTCCTGCACCACCAATCAGCAAACCTAGAAAACTGTTGTTCGAAGGGGCCTTGTGATGTTGTATCTGCTCTATGTATTGTACCTTATAGCATCTGTATTATTATAGCAATGCTTCTGCGCTGCAGGGAATCTGCCCTGGTGACCTAAACACACTGCGCGTCGGCCTTCCGTCTCCTACTATAGGTTCCACGCTATTCTACGCTGCCACCTTCTATACACTCAATCATCGGGTATATCTTTTTCCCTACAACAGAACGTCTGCCTTCGACGCCCCTTCGTAGACTTTGAGCGAATCCGCCCCTTACAAGTAATCGCTCCACCGCGCCAAGGACTGCTTTACAAAGCAGTCGATTATCTGGATCGATCGACCTATAAGCCAGCAATTCTGCGCCAACCACACGCCCCTCCCCATACCTTCCTACCACCCGAAGCCGAATTAAAACATCGCAATATGAGCCAAGACGAAATTGTAAAGATCAGAAGTCCACCGAAAGACGTAAGCTCACGATACAACAAGCCCAACCCAAGTCTTCCGCAGCGATTGTACTGACACGCCATGCATCTCTGCTGCAGCTCGACGCCATCACGGCCGAAGAGGATCGCTGCATCTTTCCCCACTTCACCGCCGACACCGCCTGGGAGCTGGGAACGCGCCTCCGCGACCGCCTCCGGCGCGCGTCCACAAAGCCCGCGGTGGTGAACATCACGCTCGCCAACAGCACGCAGCTACTCTTCCACTGCGCGACCGGGCGCGGGACGCAGGCGGACAACGACACCTGGGTCGCGCGCAAGCGCGCCGCGGTCCTCCGCTGGGGGAAGAGCACCTGGTTCCTGCACAACAAGTACGGCGGGAACGAGGACGCGTTCCGCGCGAAGTTCATGCTGGGCGACCGTGCGGGCGAGTACGCCATCCACGGCGGCGGCTTCCCTGTACGCGTCAAGGACGTCGAGGGCATCGTTGGGGTGATTGTCGTGAGCGGGCTGACGATGCAGGAGGACCATGAGGTGATCGTAGAGGTCATCGAGGAGTACCTGGAGTCCCTGAAGAACACGAAGGCGTAGTTGGCCTCGAAATGGGCATGTTGGTGGTAGTATTAGCAAATTGTACATCATATATCGAGCAGTGCTATCCTTGTATGCTGGCTCTACCAGTGCTGAAACGTCCGCGAGTGAATATCATGAGGTGGCGTAGCTGATATAGGGGGAGGTATCGTACAGAGAGAAAAAATCACGATACAGATCGCGCGTTTCTAGTGTACGCCGGAGTAACTGATTACAGCAGCTCGTGCAGCACTTTATCGTACTGGTGCGGCAAATGCGAGCTCAACATGTCTCTCGCAAAGATAATTTGCCCAAACACCTCCTTGACGTCCGAGACCTCGAATAGCCGCACCTTATCCTTGGGGGAGGTCCGCCCACTACTAGCTCCGAGTCGATGTGCGGGGTGCAAGTCGCCGTCCCGCAGGGCCCATAACACCCGACCAGGGGGAAAGAGGTCTGCCATGTGCATATTCGCCTCAAGCGTCTTGCGAATGGCGAGGAACTATAGTGATTGCGCGAGGCCAGTGAGTGGAGCGGCCCAAGACAAAAAGAATTGTGGATGTACCCAGTCCTCGTCGCCTTCCGAGCCCTTCCCCATCTTCCACTTCAAGGCCTTCTTCGTCACAGCAGCATAACCATGCGCCTTTTCACCCTCCCTGTTCTCAGCCGCACACAGCCAGACGGCTGCTCTCGTCAAATCTCGCACGCTCCCAAGAGAGAGCCTAGAGACGATATCGTGGCCATATACGAAAGACGTGATAAGCCCCGACGCAGCCGCCCTAGCGCTCAAGCGCGGAGAGACGAGACATGGAGGAGCAAAGCAGTATGCGGTGACCTGTCGATTGACGGGCAGCCCAGAGGCACGGTGAGTGAGCCGGGTTTCGGGTGAAGCCCACATCTATGGACAGAGGTCATTTTACGAACATAAAACGTCTTTGCGTGTACTCACAAGAGCCAGCAGCCCGGCGACGCCTGCGCCCAAACTATGGCCACAGAGAACAAGCGCTATGTGGAACGAGTGAATACCGGATCACCGACCAACAACTGCAGCGGCGACGTACAGTAACCTTTATTCCTGCGAAGGGCTTGTCGGACGGCTACATGAACAGGCTTCCCAGGAGCGCCCATCGCACGCGTCATCTTCAGCATACCACCATGCACGATGTAGACAGCGTCTTCGGCACTCTCAGATGGGACACGGGTACGAGGGAAGGGTTTCGTGGACTTCCCCTTCCCCTTCTCCTCTGGCGTGGGAGAAGAAGGGACAGATAAGCCCATTGGGAAGGGGAACGATCCTGGCAGGTTCTCAATCTCCTCGTCCAAATCGTCAAATGAGTCTTCGCGGGCCTCTTCTACAGGGTCAGGGACCGAGGCTTCATGAGAGGAGGATGAAGCGCGATGTTGGGGAAGGGTGAATGGTGCAGGATCGCATGTGAGATCAACAGCCAGTTCGTTTAGGCTCATGGTACCTCGTATGACCAGGACAACTTCTCGCCGTACGTGGTCGGTCAAGACCCAAAAGCGTGGTATATGGTTCTCCGTGCTAACATGTGCCGTAGGAGGAGCAGGCTAAGGCGATAGTTGAGGACAAAATACGATTTCCGACAACAATCAAACTCACCGGGGCTTCTGGCGAGGTGTTGCTAGAGGGAGACGAATGCGACTTTGCCCAGTTGAGGAAGATGTCCGTGTCATGTTTGCCCATGAGTACGTCCCACCACGAGTACGATGCCGTGCCAGGTCCTTTATCTTCTGGTTCTGGGCCTGGGGTCCGTGCAGAGTCCTTCGGTTCTTGCGGCCCAGCTGCCTCTCTCTCAGAAGCGTCGACAGCATCGGCAATGGTCGCCTCGGCTTTCTGCCGCTCCTTCTCTTGGGGGCTAAGGGAGACCCCAAAGAACAAGAGGCTAGGCCCTCCATACCCGGCAAGAACCAACTTCGATAGCCGTCGTAGCGTTTGCTTTAAATCGTCCATGGAGAAAGCACCCGGGGGACGGCGCGACTTCGAGGAGCTTGTGCCATGAGAATTGGAAGATCGTGTCGTGGGCCATGCACCTGGGACAGGAACCTCAGTGATATCCGCGGTCACAATCTGGCCGCTATGGCTAGGATATATCGTATCGCCGGTGACGGTTACGCGAGAATCGACGCGTTGCCGCGGTTGCGCCACATGGGATTCGTCGTACACCGGTGCTTCCCGCAGATACTTGAACCAACGTTTCTCTTGCCATTCGCTAGTGACGCCTTGTAGGGCCGCGAAGCCAGCAAGCGCCTTCAGGATCTCGCCCAGGCCATAGCGTTCTTCGGGCAAGCCCTCGCTCTCAGCTGGCTCGTTCCATTCGCGACGGACGAGGCCAACAAAGCTCGCGAGAGAGAAGCTTGCCTCGTCGCTTCCGGGAAAGATAGTAGTAAGGAGAGACAGCGAGGAGTGAGCTGCGACGAGCGATGTAGACGTGATTGTCTCGCCGAGTAAGATGGGTGCAAGCGCGACAAATTCAACCGCGGATATCGCGGAGGATACGGCGCTTCCAAGGAGTGCACCTGCCCCAGTACTGCCGCCAAAGAGAGTGTGATCAATTACAGTTCCTGTAATGCCCGCGGCAGTAGATGCAATACCACGCGTCACGGAAAACTGCGCATTGTCAGTACTATACAACATAGCACCAAGTAAAGCGCCACATACCCCAAACTTCGTGCAGGTCTTCGCGGCAGAGAAGCCTAGTGAAGTCGTAGTCGAAGCAATGTCGAGACTCAGACGACCGTATTTATCCCATTTAGACAGCATTGACTGAGGCTATAACGCAGATTACACGGGACTGCAAAGTCAGAATAGTACAATACAAAGCGTTCAGGCTCCTCAGATATGTCAAGGCAATTGAGCAGGAGCAGATGGTGGTAGCTGGTTGAGGAGGGTTGAGCCTCACTCGGCCAGGATGGAGATTAATCACAAGTGCGCTCTCTGAGTCGGAGTCGTCATGTCTGCTTGGTGGCTCCTTGCACAGCCACCACGCGAGCCACGCGTGTCCGGCATCCGGTCCGAGTATCGGTGTCTGTTACTACTTGGTGCGATGATGATTTGGCGTCCTCCGAGTCTCTCTCAGAGCATTCCCTCCATCGACCTCGGTAGACAGGTTCGTTCGCCTCGTGGATTTCGCTTGAGCTCGAGCGCCGGCCCCGTTACACGAAGGTTTGCCCCGAACTCTCCACATAAGGGCAGCCATACATCCAGCGAAGAACTTGACACCTTCTTCTAGCTGATCGTCAGAAGTTAGCCCACCATGCCCCAAACACAAGTACTCGGTTACCGGATCTTGCGTGGTCGACTTTGGGCTTTGTGCGGGAACGGCCCACCAGCATAATACCGCGGCTTCCGAGCACGGTGACGCGTGCGACATGCTGTCAGGCGGGTGGCCTCGGACGATCTTGGGATGTATTGACGCTCACTGGCGCGCAGGTGGTCTCTAAAATAGACAGCGAAATGCATTACGGCCATAGTTCGTTTGCTCAGGAAAGAAGACATGGCAGCTTCGTCTTGCATCGGACACCAACACCGTGATATACACCCTATGAGCAAGGGATGCCTGCCAGCGGTTCGACTCGCCAGTGGCTACTCGAGAATGCCTATCAGTCTCACGACTGCAAAGCAAGCTCCTCCGCTTCCTGCCATCCCTCGGATGCCAATTTGTATTCTTTCTGCGGACCGCGCTCCAGACATCGTGAATCCCCGGAATCCTTAACAGTCGCAGCGTTTCACGCTGCGCTATGTACCCATCCACCTCGCCATGACTGGGTCGCAAAACCTCATGTCGGCTACACGCAAACAGTGCCGCTCCGTACATAATACTGGCGTAGCAGAGAAACTGAGACCGTAAGTGCTACTCTCACATCTCTCAAGCTGCGTTCCAGTGGATGAACATGTACAAGTTGGTTTGGCCTTACTATTCGCCGCACTCTACTCCTCAGGAAGCGCAGGCTCTGCATCAAAGCGAGAGCAAGCCAGATACCCCTCATTGGCCGCCTTTGGGCAGTAAAATGAGTGAGTCCAAATAGTTCAGTTTCGTTCGTAGGTTACTCACAATCGGCGTGCCTAAGATCGCCAGGAGTCGCTTGCCGAGAGGGAGCTAGAAGAAGTCACCCGTCTTTTGGATCAATTGACACGTGAATGACATACACCATCTTCTCGGGCTGAATCTCGCTGACCATACGTCATACGATCTGCCAGATGTTCATCACAGGAATGAAGCAAATGAGTTGGCGAAGAACGTATTCCGGGGTACGCGCAGTGCCCTGAATTTCCTCAACGATCTCGCACAGCTTCATCCTATCATTGATGTCAGTCGCTTGGATTATGACTGTCGTGCGGAAGTCTCATACTTGCATTTCAGGGGGTCGTTAAGGCTGTCTCGGTAAGTATATAGGGAACCTCGGAGCCCGACTGCCTAAATGCGAGCCGTGAGATTCACAGGTCGTCATTGACCTCGAGTTCCAGAGGCTTCAGGATGATCCATGTATTGCCGTAGTACACACGACTATGGTGAGCGACGCCATCTTGTGTCAGCTGGTTGCATACGCTGACTACATTTATGATGCGCAGATTAAGACTGTCTTTCATCTCCGATACCTCAACCGCGTGAGCAACGTTTTCGAGGAATCGCCCTTGAAAGGAGCAATGGAGATCATGTGCAATAATATTGCACACACAGTCCGAAAATTCGGTAGATCACGCAGTTTGTTATGCATACCTATCACTAATAGCTTGCCACTACAGGAGAATTTGTCGAGTAGGTGTACGCATGACTCAGGTGTACAAGCTCCTGACCGCACGTGCAGCACGTATCACATTCACTGGCAAAGGACCGGTAAGTATGGGGCCGATTCAGAAGACTTCGACGTCTCGCCCATACTCACCCACGTCACCACGCAGTCAAATTTCTCTTCTCTTACGCTTACAAGAAGCAGCTGCAGCATCTCGGCGAGGAATTTGAACGGCTCCGGCGAGATTTGGACGAGATGTACAGGTCGACGACGCAGATTCAGATAGCACCTGCGATCACCAATACTACTGAGATCTTGAACAGCATACACTTGATCGATCCGGATATGCTTCAAGCCCAGCATGTCGCTGAGGCAAGCGGTGGCGTTGAGGCGGTCCTGCAGGTACGAATACCTGACGATTAGACCAGAGGGGCTGATTGCGCTCATCTACATTGATACAGAGCCCAACACATATTGAAGAAGTCGCCGCCCAGATGGGCGAGAATGTTACGCATACCATGCTGAGTGTTCTTCAAGGAGGCTTCGACGGCCTCTTGCAGAAACATGCGTACGCCATGGACTTTGTTCGTCATTCCGCCCGAGTCCTTATAATGATCACCTTTTCCTAGGCCTCGCTATCATATGAAGTATAAAAGCGTCGAAGCTCGTATTGTGCAGTCCGAGAGACGTGCAGTTGAAGTGAGTTTATCTCATCCACCATCGAACCGGCTGGTGTAGGAGGTTGAATGGGCCGGATCAGACCAATGAAGGATCCCACAAAGCCATCGAAGACGAAGAGTTTCAACAAATATGGATCAGTGCGTAGAGTATGTCTTGAACTACCGTCTACACCTAGCTCATCGTGTTTTCAAGACTATGTAGGCGTCGAACAGTGAGAACATTGTAGCACGGTGCTAATAGTGAGCGATCGGTACCCACTTAGGGCTGGCGCATCACGGTGAAATGTAGCTGCTTCGTAGAAGGTACCCTCCATAGTAACCAAGCCTATAGCGTTCGGCAGGCTGACATCATACCGCTCACTCCCAGGGCTTCACGAGTACTACAATGCCCGATTACACGCTCAGAACCACGGCTCCGGCATATCATCTGATGACGCCTGGACCTCGCAGTATCTCTCGCGAACTATGTGTACGTCACACCCTACTGACATGACGATTGAACTCTCCGTGTCGATAATGACTTCGCCGACGTCGACGCCTCCCACAGACTACGCCGCAATTGGTAAAATCATCGATGACGACGGCAGTGGCTATATCGCTGCACAGGAACTCAACGTGTTCCTCAAGTCCGGGCAGCGGTGCCTCCCAGAATGGAGGAAGCCGCAGTGGTTCGCGTTGTACGTCCCAGCATCGCCGCCGCATGGACTTGTCCTCGAATTGATGACTGGTTCTCTTAGCTGGGCTAGCGGCTGGCATAACAACAATGCCTGGTAGATCCAGAAAGCATTTCTTCAGTAAATCCATTCGTGCTCACGCAGCACTCTATCCCCAGGTACTATGACGAAATCAGCCGCATGATGCAAGGCGTCCAGGACATGTCACAAGGGGCCGACCTCGACGCTCGAAACCCCCATTGGGCGTCCACCACACTTACTCTCCAGTCACTCCAACCTCTCTTGCTCGTCATGGGTAACGAGGACATCTCCGGCGTCGATGAGAGCCGCACGCCCCGCCAACTTCTCCACCTGCAGCAGGAGTTCAGGCAATTCGAGGAGAAGACAATCTCGGACAAGCTCCATGACTTCGGATTCTATCTTGTAGACACAGAGTCCATCGTCGCCGTCGTTAGCGACACCCGCATCGAACTTGTACGTATCGCTTCGTCCTTTGTCCGTGCATACGGCTGCTTCGGACTCATAACCGCTGCCTGCAGCATATCATGTCCCTGTTATATCTCTTGGCGAAGCGTATACACGAATTGGTCTCAAAGGTTGTGACGCAGCAACGCAACACCGCTGAAGATCTGTGCGAGATCGAGGCGGTTGCCACGTCTTGCATCGCCGTATTTGTCGCGCTCGACCACCGCTTGCATGAGCTCACCTATGGTTGGCGTCTCGAGGCGAAGGATGTCAGCATGCAAGTCGACCGCTACGCAGACGGCCTGTTCAAGAGGTACTACACGAAGGTGCGCCTTTTTGCACCTCCAACCACTACCAACTAACACTATATAACCGCCGGGTTTTGTCCAGCCTTGGTTATTCCAGAAGGCCTACGACAACTTACGCTGCAACATGTTCGGAGACAAGCATGAGCTCCCTCGTAACTTGAGACCCATCACGCGTACTCAATTGCCGGTGCCGGTGAGTGAGACTGCGACAGGAAACACACCACGTCCCAAACGTTGGCTGCAGGCACCCGCGGATGCAGTGGATACCCTAGCAAAACGTTTCCAAGAACTTCAAATTCATCTCAACGAGCACGACGCGGTCCTCGAGAAACTCGAAAGCCTAAGCGCTCCGGGTCCTATCACTGCTTTCGCGCGGAAATTGAAGGGGATGTTCCGGCCCAGGGCTGCACTGAAGAAGAAGGTGGCCGTTGAATCAGTCGTACAAAGCCCTTCTTTACTGGCTCCTTCGCCCAACGGTAGACGCTATCTGAGCCTTGCGTATCGGTGGAGCCAGAATCTGTGTAGTACCAGCCTGAGGCGTGTCGGCCATTGCCTGAGACGTCGTGCAGATTGACACCGTCGATACACTTTGTCTTTCGCTGTTTCAGTAGCTCATCGTGCGTATCCTGCAAAAATACATATAATTCTCGTTCAAACGAGTCCTTGGCAGTGAAATCGCTCGTAGCTGCTTGCACAGCCACCACGCCCGCAACGCCAGTCGGTCCGATTCATACTCCGTGTAACTTGGATCGAGCCTTCATTGACATCTTCTACTACTATACTGACAACTGGGGGCGGCCTCGTATCTACATCTCACTCGTTCGAGCTGAACTTCAAACGAGTTATACAGCGATCTCCTGTCTGGTTGACACATCGCTCTACGCTAACTAACACAATTGTACCAAAGATGAGCAAACGCCGGTTATCATCACCTCCAGACGAGGCACGAGCTGCAAAGAGGCCTGAAGTCGACCCAGAATCTCAGAATACTGCCTCCCGTCAGCTCCCTCACCACACGCTCAGCTATCCATATGTGAAGTCTTCGCAACCTGTGGCACCGGTACCCTTCCAGCAGCCCACCGGACTCCTCACCTTCTCGTATACCCCGCAACGCGTGCTCGAGTTCACCGACTCGGCTTTGCGCTACTATATCGACCCTCCGCCTGGGGCAGACCTTCGTTATGGGTACGAACGGTGGATCAAGCGGCCTGAGGAAAGGACGAGACTAGACGGTCTTTTACGTGCTGTCGAACGGGTGATGCAAAAGGCAGATGCGAGCGCTGGGCCAGGAAGCGGGGAGAAATGGCTGAGAGACATCGCCGTTGTCACATGGAGAGGTATAATGACGAAGTGAGTTGCAACCCTTCCGGGCTGTCGGAGGAGGCGTCGCATGAATTTGGCTGATAGACATTGTGGGAGAGAATCTTGACTGCACCGTACGAAGACCGCGACCGCTGCGAACTCAATGCTATGTTCGTCAACGGTACATTGTATCTGGAAGAACATCTATCAGATGCGAGGCTGAAGGAGAAGTATGTGTCTGCATTGCACTCGAAACAGGTGTGGCTAAGGTTCTAGCTGCGCCTAGAGAAGACCTTCCGCCTAAGCAGCGTGTACAAACCTACTATGGGTATTCGTTTGAATCTTGGTGCACATCCTCCAGACCTGGGGTACCAGAACGCCTAGAAGGTCATCCCGTCGGGTGGGGAGGCAATGTCGACACCAACGTTCAATGGTGCAGCGTCATCAAGACCAAGCTAGGGGACAACCGTCTGGTCATTGGAGGAGAAGTCGACTGCGTACGAGGTTGGTTGTGACTATGCACCTTTACGCTGTTTCTCACTCAAAGACGGCAGAGCGGTTTAGCGGTCGCACAGACACGTTTGTGGAGCTCAAGACGTCGATGACAATACGGAATGCTGGTGATGAAGCTCGCTTCGAGAAGTGCGTTCAGTCAGATACCATGGCCGAACGTCCGCTGACAAATTGCAACAGGAAGCTGCTCAAGTTCTATATGCAGTCATTCCTGCTGGGAGTCCCGGTCCGTGTGTGCCATACCAGAGACCACTTCGCCTCACTGATGAGCCAACAGGAGATTGTGGTGGGTTTCCGCACGCCAGCGGGGCGGCTTACGACGACTCAAACGTTCAAGACGGTCCAAATCCCGCGTCTCGTCCGTGGCAAGCCGGGCGCATGGGACCCCCAAAAGTGCTTTGCTTGGGGGCAACACTTCCTCTCTCAGCTCAAAGCCATTCTTTCCGCTCCGATCGAGGGTTCCAATGGCGCCAATGAGACTTCGGCGCATGTGTGGCGAGTGGTTCTTGCTCCCGGCGAAGGGGCGACGGTATCTCTACTCGAAGAAGAAGGTGTGCGTGATGTGGAAGGAGGCGAGGATAGAGTGGGTTTCCTGCCGAGATGGTACTACGAACAAGTAGCGGGAAAGGGCGCAGATCGTCGAACACCACCCGCTGCTGAAGCGGAAGTGCCACCGCAGGCCGCCCCAAGTATTGTTGACCCACCTTCTCAACAACCACCCTCTATCAAAGGGTGGAACATTTAACAGCCCTCTACACGTCGCATGTATGAGATTGGACGATTGTGTACATTATACGCTGGGTGTAAACATCCTTTCTTCTCCCGACTGGGGCCAAGCATGTAAGGATCTTTGTCCGTAATGGCCCCACGGTATACGGATGGCGTTGGATTGGTGGCACATCTCGAGCGTATAAAAACAGCGATGCGATACGCACATACAAGTCGCTTCTCAATGTGATCGGCGGTCGTCACGACATTATGGAACACAGGTCTTCAGTCTGGGAGACCGAAGACCTGTGCGCCATAAGGTCTGACAAACCGTCATGCATCGTGCGGCGGAACTTGAGAGGAGCTTGCGTTCGGGGTTGAGGGTCGAGTCAAGTCGACGGTCGTAGATCCTTGTGTGAGTAATCCTTTTGGTTTCATGACACATCCTATTGTTACAGGCCATTATGGGGAGATATGAGTACAAGCAGCCAAAGGCTCGGGAAAAAGAGACAGTCCATGGGTGGGGAAAGATTAGGCGGTCAATCTTGCTCCGACCCGTCTCGAGGCCGGTACTTGATGTTACGGCTCTCAAGCTCGGCCTCGACGTCCTCTGGTACACGGCCTTTCACGCGAACCGCATACATTCCCCGTGCATATTTTGCTATTACCGCCCTGTCAGGACACGTACTCTATGCGGGAAAAAGGCGCGGGCTTACATGTTCGCTGCCACCGTGCCACCCAGCTCTCCTCAGGGTTGATGACCGCAATGACACCCTCAAAATGAGTAGTTGTGCACGCTTGAATCCGGTCCGGATAGCCCTTCATCTGTACCATTTATGCATGTTAGTTAGACATGATATCGGACGGCCACTTGCTCTAGAACGCACCTGCATGAGCTCTTCGCAGTTCGGGCAGCCATGTTTACGGAAGTCCGCAGGAGTCTGGATAATCGAGCATAGCAGACAAGCACGGAGCTGCTTTGCGCGGGGTTGGGTAGGGATAGAAGCTTGTCCTTGAGACATGGCGGTAGTGAAAGACTGAGTACGAGGTTAGGATATATCGAGTGGTAGGGAGCAAGGCAGACAGCCACCGTCGAGGAGAGTGTCGAGAAAGGCGCTCAGCGTGCTCAACGGCTTGTTCGGCAACGCCCGCGGCGGGCGCCTCCTTCCGCCTGACGTCGACGGTGAAGGCAACGACGGCGAGGACCACTGTCCCCTCCCGACCACCATGACTGGTCGCGCTCTCGCTCTCCTTTTCGCGCTTCTACCGGCAGCCGCGTCGGCGTATTCTCATACTCATCCTGTGTTGGCATGGTCCTCTCGCCAGTACGTCTGTCAAGCTGAGCGGGGCCAAAGCAGCGAGCTAATTAAGTTCCTCCAGTTCGAAGGCCCTTTCCTCCCCTGCCGTCTCCGAGGCAGCTAAGCTCGACTCGCATGCTATTGCCAATGCCCTCTATACCCACGATGACATTTGCGAGCACGATGCGGTGGTAGTCATCGATCATGCGGGAGTGAGTGCGTTATTCTCCACATTCTCCCTCTTACTGAGCAAGGGAATCCCTCAGCTACACGCATCCGACTTGCGTACACTTCCGCCTTCCTGCCATGTATCCAAATCCATCTCCACTGCGCCTTCGACCTTGAAGTTTGCGTATATCGAGAGTAGCGGCCATCACGCCAAGCCATTTCACCAGCTCGCCGACACGCTCACGAAACGTTGCGGCTCCCGGGCGGTTGCTCATACGCCGCAGCTCGGCGACTTGGACATTGACGCCAGTCAGGGCAAACACGTTGTTTCCATCTCTCTCCCTGCCCTTGAGGATGGGGAAGTCGGCACGTCGAGGAAAGATAGCATGCTTCAACACGGTGAGTTGCTCCTGAGGTGTGCACGCGTTGTGTGGCCGTTGAGACGCGCCGTTCACAGAGTCGTGGCTGTCAAACGAACTTTCGAAGATCGAGGCTGCGTTCTCCAGCTACCTGGTAATTTACTCGGGTTCGCCCGCATCCCTCCTGCAAGGTCGTCAATCTGCAGCGGGGTCCTCGACGTTCGAAGCAGCCACGGCGCCTACAGACACCAACGCCACTGGCGGAATCCTGAAGCATTACCAGCTTCTTACGCCTGGCCTCATCCTCGCCCTTCTCGTTGCGTTCTTTGTGCTCCTCCCTATCATCTTCGTTGGCGTCTCTGCGCTTGCGAGTATCCAATCACCCCTCGGAAACGAGATTCCTAAAGGGTTCAACGCGGAGGAGAAGAAGAATCAGTAATTGGATCACGCTTGGCGAGCATGTACGAACCTGGATCGTTATTTCATCCCTTTCTGTCTCGATAGCTGAGAGCGCGAAGGCAATGCATCTCTCAGTTTGAATACTTGTGCGCTGACGTGACAGACGACATCATGTTATCTCCCCCATGATATGTGGTGTGGGTTATGCGTAGTGGGGTATGTGCGGTCGCATTGCAACGCAACGCAGTACCCCAGCGCCCAAATCATTCGCAATAGCTGTTCCGACGCGTATGCGAGGCTTGACTGATGTGAGTAGGGCCTGCGCAACTCGTTCAATCGTGGTGGACTCATCGTGTGCATCCTTTGATCACAAGGCAACTGCTTCTTTATCCCTGATAAATTAGACTGGCTTGTACGTGGTGACTGTCAGCAGGTCGGCCCCGCTCTTGACCTGCAGATATTGGCGAAGGACACCTCTCTCGGCAGCATACCTACCAGATCCGAGGTCGGTTCACTGACTCTGTTGCTGCGATGTGAAAGATGGCCCCTACGTGTCGGCTCGGACCAGCATCGCGCTCGTATTGCAATTTGGACGGTGGCGTCCCAGCCCTATGCAATGTGGCAAGACCGTTCCTCACGTCAGAGCCCGCTAACGGCCAGGTAGGCCAGCCGGGGACGTTGATAGCGTTGCTGATTGGACGCCGCACCTGAGTAGGATGTCTTGGGACACAAGTAATGTATGCACAGTTTGAGTGAATTATGGATGCTACGACGCAATACTCGCCTCAGGTACCATCTATATAGGTCGACTTCATGCTCGGACAGCGCTGTCAAGTCATACTTGCGCGATGCGTTCCCCACCAGGTTGCTCTAGGCCTCTTCCGCTTCCACCGTTGCCCTCTGCGTCGACCATAGCGCTGCAAGAACTCCAGGTGAAGGCGATGGACGAAAATCAAGAACATACGCTCTCGCAACTGGATGAGTCAATCAGTAGGTCAACCGCCAGCAATGTTGCACACGGCTTGACGCTTCTCCAGAGCGATTGGAACCGCAGGCTGAAGATGAAGTCGAGGAGGTGGAAAGAATATTGGACCAGCTGCCGTGTATTGCCAATTTCTCTGCCGTAAATTTTTCAACAGGCTAATGCGGACCTTGCAGTGATCCACGGAAGGCAGGAAGCCGAAGAGATGGCCAAAAAGTTAGTAGAAGGTGTCAGCCACGTTATAGACTACCTCGGCGCAGTAGCACAGCTGCACCCAGCTGCAGGAGTGGGTCCCATTCAGCTCTTTCGGTTCATCTCACACGCTGACTTCGATGCAGATTGTCGTCGGGGCCCTATCTGTAAGTTACCCATTGCCCACTTTTATCGGACGTCTCAACGAAATCGGCTGCTCCAGCAAGTCGTCAGTCTGGAGCTTCAACGTCACGAGAATAACGCGCACATTGTAGTTGTACATACTACTATGGTACGTCTGGTCATAGTCGGTTCCTCACCGCCAGCGGTTACAACGGCTGACGCGCATGAGGTATCCAGGTGAAAACCGTATACCACGTCCGATTCCTCGCTCGCATTCAGGTCAAGTTCGAAGAAGACATAGAGGAGCGTATGAAGGTCATATTCAAGCATATGGGCGAGACCATTCGCGACTTCGGTAATTTGCCGCATGAGATTTCCCTGTGTTGCTTTGCTGACTGTGGCTATTTTGCAGGGGCATTTGTCGAGTACGTGAGCGATCACTCCTGAATTCTCGGCTGCGATCCTGACACTACTTGTAGCACATATCATACATGTTGGCAAAAGACTTGTGAGTGTTTGCGAGCTCGCTCTCTTCGTTGTCCACTCACAACACGCTGCTCAGACAAAGTCCTGTTTGCACACGTACATAAGAGGAAACTCGAGCATTTTGGCAACCGATTCCAGCAGCACAAGGAAGATCTGGATGAAATGAAGAAGACGCTCACCCAGATGCAGCTCTCGACTGTGGTCCTCAATACCGAGAAGATCTTGAATGCGTTAAGAATTGAAGACCCAGATGTCCAGAAGGCTGAGGAATTTGTCAAGCAGAATGGTGGAGCAGATGAAGTACGCCAGGTGCGCTTTGCCCTTACGTTCATGGGTATGTAGAGCTGACCGCCAGGTTTAGAACCCCGAGTTGGTCGACGCAGTGGCATCTATCTTACAGGAGAAGGCGACGCTGGGAATGAAGGAGATGCTCCGTCAAGATTTTGACGATGTGTTGGAGAAGCACACGTGCGTAACGGCCCACCTCGTGCAGTTGATTAGGCTGAGAATTCAATGCAGTGCACGCTACATGAAGAAGCTAGAGAACGTCCAAGATGCCATCATCGCCTCAGTTTCGGCTTCGCAGACCGCCATTCTGAGTCGCGTGAGTGACTCGCTAGCCATATTAATTGGGTTGGATAAACTCATATGCGAGGCCGATCCAGCTCAACGAAGGACCGCATGTATTGATCGAAGATGAAGAGATCAGGACGATCTGGGAGCGTAAGTGACATCCCTTCGAATGATAGGTTGGACGCTAATATATGAACATACAGGCAATGTACGCGTTCTACAGGTTTTCAGATTTGTTAGTCACTCAGCATAGATCACACATAACGCAGCGATGGAAGTCTTGTGTCAAGAGCCGGATATTCATTGAGGGTAAGCACATCGCTTCTGATGTACTGGAACTCGGGCCGAGGCGCATAGTATCCAGGAATACACGAGCACTATCAAACGAAGTTCCACGAGCACGGCTCCCACGATCATTCCAATGATGCCTGGACTTTGCCGTTCTTCTCCCGGGCGATGTGTAGGTATTTGGACGTTCTACTATCAATGATATTGCTAAATCAGCAGACAGACCATTCTGCTATCGGTGACATCGTAGACGACGACGGAAGCGGCTACCTCTCCGCCTCCGAAGTGAACGAGTTCGTCTCAGGGAAGCGCTCAATGCCATCCTGGACAAACCCTCAGTGGTTCGCGTTGTACGCATTGTCAATTAACGTCTCGACTTGATGGTCTGATACTTTTATGCTCTAGCTGGGCCGGCGGATGGTATAACAACAATGTTTGGTGAGGGCCAATATAGATACGCAGTATCCGGCATCTCAGTGCATTGTCAACAGGTATCACCGCCATATCAAGCACATGCTGCAAGAGATGGCGACGTCCCTGGGTACAGTGAGGACGTCGGAGCGATCCCGCCATTCCGTCGACTTGGTACAGCGGATCGTCGAATCCCTGACAACCCTTGTACTCGTGGCCGATGTGGAGGATCCTGCCAGGCCTGTCAAAGTGCCTCACCAACTGCGTCGCCTTCAGGAAGAATATCGCTCCTATGAAGAGCAGTTCATTCAAACGAACCTCTCACACTTCGGAAACCACATCTCAGACAAGTCCTGCCTGCACGCTGTGATACAAAACACTCGCGTAGAACTAGTAAGTCATCTCTGACCCTGGTACGTATACTTTGATCTGACACGGGCCCATAGCACATGATGGCTCTACAGAAGGCCCTCATCGTACATCTTCAGATGATCGTTGCTGAGGCCGTCTCCTCCAACCAGGTCGACGACCGGCACCTGATCGCTATTGAAGAGTTGGCCACTTCATGCATCGTGGTCTTCGTTGCTTTCGAAGACCGCATGCGGGATCTAGTGAGAAGTTGGCGATTTGAAGGCAAAGAAATCGGTATGCAGGTTGACCGGTATGCCGATGGTCTGTTCAGGAAATGCTATCGCCAGGTCAGTTCATGGACTCATGTAAGAATTCTGCTGACGATATACCGGAGTTAGACGCATACTTACGAGAGAGTTTATGACGATCTGCGTGGATGTATCTTCGGCAACGATTTCACACTACCACGCCACCTCAGGCCGTTCAGCTCGGGAAGCCGCATACAGACCACGGTCCGTATGATGACTGGAATTGCATCTGCTGCAGAACGCTGACATGTATTGATAGGTTGACGGCTTGAACCGTGAGCTCACGGTCCTCTCAGAGCGAGTGCAAACACTCGAAGACCACCTGAGCAATGCCGAACAACCGCAGCAGATTGAGAGGAGGGCCCGATCCACGTTCTGCCCTTCTTCGCCATCCGTCACGGGCCGTTCGAAGGACGGGGCCCTACAAGTGGTCCCAGGCGACCGTACGGGGCGCCCGCCCCAAGGGCCCCCTCCTCCCGGTGGGAAAGGGGCTGTAGTACGCCGAGGCTTTGAGAAAATACTTCGGAGAATCCGGGTCACATTATTGTTTGATAGGCTGTCCGCTACGTTGTCGTCGATGACGCACAAGTAAGACCTTGCTGTCCAGACGAATCTGTATCAAACTACCCACAGTGCACATAGCTATGTCCTCCCATCGTATGATCAGGTCGTTTCATCTGTTGTTCGTTTGGTATGCGAGACGAGCATACAAACACATCGGTGCGGAGCGTGTCTAGGCCGATCGCAAGCTTGCATGGTACTCTCTGCATATGGTCAGTGGCACGTCCAGCTTAGAGTGATTTGTCAACGCTGATCCTTCCGCTCGTCCACCACGCATCGGCCAGCAGGCTTCGAATGAATCGCTGCATCCCACTCCTGGTGCTACGCCGCATCGTTCAACGCCTGCAACTAGGTGCCAGGCAAGTCCACCATGCGTTCACTAATCTCGAACAGAATATCACAGACTAGTGTGATATACCGTCCTTTGCAGTATCATGGCAATGTGGCCCACGCATACGTCCCCAGACCCTGTAACGACCCGCCATGCAACCTCACAATGGTCCCATAGAACGCCGTCCTGGGTGTCAGAACCTATCGCCGAGCCACCATGCTTTAACATTGCCCTTCAATAATGGGACGGTGTGACCGGAACACGGGGCCGGTACCAGCAATCCTTCAAGCATTCACGAAGACCATTCTGTGCGACCAATGCCGTTCTGGATGGACTGCCGTTAGACCCTCCCGCGGCCTGCAGTTGGGACACCGTGAGCTTACAGCACTGTCGCCAGCTGTCGTGCCTCACGCCGCATTGTATGCACCCAGAACTCAGTGGATTCGTCCACCTCAAGGCTACGACTGCGTTGCGGCTCTTCGTGCCAGCTGTGCGTACATAAGGCCTGTCAAGCCGAAGAGGGGCCACATCGTACACTCACATCTACCGCAGAGAAGACATGCTACGAAGGATTTCGTACTACTTACCTACCGCCACGATGCCTCTTCTAGAAGCGCAACCTCGATATCAAGCTGATCTTAGGGAGCAGGGTGTTGTCGCCCGTCAGGAACTCGGACCTGCCCGCAGCAGCTTAAGTAAGTACAATCCAGAGAGCTTCAGTGATGAACTCATTGATTCACCATACGCATGTAGATCGCTTGGAATCGCTCGCGGAGAGGGAATTGGAAGAAGTGACACGTCTCCTGGATCACTTGACATGTAATACCCAGTTGCTCATTATTTGGCCATCCTTCTGAACGCGCCATTTTATAGACGTCCACCTGAAGAATGACGCCGATAAGATAGCGAAGGAGGTGATTAGGGGTGCGAGGACTGCCTTGAAATTCTTCGACAATTTCGCACAACTTCATCCTATCGCCAGTGTCAGTAGCTTGGATAGAATGACCACAGTGTAGCAGTCTCACATAACCATAACAGGGGGTAGTGAAGGCTCTCTCGGTAAGCGGCATGGGATCCCAAGAGCATGTCGATCAGAGGGCGAATCCAAAGATTTACAGGTCGTCATCGATCTCGAGTGCCAGAGGCATGAGAACGATGCACACATCGCTGTAGTCCACACATCCATGGTAAGGCATACTCGCTCTCTTCTACTCGTTGTACGCAATTAGATGTAACCGTGATCTATAGGTCAAGACTGTCTTTCATCTGCGGTACCTAAACCACGTGAAGGACTCATTTGAAGAGGAGTCCTTGAAAGGGGCCATGACCGTCCTGTGCAAGGACATGGCGAAGACAATCAAGAAATTTGGTGAATTATCCGTCGCGATCAATCATGCACGCTCAGGCTAACATCTCGCTACTGCAGGAGAGTTCGTCGAGTACGTACGAATAAACGATCCTGCATAGAGGCTACTGACAGCACATTATGCAGCACCTACCACATTCATTGGCAAAAGACTGGTAAGCGCTGCCTACTTTGGGTCGTTCAGAAGCTCCTTAACGGCATCGTGCAGTCAAGTTCCTTTTCTCTTACGCCCACAAGAAAGCGCTGGAGCATTTCAGCGAGGAATTCGAGAAGCTCCGACGAGAGATGGATGACATGTACAAATCGACGATGCAGATACAGATGGCGACTGTACTGTCTAACACTACTGAGATTCTGAACAGGATCCGTTTCGTTGATCCGGAAACGCTTCAAGCCCAACGTTTCGTTGAGGCAAAGGGCGGTCCCAATGCGGTCCTACAGGTATGAGGCGTCATTATTGAACCGAGCGTCAGCGGATGCTGCCATGATAAATACGCTCATACACGTCTCAGGACCCGCTGCTCATCGACCAGGTCGCGGTCCATTTGAAGGAGAAGGTTACCCACACCATGCGGAGTGTTCTGCAAGTGGGGTTTGATGACCTCTTGAGCAGGCATGCGTATGTTCTATTTATGATGTTACCTTGACTCCGATGCGCCGCGAACACTGATCAACCTCAGGCCTCGCTTTCACATAAAATATCAGAGCGTCGAAGCTCATATTGTGCAGTCCGAGAGGCGCGTAGTCGAAGTGAGTATTCCTCCGCGGCCCACCACATCACCTTGCTGGAATGATCCAACTAGATCAGCGAAGGACCGCACAAGATTATCGAGGACGCGGAGCTACAGCAGCTCTGGATAAGTATGTATAATTCAGCTTCAATAGCTCCTTGCATGGTAACTGATCGATTTCCACAGCTAATGTAGGTGGCGCATGTCAAGGATCTAGTCGCATGCCACTAACGGTGAAGGGTTGATGGTCGACCAGGGTTGGCGGGCGACAGTCAAATGTCGCTGTTTCGTAGAAGGTGCCGTGGTTCTCCGCCCACACTTGGCACACAACAGGCTGACATCATTCCGCTGGCCCTAGGGCTCCATGAGTACTACTATGGACAGCTGCACGCCGAGAAACCTGGCGCAAGCATCACGTCTGAGGATGCATGGACGCTCGAATATTTCTCGCGAGCTATGTGTACGTTACACCCCGCAAACATGCCCTCCTGACTTCTCGCAGATACTAATGTTGACTCCAGACTATGCCGCGATTGGCGATATCATTGACGACGACGGCAGCGGCTACATTTCTGCACTAGAGCTCAATGCATTCCTCAAGTCTGAGCAGCGGTGTCTCCCAAAATGGACCAAACCGCAGTGGTTCGCGTTGTACGTCCCGGTATTACTATCTGAGCTTGTCCTTGAGTTCATTGTTGTTCCCCTTAGTTGGGCTAGTGGCTGGCATAACAACAACGCATGGTAAGGCCACGAAACCCCATGTGCCGATGAACATTCTGATCCCCATGCACCACTTTGTCCCAGGTACCACGACGAAATCGATCATGTGATGCAAAGCGTGCAGGACACCATACAGAACGCCGACCTCGATTCTCGAAACCCCCATTGGGAATCCGCTACGCTTGCCCTACAATCACTCAAATCTCTCTTACTCGTCGTGGACAACGAAGAGTTCTCCAGCGTCGATGAAAGCCGTGTACCATACCAGCTTATGCGCCTCCAGCAGGAGTTCAGGGAATACGAGGAGAAGACGATCTCGGAGAAACTCCACCACTTCGGATTCTACCTCGTGGACAGAGCGTCCATCGTCGCCGTAGTCGGCGACACTCGCATCGAGCTGGTACGTGCCACTCCGAATGCATAACCGTCACCGACCGATCACCCCTGCTTGCACCTGTAGCATATGATGCCCCTGCTACACATCCTAGCGAAGCGCATCCGCGACTTGGTCAGCAAGATCGTCCAGCAACAGCACCTCAGCTCCCAAGACGTGTGTGAGATTGAGGCCCTCGTCACCTCCTGCATCGCAGTCTTCGTCGCTTTCGACAGCCGCCTACGCGAGCTCTCCCGCGGATGGCGTCTCGAGGCCAAGGATATCGGCATGCAAGTCGACCGCTACGCGGATGGCCTGTTCAAGAAATATTTCACGAAGGTATGCTCCTCCGTACGGTCCCTGCCGGTGATCATGATCAGCTCACAACGCATACATCGGGGTTTTTCAGCCTTGGCTCTTCCACAAAGCGTACGATGACTTACGCTGCTCCATGTTTGGAGATGAGCACGAGCTCCCTCGTCACTTGAGACCTGTCATGCGTACCCAGCTCTCGGTAAGTGCAGCCTCCGTATGAGGTATACTGCATACTCACAGGCGCTTTAAAGGCACCAGTAGACGCCGTAACGATGCTGACCCAACGTGTCCAAGATCTCGAAAACCGTCTCGGCGAGCACGACGCGGCCCTTGAGAAACGAGATAGGGCTCCCATCACTACCTTCCTGCGGAGGCTCAAAGAGATCCTAAACCCCAGAAAGGCAAGGGAGGTGAGGGCGACCGGTGCGCCGGATGCACAGTCCCCTCCTCTACAACCTCCACCGTACAGCTTGAATGCCTCAGCCGAACCTGGTGGGTCGCGAGAGTCGGAGTTGACATAGTTGACATGCATGACCGTCGCTCAGGCTCTACCGTATCTACGTTCCCGAAGCGATCGTGGCTGTTTTCAGGTGTATGACAACGTACCTATCTCAGGCTATACGCCCAACGTATTTAGTTCACTCTTGACATGAACGTGAGAGGAGTGTTGCCATTGCGCCCAAGATGCTACATTGTCCTTTATACAGCATGGTTGTCCGTGCATGATAATCCAGTTCAAGACGAACGGATTACGATCAGTACGCCCTCATAAACAGCCCAGCCAATGGCTGAACTAAATATCTTCCTGGACATCCGTAGCGTCGCCCCGTCAAAGAATCCCGGTAAACCGCGTTGCTGTGAACAGGGTCTCAGTATACGCTCCTGGACATCGTTAACGTCGTGAACACACCCGCCACACCGCTGCTACCGTGCTTAGCAATCCACGGTACTTAGTCTCAGAGCGTACTTGCATCTTCGTCTTCAGCACGTCAAATGGCTGCGTCGCGTAAGTGGCAAGTGCGCCAGCAGATGCGGCCGATAGGGAGTTCACTGCCGTCGACGTGGATATCGGTATTGCAGCGACCGTAGTATTTGAGGTCGACACTGCATTAGCTGAGAGTTTCTGTGTGAGAGTAGTACGAATAGATCGCGACTAACGCGTGCTCACAAAGCGTTCCCTTGATATGTTCATAGAATACCACGAATATGCCCGCGTATGGCGCGTCCCGGAGCGAAGACGCGATGGCACCCCGGAAAATCTCGGATGGGCCAGATCGCAAAATGCCTAAGAATGCTTGCGGAAGTGAATTATAGGAGTAATAAGAGCTCTGCACGTATCTCTGTCAATGTCGTGTGTTAAGATAGTACCAGAAGAATCACAAACCTCATATCGAGCTTTCAATACCGAGAACGGGTTGAGTACGATACCGACAGCAACGCGGGTGACGGCGCCAGCAAGGAGGTTCCCCTGGGCGGTGAGCTTAGGCAAGGTGGAGGATGAATAAGATGAGGCGGACGGAGCGCGCAGGGGTGCAAAGTAAGGCGACGTGGCGAGGAATGCACGGAACTGGTTGAGACCGGTGAAGTAGAGGGCGACCCCTGGTACGTTCCGCAACAGCGAGGCCGTGGTGCCACGCCAAAGCCCAAGTACGCCATTAGACTGAACAATCTCTCGTGCGGTTCGGAAAATGAGGGTGGACTGGGGGGAGAGGGGGGAATGCTTGAGTTTGTTCAAGTGGTCCGGCTGTTGTATACGCGTCTTGAGAAGGTCAACTGACATAGAAGAGGAGAGTCATTACTCGATCCGGTGTTATGACATGAGAAAGATATTAACATGGTTGGAGTATTATCGTCGACGCGAAGCCCGAGAGGGCACCTAGACGTATCCGGTCAAGATTCGCGCGTTGTGGCAGCGTTGTGGAACACACCTGACAAGAGGTGCTGGCTAACATTGCTCATATATACTCCCTGACTGTCAGTAGAGCTATACCAAGAGCTCTAGATGCAATTTGAACGACTGCGAAGCGGAGAATGGGAGACAAGAGACCAAACCCTGGCCGAGTCGAGTCGACGAATGTGTAAGGGGACGAGGAGCAACAAGTCCAGAAGCGCCCGTGAGTGCTACACTTTCTTGAACACCGGGCCGATATTCCGTGGCTTTCGGTCTGGTGCGTCATCGCGTCCTCAAGCTTTCCAATAACACCGCCTCATATGTTGCATCCTCAGTCCTCGTTGTGTATCCAGTCTCGATCTATCCTATTAGGACAGTATGCCTTCCTCCCCATATGAGTCGATACGGTTATGAGTGTCCGCATCGTCACTTTACACGAAGACAATAAGTGGTATGTGTCGAGTCTTGTCGATGCTGAGGCTATACATGCGTTATCAACACTGAAGCATCATATCACAACGTATAGACTCCTTGAGACATCCCTATCAACACAGCTTAGTATCATGCTTCTCTTGGCATACGGGCCACCCACCGACGCAACACTCACCTCAAAGACCACACTCGGTCCTTTGCACCTCCTGAACCTCGGCTTCTATCACCTCCAAGAGAATGCCCTGGCCCTTTGTGAGCTCATCCAACGCCTCGAGCGAGATGTTGAAACCCTCGGACGCGTAGTCTACTGCGAGGACATTGATGCTCGTCCCGTTGTACGTCAACTGCCAGCACGACCCGCAGTTTGGTGAGTTGAACCCGGCCACAACGGCCGCGCCTCCGACGTTTGGGAAGCCAGGAAGTGAGCCCAGGGTTTTATAACCCAGAGGCTCGAAGCCATGATCTCCGTCGGCACACGCCAGGGCCTCGATGTCCTGTGATGCGTTGTCGTAAAACTCGTTGAAAGACACCCTCACCGCGAGCGCAGCAGGGAGGAAGAGGGCGATAGCAGGTAGGCGGAAGCTCTTCAGTTGCATGTTGGCCGTCAATACCAGTGGACATATGATCCGAGCCTTCAGGTATCTTATAACGCGGCGTATCCTGCAAGGTGGCCCGTCGCGATCACTCGTAAAAGCCGGTAACTTCCTATTTTCCCACCTATAACGGCGACGGTGACGGGCAGGACGGGATCTCCAGCAAGGTATTCAGATTATTAGCGCAGATGAAACCGTCCCACCTTCGCTGCCTACCGTAACGCATCACCCCCGACGGGGATAAACAAGCCGACGTACGTTAGGGTTCCCCTCCGCTGCGAGACCACCGCGCTGACTCTCATTTCACCAAGGGCAGTCTCAGTCTAAGTGCCACTTGTAGGTAATTGCCATGCGCAGAGATATAGACAAGCATTACCACGGCACAGCAAGCCCGGTCAACGCGCTACACATCCCACTGCGCATCCTCGCGCCAACACCCGCATGCGGCATACAGGGGCCGATGGCGGAACATTGTGGCGCTGATGATGGCCTGTAGTCTCCGTAGCCTCGGCCATGACACAGCGTTCGATGGTATTGATGCATCTGTGAGTATGTCCACGGGCGGCAAGACCATATTTGTCGTGCGCAAAGTGAATCATAGCTGAGAGCGCTGTTTATACCTGCAGGCTCTACTTGCAGGTTTCCGCACAAGTTCACAATCAAGTAACAATCGTGTCTTTGCAGCGCAACGCCGACAAACGCAGTGCTGCATCGCCCGGAACCAATTGGATCACAATAAGCTTTCGGCGTACGCGTGTGGCGTCGTCGAAGTCTGCAGGCGCTCCGAGCTTCCGGGTCTTAGGTACGGCCCCGACGGAACTTGCGCAAACCGAGCCGCCTTCCACAGTCTGGCTCTTTCGCTTTGGGCGACGGTGAAACGTGCTCAGGAGATCATCGACATCTCTGTCAGTTTGAATGCGCCCTCTCAAGGCTGAGTTGGGCCGCGCTAACCCAGGGCGTCGTACGAGCCTGGGGCAGGTGACCATTCCGCACCCACGGATCTTCAGGACAGTCAACGCGTACGCTCGAGCAGCCAACGCCTCACGCTCGTGTATTCACATCCGTATATCCTGGGCAACGTTCAAAAACTTCAACGCCTTGTCCAAGGCACTCAAGAAGGTTGTAAGTCCTGGCTCAGGCTACGTTCGCTCACAGTATGAGCTGCCTCTGAACCATTCCGATGTTCACAAATAGCTGCCGGAAGAGGAACGCTAATGTGCGCTCCGCCCTGAACGCCGTATACCAAGGTGGCATTGACATCGGGCTCGAATTGCCTGGGCGGTAGGGGCGACTCCCTTGGCGCACCTTCGACGCACACACTAGACTGGCTGCGTGTGTCGCAGTCGGTTGCACATGGCCTCATGACTGTGCCCGAGCTAGCGTCCTAGCCTGGAGGGTGGACCGCCGGTCATAGTCGCCTCCTCTTTCGCCGTATAAAAACGAGCGAGCTCGAGCTTAGAAAGTCAGCACTCAAATAGCCTTCCTCAGTCGCATCCGCATTTCAACACACACATCATCCTCGCCATGCAGTTCACTTCTTTCGCCGCCCTCATCGTCGCTGCCGCGGCCCTTGCGACCAGCACCACCGCCACGAAGGTGACCTGGGACGCTACCTACGACAACAAGAACGGCGACCTGAACACCGTCGCCTGTTCGAACGGGAAGAACGGCCTGGTCACCAAGGGCTACACCACCTTCGGCTCGCTCCCTGACCCCTACGTCGGAGGCGTCGCCGGCGTCACCTGGAACTCGACCGAGTGCGGGTCGTGCTGGAAGCTCAGCTACAAGGGCAACAATATCAACGTCATCGCCATCGACTATGCCGCGCAAGGGTTCAACATCGGGAAGGGCGCGATGAAGGCCCTCGCTGGGGACGCGGGAGTCGCGGCCGGCTCTGTCGACGCTCAGTCCATCCAGCTCACCAACATCAACTGCGGCTTCCAAGACTATTGATCAGCCAGGTGAGCCGTCTTCTTGGGCATATGGGTATACCGATATTCATGATGGTGGTGCCAGCTCGTTCTGCAGCTCTCTGAGCGCATGGACATTCGTACGGATCGGACTCTTGTACCAATATCTGGACGCTTATGATTCGATGTACCACTACGGACTTGTTCGATTTCTGTAGTTCTCTCGATAGCTCATGTAGCGTTTCGTGTATCTGAAGTGTTGTAATACTCATGTTGTTACCGTTTTCATGGGGCGCGATTTACGAAGCTTCGACAATTCATCAAGAATTGACAGCCACGCTGATAAGTACTGGGCTACAGCTCGTAGTAAGGAGAATCTCTTAATGTGTCCGTTGTCCTTAGAACAGGGACAACCTCTCACCCGATTGGGTAGAGGCGGTGGGTTTTTAGTGGTCATCGGAAGAGGTTGATGTCCGTGGCCCTGGAGGACTTGAGCTTCCTGAGTCCCACAGAGTGCGTAAAGCTCTACCCAGAAAAAAGAGAGAAAAAAAGAAAAAAGAAACTCTTGTTCTCGCAAGAAGCCCCCGTCACCACGGGCAGCGCGTGGGAACTGGGCTAAAGAAAAGTGCCCCAAATGGGTCCCGGAGTAAGCCTGCGGCAGCAACTCAGCACGAGTTCCAAGAGTGTTAGTAGTTTGCCTTGTAGCATCATATATCGTTGAATATCTCGAGTTGCATAGGTAAACTCGCACAGAGACTATTCGGATGAGCAAAAAGCTCGGGCGAGGTAGCTTTTGAATGTCATTACTGTGACTCGGATAGCGTTCATAAAAGGAAATCTTTCACTTAAAAAAAGGAACAAAAACGCGCGTCGATTCTTTTAGCCTTACCGAATACCCTTTCGGACACTGGTAAATACCCGTTTAAGGTGAAGTAAGCGGCGAATTTTGGGCGTCAGTATTGTGGGAGTATTGGGAAAGTTTTCAAAATCCACAAAGTATACCTTCTGCTACGCTTCAGCCGCCGAGTATATGTCTCAAAATGTTTGTCTATAAGGGAAGATTACACTGTCGGTGAAAACAAAGAGTAAGCCTCCCTTTCTCTGACATTCACAGGACAATGAAAGTGTACACATTATAGGTAATCTTCCCCGGCGCGGGGAAGGTAGCCTGGGGACGACGCACCACACCGCGACACACCCCGGTGTGTTGCGTGACCACCCGCCACGCCCCTCCCCGGCCCTCCCCTCGACGATCCGCTGCATCGCGCTGCACCACGCCACGCTCACGCCGCGCCCCGAGGCTCCCGAGACTCCAGGAGCCTCTGCAAGCACTCCCTCATCGCCCCTCGTCGCCCCTCGATTGCTCCCTCGTCGCCCCTCGTCGCCCCTCGTCCGCTCCCTCAGCGCCCCCAGTCGCCTACCTCCGCGCGCCGACGTGCCCACTGCAAAGCCGTTGCGTCCTCCGTCGCGCTCGACAGTCTCGCCTCGCGTCCTCATTGTGGCATCGTACATCGACGTCTCTACTGGCGCCTCCAACGTGCACTGCCGCGCCGACGACCGCCCTCGCTCGCGATCCGTCACGTGCGATTACTACACCACGCGCCCTTCCTCGCGCCCAGCCATCCCTCCTCGCGCCTCCTCGCGCTCCCAAAGGACACAGCCTCGCCGCCATTGCAAACGTCGCACGCGCACTAGTCCCTGCTCACGCCTCCTCATTCTTGTCTCCGCCCGGTCGTCTCTACTTGAGCCCTCGACATTCCCGCCCGCGCCGCCATCTGCGCGAGTCCACCCTCCTTCACGCCCGTCCGTCTCTACTCGCACCTCAGGCGCCCCCGTCCGCGCCGCCATCTGCGCTCGCTCACTCTCTTTCGCGTTGCGTCGTCTACCCGATGTGTGCCAAGCCCCAACTCGGACATACCCAGCCTCCAAAGTCGCCAGGACCAACTACCACTCGGCGCGCCTGTTCGTCGCTGGGTCGCGCCCCGGAAGGCCTCAGCCGCGCCGTCAACTACGCTCGCCCGCCCTCCATAGCACTTGCGTATGGATCCGTCCTCGGCCACCAGGAAGGAATGCGACCGTTGCCGTTGTTGTAGCCCCGTGTTGACATTCGCTGCCCCGGAAGTTGTAATGGCCCACTACATTCCTCTGCTCTGAACGATGAGCAATCATACCATATCATACAATCAATAAGGTGTTCTACCATTTACCTTGTCCATGATTATGACCCAAACCGCTGCAAACAAGGAATCAGATCATATGTGAATGCCATATGATACGTCCTGACCCAACTCCGTGCGCTGTGCCGCTGCGCGACGGCTACCGCCTTTACGGACTCATGGAGCTCTTCACGTCCAGCTCTTGATCACATGCGGCAAGTTCTCGAGGCCGCGCACGACGTTCTTCGTCCCGGTGGTGCGCCCGAATCTTCTTCTTGCACCGCAGCGTCTTCTTCCTCGGTCGCGCGCGTGCAGGGATTGAGGTCGAGGGCCGTGTCTATCGATGCTGCATGACGGCGGTGTGAGCGTGAAGCGTCGCAAGCCGCATGGTGGACATTACCATTCTTTCCATCATGGTCACTGCAATGGGGAAAACATACCATATGAATTTCTCCTTCAGTGCCCTTCGTGATGTGCGAACACACCTTAATGGCCTTCTTTCGTCTGATGCAATCGCTTGGAGGTTCTTCATGAAGTTCCGATCGTACCTGGTAGGCGGTCGTATCAGCCCCCTCAGTGTCAGCCTGGGGGTGCCGTCTTGCGTCGTCAGGAAGGGCAGGCTCGGGTCCGAGGTGAGTGTCTGCACGATGACGTCATCTGACACAAGATAAGTACGCGGTACCTCAGTCCCCCCCTCCCCCCGGATCCACCAGCTCAGACTTGGTTGCGTCGCTGGTCGTCCCCGGTGCAAGGCCGATACCGGCAACCTAGAGGTTGTCTACAGGGAAGGACAGTCGTTGCAATACTGGTAGAAGGCTCCGCAGATCACTAGTGGTCACCACGGATTGTTAACAACTGCCCACGTAGGTGGGGAAATTCTCGTGGAAGACCTGCCAACTCGATATACAAATACAAATGGCCCACCTTATTGAGAATCAATGACACTATGGATTTTCAATGGGAGTGGGGCTTTTGTAGTAGTGTATTAACAATTGTGCCACATTTGTAAATGAGATGCATAAATAATGCCCCCACGTATGATACACAATAGCTGGATCGTACATGGACGTGGGTGGTTTGTATATCCCTGCAATACACAATCCACCCACGTCCAATGTATAATAGCTGAATTGTAGATGGACGTGGGTGATTTGTAGATGCCTCTGATATACAATCTGCCCACGTCTGATGTACAAAAGCTGGATTGTAGATGGACGTGGGCGGTTTGTGGATGTCAATGGCTGGATTGTAGATGGACATGGGTGATTTGTACATGCCTCTGATATACAATCTGCCCACGTTTAGCTTGATTGTAGATGGACGTGGCAGTTTTGTACATGCCTCTGATATACAATCAGCCCACGTCTGATATACAATAGCTGGATTGTATATGAACGTGGCAGTATTGTATATGAACGTGGCAGTATTGTATATGAACGTGGCAGTATTGTATATGAACGTGGCAGTTTTGTATATGAACGTGGCTGGATTGTAGATGAACGTGGGTGATTTGTACATGCCTCTGATATACAATCTGCCCACGTTTAGCTTGATTGTAGATGGACGTGGCAGTTTTGTAAATGCCTCTGATATACAATCAGCCCACGTCTGATATACAATAGCTGGATTGTATATGAACGTGGCAGTTTTGTATATGAACGTGGCAGTATTGTATATGCCTCTGATATACAATCTGCCCACATTTAACTTGATTGTATATGGACGTGGCAGTTTTGTACATGCCTCTGATATACAATCAGCCCACGTCTGATCTACAATAGCTGAATTGTATATGAACGTGGCAGTTTTGTACATGCCTCTGATATACAATCTGCCCACATTTAGCTGGATTGTATATGGACATGGCCACTTTGTAGATGCCACTTTTGTATTACAACTACTATCTGGGCACTTTCTAGCGCTTTTTGGGCTCCTATTTGGGCGCTTCTTCAACGCTTTTGGGCGCTTTTTTGGCTGTTATCTGGGCGCTTTTTTGGCTGTTATCTGGGCGCTTTTTTGGCTGTTATCTGGGCGCTTTTTTGGCTGTTATCTGGGCGCTTTTTTGGCTGTTATCTGGGCGCTTTTTGGGTTCCTATTTGGGCGCTTTTTGGGCGCTTTTTTGCGTCCAAATAGGGCAGGCATATTCAACACCTTCCTGTCCTCCTCTTCTGGGGCCCTATTAGGGCACCCTGTTGGGCCAAAAATATACATAGCATGTATGTATATGCCATAGTACATCTCTGTGTGCATAGTGATGCAATAGTGCAGGGAAAATAACCAAAAAATGCGACCCTAGGCCAAGGGCCACCAGGAGGGGACCACTGCAGGGTGGCTGGCCTGGCTTCCTCTGGTCCAATTTCTGTGAGTAATATATCATTGGAGAGGTGCTTGAAAGGGCTTTTTAACGCATATTTTTGCAGGAGGAACCATGCAAAATTGGTAGAAATATGGATCATCGCATTTTCGCCAAAAATGGCCATTTTGTTTCCTTGATTGCTCAGCACACAGGTGTCCCCTCATGTTTTCCTTGGTACCGTTCAATTCGCGTTTTCAAGGGCTTTCTAACAGTAGTACATACATGGCATTCTGACCACATGCATTGACATCCTTCTCCTGCCCCTCCCTCACTTTACCACCTCATAGCTCCTGCAGTTCTTTGTCTTTCTCTGTGAAGTCTTTTGATATCTGTAGTATACATACAGAACTATGTATTTATTGCTTTTTACGCCCTAATATGGCCTATCCCCAATGGAATCCATCTAGGTGCATTTTCGCACTTTTCAGATTCTCCCCTCCATATCTCTGCACCCAGAGCAGCTATTGCCTTTGTTCTTTTCGCATTTTGTGCCTGGACATTGCTACTACATGTCTGTAGAAGCTCATTTTTATCGAATGCAGCGATCAGAATTGAGCTCCTTATCAGCTGTGGCAGGCAGATCCTGTTTTGGCTTACATTCAGGGCATTATTTTCTGATCAGATAGCACATTCATATTCTACTCGTCTATAGCTACCTGTAACAACAAGAATCATGGGATTTGGAGGAGTGGTTGCAGAGATATGGCCCAGAGGCACCAAATGCTGCCTGTTCAGCAATGCACTGCATGCATTTCCGGAGCAGTGCAACTGCACACACTGCAACTTTGGGTGTCCAGGAGGTCCATTCACTGTAGCTCACTCAATTCTTCACCAAATCCCATGATTCTTGTTGTTACAGGTAGCTATAGACGAGTAGAATATGAATGTGCTATCTGATCAGAAAATAATGCCCTGAATGTAAGCCAAAACAGGATCTGCCTGCCACAGCTGATAAGGAGCTCAATTCTGATCGCTGCATTCGATAAAAATGAGCTTCTACAGACATGTAGTAGCAATGTCCAGGCACAAAATGCGAAAAGAACAAAGGCAATAGCTGCTCTGGGTGCAGAGATATGGAGGGGAGAATCTGAAAAGTGCGAAAATGCACCTAGATGGATTCCATTGGGGATAGGCCATATTAGGGCGTAAAAAGCAATAAATACATAGTTCTGTATGTATACTACAGATATCAAAAGACTTCACAGAGAAAGACAAAGAACTGCAGGAGCTATGAGGTGGTAAAGTGAGGGAGGGGCAGGAGAAGGATGTCAATGCATGTGGTCAGAATGCCATGTATGTACTACTGTTAGAAAGCCCTTGAAAACGCGAATTGAACGGTACCAAGGAAAACATGAGGGGACACCTGTGTGCTGAGCAATCAAGGAAACAAAATGGCCATTTTTGGCGAAAATGCGATGATCCATATTTCTACCAATTTTGCATGGTTCCTCCTGCAAAAATATGCGTTAAAAAGCCCTTTCAAGCACCTCTCCAATGATATATTACTCACAGAAATTGGACCAGAGGAAGCCAGGCCAGCCACCCTGCAGTGGTCCCCTCCTGGTGGCCCTTGGCCTAGGGTCGCATTTTTTGGTTATTTTCCCTGCACTATTGCATCACTATGCACACAGAGATGTACTATGGCATATACATACATGCTATGTATATTTTTGGCCCAACAGGGTGCCCTAATAGGGCCCCAGAAGAGGAGGGCAGGAAGGTGTTGAATATGCCTGCCCTATTTGGACGCAAAAAAGCGCCCAAAAAGCGCCCAAATAGGAACCCAAAAAGCGCCCAGATAACAGCCAAAAAAGCGCCCAGATAACAGCCAAAAAAGCGCCCAGATAACAGCCAAAAAAGCGCCCAGATAACAGCCAAAAAAGCGCCCAAAAGCGTTGAAGAAGCGCCCAAATAGGAGCCCAAAAAGCGCTAGAAAGTGCCCAGATAGTAGTTGTAATACAAAAGTGGCATCTACAAAGTGGCCATGTCCATATACAATCCAGCTAAATGTGGGCAGATTGTATATCAGAGGCATGTACAAAACTGCCACGTTCATATACAATTCAGCTATTGTAGATCAGACGTGGGCTGATTGTATATCAGAGGCATGTACAAAACTGCCACGTCCATATACAATCAAGTTAAATGTGGGCAGATTGTATATCAGAGGCATATACAATACTGCCACGTTCATATACAAAACTGCCACGTTCATATACAATCCAGCTATTGTATATCAGACGTGGGCTGATTGTATATCAGAGGCATTTACAAAACTGCCACGTCCATCTACAATCAAGCTAAACGTGGGCAGATTGTATATCAGAGGCATGTATAAATCACCCACGTTCATCTACAATCCAGCCACGTTCATATACAAAACTGCCACGTTCATATACAATACTGCCACGTTCATATACAATACTGCCACGTTCATATACAATCCAGCTATTGTATATCAGACGTGGGCTGATTGTATATCAGAGGCATGTACAAAACTGCCACGTCCATATACAATCAAGTTAAATGTGGGCAGATTGTATATCAGAGGCATATACAATACTGCCACGTTCATATACAAAACTGCCACGTTCATATACAATCCAGCTATTGTATATCAGACGTGGGCTGATTGTATATCAGACGTGGGCTGATTGTATATCAGACGTGGGCTGATTGTATATCAGATGTGGGCTGATTGTATATCAGAGGCATTTACAAAACTGCCACGTCCATCTACAATCAAGCTATTGACATCTACAAACTGCCCACGTCCATCTACAATCCAGCTTTTGTACATCAGACGTGGGCAGATTGTATATCAGAGGCATCTACAAATCACCCACGTCCATCTACAATCCAGCTATTGACATCTACAAACTGCCCACGTCCATCTACAATCCAGCTTTTGTACATCAGACGTGGGCAGATTGTATATCAGAGGCATCTACAAATCACCCACGTCCATCTACAATTCAGCTATTGTACATTGGACGTGGGTGGATTGTGTATCACAGGGATATACAAACCGCCCACGTCCATGTACGATCCAGCTATTGTACATCAGACGTGGGCAGATTGTATATCAGAGGCATGTACAAAGCACCCACGTCCATCTACAATCCAGCTATTGACATCTACAAACTGCCCACGTCCATCTACAATCCAGCTTTTGTACATCAGACGTGGGCAGATTGTATATCAGAGGCATCTACAAATCACCCACGTCCATCTACAATTCAGCTATTATACATTGGACGTGGGTGGATTGTGTATTGCAGGGATATGCAAACCACCCACGTCCATGTACGATCCAGCTATTGTGTATCATACGTGGGGGCATTATTCATGCATCTCATTTACAAATGTGGCACAATTGTTAATACACTACTACAAAAGCCCCACTCCCATTGAAAATCCATAGTGTCATTGATTCTCAATGAGGTGGGCCATTTGTATTTGTATATCGAGTTGGCAGGTCTTCCACGAGAATTTCCCCACCTACGTGGGCAGTTGTTAACAATCCGTGGTGACCACGACTGCGCAGATACAAACTGGAAAGCGAAGAGCTTGGGTGCATGTTGGATGTCGCTGAGGTCGCCCGCAGGTGAACTAACACCTGTGTGGGTGAGGGCATCGTCAGTGCCACACTGTCAGGCGATGGCTGGAATGGAATCGTAGAATACCAGCCGTCATGGTGTACCTTTGGCCAATTGGAGACGCGGATCGCACTTGCGCTCCAACGATTTTCTGGAGTTTAGCAAAGCGTCTGTCGGGGCCCGATGAATCGTATCGGATACGACCGATCCGTAGATATCAGACGCAGTAAAGCCTGGATAGACAGGTGCACGACGTCAGCGAGGTTCAGGCACACTGTACCCAGACACCTAGGAGTATCGACGCGACCTTGTCATGATCACGTTCAGGGTTCAGGCCCTGAGCAACCCTGATCATGTCTGTCTGGTCCTGCGGCGTGCCTGATGTCTGGGAGAAGCGGTTGCGACACACAAGGCAATCGCCAACGATGAGGCCAGATAGGCACTGCTCCTGCGCAACGGGTGTGCTTGCGTGAGAGGGATGGACTTGGATGCGGAAATGAGCCTACTCAACGTCTCGCTGGACATCGAAGCATTGCCTCTCCTTGTTGTGCAGCCGAACATCGTACTTCCAACGACACGGCGCACCAGGTCTGCGGGCGGGTCCTGTTTGCACGAGGCTACCGGGCGATTTGCGGACTAAGGGGAACAAGGTCGCTTTGCAACTTCGAAAGCGTGGGATCCCACGATGTCTCTGAGCCAAAAGAACAAGGCTGCTGCATCAGGGGGACGGTCCGACAGATAGATATAGCTACTAGTGCGGGGAAGAGAAAGAGAGCGGCACGACGCAAGGACAAAGCTGCGCGCACCTTTCAGAGCCTCGTGGTTACAACCCATCGCAGAGGGTGATGGCTCAAGCGCACGACCATCGCTGGATATTCCCGCGTCCGTGGGATGGGGCCCTCCTATGTCCCGAGCAATAGCAATTCTTGAGAACAACCCAAGCCTCAAGGTATGCCCCCGCACTTGTCCTACCTCCTTGATCAGGCAGATTGCAGGAGACGACGAAAGAGAGGACGACCCAAGGCAAGCCTCGTCGGGAGACGCGACGCGCGATGGCACGATCACGTGTGTGTGACGAGGGAACGATGCTCGCTGGATTCAGCGAGGCGGGAGGATCTCTTCTTTTTCCTTCTTCGTGGAGACAACCGTCGCATCGATTCTGCTTGCAGCCGTCCATCTTTCAGCACAAACAGCCTTGCTCTCCTTCGTCTCTTCCCCATGAGGACCCGTTCTGGCAGGCTGAGAAGGCCAATGGCAGCGGCCCTCGAGTCTAACAGTACTGTCGGAACATCTGCAGCCTTGAGGCGTCCTAGGAAATCGGTTTCCACTTCAACCGCTTCCCGAACTCGCACGGCCCACTCTTCAACATCGGTTCGCACGACTGGCCCAAGAGGTGAGTGCCATGTCAGGTTTAAACTCACAGAGCGTGAAAGAACCTCTACAGCCAATCGTACACCTAGGAAAACCTCAGCCTCATCTTCTACATCTGCAAGCCGCAGCTCTCGAACAAAATCTTTGTCCAAGATGCGTACATCACGTTCAAAGATCTCCACTCCCAACTCATTGAGCAAAGCGTCCAGTACGCTAGTCTCGTCTCCTTCGTCGTCCTCTCGCGGCCGCCGCACATCATCTACGGCGGCTATCGTAGATGACACACCCAACCGTCTCTCCAAGCGCAAACGTGTTGCAGTCGAGGACGAGGAGAAGGAAAACCTCGCCAACCGCGTTGAAGCTGACAAGGTTATACGCCGCCGCGAGGCTGAGTTGAAGAAGCGCGAGGCTGCGTTGGTCAGGAAAGAGAACGCGCTTACGCGCAAAGAGGGTACCGTCACTCGTAAGCTCGAACGACTTGCTCAACGGAAGAACACCTTGGCTGCCAAGGAACGTGATTTGGACGCGCAGTCCAAAGATGTGGACGTGCGCACGAAGTCGTTGAATGTGCAGGAGCAGGCCCTGGCGAACAGAATGCAGATAGAGGCTGCCCTGAAAACAGCCGTTTCGAGTCCTACGGTCGACCCGCTATGGGCCCTGTCTCATCTCGAGGAACACTTCACATGCTCCTTGTACGTCGCTCCAGTTCATCTACTCTCGACTCGCTAACTCACTTCACATGACCCTTCGCATTGCAGATGTTATGAGATAATGCATGCTCCATATTACTTGTCTCCGTTACGCGAGCTAACACCCCGTCTTACCCATCAGGGCATGTCCGTATAGCCTTACCCCCGGACGCTGCGGCCATTCATTCTGCGCGCTCTGCGTCTTGAAGTGGTGTTTTGCAGCCGTGCATCGTGGATGGGGATACTGGCTCGACTCACTTGAATGCCCGCTCTGCCGCGCAGAGCTCCCGTACACGTCCAACATCACGCCACGCTCCAACTTCTCCTTCCCCTTCTATCCGAATCGCCTTGCGGACGACGCGATCAAGGCCCTCGTTGAAATCATCAAGAATGCGAAGCCTGAGACTGAGGCGGGGTCCGCGTATGCCGCTGCAGCTGCCAGCAGTAGCACTATCAATCGCAGTACGGCCTTGGCCACGAGCGAAGCGGATAAGCTGCCACCGTGGAGGGAAGGCGGCATGTACTATGAAGACTGGTACATGCGCGATAAGTAAGTCTCCTTGCACATCGTCACCGCGGAGACAAAAGGCTAATTAACGCAGGCGAGGACGGTCCGAAATGACCCTCCTCGCAGACGAGTGGACCTGGCTACAGGGCGACGACTTCGTCGCGTTCAAGGATCGCCTCTTAGCATGATCTCATGCGTCCCTGCGCAATGTCTCTAGACATATCCCTGCGTGCACCTACCCCATCGATGTGCTTCACAAGCCCGTCCCAAACCCTTTTTTGCGTAGATTTCATCCCGCCACACCATCACTCTCTGTCATTCGTCTTCCTGTCAGCGCACGTCCCACTGTTCTCGTTCGTGTTCGCGATGGTACGCCCGTCGACTGTTTGCCGCTGCTAGAGTCTACCTCCTTCTCCATCTCCATTTCCATCCTCGTCCCCGCCGACCCGTCCCCCGATCTCGCCTTCACTTGCCGTAGGACATCTGCTGTATAGTTTCGTCTCGCTGTCATTCCCTCCTAGGATATGTCGAGTTATGCCTATGCGTCCGCATGCACGCCTAGACATGTTTGGGTAATGCGACTCATGGATACAGAATCTCACAATCGCACCGAGCATCTGCGGGAGGACGAGGGTTTCAGCGATCTTACCAGTACGCTTGCGCGGTACATTCCCCACCGATTCCTCTCGCCGGGCCGTCAGTAAGTGGTGGCAGGGATGCATCGACACATTATAGCAGATGAATGTCCACATATGTATGTGCAACTCGAAGTGCAGCCAAAGAGATATCCTTGATGGTCACAGTTCCCAAAAAAAGCACCGCTCCTTCAGTGCTCGCATCCTAAACAGCGAACGTCAGTGGATACCACAGTGAGTACGTGATGTGGATACACACCCGG
Organism: Cubamyces lactineus; assembly: GCA_022376465.1. Classification (NCBI taxonomy): domain Eukaryota; kingdom Fungi; phylum Basidiomycota; class Agaricomycetes; order Polyporales; family Polyporaceae; genus Cubamyces; species Cubamyces lactineus. The sequence continues at coordinate 108,311 of JACDTU010000019.1, read as the reverse complement.
TCGGCAGGAGTAACCCAGAGGCCCGCAACCCCATCCCGTTGGCCAAGCACCACCGCGCCCTTCGCACACGGGGTCGACGTGCTTAGGCGGGGGAATGATCTGCACCTTCTCCATGTTCGGCACGAGCGGGGTCGCGATCGCTTGCAGCCTTGCACCATCGAGCAAACTGTGTCAGCGCTGCTCCGATTCGAGGTGTAGAATAGAAGGATTAGCTATATACCTGCTCTCCAACGTATGCGCCATACCGAACACGAGCGCCGTACCACCAACGAGAACCGCCTGAAGGTACTTCCTAATCTTCTCGTCTCCGCCCGCCGTATGCGCGCTGTTGAAGATCGCGACATCGAGCGGGAGTTTGCTCGCCTCGGAGCTCACGTCGAGGTTATATGCCCGGTACGCGACGGAGATCATCGGTAGAGGAGCGGCCTGGGGGTGTTGCGCCGGCTGAGGGGCGACGGCCGCGGGCGTCGTAGCCTTCGTGTCCGTGTCATCAACGTCGGTGATCTCAATTGGGGCATCCCCTCCTGCTGATGCGTCCTTGTCTGCACTGTCGTCTTTCTCTGTAGAGGTGGAGGGGGTTGCGTCTTGAGTCCGAACATCAGACGTTTTCTCTTCATCTGCCCCCGAGGTCGACGGAACCGCAGACTCACTTGCAGGGGCAGTAACGTCAGTCATTTCCACATCCTCGTCCTTGGCATCGTTCGCGACGGCTGGCGGTTCCTGACATTACGGGGTCGTCGTGGCAGCTACGCCAGTCTCCACTCAGAACTGCTATAAAACGCACAGATATGGGTTTGCTCACCGCTCGGGGCTTCAGGAGTGACTGCAGAGGACTGGCCCTCTGTTGCTGGTGTTTGCAGTTCCGGCATTGCGACTGGCGGTGCATGCAACCGGTATCCTTAGCAGGCGATTCGGCCAGAAGACTGCAGGCATCTTCAAGAGACCGGCGATGAGAAAGGAGACCCCGATGAGGAGAGGTGCGCCCGGGGCCGAAGTGGTAAGGCGGGACGAGAAGGGGTGATGGTGAGGATAGGGCCGGCCAAGTCGTTCTTGGACCTGAGATATATCCGCAAGAAATCGATCTATTTAGTTTCCACACTGCGTGTTGATCCTAAGCGGATGCGCGGCGTAGTCACTCGCGACCACTCGGAATATTAGTAACAAAAGACGGTTCGGATTGACGCATTCCTACGTTTAGTAAACAGTGACGGGCACAGTGCAACGAGTAATCGTACAACTCGCGTTCGCGTCGAGCTTAGAGATCGGGGATAATAAGAAATTCTACCTCGACGTTATCATCAAGTTCCATCACGCTATCGTACGTCACACCGTACGCAGACAGCGCGTCTGCGGCGCTGCAAGACGCGTAAGTAGACATACCGGAAGCAGCGCGGAGACGTACAAAATAGTTTCATTCGGCCACCAGCCGTCGTCCGTTGAGGGGCGGCATAGGCGCAGGACCCCGTCATGGTGGGCCGCCAAGTCCAACGGCGGGCCGAGATGAATCTCCTCGGCGTCGGCGTGCAACGAAGTGAAGCCGATGAGAATCAAAACCTGCAAAATGTCAGTGTCGCTTCTACATCAATGCTGGGGCTCGCACCTCCACAAAGCGGTCGAAATCAGCCGGGCCCGATGCACGGCAATCTCCTCCCAGGACGCGTTGCACAGTCTGTATGGAGTCAGTTGCGAGATGAGACATCTCGCACTATCGTTTACCATATAATGGGTACGTTTGAGGGCGAGGCGGACTGGCATGGTGACGGTTTGCAGGCGAGGGTGGAGGAGGGCTACAAGACGTCCAAAGAGGTGCCTCGTCGCGCTTGCCATGCGTCACGTGCAACGAAAGCTTAACTAGGCGCCGTCAGATAGGCGCCGAGACTAGATCTGCCATGGGCGCTAAATTAGAGATTAGATATACGGGCGCTCTGAAGTACATAAGCAACGCTGGAAGGAATTCGGGTGAGTGACATATAAGCGTATTTAAAGCAGCACTTACTAATCGGACTAAAGCATTGCGAAGGGCACCGTCAAACCAAGCTTTCCTGGAGGAGCGAGTACAATCGGAGGCCGAGCCAAAGCAGTCGGAGCCGGAGCCGGACACAGTCAAACCAGAGCGAAGAACGAGAACTAGAGCAACCTGGGCAGAATCAGCCTGTGGCGTTGGCACCATATACGACGGCGGTCGTACCGATGTACATAATCGGTAGCGGCGAACGTCTTGCTCGAGCTGGGCTTGTACGTGTTGCCGTCGTAGCTCTTTTCATGGCAGTACCAACCACAGCTACCATGATGAGCGCTCCAGAAGTGTTGTTCTACGTATTGACTTTGTAGCTACTGATGGGGCTGTACCAGCCCTGGGAGGGGGAAAGGGAAGAGGCTTCCCATACGGCTCCTTCGTGTCATGCCATATGACTGATCAGTAGGACAACAACGCTCTACACAGAAGCGCGGTCAGCAAGCGGGGATTATGCGATCATGAGGATAAGTGTTACGCACGACCAGCCCTTAGTAACAACGCGGCTAATATGCTGCCTACCCCACGGAAGCAGCGCTGATAGAGGTGGGAGAAGTATACGTCGGACACGGACGTATACTTGAGCGCCGACCTGACTGTATTGAAGTCCGACAAGTGGATCTCGACTGATATCAAGACCGCATTCGTCGAAAATCCTGATCCACTTCGGGCCTGTGAAGGGCTACCAGGACGTCGTGCCTGGAACATGCACAGTGAGAATTGAACGGTTGAAAAGCAATATGAACGGGTACAGTGACGTACATTATTCACCTCCCTCCGGCGTGATAGGCAACGAAGGTCGCAAAGCCGGTCGTGATCGCGCAGGGGACGGCGTCGACGTCGTCATGAAGGGTCGTCGTTTGGCGGGAACGCAAGCGAGAGGGAGGGAGGAGGGGCTGGAAAACTCAGTGCTGCAGCAGCCAAACCGGTATCAGGTAAGAGGAGGAGGAGGGGGAGGGGTTGGCATGAACTTGCAGCCATGAGGGGGAGATAGGTGGATGCAGCCCAGGCCAGAGAAAACGCCTGGGGAGGGGAGTGCGTACGCCATGAAGATACGACTTACTTCATAAAAGACCCTATTAACCAATATCCACCAGCAATGTCCCATATCCATGCTTCCAGGTGCCGTGTTGCAGGTCCCAGAGTTGCAGGTCCCAGAGAGGTCCAGAGAGAGGAGCGTGAACAAGCGCAAGGACAGCGTCGTGAGGGTGTAAAGGAGTGTGAAAAAAAGCGACGACAAGTTGGATCGCGCAATCGCGCAATCGATGGTGCTGTTTTGACGTATTTGGCTACGCTTGGTGCCGCGTGAGGGATGGGCGCTTTTGTCTGCTATCCACATACACATGTACAGCGTTCAGCGAGCTCAAGTTGCGCGAACACAGGTACAAGCCAGTTATACACATGCACAAATCATCGTCGGACATCCAGCATAACTGTCCCACCCACAGCGAAATACTGCACGCAAGGCCGTTTAGTAACACTCCTGACCAACCTGCCAGTGTCCAAGTGTCGTTGGTCTGGGCTATGACATCCTAATTCAAAGTTCAAGCATGAACACACATTTCATTGCCGCGGAGCGCTTACGGCCTCTTCTATCCACGTCCGTCAGATGAATCAAATCATCACTGAATTCCCTTGTACCTATGGCTTTTGCGATCTACGTCTATCCGCCACGAATGTATTCAGCGCTTCTCCAACATACTCATGGCAGGATCTAGGCGGTATTGAAAGTCGGGAGTGGCATCGAGGGGCTGACGAGGACGTCAGGAGACTCCGGCTGACTCCTCGCTGACTTGCGACGGCTCGATGTCACGAGTACATGCCAAACTTCCTCTCTCCACCTGCGTATTAGTCGCACTGTTGGGTGCCGTACGTGTCTCCCAGTGACACTCTGCTGCTCCGTGCAAGGCGCGAACCCGCCTCAGTACGCCAAGTACAACCCCGCTCCGCTACGTGATATTGCCAGTGACGACGCTGTTGTCGCACACGCGTTCACATTGCGCAAATACTCAGCGCACCGCTAACTACAGAATGTGAAGCCCGAGGCCAGCATGAGAGCTCGTAAATCTGAAGTGCCAGTACATTCCACACTCGCACGCCCACGGCGACCTTGATAGTCGCTATTCTGTGCCAGCTTGGGTCTATTGTGCATCAAGCCCAGCATGAAGATTGTAGATTGGGGTCATAGGAAATTACATTGTATCAACTTACATCCCGTCCTCGTTGCTCTCGTTGCCCTCTTCGTCCTGCTCCGCCTCCGCCCCCAAGGTGGGCAACGTGAAATCATAGTCCTTGTCGATGATCTCGAGGGCGCGAAGCTCATGCGGCTTCAGTTTCCTCAAGTACGCCTTACTGTAACAGTTGCGGTGGAGTCCTTTCGGAACCTTCACCTTGATGGGCCGAGCTGGCGGCTCGGCGTCATTCTCTCGCGGCTTGCGCGTGCGCGGGGCATTACCGCCAGTTTGGCCGGCTTCGTTGTAGCGCTTGTCGTAGTACCAGTCGTCGAGCGTTCTCATGAACGCCCGGAACTCTTGGCTCGCCCAAGGCAGATCCAGGATGATGAAGGCAGGGGGACGAACTTTCCGGCCCTGCTCGTCGCGCTCGGTCTCGTCGCCACTCATGTGTTCCGGATCGAGTTTCGCGAAGAGGTCGAGGTGATGCGTCCAATCGTTGCTAACTAGGACGCTCTCTCGCGCGACGTACAACTGAGTGAAAGAATGAGCACGGGTACAATCGGGTTCAAGAGACACTGGCCATACCGTATTTTTGCGCGAATTCATCCTGGCTCGCTGCTGGCGCCTCTGAGCTTCTTCCTCACTCAACGGCTTGACTGTGCGCCGATAATGCTCGCGGCAGGTCTCCATGTACGTGTCGAATGCAGCGCCGATATGGTCATCCGTGATGTAGCGTTCAGGGACCGCGGCCTTCTTGTACGATCCGCCTTGGAAGCTACGCTGGAGGTGGCGGATGAAGTGGTCTCGGGCTTCGACATTGAAGGAAAAAGTGATTGGTGAGCGTGAGAAGTCGAACCGGAACGGATTCTTGGTGAAGTAGTTGGACGATGTATCCCGTTCGTACTTCGCAATCTCGGCATCGGTCAAGGGTGGGTTACGTTGCACCATGGTCGCGTAGTCTTTACCCTTGAAGCCGAAGAGCTGGGCGGCGTGGGTGCGAACGACTTTCTAAACAACTTCTGTGAGTTGTCGCTCATCAGGCAAACTCACGATCACATACCTGCAGTTTGATGAGATGAGCCTTCTCCTTCTCGGCGAGAGCAGCTTTCTCTTCAAGAGACATTGACGACGAGCGCTCGTCCATGACGATACGCGACAACATTCCCTGCGGCTCCCGCTGGCGACGCGCGGGGGCTGACTTCACCTGCCGCCGCGCAATGATTGGAGCCTTGCGCTGTATCTCAGCTACTGTCTTGCTCAACTTCTTGACGTTACCGATCATGCGCTGTCTAAGAGATCTTTAGGACACTGGCAGTGAATGGCGGCGAAGAGCATCGCAAACTGACTGGTACTCGCGGTGCTGCTCGTCCCGATCTGCTATCGATTCGGCAAGCACCTGCACCTTGTCTAGGATGGTGAGGGCGAAGTCGTGCGACATGCCGGGCTGAACATCTGTCGTTTGGCGCTGAACGTCGAACGCAACGTCAGTGCGTCCCTCTGACCGGTATCTGATGTCACACCGACCTGTTGATCCTGTCGGATGGTCGGACGCTTGCTGGAGGAGGAGGACTCGGGTTGCTGCGACTGCTCAGATGGCGCAGCTTGACGGCCCTGGTCGCTACTGTTCAGATCCGCCAGACTATCACGATTAACTCGGACGTACCTTGCGAGGGACAAGCGTTCTGGATACCGAGGCCTCTTCCTCCTCGCCGTCGGTGTGGCGTCCTGTGTTCGATGCTTTGGCCTCTTGCTTCCCTTCGTGCTCTTGTTCCCCTTCTTCGTCGTCTTGCACCCCTTCGCCGTCTGACGCGCCGTCCTTCTTCGACGCCCGACTCAGCTTTGACTTGCGGCCCCGAGCTGTCGCCTTGGCGCTCTCTAACTCTTCCTCCACTTCCTCCGTCTTCAACTGGAACAACACCATCGCATCATCCTCCTCATCAGCTCCCTCCTCGTCGACATCTTCATCTCTATCTTTCTCTCCATCTTCCTCCTCATCAGCATCCTCTCTATTGACACCCCCCTCATGGCCCGAGTCCTCGTCCCTACTCCCATCGCCGTCTGACTGGTCCGCCCGATCCATATCCATATCTCGTTCGCTCTCAGTAGTAGATTTACCTTCATCCATGTCAGAATCCGTGTCCTCGTCGCCGCTATCCCGCGCGGGCGCCATAGGATCATCCTGAGGGTAGAAGATTAGTCGCAGCCAATTTCCCAACATTGACCGGATTCACCTCATCTATAAGGGCTTCGGAAGTCCTCTTGGCCTGCTTGGAGGAGCGAAGGGGCTGCCGCGCAGGTTGTTTGCCAAGAGCTTTCGCGGACAGCGCGGCGTTGTCGGGGGTGCTGGGCGGATAGTATTGCATGTTGGGGAATTGCATCAGAGGAGGCATCTGGAAGGGCGGGTACGGGACCGGATACGGCATCGGGTACTGTGGAAATTGGGCAGAAACTGAAGGCATCCCCGCAGGACTGCCGTAGGGCGAAAGCACCTGGCCCGCATTGCCATAGTGCGGAAACGCTCCCTGTACGATGTGGTCAGATATATCGCCCGGCGCGGCACAACTTGATCTCGTACCTGGACGATCCGTTGTTGCATCTTCAAAAGAGCGGCCTCCACTTGCTCTTGGACGTCAGGCGCAGGTTCTGTCGCCTTCCCCGTACTAGTGGATGGACCAGAACGCTTCTTGGAATTTTTCTGCGCCGCTGCACATTAGCACGGAGCATGCAAGCCAGTTTGACGACATACTGTAGCTTTGGGAGGCGCGATCTGGGGAGACTGGAGTTGTGGTGATTGCTTCAAGATTCGCCGGGAACGCCGAGGCGGAGGCGGAGTGGACTTAGGCTTCATATTCGTGCACAACAGGCCACAGCCAACCCGTCGAAATCAGTGATGCTCTGTCGCGACATGGAGAGATGAATGACGGATATGCTTACCTGATTGACTTTAGCTGACTTCTGTTCACGTTCATTCTTACTATCAGCAGCGCGCTTCTTGGCTGTGGGGACTGAGGGACGGACAGTGTCAGGAGTATTCCTGCCGCTTGAGCCACGAATAGTGCTAGACTTGTCTTCATCTCCTTCGTCTGGGGGTGGAGGACTTCCCGGTGGCGTCTGAAAGACGTCGTCGGAACTAGATACCTCCTCAGCGGCTGGTTTGGACGACCCTGCAGCACGCTCCATATCGCCCATGGCCAAGAGTACAGAGAAAGATGGAGAGGAGAGAGGAGAGCGCACCAGGGAAGGGAGAGAGAAAGAGGGCGCAGCTGGAAGGGCGCCTTGGACGTCGCATTATCCCTTTGTGTGCCCCGGCGTCTGCCGGCGCCAGGAAGCGTGCTGTCCTCAACACGCGTTGGCACGCGTGAGCCCGCGCTAACACGCGTTCCGATGCTGACTGAGACGTCGAGATACACCCTCGGCCTATTCGGTCTTCAACTCTTATGTTCGTGAATGACAACTCGCGCGCGCTCCCCGACACGCTCGACATAACTAAAAGTTATCGTAGAGCTCACCTCGTAGAGCTCACTCTCGTAGACAAGCGGGCTGAATGGATTGTACTATATACGAGACGATCGTGATGATACTATGCAAGATGTAACTTCCTATAGTTGGGTTTTCAGCAGCGCGTCGCAGTTTCACAACGAGATACTCACAATCTGGGACGCCCTGAGCAGCCCTGGTCGTACCATGGACGCGAATGCGGCAAATGCCGGTGTAAGCTCCTCCCCAATTGCTCCGAACCTCCAGTACAAGTACTCCGAATGTCATCCGCGACTCCACGACCGCATCGGCGATACGAAACGTTTGTAGACTGAAGGGCGCGAGACCGTCATACTTGGATTCTGACAGCGCGAGGAAGGTGTATCCTTGAGATCGAGCGGGGCCATCTCCCAGGTGCCCCACAGTGTTTCGATAGTGCTCTAGTTGCGTGTCATAGATCCATGTATTGGCATCACCATCAACTATGCCCCATAGCACAATGCGACGAGGAGCACGGCTATACAGGAGGGAGTGCAGAGTGAAATCAAGAGCGAAATGGGTAGGCGAGATCAAGTAGTCAGGAAGGCGTATCCCCACCTGTCCACGGCTACCATGGAATAGCCAGCATGCATTATCGTGCAGATCTCCTGTAAGCACGTTGTCCGGGTTGTTGGAAGGAGAGGTTGTGAGGGCACTGGGAGACGTCAGGTCGGGGACGATACGTGCCCCCCCGGAAGCGAGGGCGAAGTCGTGCGGCTGAACGGTGCTCTCCAAGGCCATGCGTATCGCTTGTTGCACATAAGCAGAGGATGTGCACCGGTGCTCAATCTCAGACAAGGACTTGATCATACTTGCGGCGATGGGAACGCAGATGCAAGACAGCGCGACGATTAGGATCGTGAGCCATGACCAGCGCAATCTCCAAGGGCCCGTGTTGCCAATCGTTGGCCGGTCCGTAAAGTGATTATCGCTGGATGTAGAAGCGATGGACAGATGTAGATTAACGAAGCAGCCAGGAAACATAGTTCCAGGACGAGAGAAGACTTACTTCGGGTCCTCCTGCAAAATCGACCCCTCGGGAGTGAAGTGAACTACACGACGGCCTGTTATGAACATTCCCGCCGTCTCAGATAACCCTCCTGAGATGAACATGCCGGTACTCACTAGCAGAGGCAGACGTGTCCTCGAACTCGAATCGCGAAGCGTCGAAGGGATCCTTGACTGTTGGATTTGGCATGTTGTGCTCCGCAGCGAGCAAATAACCAGGCTGCACGACGGTGCGCGGCTGGAGAGGGAGATGGAGATTAGACTCCCTTGTCTTGTCAAAGACGTAAGGCCTGTAGGACGGCGACGGAGTACGGACGACAGACCAAAGGCCACCGACGACGGACGGCAGACGACGGATGACGGACGAAGACCACAGACGACGGGCAGGCAGGATGAGGGAGAGGTGCAACGCCAAGCAAGCGCAATCAAAAGAAAGGTTGCTGCATTATGTTTGTATGTAACCACTGCAGTGGTAGCGCCTGAGTGGTGCAGTGGTAATGTACTCCGGCGTCTTGACGTCGCACCATTGGGCAATGTGGTCGCGCGTTCGAGCACGAAAAGGTCTATTTTTTATGTTCTCTTCATCATGCCGATCGTGCGACGAATTGCATCCCAGTTTTATCTCGCGTCACGCCGTGCACCACAGATGTCATGACACAAAAAGGCAATCGTTATTATTCAAGACGCGCTCATCATACACCAGTACATGTGATACCGACACAGCCTTGATACAACCTGAACAACCGACCACGCGGAGCGCTTGTGAATACGCGCGCAGTACCCTCACGTAGGAACTGATAGTCACCATGGCTGAGCATACTCTTGGTACAGATGACGAAGTGGGCTCACCACTTTGGCCTCGGTGCTTCACCAACTGCTTGATACACCATTTGGACTTCACCCAGGATGGACGCTTGTTGGCAGGTGTGAGGTAAAGCCGCCGGCCATCCTCACGAACTTCCCCTTCCGCGATGGGCTTCCAGGTAGGAGTATCTCCAACCAAAGTGCGAAGCCACAACCGAGGCATATCGACGCCGACGATACGGTTATAAAACACGTCGCCAATCGCGAGGTCGGATTTGTCGCTTAGGTCAGGGGGCTCCTTGAGCGGCGCGCGGGAGGTGCACTCCCACCACAGTGTCACACAGTCCCTGTCCGTGGTAGAGGACGTCCAGCCATCCTTTATGAAGCGCGGTTTTCCATTCTGGAATATAATATGATGTCAGGATCGATTTGGGCGGAACCATGCGTCGTCTCACCTCAACACCAAAGCGTGTCCATATCTCCGGTGTCTTGGTGTCTGAGGCAACGTCTTCGAGGCCATTGTGGTCTGCCGAGTGAGAGCTAGGGGGTGTCGCCTCGTCCATAGGAGACTCCGGCGCAGCAGAAGGGTCCCGGGGTGTCGTTTGACGTCCTTTGCCCTTGCGTGACTGAGGACTCGAGAAGTCGATGAAGGGAGCAGCTTTGCTTCCCTGCGTCTGCGCGGAGCCAGAGGCTGCAGACGATGGCGCAGGTCCCTGTTTCGCAGATGTATTGGTTTGCGAGGGGCCCCCGGCTTCGTCTGGCTCAGAGTCAGGCCCAAAAGGCGGCTCTTCCTGACCGTCCCCCTTGCCGTTGCGAACGCTGGATGCTGCTTCTATGTGTCCAGCAGGATAGACGGGTTTAAATGGAGCTCACCTGGTACCCTTGCGAACATTGAAGACGCGCGTTATAGTGGGCTGAACTGTGCGCACCCGCCAAGGAGCTGAGGGAAGCAGGAGTTCAATCCGCGTCGGTGCATCGCGGTCGACCGTGAATGACGACTTGAAGTAGAACCTGTCGCTTCGGGTACGTATTGGCGCCATATCAAGGTAGGGAAGACGAGCGATGAGCGTAGAGGAGGCTGGGAACGCGAGCGATGGAAGAGGGATCAAAATCGAAATGGGCAGTGGCGGGTGCCGCCTTTATACCTCCTGTGGACAAAGGATACTGATACTGGCGGCACCACAGATATCGCTGGCGGTGGTAGGTCAAGATCGGGCTAGCAGAGAGGCGGTGTGAGATCTACCTAGAGGAACAAAGCATTGGGGGCAACACACATCTCGTGGATGGGTGCCTGCCAGTGGGCTTTTGGGCGCTCCCCCGTGTCCTGAAGCGCTCCTTGGCACTCCCTCGGGCCGCCTGCCCTCCTCAAGAGGCTCGTTGAGGTGACAACCAGTAGTAACCGCTGCTAGACAATGCGTAGCGTATGGGCAACGGCTGTGAGTATGTACAACAGGAGCTACACAAGCACAATGAGTAGAGAGCTTGAGAACGAGGAGATGCAAGAAGCAATTGACGACGCTATTTGACAGCTTTTTCCGTGCGCGATGTGCCTGTCCGCGACCCACGACGCTAATGAGTACGTAGAACGACATGGGGAGACAGCCGGGACGCACCTGGACGCCAAAGAACTTGTGGTAGCTTGTAGAGGGCATTAGGGGTCGTTGGGCGGGCGACGCGAGACCCAGGAGGACCTCGCTGGCGAGGTTCCCCCGCGGCTGCCTCGAGAAGGACAGACTTAGCCAGCTTGTGCGCATTGCAGGTCACTCGCGATGCAGCGACAAGCATGTCTTCGGGTTTGCGTGGTTTATCCTGCAGACATATCAGTGTTACATCTGGTTGAGACGAATGCTTGAGCGACGAATGGAGTGAGCCCGTACCTCAGTTCCATTCCTACTAACCACATACCACATACTGTGCGACCACGACGAGATTCAAAGGAGGAGACTACAGCAACATGAGAACCAGTTGAGTTCGTGAGTTCGTGAGTTGCAGGTGGTGATGAAGAGAGTTAGAGTTCAAGTTGAACTCCGATGATACTGCCAGAGACACGTGACCGAGTATAGGACTAGGAGAGAACGATCCACACCTCGGTCAACGGAACGATGATCCACCAATGCCTGCAGCCCATGCACGGAGGAGAACGAACAGACCTAACCTCGTTCATAGCGCAGTCCTAGCGCGAAGGGCTGCTCTCCTCAGGTCTCTACGGCGCGCCAGTTCGCGCTGCGCCGGCGCCCCGAGGCTTCAAGAGCTCCGTGAGGTCTCCAGACATTTCCTCATCGCCCGCACTGGCTGATCCAGATCTGACACGGACCCCTCTTGCGCTCAGACGTGTTCACGGGGTATCCGCAGCACCACTGCGCTAATCCACGATCCGCCACGTTCAACTTCCTCCTCTCGCGCTCTCACCGCGCTCAAGCAGTACTGCCAGGGTCTGCCATTGCGTCCCGACGCCCCTACTCGCACTTTGACGTGCTCAGCCGCACCGCCATTGATTTCATTCAACCTTCGTCACGCTCGGCCGCCTTTTCTCGCGCTCGACCTTGCTCGCACTCTCCGGCACGTTCAACAACTCCTGGCCATATCCGCCCTGCGAACTCCTCGATTGTTCGTCATTATACACGCTCACATCACGCTCCGATCCTCATCGCTCCCCGCCACGCTCAGTCACTCCAGGTCCCTATCCCGTAGTCCCCTTAACCATCCTGGATCGTGCACGGTCACTCCCATCTTATCAACAAGATGATCACGGACGCTGTCTCTTTCACACAGGCGCACTCAACTGCTCCGGTCGCTCCCTGCCACGCCTCGCGGCCTCCGCCTGCATCGTCCTTTGATGAAAGACATACCACGCGTTGGCCGATTATCTCTCTATGACTACAGTAGCAGGTTAGTGAGAACGATGTTACAGTGAACCTGGCAGACGGTACTTACCCGGTCAAGTGATCTTACGACAATGCAGTCATAGTCGATTCCTTCAGGCTTGTAGACGTATGATGCAAAATGACAAACAACATCCTCTAGCCGAACGATGTTTTCCGTAGTGTGGGTTTGGTTGTAACAGAGCCGTGTATTGATGTCCGGGAATCGTCGAAACGGATCGTGGACCGCGTGATCAGGGAGGAGCTCCCTATACTGTCGGATGATCAAGTAAGTTTGGACAATGGTTTCGTCTCCCTCGTCGCGTGTGTGCTCGAAGATGCGGTTCACCTGCCCTGCGCACACTTCGCCGCCGCCGCTAGCTCGCCGGAACAGAACAAACGAGTTACGCAGGCTGTGTTCGCAAGTCGCGAACGTCGCTCCAGCGCGGATCACGTAGGGAAAGAAGGTCGCGGTGGAAGGTAGGAAGGGCCGGTTCGAGCCGTCAAGCGGGTCATAGCAGGAGGCGTAGTGCGGAGTTGCAGGATCTACACGGGAGTTGATGAAAGCTAGCAGAACATCGTACAGAGTCTCTTCAAGCTCCTTGTCTTGTCCGGATGATCGACCAAGAGGCATGCTGTAGTCGTCACGATCCAATGACGATGAAAATGCGCGAACAGTGCGGTCATTCGAGTGCTCTGCTGCTTCTTGGAATACATCTTTGAATGCGCCCAGTATCTCCTGAAAGTCTTCGTCGTCTGCCGGCCAGAGCTCGGCTGAACTCATCCAACGAAGCTTCGCGCCAATGTAGAAGGAACGCATAAATGACTTCGGCATATCGGCTGGGCATCATGAGTCAAAACCTCGCAGAGCGATGAGATGCAAGGGCTATACCTGGTCTGTTGTTGGTGTTGATCCGTTGTAGCAGCCCGTTGTAACGTTCGAAAGGAAACGCCCACCACGCAAAGGTCGGCCCGAATAGTAGCAAGCACTCTCTCAAGTGAAGCGACAGATGGTGGTTCGGCACCAGATCCACGTTGTACAGCGAGCGCAGGCCACGGAGGTACTCAAGCATGTGGTGGTCGAACCTGTCAGCCTGCTCAGCAGACATGGAGTAAGAAGTAGCTAGGTCCACCGCCGAGACGAGGTGTAAGAAATTCTCCAGCGCCTTCTTCTCGTTGGCGGTGGCAGAGGAAGACCCCCAACAGCGCACGAGAGTGATAACCATGTTCACAGTGCACATCGACCTCCAGAGATCAGCCTTGAGCTTGCCGTGACTCGCATCACCGAAGTTCCGCGGAGGTGTGGGTAGCCAGGAAGGGAGACAAATGGTTTTGATGTCATTCCTAATCTCCTCGAGGACCTTGTGAGTGAAGAGGGTGTGACCGAACGGTTCTGGCGGAGGGGGACCCTGACTCCGTAGCTCGAAGTGATCCGTGGCATATGAGAGCACGGGGGGAAGGCGGAAGGACTCTACAAGATTAGGAGCGGATGCGGCCTAATTGTCGATTATCAGACAATGAATGAAAATGCGGAGATATATGACAGTCTGCATACCCATGCTACAAGTCGCTCTGCAATGATTGCCTTGGTCCCGGTAATCGAGATAGCAACTAGCGCTGCGTTGTACTGCAGAACAGCGTCCAAGTAATCCTTTCGAACTGACGCGATCATCGATTTCGAGCCGTTGCGGATGCCCATGAGGATGCGGTCCAAAGCTAGCTGCTGCATCTCAGGCGTATGAACTTGTCTCTGGTTCACAGCCTTGCCGCGCTTTTCCGCCGTCTTGAGACCCCACACTGAAACGCAGTGGTGGCGAAGCTCCCCGAGAAACAGGTTGTGCATAGCGTCGACAAGAGCGAACTGAGTGGGATCCCAATATGGCAGTCTCAGAAGTTCGGACCAGCGCACGCCGTGGGTCTCAAAGATATTCTTGCGTTCGGCTTCAGTCGCAGCGTTCTTCCATTGATGAGCGATTTCAAGATGCTCGCTCCAGGTGCGAGAGCGCGGCCATGAATGCCTGTCGAGGTTGGATCTGTCTTCTTTGGAGAGAGGACAGAACGAGCAGAAGTGTTGAGCAGAGTGTGAGGCGAAACCGGCGACCTTGCGAACCGCGAGAAGGTCACATACGAGGGGAATGATAGCGGCGCGGACTAAACATCCGACGGTGCGCTCGGCGGTCTTCGTGATGTAGCATCCCGGGTTCCACATAGTGAGAAACTCATCGACGAGTGGCTCGAGGAGGTGATTGATCTGGTGGAGCAGAGGTTCAGTGGGACCAGGGATTATCGCGACGAGGTATATATTCTCGGGTCGATAACGAAGATGGGGAGGGAGGTTCAGGCAGGCCATGTAGATGGCTCCGACGGAGTGGTGCTTGCCAGCCTGTTTGTTGCCGTAAGGGTTGAACCAGTCGATGAAAAGAGAGAAGACGAGATGGATCGACCCATTCGGCTGTACCGAGAAGAGAGTCTGCCCGTCAGGACCCTTGAACTCGCGTAGCGCAGGAGCGTCCATGATGTCACTCCAGCGGCCGGCTTGGCTAAGTTGGTTCCAGCCATCTCGCATCAGGGACGCCAGTCCAGGACGAGCAAGCATCTCTGCAATCCAGTTCTTGAAAGTATGGTATACATACGGGCGGCGAGGAGTACTGTCTAGATCCTCAAGAGACTGCCGAGCCTTCCGTTTACGACGCGCCTTGGCGCGATCTGTAGCTTCGAGCAAAGGCTCTCCACATGGTGCTTTGTCAGTCTCGACAAAGGTGCACATCGAGGGATACTTGCGATTACCGCCCTTCGCGAGATCAGGGGCGTAGATAGCGAAACACCTGGCACAGGCAGCATACGTAACGAAGTTGGGCTCGAGGTCGAGTATCTTCATGGCCGTCCTGACGTCGGTAGGGATTCGTCGAAGAAGGGCACGATGCTCCGGAGTTATTGCTGAACGACCACCGGACAGCTGGATACCGCCTAAGATAGCCAGCTTCATAGTCGCGAGTGCAAGCTTCGAGAAGGGACGAGAGACATGCGCAAGTGAATGCAGACAGCAGACCACGAACAGGGCGGCGATAACGAACGGCTGTAGCTTCTGTCTGAGTTCGGAGACAATAGCTGAATGGTTGTCAGTCATTCCCGAAACCCCCGAGGAGTGTAGTATACGCACGAGGAGGAACCACCACAGGCTGCCCACCGCCAGGGAGAAAGTAGGAGCTAAGCGGATGACTCAAGACTTTTTCTCGGTCCCAGCAAAGCGCTTCGAGAGCTACAAGTCGACGCTGCTCAGATTCCATCATGCGCACGACGCTGGCGCACTGGCCGTCGATCGCCTTGACCCCACAAGGTTCGAAGCCCTTGAACCGAGACACCTGTTCCCGCAGCCACACGCGATAAGACTCAAAATCCTTGTTCGTCTGGTTGTCGGGTGCGAGGGGAGCTGGCGGGTCCGTACAGGTCTTCGGCGCCGCCACGAATGTCAGCCTAGTAACCTTCGGGACACGACGAGATCGATGCGCAAGCATGCTTTGGGCCTCCGCAATGTCAAGTTCGCGCTGACGGTGCAATGACGCGTCGTCCTGGAGCGAATTGAACGATCTCCCGCGGGGGTATCTAGTCTATAGCACATACCGGTGACTGAGGCTTATTCGTAGCACCAGGGACGGTTGGGAGGCTGCTCCAAGAGGGTGTCGTATCCATGAGCGGACTCTGTATCCCATGGGTCGACGAATGGATAGCGTCAAAATCGGACAACTCAAAGTCAATCTACCGCGACACCTACGTGCGTGTCGTCGTTTGGGCGATTTATGTTGTCCAAACCGACGTGTTCCAGTTCGTGCGCGGGCGTTGAGCCTCGCGCGACAGGAGGTACATCGCCCACGGTTGACATAGTGGCCAGAGTGATAGTGGGCTCGATGCTTTGCGCGTCGATGGCCGCGCGCGTTGCTGCTCTCTTTCGCTTCTCGTCCCGTATCATATGGTTTCGGCGAGTTCGTGCAGGCTGTCGAGTGCCTGGTACGCGTTTTCCATGCTCATTTTCAAATGTATCGAGGATGCAGATACTGCAGAAGCACGGTTCATCAGTGTCAGAACTAAATGGAGAACTCATCGGTGGGGGGAACAGCGACTGTCGACTCGATGGAGCGAAGGGTATAAATCGCCATGCGCCCCTTGACTAGATCACTCAAAATTTCGCCTCCGCTCTGTGCTCCGAATGTTTGGTCATGAGACTAGGCACTATCAAGTTCACAGAAGACTATCGACACTACACGCAGTGCATCTGATTGTCACCGAGACACCGTTCTATAGAAATCACGCGCCGTAGGCCATCCACACAGGAGCATCGGGGAACGATACGGGGGCATCGGGGAGCGGCTCGAGGATATCGGGGAGCGGCTTGAGGGCATCGGGGAGCAGCTCGGGGGCATCAGGGAGCGGGGTGGGGGACTCGGGGAACAATAAGGGGGATCCGGTGCGTGATACCATGATCGAGATGTGAGCGGCAGCGCCGATGAACAAGATCAAGATCAAAGCGCAGAAAGCGGATGCCTTCCTGCACCGACGTTCCGCCAAGATGGGAACTTCCACAGTCGATGTAGCGGGTGAATGAGGGTGACAAGTCGGAGAATAGGCGATTGTGGTAGTGGGTAATTGAGGACGAGTGGCCGGGGAACGGGCGATCGTGGTATCAGGGCGAACGGGCCGAAGCAGCCTGGGTAAAACTGCGAGCTTCCCGCCGATAATACCCTTGCGGCTACGTTGAGCATCGTAGCGGGCACTACCGTAGCAGACTTACACTCACTATCATACTCAGGGAAGACCGGTTGTCGTTAAGGGCATTGGCAGCTTGGGCCATGGGAATTGCCTTCTGCGAGATGAGAGAACTGATGAGCATCGGCGGCAACAGTGATGGTACGGAGAACCTACTTCGCGTTCACATGGATCGACTGATCCAGCATCGTTAATAAGCTCATCGGCCAGCGTAAGCTTGGGGGTGGGCTGGCTCTGGGAAAGACCCATTTCACGCATGGTCATATCGTGCATGTATTCGTCGAGTCGGTTGGCCATCACTCGTACATGTTCCTCGCACATCTCAGCGTGCTCGAGTCGACCACCAATTGCTTCTTGGTGGAGCCATAAGGCAGAGATTTCCTGCGCCATGTGCTCGATGAGGCCGTTCTGCGTCAGGTGCTGCGCTTCAAGCGTGGCAATATGGCGCTGTGCCTGCCTCAGCCTGTTCTCGAGTACGGAGATATTGTCGGCTGCCAACGCGTGTTGTTTCTCCATGGCTTGACGTTCCTTCGCAATCAACTCTTTCAGGTGAATGTTAACAAACGATTGAGAGTTTCGAACCGCGCTTCTTACCACGCGTGCGGCGGATCAAACCAACGGATCGTTGAAGAGACTCTGAGACTCTATCTTGTACAGAGCATAGCTCTTGTTCGAGCCTGTCAATAACTCCTTGCAACCGGTCCTAAACGTGACAAAGGCGTGTCATCATGACATTCTGGGTCAAGGTATCGTCGGGCTTACTTGCTGACGGCGCACTTCCGTAAACGTACGGAGAAAACCCGCCTCCATCAAGCCATTGGGCTCTTGCTCCTGTACGACGTCATCGGTGGGGGGGAAAGGGGGCGGAGCGGGCCTACTATAGGACGCAATCGTGTCCAGGATCTTCATGTCATGGTCGGCATCGTAGCTGTCGGACGTAGGGGTCCCGTCTGGGCTAATGTCAAAGCCGATATGCACAGAGACCGGGCTTGCGTCGTTGGAAGCCGCAGTGGAGTCCAGGGAGGCACTGAAAGACCCTCTTCGATGAGAGAGGATACGACTATGATGGAACAAGCTATCTGAATGAGCAGCGGACTCATTCGAGGATGTGCTAAGGGCGTCCGCTTGATCACTTGGGGTGACGGTGAGGTTCTCAAAGGGAGTCGCCATGTCGTCCAAACGAGGTAACTCATCCTGGAAGTTGTCATCGGCAGTGGGGTCAACCTGCTGAACGACGCGGCTTTCCGATAGAGCAGTGTCCATGGGGCTATGAGAGGTGGTGGATGGAAGCTCGAACGTGAGCTCGGGTGTGAGCTCAAGGCCCCCGGGGCACATGCTGTGAGCGAGACATCTCCGGAGGCACATGTTGGCGACACGAGTATGTGCCCTTTGTCTTTGAGGATCCCTCTCCTAAGCATCGTCGTCCTCATGACTATGTCATGGGTATTGCCTAGCTCAACAAGCATCAATACGCCGCTGCTCCTATCGCAAAGGGACCGCGTCCAGTATCCTGTGAGTCCATGTTCTTGCAGGTTAGACAGTCGATGAAGCCAGGCTCGGTGTTAGGTAGCGCAGATACGTACGGAGGTGTCGCCAAGCGCTCTAGGTCACCGGTTTCGACTGAGCAGTGTGAAGATCCCGGATTGATCCCTCATGCTTCCGGTCTTACCCTGGTGAGTTCTTCGCTCACTCAGGTCGGCCCGGTCAAGTCCGTTTGCTAACCCCTCCCCATTCAATATTCAATATTCAAGGCTTCAAGGGCATCGGTTACTTATGTCTGTCTACGGGAGAATACGTCTCAGCCTAGCCTCTGACATGGTCAGGTTGCGCTTCTATAGCCGGTGTCTTGAACTATGTGACATGGCTATGTTTACCTCCCCTCTAAGTCTGCAGTAATCTGTCGAAAAGGAAGTGGAGGCGGCGCTGCCCACCCACTCTCAACGCAAGACCTCGTCACGGTAGGCCGGAGGGAGGGTGTGTTCGAATCACGGCCTGGACCGGGCGCTCACACGCTCAACTCGTCGCGCATTCTGATTCTGAGAAGAACCACGCTTGTATACTCGATACTCGTAGGCGATTGGAGTATGCCAAGTTGCGCTTATAGTTGCCATCCTCAGAGCTTGCGGGCACAGGGCATGACTTGCTCAAAGTTCAGGCTCATATCAGTATACGGTACAGCGATTGTCAAGCGTACAGAACCAGTTGAACCGCGGCGGCGGCGATAGAACCATTACAAGCAGCCTAGCCAACTGTCTATCACGGCGCTGAAGGACAAGACTGCGATGTCAAAGTAGCGATACGCAGCGAAGGCCATCAAGACCGCGACGATAAAGGCGACACCGCGCTAGCCCTAACATGAGTATTATGGTGGTGTCCGTTCGACCGTGCAACTTACCGCAGCACGTTCAATAGACACGGCGTTGGAAGTCCTGAACACGGCTGTCCCTGCATCTACAAACAGTGTACAGTGTCAAGTGAAAAGCGGTATATCAGATTTCCGAGACCTACCAGTGGAACGCGGGTCCTCAGCTCGCCACAAGATCATCAGAGAATTTGTGTCGTCCATTGCTCCGGCGGCAATCAGGAACTGATCAGTGTCCGTGTCGTAGTGGGCCTACCGCGGAAAGGATCAGTGGGTATGCTAACGTGAGGCAGGAGGTAGCCAACTTACCGCCAGTGATAAGATCTTCTCAGCACCTGGTTGAGTCAACAATAAGCGACCCGCATCTCTGGCAAGTTACGAGCATAAAGACCTACCGGACACAGACAATGTCTGCATTTTCCGTGAGATGGACTTGTCCACGTACCATATATTGACCACCCCAATTGTGCTACCGCCCAAGATCGCACGGCCTCCATGTATATATAGGACGGGGACAGGATACTCTTTTCCAACTTCATGCGTTACGGCGAGCGCGAGAGCACCTGTGCTGATATCATAGATGTCAAAGCCGTAGACGAGATTCGAGACAGCAAGCCGTGAACCATCCGGAGAGAGACTTGACCGAGCCCTGAGACAGGTTAGTAAGGGCCACCGCACATTAATATTGAACGTACATCACTCCCGGAGCATCTTGTCCAAACCTACGCAATAAAGTCCAGTTCTGACAATCGAACAGGCTGGTGCGGGTTAAGTTCTGACTAGTCACAGACGCACAGACGGCTCACAAGACACCGTGGAACATGTACGTCACTATCAATAGGCCCTTCGCGCGGCGTCGAGGAGGCGTCATCCAATGCAGGCCTGTCACTAAGACCTCTTTGCCTTCGGACTTGACAGGACCTCCGAGCTCCTTCTCTACAATCGTGTATTCTTCTCATATCGTTAGTCAATAAGTAGTGTATGTGCGCCCTACAATACTCACGGTTTGGGTCGTTTATCTTCCAAATGGACACTTCGCTGTGCGCACCAGACGCCAGATGCTTGTCTGTAATCGCGAGATGCTCTACTGGATATGCATGTATCCAGTTTCCAAGGATATTGATTTGTTCCTGTTAAAGCTTTTTCAAAAGCATGCACTGCGATCTCGAACACGAACGCACATTCCCAAGATGCAAGGAGATGACAGTACCATCTCCCAAGCCACAGAAAATAGTGTTCACGTTCGCCCAGACCAGTGCAAGGATAGAGGTGCCGGGAGTGTAGTAATGTGAGAGCGTCCCAGTCCAAGTGCGCCATACGCAGACTTTGCCACTCAAGTCCGATGTCGCGAGCGATGCACCGTCAGGTGAGAATGCAACTTGAGTGATGCCCTGGCTGTGGGTCCCGGCGATTGACCTTACTAGTCGATAACGCATATAGGTAGCTGTTCTCCTGCAGATGAGGCCTGTGCAGAGACGACATTTTACGCCTCGGAGCAGTCTCGCAGCCCGCAGCCACGCCATCAAGACGCGGCAGCTGGACGTAGCCGTGACTTGTCACCGAGTGTCACCCAGTGGCACCAGCGTCACCGGTCCACTCTCATCTCCTGCCTCTTCCGTCCTCGGCATGTTACCTCTCGCCTTTCCCCTCCCCCAACTATGCTCTCATACTCCCGTCTGCCCTCGGCCGCATCACACAGTCTTTGTACCTCTAGTGCCTCGTTCTCTAATGCCTCGTTTCCGCTATGTATAAAAGTCTGCGACTTCATAGTCAAGGCCTCGCCATCAGTCGCTACCACTCTCGACTCTGCTCGACGCTTTGGTACACATCGTGAAAGGCACGAATATGCCCGCAAAGACCTATCACGACCGTGAGCTTGTCTCATAAAACTGACTCTCCGTTCTTTGTCGACGCTAATGTGCACACCGCCAGGCGTGCGGAACGTTTTCAAAGCCTTCGCGCAGAATGACGCATCGTCCGTTCCACTCGCCGACTTGATCGAACGCGGTATGCCTCCCCTCCTCTCCTGACTACGACTATTAACTACGTCGCGTAGTTGAAGACTCTATAGCACTGGACCTCATCCCGCCGCGCCCTGGCGTAGCTGTTCACGTCCACAAGGCGCTTAGGCGTGAGGCAAGTGTTTCTTTGACGACGAGTAGCCTATCTCTCACGGCGCCGGGATAGCGATTGGCCCGTCGTATCAGAGTGGTCCATGGTACGAACGGCCAAGTCAAGCTGGAGCTCACGCCGTACGGCCTCTCGTAGTAAGCCCGCGAGTCTTTATCTTTGAACTACCGGCGCTCATTGTTACAAGCTTCCGCGAATGGAACGTCGTCAAGCTTCACCATGAAGACAATGACTTTTTGCACAGGCTAACATACCGCGAGGCATGTATACTATTGTTCCAGCAGACGCGGGCTAACCCGCATACCGTATTGCAGCTTCGCAAGGAGACGAAGATCCTGAAGGGCATACTCCGCGAAATACATGAAGAAATTCAGCGCGGCGGTGGCCGTTACTCGGATCTTATTACATTTGAAGACATCCCTCACGTCGTACGTACCATCTAAGCTCGTCGCCCTCTTGCACGTATCCGAGACTCATTCTCGTCACACTCCAGGTCAACACTGTTGTCGAAAGAGTTGACACCCTCCATGAGCAAGTAAGTTCGCCTCATCGACTCACCATCTTGCGCACGCTCATCAGTTCTCAGAACACCGAACTGAACATGATATTGGCCGAAGATCGCGGGATGGAGCACAACGTCCTGGCGGAGTACCCTTTGTATGATAAAGACAACTAGTCATTTTGTAATTTGGACGACCGCTTAATTCTAATACGTGGTGTGTATCCCTTGAAGTCACCTTGCTGGTTAAGGCCGGCTGCAACTCAGATGTTGGACATTTCATGCTGGCTTAGTCTTGTCGGTGAGAGCAGTACGGTGTAGCAGTTGCATGAGTTCGCTCCTAGGGCACGTGCGAGTGCAGACCACATGCTCTGGAGAGACGGCGGAGCATAATGTGCTCGGCCGCTCTCGATTATCGTGTGCTCGTGGCATCACGAAGTTAGAAGTCAGCGACGAGTCAATCTGTGCCTCCTGACGTCCTCGCCGGCGTCTCGATGCCCCCCCCCCCTTCCGATGCCGCCCAAATCCTGTTACCTTTGTTTGCAGCATGGCTGCAGGAGCTCCGACCCGCGCCGTTTGATAAAGTCAAGGGCGACCTCTGAGTTCTCCCCCCGAAGAACGGCTCTTTCTGCGTCCCCACTGCTACTGTCCCCTTTCAAGGTCAAACATGCCATCCACCAGTAGTCTTGGAGGTGTGTATCGTGGTTCACATCAGACTGCGATATTGATTGGTGCACGTGCCTACATCGCAGCCATCCTACAAGTTCTTGGGGAGGTGGCACAATACGAGACCCCTACGATCAAGTACCATGAACTGCTTGAAATGTGTACGACGACTGTCACCGCTTCGTCTCATGGCCTATTGATCTTCTAGTACTAGCGGCGGCGCGGTATGATGCGAAGAGCGAGGCACCTTTGGACCATGATGCCCTCACGCTAGAGTTCGTTCGACACGAGGTGCGTCGCTTTGAAGGAGACGACGCTGTCAAATGCCCTAACCACGCCCAGATTCAAGCACGTCGGCTCGTGGTTGAGGAGATCGGCCCCATTCGAACGGTGACCTTGAGTCCTTCAGGCATCATCTAGTCAGTTTTACCCTGTGCTGTCAAGGATCCGACTCACCCGTCTAACGCGATCAGTTACCGTGGATATGCTGGACGAGCGCCGAATGCGTCTGTTATGAACAAATGGAACTCACGAAAGGCTAAGGTGCAAGAACATTCAGCGTTGCCATCATGAGCCGTCTAACGTATGGGGACAGGCGCAAGCGGAATACCTACTGGCCGCGACTACTCTTGCTGCCATCGTTGGAATCCTGGAGGCGCGCGAGAACCCTATGATGTTGAGTGATGCTCGTAACCTGCCGCAGCTGGTATGATCAACTGCCTTGAGATCTGTCTCCGGGACTCAGTTATTCTCAGGTCCGTGAATACCTGAATACCGTGCAGTACATGGAAGAGGCCGTAAGCGCTTTTTCAGGTCCTCACAATGAAGTGTGTGCTCACACTTGACCTTAGAATCAGGATGTCATAGACCAAATACGTGCAACCCAAGAACGCTTGGACAACTTGGTCAGGCGTGTGACTTAGCGGCGTGTCGTACTAGTACTGCGCTGTGGGCGGGATGGTTCTGTACGGTGTCTGGTATTGTTGCATGGTTGTATTTGCGTGTGTGTCCACGGATCGTGTGAGAATGAGAACGTTTTGTTAAATAGACGGCTGCGATGGGACAGCCTGATTTCTGACTTGTACCTGTGTTCGCGCAACTTGAGCTCGCTGAACGCTGTACATGTGTATGTGGATAGCAGACAAAAGCGCCCATCCCTCACGCGGCACCAAGCGTAGCCAAATACGTCAAAACAGCACCATCGATTGCGCGATTGCGCGATCCAACTTGTCGTCGCTTTTTTTCACACTCCTTTACACCCTCACGACGCTGTCCTTGCGCTTGTTCACGCTCCTCTCTCTGGACCTCTCTGGGACCTGCAACTCTGGGACCTGCAACACGGCACCTGGAAGCATGGATATGGGACATTGCTGGTGGATATTGGTTAATAGGGTCTTTTATGAAGTAAGTCGTATCTTCATGGCGTACGCACTCCCCTCCCCAGGCGTTTTCTCTGGCCTGGGCTGCATCCACCTATCTCCCCCTCATGGCTGCAAGTTCATGCCAACCCCTCCCCCTCCTCCTCCTCTTACCTGATACCGGTTTGGCTGCTGCAGCACTGAGTTTTCCAGCCCCTCCTCCCTCCCTCTCGCTTGCGTTCCCGCCAAACGACGACCCTTCATGACGACGTCGACGCCGTCCCCTGCGTGAACACGACCAGCTCTGAGCCATGGTGGCCACCTTGACAGTCAACGGTCCGTTCGTCACGCCCCATCCCATCCGCGGGCTTTGACTGATATACCACCCCATATGCGCAGGAGATGTCTATGACGGGCCACAGTCCAAATGCCTCGACATCGACCGCCATCAAGTCCCGCCCAAATCCTACGGTTCACCATTTCCGGTGTGAAGGATGCCGACCCATGACGCAGGATGCGCTCATTGCGTCGCTTTCGTTGGGCGAGCGATACGGGACTTACCTGAACGTTTACCACCAGGATCAACGCCATAGTCTATCTCAGTAAGTGACTCCCTATTAATTGCGTGTTAACTCGGTAAGCTGATATATTTTCAGCATACGCTCATGTATTATACTCTTCAGCACGTACCGGTGTAATCTATCCGTTTGGCGCTGTTACGCTTTCGAGCGTGACTCTTAAACTATCGAGCCTTAAGACGTCAATGAATAGAGAGCTTGTATCTATTCAGCTACTAGCCCTAGCTTGTCGAAGATAAGCGCGTAGTAGTATTTGCAGTTGAAAGCGAGTTAACGAGCAACCAAAGTCGTATTTCGCGAAGAGACTGAAAGCTGAGGGTCGCTCTATGGCGTCGCCTCTTATATACATGTATACCAGCCTGTAGACGGAACGTTCTAGCGTATACAAGGACTTTCTGGTGCGTAGTAGTCAGTGCTAGTCGAACCTAGTAACACTGTGGCAGTGCTGCTGTGTACTGTGCAGAAGCGCTGTGCACTGCGCGGAAGCGACTGTGCACTGTGCAGAAGTAACTGTGCATGGAAAGTCCTAGATAATACGAGACTGTTCCATAGAATCCGCCATATACAATCGTAGCTGGAGTCCCAGAGCCTACCATACTTGTATCGTACAGAGTAAGTACTAGAAACCGTTACCAGTTCGTCGAGACGTCGCAATACCTATTGTACATTCGTAACATCAGCTCCCCCTCCGCTGAAGGTCGTCCTCGACCTTAGAGGTGAACGATAGCATTGTTTCTCTCGACGACCTCAGGACGGAAGACATCCAGGGAGATCTGGACGAGCTCCGCATCGCTACCTACTGCTCGAATGCAGTCCCATTGAGCAGTCTCTGCCGCCGACATGCCTAAAGCCTCGCGATAAGTAGTCGCGATGCGTTCAGCGTCGACCTTGAAGGCGGGGTAATTTCCACGCCGGGCGATGACATCGTCGATGAGTAGGGAGGCGGCTTGGGTGGTCCTGACTGAAGCTTCCGGCCATCGGAGATGATATGCGACCATGATCCGAACGTCAGAGATGCCGAAGGAACTGTTGGGGACCATGAAAATGTCGCCTCGAGAGTTGATGTATCCGAACCGATCTTCTCCGGTTCCACGAAAGAAACCGCATCGTCCATGGGGTTCCTCGACGTGCTTGGTGATCGTAGTCGGGGGAGGAGGAGGCGGGGAAGGGGCCCTTACTGCGACTTTCAGGGCTTCGTGGAACTCCTCTTCCGAGAGCTCGTCGATCGTGCTAAGCTCTAGTTGTTCGAGCTCAGGGAGTAAGTCGAAAGACTCGACTTCCGAATAGGAGGAGTCAGAACTTGAGGAGGATAGGGTCGGGGTCGACCCCTCAACTGAAGTCGGACCCCATTTGATGGCTTCCTCCTCAGGATCAGGAGTGGAAACCTTCCAAGGGTCAGTCGAGGGAATGGACCATCCACCATCCGAGCGTACCTCGTCCTCGTCTTCTTCCTCATCCGAAGAATCGACCTCGATAGCTTGCGGGTAGTCATCGAGGCGTTGCGGCCAAAAGACATGCCCCCAACTATGCGTACCGTGTTGGTTACGCAGGGGCATCAGGTCCGAGAGTGCTCCCGCGACCTGAGGGTTAGCGAGCATAGAAATTACTTTCTCTGCCGCTTGAACCACTGCCTGATAGGCCTCGCTCGCAACTTGAACTACCTTCTTCTTCTCGGACTTGGGCGCCGACGTTCTCTGGTTGTGTTTGATGAGAACAGAGTAAGAGGGGGCGGCCCTGGCGAGAGCGCGGTAGACCTCGATGAGGTCCTTGACCTCAGGAAGATGGGCAATACGGGCCTCGACATGGCTGTAGAGGTCGGGGTGCACGATGACCCAGCCGACACGATCGGCGAGGGTGCCTTCGTCGTTGCACGAGACGGTGTGTCGGGGAAGATGGTTGTAGAAAACAGTGCGCCGTGCCCTAATGAAGTTGGGGGGACGGGGAATGTTGCGACGAGTCGCCTCAGAGAAACGACGACCAGTAAGACGAGTGTTGGTGTAGACCATAGTGAATAGAGGAAAATGTTTAGAAAATTGGAGAATATTGGAGTGAGGAGTGGGTTGAGTCTTTTACGACAATTGTGCCTCTTCTTATAGTTGCGCAGGATGACTGCCGCATTCTTGAGATGTTTTTCTGGTTCCCAAGAATTCTCCGATGCGGGCCAACCCTTCCAAGCCACTAGGTACTGTTTTCGGGTACCTCAGTACGGTGGCTAGATTGCTTCTACCTCCCACTCCTCTCCTTCCGTCGATTCTGGAGTGGGAATCGGTGGAGGTCGGATGTAGTCTGGTCCGTGCTCCTTAGTTGTGTGGTACGGGGTAAGTAGCGCTGCGTGGAAGACTGGGGTGTATCTTCCATTTCTCCGGAAGTTTAACTTAAATGTAACCGGTCCCAAGACCTTGACGATAGTGAACGGTCCCACTCGTTTTGGAATCAACTTCCTAGAGACATATGGAAGCCTGAGGTTCTTTGTATCGAGAAGAACCTTGTCTCCGAGCTTCAGCGGAACTTGAGCGGCGGGGAGTCTTCTTGACATGGCTGCGGCGGCCTGCGCATGCGCAGCTATTGTATTCTCCCTGGCTTCCTGAAGACTTTGAAGCCTCTGCTCCGTACTTGGATGCTTTGGGGTGGTTCGGACTGTCCCAGCGGCCTCTGGCTGAAACCCGTAGAGGAGTTCAAACGGGGATTTTCCCGTGACAGAGTGTGTCCGCTGATTGTGCGCGAATTCGAATTGAGGCAGCAGTTTGGCCCAGTTCTCCGGATTGTTAGCACAGTAGAGCCGAAGTGCTAAGTCGAGTTCCTGATTGACTCGCTCCGTTTCCCCATCTGTCTGAGGATGATAGGCCGTGCTGAGTGCCGTTTCAATTCCGAGGCTGTTGTGTAATTCTTTGAATGCCTTGGAGATGAATTGCGGCCCTCGATCCGAGATGACCTTCGCAGGTAGTCCGAATCTGCGATATACATCCCTTTGCAGAATATCCATGGCTCCTTCTGCCGTAATATTCTTGGTGCAAGGGGAAAATACCGCTGCCTTGGATACATCATGGTCAACTACCACTTGGACGGCATTGAATCCATCCGACTCTGGTAGATCCGTGATATAATCCATTGTAATGGTCCGGAAAGGCCTAGTATCCCCACTGTGTTGAATGGGAATTAAGCCTGGTTTAATGGGATGCGTATTGACCTTGCTTGTTTGGCAAGCGGCGCAACCTTTGACATATTGCACAATGAATTTCCGCATGCCTGGCCACATATATTCCCGTTTAACCAGATCATAGGTTTTCTGGACTCCTGGGTGTCCCATAATCGGTGCGTCGTGATGCATCTTGACTATATCACGATACAATTGATTATCTGGTGGAACATATACCCTGTTCTTGTACAGGAGTATTCCGTCGTCGTCGGACCAATCTTCTGGTTTGCCGAACTCGGGCGTTTGGTAGCCTTTCCTTTTAGGGTAATGTACTCTACTACCGAGCTGTCCCGTAGCTTGCTATCGCGGATGCGCTCTTGTAGCTCAACGTTGACAGCTTTGGCAAAAAGTTCTGGTCCCAATAATACGACATCCTTGTTGTCATTTTCCCCCCCGTCATGCCCTGATCTCCGAGAAAGGGCGTCTGCTTGAGTGAGGGATTTTCCGGGTTGGTGCTTGATTACGATGTTGAACTCCGAGAGGAATAAATGCCATCGTGCCTGCCTGCGATTTAGCTTCTGCGCCGTACGGAAGTAGGTCAGATTTTTGTGATCTGATAGAATTTCTGTAGGGTGTGGGGAACCCTGCAAAAAATGCCGCCATGCTTCGAGGGCTCGAACAATGGCCAACAATTCCCTATCATAAATCTGATAGTTCCGTTCCGCAGGAGTAAAGGACTTGGACAAATAGGCACAAGGATGCCATAGTCCGTCCTCTCCTTGCTGTCGTAGTACAGCACCTGTTGCGACTTTAGAAGCATCGCACTCAATCTGAAATGGTTTCTCCGGATCCGGGATTTGCAGGATCGGTTCTTCAGTAAACCGCTTCTTGAAGGTGTCGAATGCTTTCTGACAATCAGGGGTCCACAGAAAAGGCTGGTCCTTTTGGTTAATTCCGTGAGGGGTCGGACTATCTTTGAATAATCCCGAATGAACCGTCGGTAGAAATTACCGAACCCCAGGAATGCCTGAACCTGCTTGACTGTTTTCGGTGGTTCCCACTCGATAATTGCCTTTAGCTTTACTGGATCCATAGCGACTACCCCGGTCGAATTATTGATCCTAGAAATTCGACTTCTTGTCTGTCGAATTCGCATTTTTCCGCTTTGAGGAATAGATCACTATCTTGAAGTCGCTGTAAAGCTCTTCGCGTCCGCTCATGGTGATCCTCGACATTGTCTGAGAATATCAGGATGTCGTCCATATAAATGACCATCCATCCTTCCTGGAGCATGTCTCGGAATAGGTCGTTCATCATGTTTTGGAATGTGGCCGGTGCATTGCACAGACCAAAAAACATGACTGTTGGTTCGAACAATCCACTGGGTGTTATAAACGCAGCTTTCCACTCATCGCCCTCTTGATGCGCACATTATTGTACCCTGCTCGCACGTCGAGTTTGGTGAATATTGTGGCCCCTTCAGCCGGCCAATGATGTCGCTGATGAGCGGCAAGGGATATGCGTTTTTAATAGTCCCCTCGTTAAGAGCCCTGTAGTCTTGAACAGGTCGAAGACTCCCATCTTTCTTGGTGACAAAGAAAAATGGCGAGGCTAGTGGAGACTTGGATTTTCGAATGTAGCCCTTCTCAAGGTTCTCCGCAATGAATTTGTCGAGTTCTATACGTTCCGTATAGGTCAGAGGGTAGATTTTCCTCCAAGACCCCTTGGTATGATGGTCGAAGTCCTTCTTGAATTCGATAGCATGGTCCCATGGTCTCGAGGGCGGAAATCTACTTGCTGCCTTTTTCTCAAAGACCTGTCGGTAGTCCTTTACAAAATCAGGTAGGATTTCGTCCAAGGTCTTCTCCTTCTGGTCTTTCTTCGCTGCTATAGCGATCTCCGTAGACTTATTAATCTTTCGGATTTTCTTCTTGCGGTACCATAGCTCAATGGCCCTCGAAGGATTAAATGTAAGCCTTTCGGAGTCTGGGTCTGCGTCGTCCTCGTCCGGTATAGCACGTACGAACGATACGACCAGGTCTTGATTTAGAGGTTTTACTGGGAAATTCCACAGCATCCCTTCGGGTGGGTCGTGCTCGCATTGGTATTTATGGATCTGCTGCTGCTTCTTGATAATATCCGACTTGAAAGTAATGCGTCCACTTTCCCAGTCGATATTAGGATTGTACTTGCGGATCCATGGCATGCCGAATAAGACATCGTCCCGCCCAATGTCGGCCACATACCAATTTGTTGGGAGCTTCTTCCCGTGTAGATTAAATGTCCCCTCCACCCGATGGGTAATGGTTCCCATGCTATTAACGCTATCGTCCGCGTTCCGGAAAGTCAGAGTCTTCGGTAGTCTGACTGTCGGAAGATTGTACTTGTCCACAATCTTTTTATTGACGATCACGGCATCCGCACCAGTGTCGATGAGCCCCTTGATTTCGACGGCTTTGTCCTGAACCTGCATGTAACCGGGTATCAGCAGAGCACTGCGTCTCCGCTCTGTATTGGTTACAATAGTTACATGCAGTTCCTTGGGCAAGTCAGGCGTCGAGTCTGCTTGCCTGCCTAAAAACCCGTCTCAAAATCTGTAGCCCTGAGTGCGTTAATAGAAATATTGTCCTCTTCGTCCTCTTCGTCCTCTTCGTCTGAGATCTCCTCAGACTCGTCCTCTAAGTCCTCGTCGGTAACCTGTCGTACCTTCCGACTGACGGGTTTGCCGGGCTTCTTAGGTTTAGAAGGACAGTCTCTGGAAATATGTCCCGGCTTCCTGCACCGGAAACATAGTCCCTTGTCTTGCAGCTCCTGTCTCTCCTTGACAGAGAGCTTGTTAATATCGAGCGAGTCGTCCTCGATATTAACCGTCTTGACATTCTTCCTAGTCTTCGAGGTTTTGCCTTGCGTCCTCTACGATTAGCCAAAATCTTCTCCGTAAGGTGATAGCTATGGTCGATCTCCTTAGTCCTAGTCATCCACTCTTCAATGGTCGTCGGCGGAGGGTACGACATGGATATCTTCTTAAGTAAATATTCTGGAAGCGCATTTCTGTACAGGGCCAGTTGCGCTGCTGGGTCCAGAATTTTTCCCTTGAGAGCTAGATCCATGAACCTCGCATTGAACTCATCAACTGAAGAGTAGTCCTTGAGCTGTATTGTCGTGAGATTAACCATAGAGTCGTCCACCTCGTCTACTGGGGCAAATGCGAGCAGGAAATTCCTCTTGAAGACCGGCCAAGAGTCAAATCCTCGATAGACTCCCGGTCTAATTTCCTCTTCAGCTCGCTGAATTGTGATGTCCTTCCAGTAGTTTATATTGTCCCCTTCCATGAAGGACAGGGCCGTCGCCACCTTCGTGTAATCATTAACGAAGTCGTGGGGTCGCGCCGTGAACAACAGGAACAGTTGATTGAGGAAGGACCTGGTTTTGTCTCGGTCTCCGTTGAAGACCTCAGGGTCCTTGATCTTGCCCTTTCCGTGTCCTTGCGGCGCATTTCCTGGAGCTTCCTGCGGTTCCGGGTCTGGGTCTGGTCCTGATGGTCCTCCTCCTGGGGAGTAGGGATCTGAAGGCTCAGGGTCAGGCCGACCTCCGGGCCTACCTGGTCCGCCTCCTCCTCCACCTCCAGAAGGATTGATAACTCCTCCAGAAATTGCCGTTGCCCGAGGGGCTGGTCCACTTGATAAAGACCCGTATCTTTCTCCTTCTGAGCCTTGCCCTTGCGGAGTGAACGCATATCTATGGGCTCCAGAAATGGACTCTCCTGTCGCTGTTCCCGACATGTACGATGGTACTGATTTTCGTACAAATTCTGGGGTTGCGCTGCGACCAGTATACTCCAATTCAGATTTAGTCTCCTCGACCTCTGTCTGAATATGCTCTTCTCTCGGTTCAGGTGTTTCTGCCTCGACCCGAGTGTCTTCTGTTTTCGGTGCAGGTACTACGACCTTAATCCGAATAGTTTCTTCGATTTTCGGTTCAGGTGCTTCGACCGTCGTCCGAAAAGTCTCGTCCTCCTTGTCCGAGTCTTCTACCTTAGGCGGTTCGGTCTCCTTTCCTTTCTCCTTGAAGGATGGACCTGATTCCTTAGGTGATTCGGATTCTTGAGGTTTTGGGGTTCCTACTCTTGAAGTCGGAAACGATCCTGACACAACTCTCGGACTATTAATCCGACCAGTAGCTTTTCCAGCAAGTAGTGGCTTCTTGACTAACGCGGGTTGTCGTCCGTGGGTGTTAGTAATATCCCGCTCTTGTGAAGAGTGTGTTAGGATTAAAGCCGATGCGTGCTTGACGTTTGGAACCTCCTTAGTGTTGTACCGAAGTGGACACCTTTCGTTGGTGCAAAAATTCCACTTGTCTACGCTTTCTCGATAGTATACGTCCCGAGCTTTGTCGGAGTTGTAGAGATGATATAACCTTGAACAACTATATGGTTCAGCTGAACTCATACACGTTGTGCTTGTCGTAGGAAAGCCTGATGTAGTTCCCTAGCTCGGAGGCAACTACGAAATTTCCTAAGATTTTCTTCGAGGTCTATATCTGCGTAGTTCTCCGGATTGAGGACCTTTGCTCGCAGGTAGTCAATCTGGTTCTGAAGATATCCCGCAAAGTTCCGTACCCTCGTTGGAGGTGTAACAGCTTGTCTTGGAATAAATTCGAGTGTCTGGATGACCTGAGTTATGTATCGATGGGCTCGTTCGAGAGTCGCGTGATATCTCCTCGTGAAGTCCTCCTGTCCTAGTACTTCCAAGTTATCTGCTATAACTCGAAGTGTATCGATCGCGTGCACCGGAAGCTGTGTTCTCCGATAGAATATCCCTGCCGTTGAGGATGCTTCTTCAACACTAGTTTCTGGAGTCGATCGATCCGAACTATCCGTTCCTGGACTCGCTCGGGTTGGAATGGGTACGCCTATTGCTACTCCTGATTCCGCCTGAATGGCCAGAGAATTCCTATATTCTCTCCACTCGTCTGTTCTCTGAAACGCGGGTTCTTGTTCCGATACTCGAGTGCTCCGACCCGACGATGTCGAACTGGTACTTTCTACGTAAGGGATTGTCGAGCTAAAACCTCTTATCAAGGGGAATGGGGATCCTCCTGGCGATCTTGGGAGAGCAACTATATTCTCCGGGATCGCGAGTGGTGGTAAGCTCGGCAGTGTTTTGTTCCTTCCGCCTAGTACCCTGGGTGATTGTCGCAATGGGGGTTGTGTAGTTCCCTCCGTATTGACTATCGTCTCTCTGTACGTTACGAGCAAGAGAGAGTTCTGATGCGTTTCGTAGTCGTTGTCTTCCGACGTAGGCCTCTGCACTTTTAACAAGTGGAGGGTTAAAGCTTTCAGTCTAATGTTACGCTTTCGAGCGTGACTCTTAAACTATCAAGCCTTAAGACGTCAATGAATAGAGAGCTTGTATCTATTCAGCTACTAGCCCTAGCTTGTCGAAGATAAGCGCGTAGTAGTATTTGCAGTTGAAAGCGAGTTAACGAGCAACCAAAGTCGTATTTCGCGAAGAGACTGAAAGCTGAGGGTCGCTCTATGGCGTCGCCTCTTATATACATGTATGCAGGCCTGTAGACGGAATGTTCTAGCGTGTACATGGACTTTCTGGTGCGTAGTAGTCAGCGCTAGTCGAACCTAGTAACACTGTGGCAGTGCTGCTGTGGACTGTGCAGAAGCGCCTGTGCACTGCGCGGAAGTAACTGTGCACTGTGCAGCAGTAACTGTGCATAGAAAGTCCTAGAGAGTCCTAGATAATACGAGACCATTCCTGTCTTTAAGAACCGTAGCTAGAATCCTAGAGTCCGCCATATTCGTATAGTACAGAGACGGAAGTAGAGACCATACCAAATCGTACAGTTCGTAAGACGCCTATCGTACATTTGTAACACTCAACCGAATGTACCACCACCGCGTGCCTTCGAAGAACGGGTAGGGTACTGCCAGCGTGATGCTCGCAGGGGAGTGCGGGTGTTCTACCCACAAGATGACGCGCGTCTGTTGGTATTCCACCACGCGACTGATCCGCCCCGTGAAACGTCGTTGGTCGGGGAGAACCAATCGGCAGTAGCTTCCCACACGGGGAACAAACCATCGTGGGCGCACCTCCTTGCCGGTAGGCTCAACGTCAACCCACACTTCCTGCTCGCCGACTTCCTCGCCTAACGCGACTGGTCGTAGTCGATGCGGAAAGAGTCCGTCTGGCCGAAAGAGAACGTGGTAGTCCAGTCCGTATGACACTACGGGGCAGCGGGGTATTTGGTCGGCCTGCACACTTCGGGGAATCGCGTGTTGTACGGCCGCAGGAAGATCGAATGACATGCCGACCATGATGGGTGATGATGAGAAGCTGTCAAACCGAGCGCCTACGTTTGATCACGTCGTCGCTCAGTCATCCGCTTACTCAAGGTCTGCACGTGACTTAGGTAATATCTTCCCACTGACCTGCGTCTGCTTCCCTGCCATGTCCAGGTACCAATCCAAATTGGTGCATGACATCCGCCCCACAGTCCTACGGCCGTCCCCGGTCGTCTATCCGCCAAACTTCATCCTTGCATCCGACTTCGGGTTCGCTGACTTACAGGCAACATGTCCATCTCGTCCTCAGATTCCTCCTCGGAAGAATCTTCGCCTACAATCTCATGGAGACCCTCTCCTTCCTCCTCATCACTTCCCAAAACATCCTCCTCTGGCTGTGTTTCGTCCTTATCTACTGCATCAATCGGGTCACTGACCAGGCTCTCCAGGTTTCTGTCTGATGGTTGATATGCGAGCAACCGGAATGCTGCCACACTCTCCCGCGAGACATCACCATTGAGCTCCTTGATCACATAGGAACCATTCTGGGTCCGTCGCACAATCTCATACGGTCCTAGGTATCTTGGCTTATGCTTCCTATTCATCTCCCTCTCAATAGCAGAGTTTCTGACAAGAACAAGATCTCCACTCTCAAAGACTTCTTTGCGAATGCGATGTGCAAACCGCTTCTCAAAGTGCTCCTTTGAGGTGAGCCTAGACATGCGCAAGATTTCAGCCGCACGTGCTACATCTTCTGGTCTCCGCTCTAGTTGACGTATGCGCAGCGCCAGTAGATCAGCATGTGACATGTTCCGTCTGAAACCTTCCACCATGAATGTAGACTCCCGGAGGTCCATAGGCAAGACTGGGTGCACTCCGTGAAGTAGGAAGTACGGGCTGAAACCAGTCGCCCTCCGAATGGAAATCCGATCTGCAAATACAGCGAGTGGTAACAGCTCCGGCCATCTCGAGATATTCCCTTCACAAGACTTGATCAAAGCCTCCCTGAGTATGAAGTGACCTCTCTCTACGACTCCGTTCGCTTTTGAGTTGTACGGAGATATACGGATGTGGTGTACCCGATATCTTCGCACCAGGGCCTCAAAAGCTCCCTTTGTCTCTGAACCATTGTCCGTAACCACATGATGAACTGCACCATATCTACAGATGATCTGCTCCCAGAAGAACTTTGCAACTTCCTTGGACGATGCTCCCTTCAGAGCCCTCGCCTCGGTTACACCGGACAAGTCATCTCGACAGGCCACGATGCAGTTATAGCCACGCACAGTCGGCATGAACATGACATCCATGTACACCTTATAGAACAGATCCACAGGTGTAGAGATGATGAGCGGGACTTCTACTTTCTTGACACTCCGGATCTGACATTCTCGACATCCGCCAACATGACGACGAACATCTCCATGGTAGAATGGCCAGAAGAAACGTAGCCGGACTGTCTCAAAAGTTGCTCTCACTCCCTTGTGACCCAACTGATCATGCGCCTCTTCTAGAATCCTTCTCCGTTCGTTCTCCTCAAACACAACCTTCACAGGCATCCGCTGGGCGTATCGCCTGTACATCGCTCCATCTTTCACAAAGTAGTTGTGACACTTCCGGAGGAACTTGAAACGTGCACGGGGTGTGGAGAATTCTGGAACCTCTAGGTCTGATAGGAACCTGAAAATCATTCGCAATACCTGATCCTGGGTGGTGGTAGGAGTCAGATACACCTCGGCAGTCTCATCGTATCCCGATAGCATCTCAAACTGATCCTTCGCTTCTGATGGAGTAGTGCCGATGTACAACGCAATGTTGTCCAGCCACTCATCGCCATCATCATCCTCAACAACTTCTCCTTCCCCTAGAGGTCATCTCGACAAGGCATCTGGTCCCTTATGCTGAGCTGCAGGAACGTGAACCAACTTAAAGTCGAACAGTAGGATTCCCTGAATCCATCGGTTGATTGTTGCATTCGGCTGTAAGTCTGGTTCGTTCAGCATACCTTTGATGTACTTGGCATCAACTTCGACATGAAGTGTCTTGACTCCGACTAAGTATAGCCTCCATCGCCGTAGAGCTCGATAGAGTCCATACAACTCTAGCTTGGGTTGGCTGTAGTTGGACTCTGTCTCATTCATTGGCAACGATCCATACCGTGCCGGCCTCCGTCTGCCTTCATCGTCTATTTGGGAAAGGATAAACCCGACTGCATACTTGCTAGAGTCCACTGACAGTATGACTGGGTTGGATGATGAGTAGTCTATTGGTCGTAGGGCTGGTGCTGAGGCAACCAGGTCCTTCAACTCGTCAAAAGCACTCTGACGCCGGTCATCCCAGATAAATTCGGCCTTCTGAAGTGTGAGCTCCCGTAAAGGCCTTACCTTCTCTGAGAAGTCCTTAATCCAGATCCTGACTGTCCCACACAGACCAATAAATCCTCGTACATCCTTAACTGTCCGTGGCACTGGCCAGTTGCGAATCTTGTCCACCTTATCGTCTTCCGGCATCCTACCTTCAGGCGTGCACTTCTGTCCAACAATGATGACATCTGGCTTGCAGACCTGGGCTTTCAAACCCGAGAACGTGATACCTGCATGCCCGACCCTGTGAAGAATCCGATGCACATCATTGGCGTGTTCCCAAATAAACCTCCGAATGCCTCCATTCTCCTTCAATACTTCTGGATTGCCTTCGCTATCGGGGTAGCATGTAGCTGGTCCTTTGATGGGTAAATCATCAATGAACACGTTTGCCACATGTGGAATCTCATCTTGGAGAATAAATGTCATACAAGCCTGGAATTCAGCAGGTGAGTTCGTGAATCCCATCGGCATCGAAGTCAGGCGCAGCAATCCGAGTGGTGAATGGAATGCTGTGAGATCCCGGCTCACGATGTCTAGCTTACGTGCGTCAAAGGCCCAGAACAGGTCTAGCACTGTATAACACTGTCTTCCCGCAAATGGTTCCACGAAATCGTCAAGACTCGGAGGTAGTCCCGCATCACGGATAGTGATGGCGTTCAGTGGTTGCAGGTCATGAACCAAACGGAGCTTTCCGTTCTTCTTCAAAACACAGAACCACTTAGACCTGTACGACGACTGACATCGTTCGTACACTCCTGCCTCCAATTTTCCTCGAAGTAGCTCTATTACTTGCTCCCTAATCCCAGGCGGAATCGGAATATTCTTGTCCATCCACGGAACATGTGGAATGGTAGGGATTATGTAGGGAGAGAAGTAATCTTCTCGGAATGTCCCACGGTCTCCCTCCTCGAAAGCTAGGACTTTCTCGTTTAGGGAGAAGATATGCTTGAACAGCTTCTCTTCTTCCGGCCAGAGAAATCCATCTGCATTGATCTTCAAGCCTTCCATACGTTCTCTCGTTAACTTCATTGTCGGCACAAAGTCGGGTGGATGCGGAGTGAGAGGCTGCAGCGACGCTAGAGGGTCCTCCGGAAATTGCCGAACGACGCGGGCGTCTTCCGGAAACACTCCAGGCACTGGCTTCACTCTCCAATCTACCGGCTTGTACGCTCCGTACACGTGACAACGCTGGTCTTCCACTTGGCTCTCTTCGTCTTCCGTCTCATCAGCCTCCTGTGCTTCTTCGGCAGATTCCGAGTCAGGGTCTTCCAACACTGACTCATCCTCTACTAGCAGAAACACAATTGGCCTTCTAGCGTCTTCGAGAAGCATCGGCAGAGACCCTGGCTGGTCTCCGAACATTCTAGCATGTCCTTCCATATCAGAATCTGCTCTTGTCTGGGTGTTGCGGGTGTTCTAGGTGAATTGCAAGGTCTTCGCGTGCTGGATGCCGAGATCTAGATTGATCGCCGTATCCACAGGATGGTCTAGCCAGTTTTCCGTCGTAGCAAGGACGGCACGTGAATTCCCTGCTCTTCTCCTATATAAACCCACCAGCTTCCGATAGGTCGTTCATACTCATCTGCTCTGCACCTCCTGCTTCTCAATACTGTGATGGAACAACGGAGAACAGGGTTCCCCGCTGTTTCATCACGGTATTGAAGCTGACGTGTCGCGCCTTCTGCTTCGAAGCTCGTGTCCTTGTGTACTGTGAGAAATCATTTGGTCACCCGACTACGGGAGAGTTCCATCGATTTCTGTCACTGCACATGTGAACGAGTGCTATGGTAACTATGACATACTTCCGATAAAACCTGCCCGATGCGGTTGGCCACCCGCCCCACAGTCAGAGCTTGACACTAGGTCTGGTACGATAACTCCGGCTGTGGTCCAGGCCGCAGCAACTTCCCATGCATACTACTAGGACTGTACATTGGTCTCTGAGCCTCCCGCTTCAGTGCGTGACTCGCCTGCTTCATCCGACGCATCATCTGCCGCATCACTTCGGTCCGCGAACGGATACTTTTCGGCTTTCGCTTACTAAGTATTACCGCAGCACGAACCCTCCTCGCCTTCTCTTCTTTCTCAATCTGACATAACCTGCCTTCCAGAACAGTGTCCTTCATGGCTGGATAGTGGGGGGCCTGTTGGACTTGCATGCTGGCTTATATACTAGTCCTACGAGGCTGTGTATCCCATTCCGTACCATTCTAGCACCTTCCCTTGAACAGTCGTTACTAAGCAAAGTATTCCATCGTATTCTGGCAATTTCCAGCTACCTGTACGTACCGGAATCGTCCAGAACGGACCAGAATTGAGTGAAATACAGCCTCGCGCTGCCCAGACATAGCCTTGATGAGGCCCGGCCAGACCACGTGGTTGCCATGTGGTTGCCATGCGAGAGCCACGCTCCCCTGCCTTTCTGGGTAGCTCGGCGTCTAGCTCTCGCTGCAGCACAAATTCGGTCTTTTCGGGCGTCTCGGCCATCTCGGACATCGGTCAGCTCGGTCCACTCCTCCGGTCACGTGATCTCACACTTTGCAGTTCACGAAAGAATTGTCCTTAACGTCTTCGGCGCTTGCTTGACCGTCCTTATCTTGTCCTTAACTTCAGTCTGCTTTGCCTCCGACGTTCAGCACAGTCCTAATCACGTCTTGCGCAGCCCACAGGTAGTAAAACACGCTTATATCTACTAATTCCGACAGGTCCGAGATGTCTGGGAGGTCAGCAAGTGCCTCCCCGACGCTCGTCTCGTCGTCCTCAGCGACATCCACATCCTCTTCCACCTGCTGCTCGCGTCCTTGCCTCTCTCACGCTTGACTTCGCTTCGCAAACCCTCGGACTTGGTTCCTACGACCTCCTTCGCATCTCAGATCTTTCTCTCTTGTCCGCCGACACGTCTGGTTGCCTAGGAACACCAAGCCTTCGCATTCGCTTGCTCCGTCCACCTCGATCGCTCAGGGCCTCAAACTCTCGGATTAGCGGTGGAATCTATTGGATTAGCGGGAGATTGGCAGGGTCCGACAATCTGCAGGTAAGTACTAATGATTTGCGCTGCGTACTGACCCATAGCTCGTCGATCCAGCCTATCTCGCCACTCTTCCGTCGATACCTGTCAGTTTAGGCCACTCAGAAGACATCCCTTGGCCTCGCGCCGCAGCCTGTGACTCAAGAACACGTCAAGAACGACTCACAGAGTACTCCCCCAGTTGTGGTCACCAACAGTATCAACACATTAGCCACCTACGTGGCTAAATCATTGTGAACTTAGGCACTACGCGTTGTACATGTACAATGGAGGGCTTATTGTATATTGTTGTAGCAACAACAATCCAACCGCCATTGTATCTCCACACTAACATCTACAACACTGCCACCTCGCGTGGCTGTACGCGCCCGCGTTTGCAGCTTGCCAACAACACCGATCCCACCACACTCTCTTACAACGACTCCACCAGGCCCCGACAATTTATCCATAACCCCTCCTCACATCTACAACGCGCGACGACTACCCCACCCCTACGCCGGGGATGCGTTTTAAAATCCACCGCCCCCCGCGTTACAACACTACCAGGTCGCCGTCGTCGTTACACGGTACTGCGTTGTAGGTTCGATCTACAACGAATCCGCCGTTTGTTGCTCACGTCATTCACAGCTCGCCTGCTTTATGACACGGTACCGATGTACAACGCAGATCAAGCACAATCGCGCGGCCCATCAGTACACTTACAACGCGTCCACCTTCAGCCCACAAGAACCCCTCCTCCCCATCCACAAACCATCCTCCCGAGCGACTCGTTTGTCCGTTGTACACCCAGTGCATACAACACGACCACCCTCTCCTACAACATCTCCCTGCAACGCGGGCCACCTGCTCGTCGACTCCCGATTGTACATCGGGGCGCGTACAATGCCTCCGCCTTCCCCGACAACAATCCCTCGCCACACACTAACAACCACCCCTCCCAGTCCATCTACAATACGACCACATGCACGCCAGCCTATTGTACATCAGGGAACGTACAACAGCCCATCGCTCTATGAAAACTATCCCACCATGTTCGTCTACAACGACCCCTCTCTGCATCCACAACGACCCCACCAGATTCTGCTACAATTCGGCCGCACGCACGTCGTCCCGGTGTACACCAGGACGCGTACAACGCCTCCACGCTCTCCAAAAACAATCCCCTCCTCGCTCATTTACAAAGACGCCTCCGTGGCCTTCGACAACGGCGTCTCCCCGCTCGTTCACAATGCCCTCTCCCCGTCCGTCTCCACAGGCCTACAGCGACCCTCCTCTGCTTGTTTACACCGGCCTGTCTCTGCACAGCAACAACAATCCCGTCCGGTCCTCCTACAGCGCGGTCACGCGCACGTCATCTCGTACGCCAGGACGCGTACAACGCCTCCTCGCGCTCTCACAACATCCCCTCCTTGGTCGCCAACAACGAGCCCTCCCTACTTCTCAACAACGACCCCGCCTAATCCTTCTACAATGCAGCCGCGCACACGTCACCACGTTGTACGCCAGGGCGCGTACAACACCTCCTCGCGCTTCCACAACAATCCCCTCCTTGCTCATCCACAACGACGCCTCTGTGCCCCTCTACAACGCTCCCTCCCGGTACATCCACAATATGGCTGCGCGCGTCGGCCCGTTGTACGTTACAGGTGCGTACAACGCCTCCACGTTCCTCACAACTCACACACGTGTCCTATAGACGTTTCATCGCTGTCCTCAGGATGGCCGCCTCGAGTCTTGCCCTCGCTCCCAATCCACAACAACAACACACCTTTCCCAAGCCCACCGGCGCACAGTCCTCCCAACAGCCAAATCACAGCAACGTCAACCCCAGAGAGCGCATCCAGAATCTCGGACACGCCACCTCCATCGCCGCCGCCTGCTCACTGGTCATCGTCAACGCGCAAACATCCTCCGTGCCAACGGCTTCGCTCGTCAACACGTCGAGGCGCTCTGGACAGTATTCACTCATCTGCTCTCCTTCCGCACTCGGGTTCGCTCTCGCACCTCACCCTCTCTATCGTCATCCTCACCCGACTGCTCATCCTCGATGTTGCGCATTGTGCGTGCCGCCTGCCAGGAAGGCTTCTGCCATCGTCGCTGTCGCCATTCCCGCCCGTACGTCCATTCTACCTCCATACGTGTTAGACGACAACCTGACCTGAGCGATACCACCTCGCTCATCCTCTATAGAATTTGCCTACCCAATTTCTTTATTCCGGCCACGCGTCCATCCGATCTGCCACATCCTGTACGAGGTACGCGCTCGTTGTCCCATGATTCAGCTTGACGTCCGCCGCTTCCGTTCCTTTTCCTCCCTGTTTATCTGCCCCTTGCACACAGATATAACGACTCCGCCAGCTTCACACAATTTCTCTCTAATGCATGCGGGGCTGCTGTATGCACAAAGTGTGCCCACTGTCTCTTCGCCATTCTCTTACCGAAGCCTTCTCGTTATTGCCCACAGAAGCTCTTCGACCGCACATGTACGATCATGCCGTCCACTTCCCCTCATCTATCCCCGCCCTCTTCAAATGCTTCATACACGCCGAGCGCACAAAGTCCAGCGCCCATGATCTGTCCCATCAGCTCGCCTCTCGCCCGGTTCTCGGCGCCTGGAAGGGCTACATGGAGTGCACGGCGCGCGCGCGTCACCATTGATTTCGATCCCCCTTTTGAAGATGGCGTATACATTTCTCGCGCAATAGTACTACCTAGCTTACACTGAGACCAGCCGTCCGTACATACTGAACGAGCCGACAGCCGCTCTTGCTTTCTCGTGTGTGGCTCGGTGTTAGGTAGTAACGCCCGCTCTTTGTTGTACCTTGCTCGCTTTCCGGCGCCCATCATATCGCTTACTTTTCAACTGCCTTCTCGACGATCTTAGATCTTGTTCCTGCCTCAGAGACATTGATACGTAGTGCATTGGCAATTGTAATGTACGAATTGAGACATCGAACCCTTGGAAGTGCTAAACAAGTGCCGTTGATCATCCGCGCTTAGTGCGCTTCGGCGACTTCGCATTAGCTGAGCGCCCTGCGACTCTCTTCTTTCCCTTCCCACTCATGCTGTCTCCTCCATTTTCCTCGCCTTCCTGCTGTTCCTCCGTACTTCCCTCTTCGCAGCTCATAATCCCCTCTGCCTCTACCAGGAGCTTGCCCAGAACCCAACAGACATCTTCGACCATCTCCCAAACCTCTGCCATATCCTGACCTTCGTCTGCAGCGGCAAGCCACCAACTCAGCGCTAAAAGAACGAGGAAAAAACCGTTTGGACCTCCACGTCTCAGCACACTCCACGAGTCCCCTTCTGCTAGTGCCTCAGGGCGTTGTAACTCCCCGGCTTCGCCCAAGCGCATCTCGGGCTGGAGCGCGTGCCACCAAAGCTCCCATTCGGCGCCGTATTGGGCAACGTTCCTGATTGTAGGTATTTTCTCATATTGGCGGTGAGTCTGTATCCATTGTCTAACTTGCATAGGCCTGTTCTTCGTCGGAAGGCGCGAGTCGGGCCCCTGTGTGAAACCTGAGCCATCTGAGAACGAACAAGGTGGCTCGCATCGTACCTGTCCGCTCGGATACTGCAACAGCGCTTCCAAACCCTCCCAGCTCCTCACTGCCTCCTTCCATCGCTTGTCTTGGCTCACTGCCGCTAGGTACGTCTTCGCTTCGACTACCCATTGAGGCACGCTCACGTCCTGTGCGCAATCAGTACAGGCAACACCAGTTGAATCAGCAACCACTAACCTCATGACCAATAGGTGGACCTGTGCTTGTAGCGGCAGGAGCGTCCGTCTCGTCAGCCACCGGTGCCTCTGGACGCGCGGACTCAGCGGCAGGCGGGGAAGTAGCGGAAGGAACAGAGATCAAAGTCGCCGATGGATCGACGAGCATCTGAGGTGCGGCCGTTACCGAGGCGTTTGCACTGGAGGTTGTCACATCGAGCTGAACCTTCGATCTGGTTGTCATCCTAGGCACACCTGCTGCAACGTTCTGTGGCACGGCGCTTTCAATATTGCAGGTGAGTACGTGCACTGATCATAGTTATGGTTGTCACTCACTTAGCCTTCGGCTTTCTTGTCTTCTTAGGTGCCTTAAACGCGATGTCAAGCAAGCCAAGCTCTCTCAATTTCTCCTGGTTCGCCTGTATGGTCATACGGCGTTGGGTCTCGAAGTCCACAAACTCTTCAACGTCATCGTCGACATCCTGTTCGTCCTCGTCGGCATTTTCGTCTTCGTCTGTGCTCTCGTCCTCATTGACTCCGCTCGTGCTGGCGCCCACTCCTGCATCCACTCCCGCACCCTCGTCCTCGCGCTCGCGCTCGCCCATACTCGCGCTTGCCCTTGCACTCACGTCTGTGCCTGCGCCCGCGCCTGCCCTTGCACTCGCGTCTGCGCCTGCGCCCGCGCCTGCCCTTGCACTCGTGTCTGCGCCTGCGCCCGCGCCTATACCCGCGGCGACGCCTACACCTGTCCCAGCGCCTGAAGCAGCGCCCGAAGCAGTGCCCGAATCAGCGCCCGCCTCGAGAT
The DNA here is from genome assembly GCA_022376465.1 of Cubamyces lactineus. NCBI lineage: Eukaryota > Fungi > Basidiomycota > Agaricomycetes > Polyporales > Polyporaceae > Cubamyces > Cubamyces lactineus. Next base: position 64,232 of record JACDTU010000019.1, on the reverse strand, counting down.
CGGTGTCTGCGCGCGCGGGGAGCTGCTGAGGTTGCTCAAGGGCAGAACTGGAGGGAGAGATAGTGTTCGGCGCCACACGGGAGAGCGGTGGCACTGGCTCTGAATCCGTAGTTGTAGTTCCATGCACCTTCGAAGTTACCTTCCCCGTACCAGACGGACCTTTTTTGTTAGCTATCAAACCATTCTCGTTCTGACGTCCCGCCTTGGCACCAGCCTTCCTCTTCCCCTTCGTGAGATCCCCGCCGTTGTTTTCCTCGCTATTGTCTCTGTTGCCATCGCCTGTGCGGGTCACGGGCTGTGCGTGTTCTGAGCTGCTGTCTGAACCGTCTTGTAAGTCTTTGTACATCACGGTCAACGCGTTTGGGAGGTCGCTTGCTGTACGTAGCGGACTGATCAATCAGCAGGCCACGAGTTACCAGAGATCTACTTATGGAAGCACATGTCTGCAAACGACGTAAAGGCGTCTGTCAGGGTCTGGTGCGCGTCTGGCGACACGTCCTCAAACTTCAAAGTCTCTTGGAGTGTCTTTCCAACGCTAGTCCTATGAAAGGTCACTGGTATGCTCAATCAGTATGAGTGGAATTACTCACGACACCGTCATCATTGCACCAGTCTGCGGATGTGGCCCGGCGAAGATAGCACATCCAACCCACCCCGTCAGACGATTCAGGTTCTTCATCGCGTGGTCCAACGTCACGGGTAAGCTTCCAATATTCCTAATGACAGCGTCAGTACGCCAAGTGATCAGAGCACGGGGAATGACTTACTTTACAAGCTCTTCGACCCTTACGTCTTCCCCGTCCCCTTCTGCCGAGGTGCCTCTATCCACCACTGACCCTAGAACGCCCTCTTTTGCCTTCTTTCGCGCAAATTCGCGGTAGGCCTCGACGCGCTCTTTAACGTCTTCGGGTTCTCCCGCCAGCAACTCCTTCGCCAACTTGTTCCGAAAGGTGAGTTCAGCCTCGGCCTCTTGGTCGTTGCCGAGCTTGACGCGGTACATGTAATACTGAGTGTTGATAACAGGCATGACGCGGTCCTTGTAAAGGCGGAGATACGCTTGGTAGGGGTGCAGGTACCCCGTCTTCTTTTTGTTCAAATTCAGGACTCGCCGACTAGTCGCACCGCGGGCGTGGTTATAGAACCACCATCGGATGCGCTATCGGGCCAATCATACAATTTCAGTGAGTCAGAAAGTGCGCATCATCTAACGGAGCACTGACCTTGCGCTGCGCTTTCGTTTTCTTTGATCGCGCCCTCTCCTCATTGCCACCCTCCGCTTCGAGCTCTTCAGGGGTAGGATCTTCGAGGTTGAAGCGGTGAAACCATTCGCAGTAAGTGATCCCAAAGAACTTATCAGTTTTGTTTGCGCTCTGAGCCTGGACAAAGTCTGGAAGCCGTTTGGACAGCCAAGAAGCCTGCTCTTCGGTCGCCCAGACTTTTCCCGGCATCGTGTAGATCGAAGCGTGTACGCGGGGATGGGGTTCTACGCCCCTGCATGACAACTGATGCCTATTTAAATAGCGACAAGCGACGGCGAGACGTGCGCTAAACCATTACGGAAGGGCTATAAGGGTTGCTCTTGCTAAGCACCCACCCGCGCTGTCGAGCTCTGTGCACGCCCACCAACCCTCCATTCCCGCGCCCGATACTCGTCTCGTGGCGCCAACAGCTACTGCACGGCCCTCGCTCCTCACAAGAATGCGAAACTCCACTAGGTTGGAACGTCCCTCTACACCGTCCATGATTCATCCCGCTACTCCATCTTGGCCTCTGAGAGAGGGCGCTCGGCGCCGTGTCGACCCTGGTCTTCCAGCTTGGACACTAAGCTACCTGCGACTCGACGTATGTCCGCAGTAGTCAATCATCTGTTGAGATACTCACTTGATCCATGCATTCTGTCGTTGCAGTCCTACCTACGCGAGAGTCAAGACGCCTGTGTCCCTCAAACTAGTACAGAAATTTTACAGCGGGTTGCCACGCCGCCCCTGGTATCAACCCTTAGGCAGCATAGTGCTCAACCCAACGCCGCTATGCCGAACCCCCGGAGCAGTGCAACATACGGCATGCGCTACGGTGAAACAGCCACTGATAACACCGATGAGAAAGGAGGCACCCTCTGCATAATTTCCGAATGTATTCCCGACGTCCCGCTGAGTCTCGGTGGCGTTCTCCACGGCGCGCGATATGCCAACAACGAGCTCATTCTTGACACCGTACAGCCCACTCTCGAATCCCCGCCCACTGTAAACGCCGAGAGCCCTGCCCTTACCTCTCACGCTCGTGCTCGAGAGCCGGTCACTGGTCGTCAGACCCTCAGTTCGATCGCTGAAATTTCCCCTTTCGCCCCTGACGATGCCGTTGAGGCCGCACAAGATGATATTCCCCCGTCTTTCTCTCGCCGCCGTGACAGCTCCGCTACCGTCCACGAGGAGCTGGTTCGCCGCGCTCTTTCCCCGGAGAGTACCTATGACTACCCACTGTCCTACGTACTACCTGCGGGGCGCGCGCCGACGCCAGTAACGCCCGATGAGGTCTCCGACGAGCAGCAGAAACACTGGGGCGAGATCGAAGCCGCGATCGAGGTCCTGATTGCAGAAATGGAGACGTCTTTCGCCTCTCAGCAGCTGCATGAATCAACCCTGCACGTCTCCGCCCGCTGCGCACCTCGCCCTCCGGTCCAGGCAGCTCGATATCGCTATACGTATCTGGACATCGACTCGCCCTCCACCCGTGGGTATCACTATAGTTATTTCGGAGGTGAGTTCGATTCACCACCTGCACGATTTCTGCTAACGCTGTGCAGAGATCATCGATACCCCCGACACGCCGTCCAAACTGTTAAAGACAAAATGGATCGTCGTGACCATTGGCCTCCGCGTAGGCGTTTTCAAGGGCTGGTACGTCATGTTCCGACGTTGACCGTGGTTCTGTACGCTCATGGACGCTGTCTCTCACAGGGACCGCGCGGCGCCGTATGTAGAAGGCATTCCGGCCGCGAAAACCCGAGACTTCAGGTCCTACAGAGCGGCCTTGAAGCACTACAGTTTGATCAAGGCCGCCCGCGGTGTTGCGATACTGCAGAGATGCTAGGGTAAGACTGGCGCGAGTAGTGCGAGGTGCTCCAGCAAGCTAGATAGAGAAATGTTCGTATTGAGTTACCCATCTACGTCGCTGTTCATTGTTTCTGCAATGCGTGTATATACGAGATACCTGGTTCATACGTCCCACTCATGTTTTTTATCTATACGTGCCCTGTCTTCGGTAGCGCAGCAGGATGAGGGTGCCCGCAAGCAGTTTGCAATATGATTCAGCCGGAGGCCTTGACTGCACAAGCAGGACGAGTAATGCCATGGTTCGCGACTGACGGAGGAGCTCGAGTTAGCATAGATAGTAGAGATATATCAGAGACTATGGCATTCATCCTTGAACTTGCCAATGCCGTCTAGGAGCTAACGCCTATGCCAGAGAGCCCGGTGTCACCCAACCAGTCTCATGATTCAGAGATCCGTATTGATCGACTTGGTTATTACCGAGTACCAGAGGAGAACACTCACGAGTACCATCAAGCAGCAGGCCGAGTTCTTGCGTTGCACTCAACGAGTTGGGACGCGTGAATGGTACTACTCTTGAAGCCAGAACTCGAAAGCAAGTTGTATGACATCATCCGCCGACTCATGGTAGTACGATCATGCAAGCTGTGTTCGCTGAGGCTACATCTAAAAAAGAGACACTGAGTGAGATCATGCTAAGCATTCTTTGCAGCGCAAAGGTCCCGTGTTCTCTCTTCATGATTTCTCAATTTTCATAGTACCTTCGTATCCAACTAAGCCATCGTTGAATTCAGGCGTGCTTGCCAATCATCTAATTTCGTTTGAAGTTCAAGATATCGTGAGGTACTACGTGCTCTGGCGAGTTTTGGGATATCCGGGTTGAGCCCGGTATCAGCGGGCACAACAATCAAGATCGTATTCTACACGTGTCTGAGTAGTCTGCACTGGCGGAAAGCGGGCAGCATCTGAAAATGTACAGGGGCACCAATCGAGCAAGTCTAGTAGGTTAGTGAACCTCACGGGATTCTGTATCCAATTGAGCTCATTCACCGCGTGCCCTCCGAAGCGCGAAGCGAGGCAAAGTACGCAGGTGCTCTACGGCGCAATCTGATGCCAAGACCGTCGAAGGTGTGAGTCGTGAACTCACAGAATAGCCATGCTCAGACGAGACCAGGTCGACCGTAACGATTCTTTGCAGCGGCGAGGCTCTGTATGTACCTAACTGACTAGCTTGGTTGAACTCCGGTGGTGGTTTTAGTAAACATGAAAGAGAGATGTTACCTACAAGAGCGAAAGATGATGGCAGTACCTGTATACTTAACGACCTCTACTGTATTGCACGCCTCGGAGTTAGGACTTCAAGAGGCTTCCAAGGAGCGGAATCAGGGCATGCGGGCCCGTACTTGGCACATTTGTTGCATCTACGCTGGAGCGGGTTAGAATTCACTATTACGCAGCCATTCGTATATGATCCTGGATGAACTCCAGGACGTTTCGAATTCGAGCGATAGTAAAGCACAGCTCGAGGCTCTGAGTGAGGAGAAGACTCGCCTACAAGCGCCGCTCCAGTGGCACATGGAATTAAGCGCCTGTCTGTGTACGACGCGCGTCTTGGCCTTCATTACTCGACGTGCAAACCTTCTTCGCCCTCGACCATCTGTTCTGCGAATACCTGGGACCTCTTGCGCACGTACGATGGGCAGGAAGCGGAAAGCCTCGCCGATTCCTACCTTCAACGTTGTCAACGCAGACGCAGCGAAGGTTTTTAGGACGACGCGCAACGTTACTGTGCATGGTACCACCAGCAACGGATCCCTTGGCAGCCGGTCGAATAATGCCTTTGCGCTAGCCCCTACGTCCGCATATGATTGCGCCTCAGCATTGCCAGATGTGAGCTTGGATCGGGATGGTCCCGGAGATGCTGCTCAGGCGAGCGAGCCGGTCTACGACTCTAGCTCTGAACTTCCTGCCGATCTCCTATCCGACGATACCGGGAAGGTCAAGCGAACTCGGGAAGATCAAAGAGCTGCTGTATGTTGCACAACGCTGAGCCACCCTTTGAACTAGACGAACTAACTTTCTGCATAGAACAAGGTCCGCGAATGGCTCCCTCTACGGCAGGAATACCTCGACGAGCTACTGAGGAGGTGTGGGCGTCGAGCGGAATCTTTTGACATATGCGCGGAATGCAAGACCAGTGGCTCGTGCTATCGATGCCTTGATTGTAGGCGGCCTCGACCACTTTGTTCTGCATGTATCCTCATCAACCATCGGGATGCCCCGCTCCATCGCCCTGAGGTTAGTTGTTCATTGTTTGATTCATGCATGTATATCCTCTGACACAAACTCTGACCAGTTCTGGAACGGCTCGTACTTTGAGCCGGCTGAGCTTTCAGCCCTGGGACTGGTTGTCGAGCTAGGTCATGATGGAAACCAGTGTCCCGACCCCTCCCCACTGGCCGATATTCTTGTATATCATGTTAACGGCTACCATAAGGTCCGAGTATCTACGTGCACGTGCACAAAGACGCACTCCGAGCCGCTTCCAGCATGGCAACAATTCTTGCGCGCCGACTGGTTCCCGGCGACTACAACAAGACCGTCTACAGCGTTTACCTTTGACGTCCTGGATCTTTTCCACCATCTCACACATCAATCTAAAGCAAATGCCTACGACTTTTTCCATACTCTGCATCGGCGGACGAGCAACGCCGGATCACGTCAGCACCCTGTCAGTCTTCAATGTTTCAGGTTGTGCCCTAGATCTATCGGAATAACTGCTGACTTATCGACACAGAGCCGCTACAAACAGTTCGCACACGTTGCGCGGCTTTGGCGTCACTTGCAACAGCTCAAATGGGCGGGACGCGGGCAGGACCCTAGTGGCGTGGCAGCGACACCTCCCGGATCCGTCACGGTGATCTGCCCGGCGTGCCCTCAACCCGGCAAGAATCTCCCAGAGGGCTGGGAATTGAGTCCGCCAGAGAAGATGTAAGCGTCGATCAGCTTCAATTTGTCCTTATTCGTCCGTGTGCTGACCCCCGAACAGGTGGCTATATACTCTGTACTTGATGATGGATGCCAATTTTCGATGCCGCTGTAAGGATCGGGGATTGGACGACGTCAACATGGCGCCAGGCTGGTCCTATTATGTCGAGCAAAGCAGATTCCATGAACACGTTGCCCGCGCCTGCGACCGGGAGGAGGTGGTGAGTACTTGTTGATGTACGTGTTTGCTCGGCTCAAGATTGATTGTGATTCTACAGAACACATGCTCTGCGGAGCACAATGCTATTATCAAAGCGAACATGCGGAAGGAAGGGTACGTTGCTTCTGGTATAGGTGCAGTGTTGTGCGCCCGTCACGCGTTCTTTCGACCGAACGGCGTCGGCGACTTGCATCTAGGCGAAAAGTACGTAACTGTCACCCCGTATCCTCATTGTGCTCTCATCACCATTCAGGTTCCCTTACATGGATTATCTTGTGGTTTCCACGCTCCTCGGCTCGCTCATGTACATGCTAGTTCTGTCGTACGATGTCGCATGCCAGTACCACAAGAATTTCGAGAAACGACTACGTGAAGATTTTGTTCCGGACATGCATCTGGACCTGGACGATGTCAAAGTTCGTTTCGTGATACCGAAGAATCACATCAGTGTCCATGGACGTAACCACTCACAGTACTCGCTAAACCTCGTGCCTCATGTCGGACGCACCTATGGCGAAGGCGTTGAAAGCTCGTGGAGTCACTTAAATCCCGCCACCATGAGCACCCGCGAGATGGCTCTGGCTACTCGACACGAGATACTCAACGATCATATGAGTGCGTGGAACTGGCGCAAGAAAATAGAACTCGGTGAGTATCTTGACGACTTTGCATTTTGACTTGGGCTGATTCCCTGGATCCCAGGCCCTTTTCTCCTCAGATCCTTGCGGCAAGCTGCGCAAATTGCGCACAAGCAGCGGCGTCTGTTCAACGAGTTCACGGCAACATTTCCGCCAGACGTCGTCAAGGAGTGGGAACGAGTCATAGCGCTGTGGAACGTCAATCCAGGACACGGAGCCGACCCCTACGAAGAACCAGAGACCAGTACGTTCACGTTCACACCAGCACTATTGCGTTGCAGTGTGGCTGACTTCCCATAGCTACGACCATCAGCAAGGTCCGCCTCGAATTGGCCAAGGAAGAAGCTGCAGACGCTGCGGTGAACCCGGAGGTTCTTGATATGTCCCCGAGCGTATTCATACAGGTGGGGTTGGATTTGGAGGATCAACAGTATGTTCTCTTCCTGCACTGTCCTCTGCATGCTCATTTCCGTTTCAGGCGTTCTCTCAAACTCAGGGACGCTGGGAAGACCGAGGGCGAATTGGCCGACCATCTGGAGCGAAGAAACACGCTTGCTCGACGCATTCGGTGCTGGGCCGAGGCTCAAGACGTTTATATGCCCGCTGTTATCCAGCTCCGTGTCCAGACCAACACTCTCCTCTCGCCGTCAGGTGTCGATACCCAGGGAGTCCCGCCTACTGCTACCAACACGGACACGGAGAGCGACGGCCCGCCGATCCCAAACCCCGAGGACGCTTCCCTCTTTCTCCCCTCTGCACTCCCACCACATCTTCTTGTCGGCGAACACACCTCACGACTCCTCAATTACGAGCGCCGCCTCCGCCTTGCTCAGCTCGAGGATTCCCTTGCAGATATCCGTCGCCTCCGTCGCATCCTCAAAGGCATCTCGGAGTTCAAGCGGCTCAATGTTTCAGGCACGGGGAACAAGCCCAACACCAGAGTCCGAGCACTCTACGCTAAGTTCTTACGGAAGCAGGTACGACTGGTTGCGAGATACCGCGCCGCTTACTGCGCCCTTGCAAAGATCGATGCCGATGGAAACTGGCGAAGAACATTCCGTGAACTGCTAGATTCACATCTCACAGGGCCAGGAAGGGACGACGACGACGTTGGGGAGGGGCACGTCGAGATATCCTGGATATGGCTTGCTCCCTGCAGTGCTTTCTCGGACTCGGACGAATCACGCGAATACAACGACAGTATGCGCGCCGAGTGGGCTCGGAGCAAGGCCAGGGCGGAACGGTGGGAGGAGGAGGTTGAGTTGCTGGTGGAGGAAATGGATCGCGTGGTCAAGTTCCTGGAGGCTGAAGCGTCGCAGTGGCGACTCCGAGCTGACCGCCGGGTCCACATATTCTCCAACCCTCGCCTTCCCTTCGATATCGCGGACGGCGTACGCGCTTTCGCCCTGCGCCAAGTTGATATCTACAGTGCCCTCGCCCGCCGATTTGCATGTCAGTGGACTCCCCTTCTCCGCACCCTCGGCCGCCCTGTGAAGTGGGTTGAAGCGTACTATACCACCGCCGGAGCGAGCACCAGTGCAGATGGGGAGGGTTTAGGCGAAGATGCTGATGGTTCAGATGCGGACGAGGATGACTAGAGGTTCGAGCGCTCTGTAGTACCCGTCTGTCGTACTTGTTGCATGCACGTTATGTCTTGTAGTCGAGAGAATTCTATTCATGACTTTCGTATGCTGCTGGTACAAGCTCGACAGGGAAGGACAAATCAGACAGTACGAAGTACATATGAATGTATTAGAACGGGAGGCGGAGACATGCAGGCCAGATCAAGCATCGTAATCGCCTGGGGCACGGGTGATTATGCCGGGAAAATGTGCTGGATATGGTGAGTTGTTTGCAGGAAGGTGACATCTCTGTACCATAATCGTTGTATCATCTGACCACAAACCGAGCCGTGCGGAGATTCGTTTAGTACCAAGAAGAAACATTGTACATAGCAAGCTACTTGTGAGACGAGGATACAAACCGCTGACGTGATGCATGAGGGTACTAGTAATGCGACACGCGCGCGATGTACAAAGCCGGAGAGGTGCTAGGACAAGGGTGGGGAGGTTGTAAACGAAGTGTTTGTCAGCGCGGTGAGCGTGGTGTACATGAATGGTGGGAAGGTTGTGCTTCACGGGATGGTGGTTCGTCTGCGAAAACTGTCCAAGGGGAGGGAATGGGGTCGTCGGAACGCGCGCCAGCCAGTGTGGTTAAGATGCTATCAGTACCCGCGATCACGTTGCGCAGACATTGCGGGGTCGACTCGAGTGAGTCGTAACGGACCGTTATGGCATGACTCGTTGAACTTTCGGACGTCGCTGACATGTTTGGGATGATGATGAGCTGCAGCCGCGTCGCAATGGTGCAATAAGATTGACTGATCACGTTCTCTTGCTACCACACGCCCTTCCAGCTCGTACACGACCCGGACTTGACCTTCCTGTTTGCACGATCTAGCAGAGCACCGGAAGTCAGGGAGAGATACATTAGACTAGACGCGAGAGAATGGGCCTACTGACCGGGATTGAATGCCAATTTGCAAGTAACGGTGTAGCATGGCGACAGGATCGTTCTGCATGTAAAAGAGGGCAGAGAGGGCGGCGGGTGATGCACGTTTCTGGTGGGGATGCTGTAATAGGGAGGTGGGGCTGTTGTATGATTCGGACCAGGCCGTGGTGCGAGAGAAAAGGAGGGAGAGTATATGTCTGAGCGGGGATGTTGTACAATGGCAGTAATGGGGACGGCGAGGCTGAGACAACGACGGCAAAAGCGCTCCGTGCATCCCACGCACACAACGCGCGAGATCAAGGTTGCATGAGAAATATGAGGGCGCTGGATGAGGATCAGTGTGGGTCTCACAAGACAGACATGAGCACGTACCTGTACAACGAGCCGTCCCTATCCCGGACAGCGGTGAGTTCAGAAGAAATCCTCGACGTGTTGACGAGCGAAGCCGTTGGCACGGAGGATGTTTGCGCGTTGACGATGACCAGTGAGCAGGCGGCGGCGATGGAGGTGGCGAGTCCGAGATTCTGGATGCGCTCTCTGGGGTTGACGTTGCTGTGATTTGGCTGTTGGGAGGACTGTGCGGGGTTGTGGGCGGACTGGGGAAGGATGTGTTGTTGCTGTGGGTTGGGAGCGAGACTCGGGAGCCGCTGGTGCTAAACACTGCCCGCCTGCTCGCAAACCTTCCAGAGCGCCTCGACGTGTTGACGAGCGAAGCCGTTGGCACGGAGGATGTTTGCGCGTTGACGATGACCAGTGAGCAGGCGGCGGCGATGGAGGTGGCGTGTCCGAGATTCTGGATGCGCTCTCTGGGGTTGACGTTGCTGTGATTTGGCTGTTGGGAGGACTGTGCGCCGGTGGGCTTGGGAAAGGTGTGTTGTTGTTGTGGATTGGGAGCGAGGGCAAGACTCGAGGCGGCCATCCTGAGGACAGCGATGAAACGTCTATAGGACACGTGTGTGAGTTGTGAGGAACGTGGAGGCGTTGTACGCACCTGTAACGTACAACGGGCCGACGCGCGCAGCCATATTGTGGATGTACCGGGAGGGAGCGTTGTAGAGGGGCACAGAGGCGTCGTTGTGGATGAGCAAGGAGGGGATTGTTGTGGAAGCGCGAGGAGGTGTTGTACGCGCCCTGGCGTACAACGTGGTGACGTGTGCGCGGCTGCATTGTAGAAGGATTAGGCGGGGTCGTTGTTGAGAAGTAGGGAGGGCTCGTTGTTGGCGACCAAGGAGGGGATGTTGTGAGAGCGCGAGGAGGCGTTGTACGCGTCCTGGCGTACGAGATGACGTGCGCGTGACCGCGCTGTAGGAGGACCGGACGGGATTGTTGTTGCTGTGCAGAGACAGGCCGGTGTAAACAAGCAGAGGAGGGTCGCTGTAGGCCTGTGGAGACGGACGGGGAGAGGGCATTGTGAACGAGCGGGGAGACGCCGTTGTCGAAGGCCACGGAGGCGTCTTTGTAAATGAGCGAGGAGGGGATTGTTTTTGGAGAGCGTGGAGGCGTTGTACGCGTCCTGGTGTACACCGGGACGACGTGCGTGCGGCCGAATTGTAGCAGAATCTGGTGGGGTCGTTGTGGATGCAGAGAGGGGTCGTTGTAGACGAACATGGTGGGATAGTTTTCATAGAGCGATGGGCTGTTGTACGTTCCCTGATGTACAATAGGCTGGCGTGCATGTGGTCGTATTGTAGATGGACTGGGAGGGGTGGTTGTTAGTGTGTGGCGAGGGATTGTTGTCGGGGAAGGCGGAGGCATTGTACGCGCCCCGATGTACAATCGGGAGTCGACGAGCAGGTGGCCCGCGTTGCAGGGAGATGTTGTAGGAGAGGGTGGTCGTGTTGTATGCACTGGGTGTACAACGGACAAACGAGTCGCTCGGGAGGATGGTTTGTGGATGGGGAGGAGGGGTTCTTGTGGGCTGAAGGTGGACGCGTTGTAAGTGTACTGATGGGCCGCGCGATTGTGCTTGATCTGCGTTGTACATCGGTACCGTGTCATAAAGCAGGCGAGCTGTGAATGACGTGAGCAACAAACGGCGGATTCGTTGTAGATCGAACCTACAACGCAGTACCGTGTAATGACGACGGCGACCTGGTAGTGTTGTAACGCGGGGGGCGGTGGATTTTAAAACGCATCCCCGGCGTAGGGGTGGGGTAGTCGTCGCGCGTTGTAGATGTGAGGAGGGGTTATGGATAAATTGTCGGGGCCTGGTGGAGTCGTTGTAAGAGAGTGTGGTGGGATCGGTGTTGTTGGCAAGCTGCAAACGCGGGCGCGTACAGCCACGCGAGGTGGCAGTGTTGTAGATGTTAGTGTGGAGATACAATGGCGGTTGGATTGTTGTTGCTACAACAATATACAATAAGCCCTCCATTGTACATGTACAACGCGTAGTGCCTAAGTTCACAATGATTTAGCCACGTAGGTGGCTAATGTGTTGATACTGTTGGTGACCACAACTGACTCCCCAGCTGTCTTATCTGCCATTCTCGTATCACACGCCTTCGCCGCACGCCGCAGTCTATCTCCCTTGTGCCTCAACATTCCCCGTATCCTCTCGACGTCGCGCTCGCGCCCTCAACGACCACAAGATCCTCTCAGACAACTTCCGGCGTAGTCTACTTAACTCATCCATTGCCCAGGAGTCCCTCGTCATCGTCAAGATCCCGCGCGCGTCGCCATCGAGCTCAACAGCTCTGGCGATGTCCCAGATACCGCGACCTCAGACGACTTCCATACCTCGCATTCTACTAACATCCTACAGTACTGCGCGCCTTCGGGCGTAGTCTACTTAACTCTTCCAGCACGCATTCCATTCGGATTGTATACTAACCAGGTACGTCCGCCGTCGAGCTCCGCAGCTCCGGCGCATCCTCTCCCCTTGCACTTTCGCTTTGCCTCGCGCCTTCGCGCCTCATGCCTCGTCTCTCCTCTCTCCACACACACATCTTGTTGGGCCCTGCCTCTTCACACTTCGCCTCGCCTCTCTTCTCTCTCTCTCTCGCGCGCGCGCCGGCACACAGGTAAGACCATAGGTGAGTACCCGTCGCCGCGCCCCCTTGTCTCTTTTCTTTTCTTTCTCCTCCGTGTTCCACTAACATTCTACCCCTCTTCCTCATCCTCCTCGAGCGGCGGCGGCGCGCGAGCGGTCCACAACCGAGGCTTTTGCCTCGCGAGTAGCCGTTCGCGCTCTTGCTGTCTTGCTCGAGCGTGGGGGTCCCGTACATTCGTCTATGCGGCCAGGCCGCTTTTCTCCCATTGTTCTAAACTAACGTCCGTAATACAAAGCCCCGGTCTACATGATAACGAGCCATTCGAGTACCTGCGAGACGAACAAAACGAGAACTCGTAGCAGTAGGTCCATACACTCCGCGCGCGCACCGTAGATGCGCCGCGTCTGTTCAATCCTCGCCCTACCATGTAGTCACAACCGGCGCGCATCGAGTCCATCGCGTCGTCCGCCATCCTCTCCCACAAAGGAACTCCTGCACCGCGCCGCTGTCATGTCGTCGTCGTCGTTGCCGTCGTCGTCCTCGCCGTCGCCGTCCAACTTCAACAACTCGCCGTGTCCAACTCGTTCCCGCAGAGCCCGGCGCAGAGAGCGCACCACCGCACGTAGTAGTCGACGATCGTCCTTAGTCCATTGGCGAGCCGGCACGTCGAGCAGATGGTCCAGCTCGGCGCGCTCGGCTCCCGGAAGGGCTAGCTGAGGGCGAACGCGACCTACGCCACGCCGGCGAGGTCTCCTTGCTGAAGCTCGGGGTTCTGTAGACACAACTAGTTAGCTTAGCGTACTTCTGTAATACAAAGGCTTACCGGGAGACTCGTGGTACCTCTTGCGCGGGACGGGACGCGGGCGCAAATTGTACGGAACGTCTTGCGTCGCGCTGACCGTCGTAAGGTCCACGGGACTTGCCTCCGGAGTCGAAGCAGTTGTGCTGAGTGGTGAAACGGCGGGTGTCGGGTCCTCGGGCGTGTCGAGAGCCGTCGCGAGAGACGTTCCGTCGCCAGTTGGAGCTGCGATCGGCTCGTCCTCGCGAGCGGTTACCTCGCCATCCTCGGTCCCGTCGTCCTGCACGTCGGCTTCTTCCTCGGGGAGGGTCGTCCATCCCGGTGCGTCCTTCATCTTGCTGTCTGTGCGCCATGCTGACACGATCTCTTCTAGCTTTTGCAGTGCTTCATGGAGGTCAGTAGGAAGGGTGAAGGCGAGCGCGTACTCACCTCCAGGCTCCTCCACTACGGACACGAGCGGAGGGTGGAACGAGTTGAGAGGGTTGCGCGAGGTCGTCGAAACCACCGGAGTACCGGGTCGAGTAGCTTGTAGAATAGAACTGACAATAAAGTTGGCGGCCTCGTCGTCGTTCGGAACCGGAGACGGAGAATCGTGAGAAGGCGAAAGTGAAATGGAAATGGGTGCGGCTCCAGGAGCCGGAGGAAGACCAGGAGGAGGAGGAGAGACCAATGCCGGGAGGAGGTCGGTAGCGTCTTCGAACATGAGGACAGCGTGTCCCCTGCGCGAGCGACCGTTGGCCCGGATGATGGCGTCGCACAGAAGGTAGACGTCGAGGTGCTGCCCGAACTCCCAGGGAGCGACCACTCCCGGGACCTCGAAGGCGGCACTAGCGGTGACAGAGGGAGGCGAGACCTGAGGAAGCGAAGTACGACCTGAAGACCAAACGTGATAGTCAACAATGTACGAGAAACGTGCGGGGTCACCTCGACGAGGCACCCCATCGGTCGGTCGAGTGGGACGGATGAAAGCCATGGTGTGCTTGTCGCCCGTTCCACTCGACTCGCCCGTGGTTTTATACGATTCCGCGTACCTTTGCTTTTGCTGACCTTGTCTTCCTGTCGTGTTTCTAGGTCTCGCGCGCCCGCTTGGTGGTGGTCTGCCACCACGAGTGAACATCTCGCGCGCCCACAACTGAACTTGCCGAATTTGGTAAGTACGCGACTTGTGTACTTACCGTGCCTTTGGTGCTGCCGATCTCTCCACTGACCTTCATCTCTCTCTCCAGATACCCACTGCCGATCTTCTGCCAAGCTGCTCTTTTTTGCCCGTACGACTGCTTTCCATTTCCCATCTTTCTTCTCGTGCCTCTCCATCTGGTGCCTTCGGAACTCGGCGGTCACCATCCTATTGTTCTCTTCAAGCCTCGCCCTTACACCATGGAGCCCGCGCGTTGGATACTCGGGCCCAGGTGCGTACTAACCGTTCATTTCTCCACTTCTCGTGCTAACTTCTCGTCTAGCTTCGCTCTCCACATGCATCCGCGGCGCGCGCAGTCTCCGACCCAGCTCAAGTCGAGACTCGCCACCGACCAAACCCCACATTCCTTCGTAAGCATCCCAACATCTCCCCTTGACCGTCACGACGCGCGCGCGCACTGCGCACCGCCGTTCAAGTCCTCCGGGGCACTGTACCTTGCGTACGGTGCCTCGGAACCTTCTTTCTTCTTCCATCCGCTGATCTACTAACCTACTGTCCTTCTTCTAGACCTGTACCGCATCTGCCCGGGCACATGGACCATGACCTTCCATTCCCGGTGAGTACGTCCTCCGGGACTACCACAGCCATGTCCACCTGCTCGCGCGACTGTACTGACGTCACTCCTGCAGGACTTGACTTCCAGAACTTCCGCGCCTTCGCGCCTTATCCCGTCCATCGACTTCTGCGCTCGCGAACACGGCCAATACTTGCTTCCATTCGTTCCTGTACCTACTGTACCAGCCGGACCCGTAGCTATTGTACTGACGTCTTCTAGCTCCGTGCCTCGTCGTCAACAGCATGCGCCTCGCGCGGTGCCGTCTCCAGCTCCGTCTGAGGGTACATTCTGCCTTTCGACGTCGTTCCGCGCGCATCCATCCGTCCTGCAGCACCACCTCCATTCACATGTCTTCCGTCCTCGCCTATCACTGCTTTCCGCTCTTCTCGGACTTCCGACACTACTCTCCATTCCCTGCCATCAACACCCCCAAATCCGACTTCTCCGGACTCCGGTACTGCAGCTGCTGCAGCACCTTCGTCCCTACTAACTCGTTCTAGACTGATTGAACGCCCAGCCCACGGTCTACGGCGCTCGCTTCGGCTGCGAATGGAGCGTCTGACTCACTCGTCATCGCGCTGCCGCTACTAACCGTCTACCGCAGCTGCCCCCGTCGAACTCGAGCTCGGACTCGTTTCGGCCGTGCCTACTAACCGCGTCCTCCGCGACGTGTTCCATTAACAGGTAAGTACGTACATCCAGGCTCGTCCGCCGCGTCCAACGTCCGTCAAGACTTCCGGGCGTGTCACTTAACTCCGGTCATCTCGGCGTTCGTCGTCCTCGACGTCTTCGCCCTTCCGCTCGCCTTCCTTCGCGTCTCCGGCCACCATCGCTTCGGCTTCCTCGGCGCACACGGCATCCACTGCATCCTCGGCGTCTTCTCTCCCTTCAGCTCTCGTTCGCGTCCTTTCCAACTCACCCTCGCCCACTGTCGCTCTCGCAACAATCGGCTTGTCGGGATCGTTGTCTGGGGCGCACACAGGGGACCCACGCACGCCGCGAGGCGTACGCGCGTCGCATTCTCTCTCTTCCACAGGTGAGTACTGACTGACATCCTCGTCTCTGCTACTGACATGTCTCTTGCAGGTTCGCGTCCGTCGCGCCACTTATATACCCAACCTACAGATACCCTAGAACTTGCTAGCTGCGTCCATACCCTTCCGTACACGTCTGGACGTTGCTCCGGCGTGTTCCATCGCCGCAGGCTGTGCGCCGATGTCCCACTGCCTTCGCACTGCCCGCGCTGCCTCGAACATTCCGTTACTGACCTCCCAAGGCTGTGCGCACTACGCGTCCATGCCTTTCCGCGCGTCCGCTACTCTCTAACCTCGGTAAGTCATATTCAGTCTTCCACAGTGCTGGGTCCAGTTGTACCCCTGGCTGTTGCCTTGTGGACTCCTGCCCCAGCTCTGTTGGAATTCTGAATTGTCCCAAAATGCCTGAGTCATCCTTCCGTTACCCGTACGACCTTCGCCCCACAGTCAAAGAGACTGAGAACTTGCATATGATTTCCTGTAAACGCTCACGAAGCACCCCGGCGATCAAACTTTGTTTTGTGGCGTTAGACTTTTAGCTTTTAGCGTTAAGCATTCAGTCCACAAAATCTGACCTCCAGAGCCCTGTACTCCTTCGTACGCTACGAAAATGCAGATGTCCATTCCTAGACCAAGTCTGCTCAGACTGACCGAGTCCTACGCTACTATGCCCACTCTTAACCTTCGAATTACTCCCCGAATCCAACGTGAAGCTCTGCCGAGTCGGCATCATCCCGGTGATCAAACCTTGTTGCACGCACGCCTACCCATGTCTTCATTCACATGCATCCTTCTGTTGGCCCAACGACTCCCCGATACGTCATGCTACCGTAGCATGGTCCGGCGGACATCGAACGATTCCCCGGTACGTCATACTACCTTAGCATGGTCCGGCGGACATCGCGCCATCTTACCTTCCTTATCTGTCCTTCTTTGTGCCGTGCTGCAGCACCTGCTGATCTCCGGTCTTCCGCTGACTCTTTACAAACTCCGCCGATTCATTCGAGTCATCATTCTGCAACTAGAAGCATCCTTCCATCACACGTGTGCTTTCGCATTTGTCCTCAATCAATCCGCTGATCCCATGTCTGCCTCATGGTCCAACTTCTGAGCTTCTCGCCCAGTTCCTGGATCCTTAGTGCCACCCTAGTGTCCGACCCGACTTCTGAAGGTCCGGAAAGCCTGTGAGTGCTTCCATTCCTATCGGAGCCGCCCGTCAGCCACCGCCGATACCAGTCATCTGCCATCACATATACGGCCAACTTCTGGATCTGCAACGCTCGCGACTCTTCGATCTTCGCCACCCCGCTGCCATGTACGCTGTGTCGAGCCCTTAGCTTTGCCCTGGGGCTCCGCCGTGTGCATCGACCACCTCGTACGCACAGCATCCATTTCTACTCCTGCTGGTACTCACCCGTCCCTCTCGTCTCGCAGATGACTCGTAGAGTCAATCCGTCAAGAATGGTTGGTCAGGGGCAGCACCGTTCTTCTCTCTTCTCTGGTACGTCTCCCTTCCTCTCGCCTCCAAGCGAACTCAACCCTGCGTGTCCCATCCAGGAATCCACGGACGGTTGTCATACACGTACGACCGTCTGTGTGAGTCCGTTCTTCCCCTTCTTCTTACTCCCCTCCGGTAAGCACGTATCCTCTGATTGCACGACCATCTCTGATTCCCGTTCACAGTATACCCCTATGCATCCCTCTCAGTCATCATCCGCATGGTAGAACCTTCCGACATCTCTAGTATCGACTACTTAACCCTCTAATGTTTGAGCCTACGGTTAATTGATGTATGTGGCGGTCCTTGCTCGTGTGATTCAAGCAACTCTCGACCATGTGTGCACGCAATTCTCGTCTGGCAACCAAACACTGTACATGTTGAACTGTGGCATCCGTCCTGGTGTGTTAGCGATGACCAACGGTGCATCTACCAACCCGAACATCTGCTGCAGAACAACGTAGTCATCCTCTTGAGCTATCGGCATGAGCACCGGTAGGTCCTCGTCGGCGATTTCTGAACTGATGTCACTGCGAATTCCCCCTACCACGCTAGACTCTGGCTGAGTACTGGCTATACTGTCTAAGTCATTGTCCGTCTGTCAGCATCACCCGACTCTGAGACTGTCGGTCCCGCAACTTCTGAGACGTTGCCTGGCTTCGTCTCATCTGTTCCAACACCGACTGACTTACGGTTCCGAGTCTCAAATGCGACTTCATTCATCGACTGATACAGGTCTTCCCGTGTGAACCTGGGCCACATCCGTTGTCCAAAGAGTCTTCGACTTCGCTGTTCCTCTCCAACTCTTCGTCCGTGCTGTTCCGTTCCGTATCACCGTCACCTTTCAGTGCTGCGTTCGCTATCCGTGCACGCTCTGACTCGTGTGGGAAATACACCATGTGTAGCACACCGTGTCCTTCCCGATACTTGCCATCTATGCGTACTAATACGTTCCGTAGAATGAACAACTGTTCCTTCTTTGAGATACCGATCAGCCAATCTCCCTGAGTTCCAACTTGTCTGACTCGTATACCTCAATGGACTCGATCGTAGGCTGAGACACTGCTCGCGGAAGTCGGTACCATTACAGTACTGCCATAGAAGCTGGTGTACATCTGATTCTCCAGATTAGCCTCGCTGATTTCGTGTTCTGGCTCCAACGTTCCTGTGTCATCATCCACTTTCAAGTCCCACGGATCGTATTCTGGACTGGGTTCAAGCGGTAGGTCCACGGGCCCTGTGTCCTCATGTACTGACTCCACAAATGCCTCGTTTCCATATACTGCGTTTCGGGACTAAACAGTTCGCACAGCTGGTGACTCTCATCAAAAGACATCTCAGGCGTGGATGGCCTGGCACCACTGCACAAATCTCTCTAGCCCGTCGCCGCACCGCTCGCTGTGCTTCTGGCGATGTTACCAACATTCCGTACGTATGGAAGCCATTACCCGACCTTATGCTCAGATACACACCTTCATCTGTGTCATTCAACGACATCCGGTTTAGCTCCTGCCAAGGTCTTCCAAGTATCCCTGCTTCCATCAGGCCTTCGACGACATGCAAGTCTATCATGGACGTAATGGTTCCAATCGTAACAAACGCCTTCCACACTCCCAGGCATCTGAGACGAGAGCCCGTAACATTCAACAGCCTTTCTGCCTGCGCGTCAGCGGGTGCGCCCATCCTATGGTTCGCCAGATATTAGCATTGATGCAGTCAATCTGAGATCCCGTGTCATTAGAATGGTATCGTATACCCTTCGAGCCATCCGTGCATGGTCAGAAGTGTTGACTGTGGACGTTGCGGAGCTGCTGTCTGGCGATTTGACTCATCCACGTAGGATTCGTCTCCTCTACCTGAACAGAGTTCACAGACACCTCCCGCAAAGTATCATCTTCCAATTGCTCAAACCTCATACAGTTACTCGCACTGTACGGCACAACCTTGACAATCACATGTCCTTGACAGCCTCCGGCTCGGTTGAATAGCTTCGCATCCCTGAGAAGGAATGTTTTGCTTATTACCCCCGGGTCCGGGTTCTGTAATTCCAGTGATGTACCTGTCATGATTGTGCATGGTCCAGCCTAGTCAATGTACTTCCGGATTCCGTACTTCTAGAAAACGCCACACCTTCCGGTACATATCTCTCTCCCATTCATCCTCGTCATCGACGAATTCTCCTTCGACGACAATAGCCCAAGCACATGATCCAACCTGTCCTCGTCTTTGTCATCGTCATCTGAGTCTCGGACAGAATCAGCCTTATCCTCTGATTCCGAATCGGAGCCGTCCTTGCCTCTGAGTCTGCACTTACCTTCTCCGAAGCTGGTTCCACCACAGAGTTACTTCCAAGTTCGTCGGCTGAGGCGATTGACATTGCGTCCGAGTCATCTGAGCCTGAACCTTCGTGATCTATGACTGCACACTTAGGATCATCTTGGTCCCACTCCTTCACAATCGCTGAGAAGACACCAGGTGCTCCTCTGCTTGCGAGCGACGTAGTGACCAATAGCTCTGACTTGGCGTAACCTTTCTCGTTTGGGAATGTGAGATAGGTTCCTCATCCCGTTCTTCAATGCCAATCTTGTGCGCACGCTGCCATGGTCTGCCTAGAAGTCCATCAAATGGTGGATTCTCTGCTACATATGCACTGATCGGTGTCTTTACATGCCCAATCTTGAGAGGGATGTCTTCAACCAATCCAAGCAATCTACCAGATCCTCCGTTTGCATCATTTATCGAGATCGCTTCTCCGGTGTTGATGGGTCTGCGAACTACGTTCTTGCACACTGATTCACTGATGATGTTCAACTGCGAACCTGTGTCCACGATAAACGATACGGGCTTCTGATTGCATTCCATTTCCAAGCGGATCAGAGAACCTGCCTTAGATGTCACTAAGTGCGAAGCGGGAGCAGGTACCACATCAGCCTTCTTGACCTTCAGCACCTCCTGCAAGCAATTAGCCACATCCTTGGAAACACCCACGACGTCCCGTACCGACAAGGTGACTGGCGCATCGAGGATCTTGTCCAAAACGGCAGTTGAATCGACATTCTTACTGATCTGCGAGGCCCTGGCGGGTACTCGAGTGCGGTCGCTAACAGGTGCATTTGACTTCTTCTGACGCTGATTCAGAGCACGATCTTCGACCATCTCTATATCTTTGTCTGGGTTGAAGCTCTGGGACTGCGTCTCCACAGGCGTAAGGCGTTGCATTGGGAACCGAGCCATTGGCGCAGGCGGCTTCTGGCTTGGAGCCGACTCCTTCTGCTTCCCCTTATCCTGTGAGGACGAGCTTCCTCCCTTGTCAAACACCTGCTTCCGGTACGATCTAGTCTCACGCTGAACACGCTCAACTGGATATACCAACACGTCCGCACTCTCCTCAACATCCTCATCATTGTTTCCATCAAGCCGATCTCCATACGTCACAAAGTGCACTTCTGGGAATATCCGCTTGACAGCCTGCACCCACGTCTCCCCTTGGTTACGTCTTAGGATAGAACCATCCGGCAACGTCAACCTTCCCCTGAAGTCCTTCAGGAGTAGACCATCCTTCAGATACTTCTGGATCTGGGGACACTCACCCATGATGTGCCCTGCCTCTCCACAACCAAAACATCCTCCTGTGTTCGGCGGCGGTTGCCTGTACGACAAGAATCTATTAGGGTCCGGACGAGGCATGTGCGGCGGCATCATCCTCCTTCCATCGAAACGGTCGGGTGCAGCCTGATTTACCTGTGGACGGGGTAAACACTCAGCTGCAATGGGCTTCATGGTGCATGCTTTCAGAAACAACAATCCATACTGAGGATCACTGACCGACAACTTCTTCATCTTCTCCACCAAATCCTCAAACTCCTTCTCTTCTACCTTCTCCTTACTTACCTTGCTTTCCTTCTCCACGGCTCGCGGCACTTCTCGCGGCAGCGCCCTGTCGAAATCTTCATCGTCCAAGTCTTCTTCGTCATCCTTCCATCCCGACTGAGTCTTCCTACTCCTTGCCATAGTCTTCTTCGTCCGTTTGGTGCTAGGCCTTTCAAGTTCCCGCAGATCATCAGACTGGTCTTCATCGGAATCTTCCTCATACAAGTCATCAGATCTAAGCCTCTCCGTGTCGAACCTATCCACTCCCAGAATTGCCTCGGCGGCTTTCCTGATAGCTTCGGGCTCAAACGGTTCAGCCATGTCATGACTCGGGTCCTTCAAAAGAATCCTAGCCTCCAGTCGTTTCCGGAATGGCCCGTATAAGCCTGTCCACATGTAGTAGGCGTAGTCGTCGGCCTTGAGCTTGCCTTGACCCTGTAGCCAACCAGCAATACGGATAAACTTACGCAGGTACTTGCGCCAATCCTTCAACTCCTGGATGGGTTGCTTCCTGGAATGAGCCACAAACGCCTGAAGGTCACGAATCCTGAAACGCTTATCCTCAAGATCAGCATTCCAGAAAATGCGAACATTCTGCTTGAGCTCCTCCCAGTTATGCAACCGGTACGCCGAGAATCCCTGAATCGTCTCACGAACGACCTTGCTGCAGTAGTCCACTATGGTCTCGCATTTCTCACGAGCTGAGAGGTTGTGTAACATGGCTAGCCTCTCGAACCTACGCAAGAACTGCTCCACCTCGGCTGGGTCCCCTCGAAACGTCTTTGGGGCCAGCTTTGTCCCCTCCACCGGCATGTCCATGACTGAACGCGACGACGGAATGGAAGAGAGATCACTTCCGAAGGACGGGCTGTGTGCCCTACTGCTGCGTGCATCTATCGTAGACGACATCGAAATTCTAAGCGCTGGAACAATAAACTCTGTGCTTGGCTCCTGATCCAATATGCGTATCTAGATCGAGACACAAATCTTCGTACCCCTCGCGGTGGGCTCCAGATGTCGCGAGTGAGGTTGAGGTTGTGGTTGTGTGGTGAGAAAGTGAAAAGCGGGTGTGAGAGAAAACGGAAGAGGGGAAGTCAAAGGGAAGTGCTGTACGCAGAAAGAGAAGAGGATCGTACGACACCAAAGTGCGGAGAACCTCGAAACTAACTACCTACGGAAACTACCCAAGAACTACCTCAGAAAACTACCTACTCAAGAACAATCAAAATCTTCGACCGAGGGCGGTAATGCCAACGATCCTACGAAGAAGGTGAATGAAAATGAGGAGCACTTAGAAATACGTCTCTTGGTCACGCGTCTTCAAAGAATTCAAACCAATGAACCTCACGTTGCCGCAAAGCTTGTCGGTTTTCCTCTTTTCCAGACAGTGGCTCTGCCGAGTTCGGGGTATGCCCTTACTTGGCGGTGATACGCAATCGAATCTACGGAACACGAAACAAACAAAGTCTACTGTACCTTTGCGAGATCTGACCTCTTCTCCCTAGGCCCTGTAGATCTCAAAATCCTCCTTCGAGAAATCTTCCGGCAAGTCCCAGAAGCTTCCTCTACCTACCCTAGAACGCACCGATAGAGCTGGCAGAGTTTCCCCTAGCTAACCCGCTCGGCTGCACGTCCTGTCCGATGGTCAACGACCTGAGAACCTTCCTATCCTGTTCTCCTTATCCCTATCCCAATCCTATCCTTCAACAATGTCTGCACTCAGGCTGCTAAACCCCGGACTCTGCCGCTAAGGTCCAACCTGCAGTGGCTTACGACGCACGAAGTCCTACCGAGCGACGGTAAGGCTTAATCGAACCTGTTCTGACACAGAGAAATCAGCGCACAATTAACACCACGACGACTCACCTAGAAATCCACTTGCGAACTTGCTGAGAACTTGATGGCTGGTTGCTGAGGTTGCTGACTGTCGAACTGAACTTGCTGCCTTGCTGGTTGCTGGGTTGCTTGCTGGTACTTGCTGTCAGATCTTACTCGCTTGTGAGAAAATCCTTCTGAGTTGCTGTTTTTTTGGGGGGCTTTGCCAGTCGAGTATATATACTCTCCCAGAAAGCTTCCGGCGCATTCTATCTACATTACAAATCACTACCTACTGGCTGACTAACAATGTCCTTGAACCTTCCAACACATTCCGTAACTCTCCAGGGTATTCTTGACAAGGACCCGGGCTGACCCGGCTCTGTAAGTTCCCTGCCATCCGGCTGTGCACGCTGCCTCACGGCTGTGCACTCACTGCCTCGTCTATTGTCTTGAAGATTCCAGAAGGTCCCGGGCCATGAACTGCCTGGAGAACCTTCCAGCACCTTCTCGCGTTTTCTGGGATCTCCTAGATCCTGCTAGAACATTCCAGAACGTTGCATGGCTGCGTCGTTGGCTGTCCCTTCAAGGCTGTTCAAGGCTGTACGCACACAGCTTCGCATAGCCTCAATGGATACCATCAACGTAGCCTCGCACTGCCTCTGTTGCTACTTCCGCTACCTCAGATACCTTGGTGGGTGCTGTGGATGCGTATGAGGAAGACAACGAGTGGCCATTCGAGATTGCAAAAGAGTGACTGTCCGAACGAGTGTCTAAGGAGTCCATGTCCGTTGCCCATTCCCTCAGCCTGCGTACAGATACCGGAACTCTCCCTGGATGTAGTCGTCCAGCTCCCATTCGTCGACGTTTGGGGACTGTCCAACCTCTGCGGGTGTGGGTGAGTACTTGTATCTGCGCACGTCAAAGGAAACTTGCCTGAGTTGTGCCGGTCGTTGTCGGGTCGCAGACATCCGAACCAGCTCCTCAACCGAATGTACCACCACCGCGTGCCTTCGAAGAACGGGTAGGGTACTGCCAGCGTGATGCTCGCAGGGGAGTGCGGGTGTTCTACCCACAAGATGACGCGCGTCTGTTGGTATTCCACCACGCGACTGATCCGCCCCGTGAAACGTCGTTGGTCGGGGAGAACCAATCGGCAGTAGCTTCCCACACGGGGAACAAACCATCATGGGCGCACCTCCTTGCCGGTAGGCTCAACGTCAACCCACACTTCCTGCTCGCCGACTTCCTCGCCTAACGCGACTGGTCGTAGTCGATGCGGAAAGAGTCCGTCTGGCCGAAAGAGAACGTGGTAGTCCAGTCCGTATGATACTACGGGGCAGCGGGGTATTTGGTCGGCCTGCACACTTCGGGGAATCGCGTGTTGTACGGCCGCAGGAAGATCGAATGACATGCCGACCATGATGGGTGATGATGAGAAGCTGTCAAACCGAGCGCCTACGTTTGATCACGTCGTCGCTCAGTCATCCGCTTACTCAAGGTCTGCACGTGACTTAGGTAATATCTTCCCACTGACCTGCGTCTGCTTCCCTGCCATGTCCAGGTACCAATCCAAATTGGTGCATGACAGCGCGTGTTCGTTTCGCCTGCACGAGCCCCCTGAAGCGAACAGTGAGTCTTATTTTGTTGCTCGACAGTAAGTCATGTGCGCATATAGTGACTCTTTGAGTCTCATACACTCTGAACTGTTCCGTCAACTGGTAAGTTCATCCCCTTCCTTTTTTCTGACCTGTCCCTTCAGGCTCCACTGACTTAGTGGTTTACAGTAGTACCGGCTCGCCTCACACTCACATCGGCCTGCGTCCACTGTTGATGCACCTAACTAATGGTGTGTGCATTTATCTCGCCGAGCCTCCTGTGAGTCTCCCTTCCTCCTGCCAGTGGGCTTCTCGTCCAAGTATGGCTTTTCCGGCATCTGGCTCTGGTGGCCCCATGTATCTACTGTTGTTCTCGCAATATGATATTGATTTTTCGTTGATTTCGTATGGTATATGATGTATGGTTGTGCGTGGGTGGCCGGGATGTGGGGTCCTTCAGTAAGGTGTAAGCCTGTACCCGGAATCTGTATGCAAGATAATAAATATCTCTTGCATAGTTATGCACATATTGCCGTACGGGCCAATGACATTACCTTGCTAGGCTATCTTTGCCTGGTGAGGGAAGGTATGCCTGGCACGACGAGGTATGCCTACCGTTACAGTTCCTTACTATACTCTCGCCTTGTCAGGCAATAGTATGCTAGGGCCGGCAAGTTATACATGCATATACATAGTTATGGATTAAATTGTGCACTTTTGCTGATGGGGGAGTCTGAGGGGGTACCCTTACTATGGAGGACACTTTGGTCGCACACATCCGGAGAGGCCTGGGGACGGGAATCGGAGACGGGAACTTGAGGATGAGGCGCCTCATGGTAGGATAGAGGCGTTGTTGACGGTGTATCGACATGGGGAGGCAAGGACAAAGGGAGATTACTAGCATCGTTCGGGGGTGGCTTGTGAATCGCGCCTGGGCCGCCATGAACGCTGTCGTTATGATTAATGGATATTGACTGCATTATACTTGTCAGAGGGTCGATGGATGTTGTGTGGCCTGAAAGTTCCCTTACTGTTATGTTGTCATCCGAAAGCGAAAATGTGGCCGTGGTTACAGGTGCGAGGCGAAGGCGGAGGCGCGAGCCATCATGAGATAGCAGTAGGAGTTGGATAGAACGATCGCCAGCAGGACTAGTCTCGGAAGGTGGGGAGGAACTAGGATGCATAGTGACTGAGGAGCCTGGGACCCCGCAAGTCTAAGTCCCTGTAAGTCTGACCAGCCGTCGTGCGTATAACGCGTAGTCGTCGAGGTGAGTGCGCAGTGCACAGCGGAGGATCGCGGTCACCGTTACCCGAACGCGTCACGGTGAAACTTCATCTGGCAACGTTCAAGTTAGGAAGCATTGTGTGCAGCTTACCTTCTTAGGTCTATATCCCAAAAGCGAAGGGATTTTGCCCAGTCATTGTCGAGATTTTTAAATAAGAGTGCCCTCGGGGTAGGACTGCTCTCGTATAGAAACCGCTCGGCACATTGCCATATTGCACCGATCACAAAACCATGTTACAGTAATATCTGGGAGTGTTATGCCAGTGTTCCTGCGCATTATCAAAGCGAATGAGTGCCGCTGTCAAGTCCAGACTAAGAAATAGTGGTTGCAAGAGCACGGAGCGTGACAGTCCTCCACAATCTCCCAAGTCAGAGTTTGTACGTAGCAGCGAAGGCGCCCATCAGGGTGTCCCAATTGGCCGTATGCCGAAGCGGAGATGAAGTCGGCACTCTAGACGCCCGTGACCCCTGCCGTGACCAACCTCTCCGAACGGTTGCACTGTTGCGATTCATGCGGAGGCTCTCCTTGCCGCTAACTTCGTCTTTTGCCTTCGAAAAAAAACAGGCCGTGTAGTCAAGAAGTTCAGGACATGACCATTAAAGTTCCGGAGCCCGTACAGTGTGCGGGGGAAGAGGGTGTGGAGTAAAAAGCGAAAAGTTGCACTTCCGGTGCAGTGATAGTACGAGCGTCTGATTACTAAGCGGCGAAAGCCGTCTGCAGGCGTTGCCCGTCCTGAGTTGTTCCGCGGGCAGCATGTGCCGGTCCATCAGTGATCCAGCCCGCCAGTGGGAACCTCAGGCTCCTACCCACCGTCACTGTCGAGTTGAGGGGCGAAATCCTAGAGGGAGGGTTGGGACTAGATACGAATAAGCGGGCTCGATGCTGAGTATATAACAAGCGCTGGTACAGTATTTCGAGGTCACGTGTTCTATACTGTTAAGATGGGTTCCCCTCAACTCTTCAGGACGGCTGGCACCAAACATTGGTAAACATCGGTGCCCGGTGGGCAAGCGCCCACGGTCTCCCCCATTTGGAAGGCCATCAGCCGTGAGCGTCTGTGTATTAACTGAAAACCGAGTTCAGTCATGTGATGGTTTCCTTGCGCGCGACGTCGCGTCGAGCGCGAGGTGTATCTTGTACGAGCGCGACGAGCTATCCCAACACTCACCCTCAGCGAGTTCACAGCTACCATAGTTACAGTGGTATTTTGACTTGCTTTGCAGCCTAAAAGTTACTTGTAAATCATCTGAATACTAGCAGGTTACTTCTGTCCACAAGGAGTTGCCATGCTCATTATACTGCGCCGGCCTCAGGTGCGATCCAATGCTGAGGGTGGTAACACAAGTCCAAGCCAGAGCGAAGCAAGCGCGCTTGTGCGGGGTATCCAAGGTGTAACAGAACGATATCAATGTAACTGCTGAATGTGCACATGGGCATGTTACTGTACTAGTACCGCAGTGAATACGAAGCCCGACATGCTACCCAATCAAAGTTGTTATCGAGATCTTTTGGGAACGCTTCGCTCATGCAAACTATACCCCTGCCGCACTGCGTTAACCTACAGCAGTAAATGGAAGGGGCTGCTCATGAACGAATGAAACATACTGGTGTCGCGGACTGCATTCCGGGGACATAAGTATACCAAGTCGTACAGCGGAAGTTTGAGCCTGGGCAATCGTTGTGATGCGCGCGCGAGGCTCACTTGTGCCCATCGCCAATGTTCAACCTCACATAAGCCACGCGCACTTGGCTGTTATGTTTCCGAGGGTAAAATGATCCATATTGCTGAGGGTGAGTGTTGGGATAGCTCGTCGCGCTCGTACAAGATACACCTCGCGCTCGACGCGACGTCGCGCGCAAGGAAACCATCACATGACTGAACTCGGTTTTCAGTTAATACACAGACGCTCACGGCTGATGGCCTTCCAAATGGGGGAGACCGTGGGCGCTTGCCCACCGGGCACCGATGTTTACCAATGTTTGGTGCCAGCCGTCCTGAAGAGTTGAGGGGAACCCATCTTAACAGTATAGAACACGTGACCTCGAAATACTGTACCAGCGCTTGTTATATACTCAGCATCGAGCCCGCTTATTCGTATCTAGTCCCAACCCTCCCTCTAGGATTTCGCCCCTCAACTCGACAGTGACGGTGGGTAGGAGCCTGTGGGAACCTACTTATACAGGCTCCCCCACTTCATGCTCTCCTTCGTTCCTCCGTACATTCACTGACACAGTCAACACAACTCACCATTTCATGCAACGAGGCCGAGGGCAAGATCGAGGTGGCGGCAGAGGAGGATTCAGAGGCGGATCCCGTGGAGGTCCTCCCAGTGGCAGCACTGGTGGACGGGGTAGCCCTGGTCCAGGCTATGGGGGCCGTGGTGGTTATCGCGGCGGCGATGGTGGAGGTTTCCGGGGCGGCGACCGCGGAGGATATCGTGGCGGACCCAGCTCGAGAGGAGGAAGCGATCGAGGGCGTGGACGAGGGCGCGGGGAGCCTGCAGGGTACGCCGCACTCGTTCCGCAGTTCCCAGACGGCGGTGCTGATCATGACCACTTTCCACCTGCAGCGTCTTCGCGCCCGGCCAGCCGGCCAATATTGACGCCCGTATAACTGACAAGTCCCAGGACGCGCTCATCGCCTCCCTGCGATCACTGAAGCTCAGTGACACAGATTTGCCGGGGCGTCCTGACTTTGGCACCAAGGGAACCGCAATCAAGTTGCGGGCGAATTTCTTTCCCGTCAAGGTTCCAAAAGGGCCGCTCTTCGAATACGACGTTGCGCTCCAGCCAGCGGCGAGCAACAAACGCCTCAAGCGGAGGATCTTCCAGCTCGCTGAGGAGACGACTGAATGGAGAAACGCCGGGATGACCGGCAAGGTCGCCCACGATCACAGTGCGAAGCTGATCTCCTGCTTCAAGCTCCCCCAGCCACTCGAAATCAAGATAGCGTACACAGACGAAGGTGAAGAGACCGCGGAAAAGAAGAGGGCGCCGAAGCCGTACGTGATGGCTATCAAGTTCATCCAGCCCATTGAGACGCAAGCTCTGATCAAGTGTGTAGTCCTTTTATTCTCTTTCTCCATAGCCCCTGGGAGCCTCGGCGTGACAAGGGACTTGTCCACGATAACGCAAAGTGCCTTTCGTAGTGCATGGTCCTTGTACGCTGTTGCTCCCAGAACCCGCCTGCCCGTCCGTCCCCACTGCCTCGGGTTGACGCGCCCCTCTACTGACTACTTCGCCAATGAAGTTACCTAGAGGGCCAACCTCAGTACCGGGGCTACGACATCATGCCCATCATCAACGCCTTGAACCTCGTGCTCTCTATGCACCCCGGTCGTGTCTTGGGTGGGGGCGTCATGGTCGGGCGGAACAAGTTCTTCCACCGGTCCCCGATGGCTCCGCCCGTCCCGCTCGGGGGTGGCCTCGAGGCGTGGCGCGGGTTCTATTCGTCTGTGCGTCCGGCCTGGAAGCAGCTGATGGTAAACGTGAACGTGTGCACCACTGCGTTCTACACCCCTGGCAACCTGGCAGACCGCCTGATTGAATTCATGAATGCGAGCCATGGTGCTCGCCCTGCGGCGTTTGTGAAGGGCGTCCGAATCCGGACGACCCATCTAGGATATAGGAAGACCGTGAAGACGGCCGCCAAGGTCAATGCGCGCCAGTACAAGTTCACAGCGGAGGGCATGGGTGAGGTGACTGTGGAACAGTACTTCGCGAAGAGTGGGTGAATTCCGGATCTCCTTCCATAGATATCCAATTCACCAGTATCTCCAGAGTACAACATCAAACTCAGGTACCCGGACCTCCCTCTCATCGACGTCGGAGGGCAGAAGACGAACTATCTCCCAGCAGAGGTGTGCGTCATCCTGGAGAACCAGCCGTTCCGGGGAAAGCTCCTCGATGAACACACGGCCACGATGATCACCGTCGCGTGCCAACCGCCGAACGTGAACGCGCGCGAGATCGTCTTGCGCGGGATCCAGGAGCTCGGGTTTGCGCAAACCGCCCCTCCCCTCAACGCCTTTGGCGTGAGCATCGGGAACGAGATGGCGGTCGTCCCCGGTCGGATTCTACCTGCACCGAGCGTACGTTACGCTGGCGGAGGTCCGACCGCGATCGACGACCGCGCGTCGTGGAACTTGCGTGGCGTCCGTTTCACGGTCGGCGCACGCCTCGAGAAGTGGGCGGTGCTGCTCATCCAGGACGGCAACCGCCGCGATGAGTTCGCGGGCACGAACGACCCCGAACTGCATAGCACGCTGAGTGGCTTCATAGACATGTGCAAGAGGAGCGGGTTGACGGTCGACAATGCGAAGCCAATGATCGTCGCAGCGCAGCTGCCTCCAAGGACTGCGGACGACCCTCTGCGCAAGCGGGCGGTTCAGAAGATCCGCGAGACATTGACTTCGGTCGCGTCGAAGCCCAAGATTATCCTTGTCATGCTCTCTAACGGCGACCGTTTTATTTACTCTGGCCTGAAGCACCTTTGCGACGTCTTCCTCGATGTTGCGACGGTGTGCGTACACGCAGCGAAGATACGGAAGGAACGAGGCCAACTGCAATACTTCGCGAACGTCGCCCTCAAGTTCAACATGAAGCTTGGCGGCGTGAATCACGAGCTTGGGGATCAGAACATGGCGTGGCTTACGAAGGAGCCGACGATGCTCGTCGGCATGGACGTTACACATCCGGGTGCGGGCACTGTTCGCGGCACGCCATCTATCGCTGCGGTCGTCGCGAGCGTGGATAAACGGATGGCGCAGTACCCTGCAAGTCTTCGCCTGCAGGAGTCGAGGAAGGAGGTATGTCTGTTGCACGCATTGTCTGACATCCATGGCTTTTTATAGCTAAATACTTATTGCAGATGATCACCGACCTCCAGGCGATGATGGAGGAGCGCCTAGTCGCCTTCCGGGACAGGAATCAGAGGAACTTGCCCACACGGGTCCTTGTGTATCGTGATGGCGTATCCGAGGTAGGAACAACCCAGAACTGAAGTTCCGCAATGTATCGCTCATTGTCCTCATCTATACAACAGGGCCAGTTCGAGACTGTCCTTCGAGAGGAGATGCCACTCATCAAGAAGGCCTTCGCGCAGTTCAACACGCCACAGAAGCGCTACAACCCCAAGCTCACGATCGTCATCTGCGCGAAGCGGCATCACACTCGCTTCTGCCCGACCGAGGCAGCACACGCAGCGGGAGACGGCAACCCGAAGCCGGGTACCGTTGTCGACCGCGGCGTCACCGCCGTTTACAACTATGGCTTCTTCCTCCAAGCACACGGCGGCAAGCATTCTATACCATTTGTGCGCCCGAGAGAGGATATTAACGCATTAATGTATGATATAGGTCTGCAAGGGACGACGCGTCCGACCCATTACTACGTCGTCTGCGACGAGATTGGGATCAAAGCAGACCAGCTGCAAGGCCTGACGAACGACATAAGCTACACCTTCGCTCGCGCGACGAAGGCGGTCAGTCTCGTCTCGCCCGCGTACTATGCCGACCTCGCATGCGAGCGCGGCCGGTGCTACATTCTGTCGCTGCTGCAGGGCATCTCCGACGGCGTAGGGACTACGACGGCGGGTAGCGGAACGGATGAGCAGGAGGAGGTCATGAAGGAGGCGAAAAAGCTGTGGCGATTTGAGAAGAACCCCAACGGCGTCGGTGGCGCCCTCAAGGAAACGATGTTTTATATCTGAGGTGTCCTTCGAATCGGACAAGTATACTGTGCTGTGCCGGTAGGAAGTGAATACGGATTGGACGGGATCGGTTTGTGGAACGTGTACAATAGTATCAGTGTATTGTCCCCGATTGATATGTGAATGATACTTTGTGCGCGACGTCTTGAGCTCGGAGCATCAGCTATCCCATCGAGCACTTCCGCTATCTCATGCTCTCTGAACATCCACAGCGTATATCACCCTCAGGCTTATGACAGCGTAGAATGAGTTTGAAATGTTCAGGTGTGAGGGATTACATAGAACTTGTTCAATGCATTCATAAAGCAAGGTACTGAGACGTCGACAGTACCCTCCACACCTTCAAGTCATCAGCGCCATCTTTCCAGTTGAACACTAGCAGTCTTCCACTCTGCCTCAACACATTCCACAACAGCCGGGCTCCGCGGTTTCACCCTGCACGGAAAGCTGACCGGCTTCGAGTTGAACCCATCTGTGAAGTTCCATGGATCTGGCATGATGGGTTGTCCGGCCTCGTCCAATCCAACGCTGGCAAGATGTCGAACGCCCACAAGATCCGCGCGATAGCGATGAAGAGCGAATTCTGCGCAAGGTGCATCCCGACGCATATCCGCCGGCCGAACCCGAACGGGAGCTCGAAGTCTTTCAGGCGCGGGTCGTCCGTCTCGAGGAATCGCTCTGGACGAAAGTCCTCGGGCAACGGGAACATGATTGGGTCCTGCATGATCCCTCTGTTATCAAGTGCGCAGTCAGCCCGGCCTCATATTCTGGAGATGCGTACGGAACTCACGTTAAGTTGGCAAAGACCGTCGCGCCTTTTGGAATGAACCTGTACAAGAAGGAATGAGCTTGACGTTACTTCTATAACGTTCATGCGGTACTAACATTCCATTGTACTCATCATCAGCTGTCACTGCGTGCGGCGTCCCTCCCAGGACAGCGATAGGTCGCCATCTGAGGGTCTCGTTAATCAGGGCTTTCAAATACGGAAGGCGCTCCCGATCTTCGAACGCCGGGAGACGGTCAGGGCCGACAACCTCGTCCAATTCCGCCTGGGCTTTGCGCATAGCTGCCGGTAAATGAAGCATTGCCACTAATCCCATGGTCAGCCACTAGTGCACAAAGCATTGGATGGGCATTACTGACAGAACAGGATGCAGAGTGTTCCCGCGGTCTACTCGCTCTCATTCAGCCGACATACTACTGCGTAGGTGAGCATGCGTACACACCGTCTCGATGCCGGCGCCGAAAGGCGAGGAGACCGTGTATGCGATCTCAAGGTCGGACATACCATTCTTGGCCTTGTTCGCTATCGTCTGAGAGGTGAGGCAGTCTGGTAGCGTCCCATCGGCCATTTGCTCCTTCACGTCGTCGAGAAGATGGGTGAGAAGGACGATGTCCCGCTCGCGATGTTCCTCCGGCTCGCGACGGAACCATTGCAGCGAACGCTGTACCACGTATCCAGTCGACAGGACGTGCATAGTCTTCTGGCCTCTCTTACAGGTAACTTCAGCAACCAAGGCCATGACTCAACTAGATATTTCCCAGGTATGCTATGTTCACGAATCGCTCAGTAGAAAGTTGCAGTAACTCAACAGATTCGGTTTCGATACACGTACTTCACGCTATGCGACCGGAAGATCCGATAAATAGGCGTATCACAAAGAAGTCGAGCTTGCGCACCTCGTCAAGTCTACCGGTAAGGTGAGCATAGACACTCAGGCTCACAGGCGCAAAGTCCTGATACTCACAATCCATAGCTGCCATGTTCTCCCTCACGATCCACTCATCCACGCTCGTAACTCGCCTACCGTACGTGACAGAGGTAGCAACGCTGGCGGCAAACCTACACAGCGCAAAACGTATCAGCACACTTTTGTACAAGGCCCTGCCCAGGAAAACGGTCGTACCGTTGAAGGTGTTGTTCATATTGCTCTGGTTCCGTCAGGAGCTCGTGCAAGAGCACCGTTGACTCGAGAGACTGTATCTCGTTGTACGTATCAGCTCGCCTCGAGTGGAAACCGTTGTGCAGGACCTAACCGTGTTTATATCAGCATTCGCGGTACGACGGAGTAGGTAAGCCCCTTCCTCTGACCTTCCGCCACTTACGCCAGCCCTCTCCGTACGGAAGCATGAGCCCGCGCATGTTGTCCGCTGCCAGATTCAGTATTCAACACAGTTCCCCGTGTTCATTAGGTGGACACTCACGCTACGACGAAACGCGGCCGGCTCGAGTAGATCTCGGACCTCTTCTCCAGTAAGTCCCATGCAGCTTGCGCAGTACCAAGCACTAAGCGGATATGCCGGAGGTGAGCGCTTCGTTGCATCCATATACAGTGACGGCCAAAAGTATTGCCCCACCCCCCTATGGGCGCTTAAAAGCCTAAATTGCGCGAAATCTCTGAGAAATCCAGGACACATGTGTGCCTGATCTAAAAGACTACTGTCTCTATTATATGATGCAATAAATTGTATTCCGGTCCTCTGGATTGTTTGTGAGATTTTGTAACCCTAAGAGGTCCTAGCATAGCGCGTGATCGCCCTCGTCGCGAGAACGTCCCTAGACCTAAGCGCTATGAGGACAGTACGTACGGTGATGAGCCACCTGCAAAGGTTGATGCTCGTACAGATGCGGACGGGAACTTGGAGGATGATGAACAAGTTGTACAGTCCATTATTGCTATGCTCGCTGCTGCGAACCCCAAGCCTGGTGTACCAAACTCTCATCGACAAGCCATGGCATCTCCAGACGCGGAGAAGTGGCGTGCAGCTGAGAAAGCAGAGTACGACTCGCTCATTGAAAACAAGACCTGGATTCTTGTGCCTAGGCCAAAGAACCGACAAGTCGTCGCCAATCGTTGGGTGTATGACATCAAGCATGATGGTCGGTACAAGGCTCGTCTAGTGGCCAAGGGTTTTACTCAGGTCTGGGGGGAGGATTATAACGAAACCTTTTCGCCTGTTGCGCGTTTTGAGTCGATTCGCTACCTCCTCGCGCATGCTGCGCTTGAGGACTGGGACATCGAGTCGATGGACGTCAAAACTGCGTTCCTTAACGGCGACTTAGAAGAGGAGATCTATATGGAACAGCCTGAGGGCTGGGTTGTTCCTGGCAAGGAAAACTTCGTGTGTCTATTGCTGAAAGCTATCTATGGTTTGAAGCAGGCGTCTCGTCAATGGAACGCCAAGATACACCAAATCCTGCTAGATCTGGGATTCATACGGACATACTCTGATGCCGGAGTCTACGTATATCGGCGACATAGGGGGGATTCCGTCACGATCATTGTTCTGTATGTCGACGATCTACTCCTCATGGGTGACAAGCCTGGCCACATCAAGGCTACCAAGGAGGCCTTGATGAAGCAGTTCAAGATGACGGATCTGGGTCCTGTCTCACGTTTTCTTGGTCTGAACGTTGTTCGTGATCGTAAAGCTCGTACGGTTGACATAGACCAGATAGACTACATCCAGTCCGTTCTTGAACGTTTCGACATGGCTGACTGCAAGCCGGCTCGCACTCCCCTCCCTGCTGGTGCTGTACTGGAAAAATCTAGTCACACTGCCGCCGAACACTCCCGGAAACGGTACCAGAGCCTGATTGGCAGTCTGCTTTATGCGACTTTGGGTACACGTCCGGACATCTCCTTCGCGGTCCAGAAGTTGTCTCAGTACAACTCTAATCCTAGTGACGCACACTGGAACTATGCCAAGTATGTCCTGCGGTACCTGCAAGGGACCAAAGACTACCGGTTGCGTTACTTCGGTTCCTCGAATGACGGTCTTTTGGGTTATTCAGACTCAGACTGGGCTGAGGACCGAGATGACCGCAGGTCCACTGGAGCTTACGTCTTCTTGATGGCGGGCGGTGCTATTTCCTGGCAGTCTAGGAAACAGCTGACTGTTTCGCTCTCCTCGACCGAGGCGGAATACAAGGCTGCGTCAGACGCTTGTCGTCAAGTTGTATGGCTTCGCACGTTTGGTGAAGAGTTGGGGGATGACATCTCTCGTCCTACACCCTTGTGTCTCGACAACCAAGGGTCCATCTTCTTGTCGGTTAATCCCGTCACTGAGCGTCGCACGAAGCACGTCGACGTCCAGTACCACTACACTCGCGAACAAGCTGAGTTAGGGACGATCGACATCTTCTACGTAGCGACAGAGGATCAACTAGCTGATTCCTTGACGAAGAATGTCTCCTTCTCTATATTGGAGCGCTTCAGAAAGGCGATTGGTCTAGTCTCTCCCTCCGCAGTTTGAACGAGTGGGAGTGTTGAACTTCCAGGTTATCGGCTGTGCCGGACCGGGAATGTGGACTTTGTGGCTGTGGCGCCTACAACGCGCACAGCATGGACTTTATTCCTTTTATGGACTGCTCAGTGTACGTACTGTAGTTGGACATTCTTTCATTCCCTCCATCTTTCCGTTGCGTTCTACACTGCTACGGATCCTTCCAGAGGGTTCTATACCTATGACACCATATGTCGCGATACTCGCACCATGGTCTTACTCATCGTACATAGCGATCACATGCCTCCTTTCTTCGCTTACTCATGGCACTCTTCTCTCAGTATATAAGGAGGACATTCTTTGCCTCTGCTCTTCAGTCGTTCGCTCACAGACT
Source organism: Cubamyces lactineus (assembly GCA_022376465.1). Taxonomy (NCBI): domain Eukaryota; kingdom Fungi; phylum Basidiomycota; class Agaricomycetes; order Polyporales; family Polyporaceae; genus Cubamyces; species Cubamyces lactineus. The sequence goes on along the minus strand of JACDTU010000019.1, from coordinate 27,847 downwards.
GAAGAGTAAGTTCCTTCACTACTATGCCTACATATGCAGTTACTTACCAAGTACTTGTAGCTCTCTTTGTGTCGCTTACAGGTACTTGTATTATGCAATACAGTCGTTCGCTCACAGACTGAAGACTCTCTTTGTGTCGCTTACAGGTCGCTCCCCTGCCTTCTAGGTTCAGAAGTTCGTCAGGTGAGTGCCAGTGGCTTGTCAACTTGAACAGTGATTGGCCAGGACTCACGGTGCCGGTTCTAGGAATCTCTCTACCCATGTCAGCAGGGATGTTCTCCTTGTTGTTCTTCGCATTACGGGCTTTTCTGAGGGACTCTGCTCGTGCCTTTGAAGCTTTGGGGCTACCGGTTCCCTCCCGCCCCATTGTCTGGTAGTAAGTCCCACTTATGAGCACTACTGAGATCATCAACACTGACTTAGGACGACACACAGGTGTATAGCTTTATATTCTATAGGATTACGGACGTGATAGATGCTTCTCCGACCAAGATTATAGGCTTGTGCTGGTCAAAGTTAGCTTCCCTAACCATCCCATATTTCCTAAAGTTAATCAGATGCTTACAGATTTATGACTCATCACGTGCGACTTGTAGTACCGCGCGCGGTTAAGCACTGGTGCAACCCCCCACCAGAGGTGCATGCCTACTCACCGCTGCACATCATCGAGCGTTAGTTGTAGACATATCGCGATATGGAAGTTACACCTATATCTACAGAATTAAAGAGGCTTTTAGGAAAATATACTGTAGTGCTTGCCCGACTACAAGAACACAGCCGTTCCGCAGTGCTATCTTGTGAACCAGACAAGATATCAACAAATCCTTCTGTACATCCATCAGAACCAAGAAGAAAAACACATCGCACTACTTTCCGTGTGCTCGCGCGCAGTCTAACGGTTCAGAGTTGAGGCTACCATCTTGCTACCACATTCCTGAAGCGCTCATGGAAATCGCAAATAGAGACAAACAATTGAGAGGTCACGGGCGTTGCCCGTCCCCAGCTGTTGTCCGTGGGGACGGGCGGAAGCACCACCCACATTGGCATGATAAAACACACATTGATCATAGAATCCTGTGAAGAGGCCAACACGACAAAAACGGTGAGTAATTTGCAAGAAGGGGCATCGGGATACGCTCACCTATATACTAACAATGTCTTGCGAGATGGAAACACGAGAATATGCAGTAGGGGTAAATTAGTGATGCATGATGAGACTGGAAACATGCTTTTCGATGTCATGTCGTATCCACTAAGTCCCAGTCAATACCGGTAGCCTGACCGAGCGATACTCTACCACACGCGCCTACTTAACCTTCGCGGCCTGTCCGTCCTCCAGCCGTCTCCGATGTGTAGCGACCTCCTCGGACTCTTCGTGCTTCCATCCCTTGGTGCCCCATTCATGTGCAGGAGGAAGGTATCCGTGCGGCGCGTGGTAGGGCATAGCGGGCGGAAGGGGGTAGGGCGGAACATGCGTAGGCACATAGTGCGCCGTGGGGTTGGTGCGCGAGCGGAAGAGCATGAGCATCGAGTTGACGAAGGCGGTGAAGAACGCGAGCGAGAGGGCGGTAAAGGCCTGTTCGAATGCCAAGGTCAGCGTATAGAACCTTGCGAGTGACGTCATACGGCTACTCACGAAAGTTTTCCAGCTGATCGGCTCTACGAAGGAATTGATCACTTCGCCGAGAACCTCAAAGCTGACGCGCGCACGTCCGACCTTGCTCGGGTCGCGGTTCATGCAAGTCTCCCAGGTCGCGCATTGATGCGCCATAGAGGGGACTGCACCCTGGGCGCATAGGTTCGTTTTGTATAGGAGCGCGCATTGTGCGATTTCTTGTACTATGTCCATCGAATATTCGGCAACGCGATGCTCGACGTCACGTTGCACGGTGAAAATGAACTGCAGCGCGAGGTAGACGCAGATGAAGCCGAGCGACCCGTTAAAAAGAACTTGGACATAACTGACAAGTCGAGTCACTCCAAATTCGTACGGAGAAGATACACGATGACGCACCCCAGAAGTCGGTATGGCAGGTCGGACTGCGGAGGCGTGGGCCCAGGGAGATTGAGGGTGTAATGGTTGGATGTCTTGCGCATGACAGCAGCGTACCGGTCGTCTTCATCTCCACTCTCTTCGGCACTGCTCCCTTCATCATCTACCCTCGGACGTCTGCGCCCGACCCGACTCCTTTCTCTTGCATGACGTTTGTTGAAGACCCTGCGCAACGCGCCCACCGCAAGAGTCCGTTTGCCATCGCCATCACCCTCCTTCTCCTTCTCTTTCTCTTTCTCTGGGGAGGCTGCCTCGGACATATCCACATCCTTGAACTCGGGTTGCGGGAACGCCTTTTCGGGAGAGAAACTCAGTGGTGGTGCCCATGCAGGGGTGTGGGGGGTCTGAGGAGGAGGCAGCTGAAAGAGGAATGGTACATTGTTGTGCTGGCCAAAAGTGGGCCACGAGGGTGTGGTGAGGGTTCCGGGGAATGCGGGAGTTGAAGCATTGGCATCTGTAAAGGTACCTGAAGTAAACGTGAGGAGGCGTCACAGAGAAATGCGTCGGCCAAGGGGCACAGCACCGGAAAGTACAGGCAGAAGGGACGTTGTATTTTCGCCTCTCTAACGAAGCTATACACTTTCGAGTGCTATTAGAGTACTCACGTTTCTTGCGTGTGCTTGGATCCTGGCCAGAAGTTGCCCATACGGGCTTCTGATTGCTGCTTGGCCTCGAGGCAAACTCGAAATCCATCGGGGTCTCGGTCGACCTGTCTGTGCGTAAGCGGTTCATCGTGGCTTGTAGGGCTGTTAAGACTCGTAAAAGAAGTACAAGCCAGAGGCTGTAAGGCCAGCAGCGAGGGAAACAAGCTAACTGTGGTGAAGAGCAAGTCTCGCAGTCGCATCAGTTGCATAAGTATGCAGTGGAAGTCAGCGTTTAGCAAGGTTTTCCCAGGCGGCTAAGGTTTAGCAAGCATTGCCCCACGTGGTTGTAGTCTAGCTATTATGTCCCGGCTAGGTAAACTATACAAATCCTCAGCTCATAGGGTAATGCATACGTATATTGCATTCATAGTATTTGTCCCATACCACGAAAGGAAAGACTGGATAGGAGTAGGAGCCAATGGTGTCCCTCGTTGGCTGCAGTGTCAGGTAAGCAGTTTCCTGCTTGTATGCACTGTATCAAGTAGGTGTCAGATAGGTAAGCCATATCTGTCTGTGCCTTCACTAAGATTTCCGTCAATTGCCCTCAATCTTCGATCACGTGTTGCAGTATATATCAGGAATAGTAAACATTCGTAAAAAGCGTGCCCCTATAAATAATATATTATATTTTGATCAACACACCAAAGAGCTACTTATTAGCACGTCCCGCCTACAGCAGAATATCAATTTTGACCTGAAAAATACAAAATTACATGCCGTGCAGGCTATGACAAGGCAAGCACCGCACAGTGTTGCATAACCTACCTATTATTGGCAATGATCGCCTCGCAAGGGGCCATTTCCAAAGCTCGGGTAGGGTTTCCAATGCGCGCTTATGTGTTTTCAAGTATCAGCGTTTCGTTGCACCGCTTTTCCCCCGTGAGCTGGAGTTTGCAACGCCAGCTCGTATTTGTGTACGTAGGCATACGAATGCAATAATGTGCACCTCTTTGCTGATGCGACTCGGACCTGCTGAGCCGCATCACATGAACGCGGTACACCTCCCGGCGCCTATCAGGAATGTGTAGCAAGATGGTAGCCTCAACTAGACTGCGCGCGAGCACACGGAAAGTAGCGCGATGTGTTTTTCTTCTTGGTTCTGATCGATGTACAGAAGGATTTGTTGATATCTTGTCTGGTTCACAAGATAGCACTGCGGAATGGCTGTGTTCTTGTAGTCGGGCAAGCACTACAGTATATTTTCCTAAAAGCCTCTTTAATTCTGTAGATATAGGTGTAACTAACATATCGCGATCTTATTATACAAACGGCCTCGGTCCCAAATTTGGAAGGTCCCCCTTGCGCCTGTATCTGTCTCGCCGACGTGTTCGTAGACGCAACGGCGCTACCCTGACTCTGCCGCAATGCCGCCCACTGTGTCTGAGTCCACGTTGAAGCCCTCCAAGTCTGACGCAAACTAGGCCTCCGAGCCCCCAGGATATTCACCATCTAGCATCAATAGGGCAACGCATTCTATTTTCAAACTCCATTACAATGCATCTCACTCAAAAGCTCCGCTGGTAAGACAAGGCAGAACTAAAAAGACAGCCGTAAGATCTGCTTCAATAAGACAAAGAATAGCCATAAGATCAAAGATGCAATAGGAATGGTAAGACGGGGTGTGATTTTGCTGATGTCGTAGACGCATTGGTAGAGGAATTCTGGATACCTCCATCTTGGATAATGGTCCTTTGTATTATCTCCCTGTTTCTGTGCGAGATTAGAGCGATGCTATCTAGAGGATTATAACTAAGTGGGCGAAGTCGCATGGGGCCTAAGGAGATGTGAGGCTTGCTAAGCGCCCTGGACCCAGGCACCTATCACTCTAGGCACGAAGTACTGGCAATGGCATTCCTGTTCGTCCGCTACCACCACCTCACTGTGCAGCCGCAGTATCTTCCTGGACTTGCGCTCGACGCGTATCTTCTACCTGAATATATATGTTTCTGCACCTGCAACTGAGTTGTGGCGTACCTGTACCTACCCAGTGGGTTTATCCGCGCCACCAATGTGCCGCATCGGGCTCGATGCACTCCGGGCGTGCAGTCCCGACGCCCGACTCCCGATTCCCGACGGTATGCCCTCCAATGAATGAGCGAGCTCTTGGTGTTGCCGCCGGCATGTTACACTGACCCATGGGTGGCTTGCCCTTCGTCCTGAGATGCTCTGAGCGTGATTTGGACCTTTTTCTTCACTGCTAGCCTCACCCGTGTCCTACTTCCCTGTCCCATGCCCCATCACACTCAAGCAGAAGTTGCCTTGCAGGAGAACGCGTCCCTAGAACGTCTGAGGATGCAAGGACGCCAACGGACGCGCCAAGCACGGATGCAAGAGGAGAGCGCATCCCGCAATTCATCTCCTGTGTCTCGCAGAAGGCGCACATGCTCTACGGTCAGGTCTCACAGGTCTCAAGATAGCGCCCCCACAACAGTGGCTGCTGAAGACCGCACATTTGGAGAGCAGCTGTCCTCTTCCTCGGATGAGGACGATTTACCTCTTGCGGCAATCCTTGCAAGGTTGCGTGCTCAAAATCATATGGCTGCATATCACAACAATGGGCGGTGTTCGGCTTTGTCTTCATCTGACGAAGATGAAGATATACCGCTCGCTGTTGTCATAGCGCGATCGCGCGGCCAGAACAGCCCCGAAGCTTGCAACAGACACGGTCAGGGTGCAACTACCGTGCCCATTACTCCGCCTACTACACAGAGACCCCAAGGGTCCCGTCCCAGGACTACACGACAGCAATGGCCACAGACTCGAGCGATGGCTCGGATTAATGGTGAGCTACTGCCGGTTCAAGTATTTTATGAAACTAACCTTCATTCAAGGTGCATTAGGATCCTCACGATCAACCGCACGGTTGCCATCAGCGGTAGGGCCTCAGCATGGTGCGGAACTTCAGTTCATGCACTACTCCGGTATAGACAATCGTTTCTATGGTCAGCATCAATTCTTCATTATTTTGTCTACTTCATGACCAGCTTAATTGACGCTTCGCCCACAGATACACAGCAACTGTCAACTCCGCCCACTACTCAAGATGCGGTTCACGTTGCTGCTGCAGACCACGCTACTTCGAGCTTGCATGCACCCCCTCTCCCGTTAGCGCGTCGTTCATACGATGAATCTCATCTTGCTCGCCATGAGCTGGGGAGAATGGCCGTAGCCTGCCCATTGTGCGCTGCTTTACACTGGAATTCGGAGAAAATCAAGCAGAGCTCGAATGCACGTCCGCGTTTTGGGTTTTGTTGCGACAGCGGCCAAGTCTCCTTGCCTCCTGTTCCTGAGCCTCCGGAGCCGCTTCGCACCCTGTTTGTTGCTGACTCTGAGCAAGCAAAAGAGTTCCGCGCCAACATACGGCAGTATAACGCAGCATTCGCGTTCACGTCTCTTGGTGTGTCTATCGATGACACTATCAATGTAGGACGTGGACCTTACGTCTTCCGCATCCACGGCGAGCTGTGTCACCGATCTGGCTCCCTCTTACCTGCTCAGGGCCAACCGCCACGCTATTCACAACTGTACATCTATGATCCCCGCCTCGCTCTTGAGGAACGAGCTCAACGGAACTCAAACCTCCGTCGGGACACCCTTGAACTACTTCAAGAGCTGCTATCAGCGAACCACCAGTACGTTGTTTCCACTCTTCTTTCGCTTGATTCTCTTTGATACTAACACTTGAGGATTCTCAGATATGCAGCTACCTATCGACATGCCTTTGAAGTGCTACAAGATGCTCCTACTGACGATGTCTTTGTTCGTCTTGCACCGGTACGCCCTGGACAGGACCGCCGCCGATACAATCTGCCGTCGGCAGAGAGGCGACCCCGTGCCAACAACATGTCACCACCTTGCAATTGCCAGGCAAGGTGCTGCAATTTCCCTTGCTAGAACAAGGCCGGAAGTTGCAAGGGATGACATGTCACCACAAGGCTGCCAGAAAGCGAAAAATGCGACATAATGCAAAGGTGGCACCAGCAGGAATTGAACCCGGGACCTCAGGAGTTCCCGGAAGTCTCCTCCAGCAGCATTAACCACTGCACCATGGGGCTATTACTAACCCTTACTTCTAATTCCAATATATCACTGCCTTTCCACTGCTTTAGACCTTCATTGCTGCTACATTGATATACAAAGAAGCATAGATACAGATTCTTTGAACACATTTTTGATGTTTTATCAAGAGATATAGATGTTCTTTTCACATATATGGTATATAGAATGAAGCAAAAAGCGGTGATATATTGGAATTAGAAGTAAGGGTTAGTAACAGCCCCATGGTGCAGTGGTTAATGCTGCTGGAGGAGACTTCCGGGAACTCCTGAGGTCCCGGGTTCAATTCCTGCTGGTGCCACCTTTGCATTATGTCGCATTTTTCGCTTTCTGGCAGCCTTGTGGTGACATGTCATCCCTTGCAACTTCCGGCCTTGTTCTAGCAAGGGAAATTGCAGCACCTTGCCTGGCAATTGCAAGGTGGTGACATGTTGTTGGCACGGGGACTGGTGCGGCAGATGATGTTGCCGTCATCTTACCAGGTGCAGAGGACGGTGCACCAAGGAATGACAGTTGTGACATCATTCTCAGATGCCGTTCTGGGGCTCTGCAACGCATCCACAAAGGCCATCCAGCCTACGCTCCCCTGCATTACACCCTGCTTTTCCCATACGAAACTCATGGTTGGCACTGGGATCTCCTCATGACCGATGGCCGACGTCTCTCCCAAACTTGCTACTATGAACAATCCTTCGAGGAGGTCAGCTCTTTCAGCAGTACGTTGTTGACATGTGGGCTGCTGCTGAGCAAAACCGCCTTCTTCCTTACGATGACTGCCAATCCACGCTGGCCAGAAATTGAGCAGGAGCTTCTGCCCGGCCAGGACCCAAGTGATCGCCCAGATCTGGTAGCGCGAGTCTTCCAACTGAAGAAGAAGGCCCTCCTTGACGAGATTTTGCATGACGGCATCTTCGGGCATGTTGTCGCTCATGTCTACACCATCGAGTTCCAGAAGCGGGGACTCCCTCATATGCACCTCCTCATCTTCCTTGATCGTCGTGACAAGCTGCTGGACCCTCCTGCCGTGGACTCCGTCATTCGTGCAACATGGCCAGATCCTGTCCGTGAACGCCTTCTGTTCGACACCGTCAAAGCGCGCATGGTGCATGGTCCCTGTGGAGCTCTAAATCCTTCGGCACCTTGCATGGAGAACGGGCGCTGTACGAAAGGTTACCCCAAACCCTTCCAAGCCTCAACGTCGCTGGACACCGACGGGTACCCGCTCTACAAACGCCCAGATGACGGACGCGCGTACTTGGTCGACAGGCACATGGTCGATAACAGGTGGATTGTTCCATACAATCCCTACCTTCTGGTACGGTACAACTATGAAGTATATCACGAAGTATATCCATAAGGGCCATGACCGTGCAACTCTGGAGATCAATCAGCGCGATGAGATTAAGATGTTCCTCGATGGCCGCTACGTCTCTGCCTTACACGAGCAAGAGCCTCCTGTTGTCCGACTACAGGTCCATCTTCCGGGCCAACATCTGGTGACGTTCAACCCTCATGAAGATCCTCGCGCCGTCCAAGCACGTGCAGCACATGAACGCACAATGCTCACCTCCTTCTTTGACACAAATGCTTGCAACGACCCCGTTGGAGACCTCGCACGCCAGCATACATATCAAGAGTTCCCACAATACTTTGTTTGGCGACCTAACCTGAAGTCCTGGGAACTCAGACAGCGCAACTTTGCTATTGGGCGGCTCTACTTTGTATCCACAAATGCTGGTGAACGGTTCTATCTCCGGCTACTATTGACAGTGGTCCGTGGTCCTACATCTTTTGCAGACCTGCGTACTGTACATGGAGTCACGCACCCTACCTTCCATGCAGCATGTCTGGCCCGCGGCCTTCTGGAAGACAATGAAGAGTGGCGTCAGTGTCTTGCTGAGGCGGCAGAGATGCAGACTAGACATCGCCTCCGGCACCTCTACGCAACACTTCTCCTTCTCTGTCACCCCTCGCGTCCTGAGGCTCTATGGGCTGAATTCAAACATGCTATCTGTGACGACCTCCCCCTTCGCCTTCAGCATCTCGGTCTCTTCGGGCTCTCCCCTGATGAGGTTGCTGACTATGGTCTATATCTTTTGGAGAAGATTCTGAATGAACATGGTTCATCCTTGCAACAGTTCCCCTCAATGCCTTACCCTTCTCGCAACTGGGAAGAAGACGTCGAAAATCCCTACATCAGCGAACAGCTCAACTACGACGCTGCGGATGAGCGGTCCCAAGCCGAAGAGCAATCTGCGCAGCTGAATCAAGAGCAGCGCGTAGCCTTCGATGTCATTACCAATTCTGTCTCTGGCTGCGAAGCTAGAAAACTATTCTTTTTGAATGGGCCTGGAGGCACAGGAAAGACATTTCTCTATGACACTCTCTGTCACAAGGTGGGTCAGACATAATTCTCTCTCACCCCAAAAGTGACTGATTTCATCGATTTTGCTACTCAGATCCGCAGTGAAGGTTTGATTGTCCTCTGTGTCGCCTCATGCGGCCTTGCATCCCTACTCCTCCCTGGAGGGCGCACTGCACACTCTATGTTCAAGATACCAGTAGAGAACCTCACCTCTGATTCCGTATGCTCCATTACCAAAGAGAGTGCATATGCGGCCATGCTCCGGCGTGTCAGCCTCATCATATGGGACGAGGCAGCAAACCAACATCGCTGGGCCCCTGAAGCTGTCGACCGGCCAGGATTGGAGTCCAATCCTGGCCGGCTTGAGGTGGACGTTCAAATCCCCGACTCTGGTCGCTTCAAGAACGGCAAGAAGCCACTCCCGCCGAATGAAGGTTCCAATGCCGCCGTTACTGGGGTTTTTTCTAGCGTCCACCGTGCATCTGGCACCATGGCAGCAGAGCGTTTCCAAGTTACGCTCGAGAATGTTGCTTACTTCCCACGCTCTCATACTTCTCTGCCCATTCACAGTAAGTCTTCAAGCTTGGCCCTACAAGTAGTATTGGTCTCATCCTTTGACCTTCACAGATCCTGCGACTCCGCCAAGCGGTTCCAAACGAAAACTCGCTTTTCAAGACGTACCCAGCACTCCCTTGAACCCCGGAAAGAGGTGCGCAACAACATCTGAAAGTGGCTCACTGACGGACTCGACGGAATCTCGCACTCCTCCGCTTTTGGGGAATTAGTCACAGTGGATCAAATAGTACCGTATAGACGTACCGTATCATAGCTTTTAGTATTGGCATTTGGTCCTCTCTATGTAACGAGATGGGTATCCCGAGCCTTCTATTACTAGGCTAATTGACAGCTTTGCACCGCGTGTATATCCCGGACACCAAAATAAAATAGAATAAAAAAGGCCGATGGAAGTTTACATCTGTACCAAGTGCGTCTTAGTACATATGCTTGCCACAACGGCCCACAAATTGGCTGACGCCAAGCAAAAGTGACTGGACGCGGCCCAGGGCGCCGTCTCCTGAGTGTTCGCAAGCGCCCAAAGTACGCCTGAGTAGAGATCTCCTCACACCGCCATTCGAAAATGGCTGTCTTCTCTACAATCCTCAAACCTTTGTACGCATGTCGGTCTGCATAACCAAGTTCTGGAAATCGTTCCCCTAACCTATCCCATCGAACTCTTCTCATCTCGAGCGGTCAAAGTCACTTTCGGCGTCTGACCGATGGGCGTCAAACCTCGCAAAAGGAATGTCATAATCGGGAAATTCGGCCCTCCCGTGTATCATAGGGCCATGACCGAGGGGACGCTGTCCCATATAACCAGGAGCAATGAAACAGGACTTACGGAGGCACATACCCAAAAAAAAAACATTTTGATGGAGGCACGCACAAAAAAAAGACCGTGACGGAGACACGGGAATAAACGGAGGGGTGCAGAGAGAACTCCACATATAGCAAGGACCCTTTCGCTCATATCGCCAACTGCGTATTCGACGCCCTCGCCATCATACAAACATCATCCGCCCGTGCCCCTTCCCGCTGCCGACCACGCTTTCACCGCTGAAATCCGCTCGCATGACCTCCCTCGTCTCGCTCGTATCCCTCTTCCGACCCACGACACGTCTCGCTCGTGCCTGGCGGAACATCCTCCCGGCCACGCCACCTTACACATCTCCCGTCTCTCCCAGCACGCCCGCCGCCGCAACGCCCGACAGAAGCCCTCAACCGGTCGAGACCACCGTCCCGTCCCTGCTCAAAATACCCGCGAACAGCACATGCTCTCCGGCGATCGTCGCCCATGCCTCCATTCGCTTCGTAGGCGTCCAGAAACACCTTCGGGTCGCCCTCAGAACGGGCGTAACAAAGCAACTGACCTTTCTGCTTTGTCCTTCTCTCCCTCGGACACTCGGGACGAATGAGGCCAGGGGCGCATGGCGTACTAGTCTGGGAAGTCGCGCGAGTCAACTGATTGTTCGCGGGCTTTTTGCCTTTAGCCTTCTGACTAGCTCGAGGCCACGCACTGGCCTTGGTCGTACGACCACGACCACGACCTGGGAAGCCCTCGCCCCGGCATTCAGTTTGCTCTTCTCCGCAATGGTGATAGCCGTTCATTTTGAGCAACGACCCCACCAGGTTTCCCCGCACGCGTGTCTCGACCTCCCACAGCAGGGGTCAGAAGACATCTCTTGCGTCCTGTTGGTCGCTTCCGGATCTTCAGAATGCTTGAGACAAGAGCCGATGGCGTCTGAGGACAATTCAACAATTGCAAGCACTTCTCAGCGGCTGTGTGGACAGGTGTGGGCATTCCGGGGAAGAGCGTTTGAGAGAGCGCTTGCGAAACTAGGATTGGGTCGACCGAGCGGACATTCACGAACTCCCCTACACTTCTTCGTAGCACTACTGCCCTGTCGTCGTCAGGTCTATACACCTGAACAAGGCAGTGGTCTTCTACTATCCTCAAATGCACAAGCTCTCCGTGCTTGGCCGTCTGAGCGCGCGGGGGTCGTGACCACGCGACGCACGATGACGTCCAGCTGCAGGACGCGTGCGAAGTCGAGCAGCGTACGCCTCGTTCTCTACCACCACCATGCCAGGCGCACGAGTAGCGATCCTTACAGGTCTGTTTAAGCCTTCAACGCCTCATCGTTTAGTTGTTAAGCGCATATACACGTCCTGTAGTGAGCGATACGGCGGCTGCGGACGCGTCCGTCGACCGCTCGGGTCCAACCATTCAAAGCGTCCTCACCCAAGCAGGTTACGTCTGCAGACACCTAGTCATCGTGCCCGACGACGAGATTCGCATCCGAACCGTCGTCCTCGCCTGGTGCGATCAGGGCGATATCGACTGGATCATCACCACCGGAGGCACCGGCTTCGGCGTGCGCGATAGAACGCCAGAGGTGCGTCGATCATGGAATCCGCCCTCTTGTCGAGCTCAAGGGTGTGCTTGTGTGCATATATGTACGTACGCTACGCGTGTCTTGGGTGATGGATGCCATCGACGCACTCCACCCATACACACAACGCCCGATCCGCCCGATCTATGGCGATCGTGACCATAACTGCGGCCGTACTCGCAGGCGATCAAACCGCTCCTCGAGCGCGAGGCTCCAGGACTCGTGCACCTCCTCCTCTCCGCGTCGTTGCAGTCCACACCGCTCGCAGCGCTCTCGCGACCCGTTGCAGGCACGATCCGGCACACGCTCATCATCACACTCCCGGGGAGCGTGACTTACCATATTCGGATCTGCCTACTTAGCCCTTACGATACGCACTCGTTCTCGGAGACGAACCAACACACACGTTCCCCGCGCCGTCCCTCGCGCGGTACCGGCGTCGGTGCTCGGGCTCGCCTTCGCTCTCGCTCGTGTACCCCTCGAATACACCTTGTTCTCGTGTCTCTCGCTCGCGCTCGAGCACCGGCCCGTGACACCGTGCAGGAACCTCGCCGCGCTCCTCAACGCCGGTGTTGTGAACCACGCGATCGAGCTTGTGCGTGGGGGCTCCGGGGGCGCAGTCCATGCACAGCTCTCGGCGGAAGGTGTGCGTGTGCCATCTGTTGCGGGCTCTGCGGCGAGTGCGAGCACTAGCGGGTTTGAGGATGCGGGAGCACATCATCATCACCACCATGGACATGACCATGCGCCCCCTCAACCAAGAAGCGTCCTGTCGCATGATCCGGGCCTTCCAGGTAGGAGTTCAAAGTTGAGCGACAGAGCACATAAAACAGAATGTAATGCGAAGCGCCTTCTGACACAGCGCACACGCGTCAGCGCGAGTCGCCCTACCCGCTCGTGTCAGTCGCGGAGGCGTATTTGACCATCCTGAGGGAGATTCAGCCCCTGCCTGCGCACGAGCAACCGGTGAGTAATGGCCTGCAGTATGGGATGGACACTGCGGCGAAGAAGGCGGCAGTAGCTGATTTGCTGTGCGAGATAGGTCACGCCAAGATTGCGCGGTCATGTCATCGCGGAGGACGTCTACGCACCTCAGAATGTGCCCGCGACCCCCAGCACGAACGTCGACGGGTATGCCTTGTGCTGTACGTTGCTCGCCCACTGCACACGCCTAGCGCTCTCCTGACTGCTCCGTCTCACCAGCCACCGACCTTCCGGGCATATACAAAGTGCTCAGCTCGCGCACCCACCCGTTGGCCGCGCCGCTCCCGCCGGGCACGGTCTACCGCGTGAACACAGGCGGCCCACTGCCAGCAGGCGTAGATGCAGTGATCATGGTCGAGGACACCCGCCTGCACAGCACGCAGCGCACGCCTTCGGGCGAGGAGTACGAAGAGAACGAGATTGAGACCCTGGTTCAGGTCCCGCCCGGGGAGGACGTGCGCGATGCAGGGTCGGACGTGAGGCGGGGCGAGCTCGTGCTCGAGCGCGGCACGGTTGTGAACGGTGCCGGGGGCGAGGACGTTGGCGTTTGTGGGGAGAACGAAGGTCAGTGTGTCTGGCACGTATGCGAGAATTGTGGGCTGAACAAGGGGAGCGTAGGTGAATGTGATCAGGAAGCCGGTGGTCGCACTGTTGAGCACTGGGAACGAACTCCTCGACATGCAGGCGCCGCATCCACTGCCCGGCGACGGCTGGGGAGGCAGATGGGACACGAACAGACCGTCCTTGCGGGCTGCCATAGAAGGCCTCGGGTACGAGGTCATCGATCTCGGGATCGTGCCAGACAGGTATACACTCTCCCTCACCATGATCCGTTTCGCCGTACGCGCCACTCACTATTCTTGCAGCCTGGAAGCGCACGTCGCCGTCCTAACCCGAGGGCTCGAGTCGGCTGACCTGCTCCTCACGACAGGCGGCACGTCCATGGGCGTCGGTGACCTCCTCAAGCCCGTCATCGAACGACACCTGAATGGGACGGTCCATTTCGGGCGCGTCAAAGTCAAGCCCGGGAAGCCCACGACGTTCGCGACGATCCCGACGCCCGGGGGCAGGAACGAGCGCGTGCCGATCTTCGCGCTGCCTGGGAACCCCGCGAGCGCGCTCGTCATGTTCCATGTCTTCGTCATCCCCGCGCTGAGAAAGCTTGGGGGGTGGCCAGAGCCGAGGTGTCGGCTGCCTAGTGTGCGCGTCCAGGTGAGTGCAATTTTGGGCTGAGCTGTTGGTGGACGAAGGTGGTCAGTGTGCATGCTGAACGTTGGACGTTTGCGGGTTGGTAGATTCAAGAGACGATGCGGCTCGACCCTCGCCCGGAATACCACCGTGCGATTATCAGGGCCAGCGTGTCTGGGTTCAAGGCGTACAGCACGGGCGGGCAGCGATCCAGCAGAGTTGCGAGCCTCAAGGGCGCGAACGGCTTGGTCGCGTTGCCTGCACGAGGCGAGAAAGGCCCAAGCAGGTTGGAGATCGGGGACGTCGTCGAGGCGATCATGATCGGGGAGATGCAAATGGAGTGAATTGCGGACGCGACGTTCACGCATTGCACTCGGGAATCTGAGAAAGAGAAATATAGAAGCAAACAGTACACTACCGTGTTGTACAACAGGAGAACTCGGACGATGCGGGTGCACCGGGATATCAAGTCGGAGGTATCAACGTCTTGTTGGGAATGGAGGACTCAAGTCCGCGGAAGGTTAGGAGTGTATCTTCGCTGTACGTGACCGCAGCGTCGTCGGAGTCCGAGGAGGCGCAGGCGGGCAGACGGTAAAGAAGTGGTACCACATCTGGCAGGGTAACCGTTACCGAGCTCTCCCTGCGTCGTTTTCTACTATTCGTCCTATGGTTGCTGCGGCCTTCGCGGGTAGATTCGTAGGGGAATGGGACAGGTGAAGCGGAGCAGGACTCGGGCGCGGGGGCGCACAGAGGTCAAGACCTGTCAAAATGTGACAAACGTCAGGGACTTCATTTAGTTTGTTTAATAGACCCGCATTAACTAATGGAGTAGGCCTCTCCCAGAGCCGTTAATTTTTTGCACCTTAATCACGGCCCGGATTAACTCACCTGTTTATCCCGTCGCGTCCCGGGCAGCCCAGAGGATTAACCACTCGGCCTTGTTTAGCCTGCGTTGAGCACCACCCCGCGGCCCTCCGTCAGCCTCAACGACGACGATGAGCACAGGATTATCACAGGTTTATCCTTGAGATCATCCCCAGAGGTTCATCCTTGAGATCATCCCCAGAGGTTCATCCTCGCAATCATCCTCGAGATCATCCTCAAGATCATCCTCAGATCATCCTCGAGATAATCCTGGAGGCCAAGTTCAACACCGCGCAGCTACAAAAGTAAAAACAACTCGTATAGGACTCGAACCGCCAGCTTGAGCATCGCAAGTAGCGCGCTGTACCGCTACTCAATATGTGCTTGGTATGTACCCGCAATGGATACATTCCTGTTTGCGTGTGAGACACCCGGACCTCCGTCTTATGTTCAGCTGTTGATCAACAGTGATTTACGCGTTCCTGCCCCTTTCGCCCCGCAGGGCAGGCACGCACTGCATGACCCAGAGCCGCACTGCCACCTCCACTGATCGGCTCAGGAGTCGTAGATACACAAACATTCTGTAGGCTCCGTATATTACAGATCATACACATCGTTCTATCGAGTTGGTGCACGTAAACGTATTCAGTTCTCGCGATGCCTGCAGATCCAAGAAAATTCTACTACTACCGCCTAACCTGTACTAATACGACCCTAGTTCAACGCCGGCACAATGAGACCCGGCCCTTCAATCGTGCCGTTGTCCGGCAGGTCGATGAAATCGCTCGCTTGCAAGTTGAAGATATCGCGCAGGGCGTCCGCCACGCTACAAGCAGTCGTCAGCACAATGACCCTCGCGAAGAACGAGAAATGAACGTGAATGCAGCAACGCACGCAGAGTATTCGTACGGCCACCATGCCCCGTCGTCCGCTGGCAGAGGAACGCGCAGGGTCTTGCGACGCAAACACGCGCACACCCTCGAGTGCAACGCAATCTCGACGTCGTTGCCAGAAGGCACAACGTCGAATTGCAGCGCGATGAGGGCCTGTGGAACGTTAGCAACAAGAACGACCACGCAATCTACGACATACCGCGACGAAATCGTCGAACACGACGCCGCGAGCTGCCCTCGCATCCTCCCCAAGAACGCCTACGATGGCCTAATAAATCATAAGCGCGTGTATCCTCGCCGCTGGTGCATAAGTACACACCACGAAAAGGCGAGTCTTCAAGGCATATATAGGGGCCATTTCAACGCTTCTTTCGATGGGCTTGGACGGGTAGGAGCGGTAGGTGGTGGATGGTGGAGAGAGGCCGCGCGCTTGCTCGCGCGAGTCGCATAAGCGCGCGCGCGTGCAATTGGCGCCCACGGCGCTAGTGTGCCTACGAGAAGGCTCCCTCGACACGACCGTTTTCCAGCCACACCCGCGTTGCTTCGACCGTAGGACCAGCCGCGAGGCTCGCAAACAGCGACGCGACAATTCGTAGTCGATTCCGGCCACAGTGGGGTCCACGCGTGCCGCACAGCTTACAATATCAGGGCGCTTCGCACCACCCGCTGTCTGCGAGAAGGAATTGCGCCCGTATTGCGGGGCTGTCATTTGGAAGGGTGCGCACATGCGTCCTTCGCAGAACCCACTGTAGGCGACGGGCACGACTACGCAGATAGCGTGCCTGTCATAAAACTGTCAGTAGGGCGTGCCCATTGAACGCCGCGCCGCGCCATGTTAATTCGATGCGCGGCTGGTCGAGCTCGTCTCTGGTGCGTTCCTCAGATCCGTCGGGACCTCCATCTTCAAATGTGCTAGGATGGGGAGGTACGGCCTCACGTCGTCAACTAATTGCTCGAGATATGGTAGGAGAGACTGACAATCATGTCAGTGCCGTCATTGACCTGTTCGATTGGCACTTACCCGAGTTTGGTCCAATACATCTGCAGCCACCTCCGCACGGCGCGACGCCTCATACTGCCTCGCACACCGCTCCTTCATTCCTTCCCACATCGCTGCCGTTTTCAATGCGTAAGCCCGCTTTCCCCCATCAGAGCGAGCCGCCGCGTCCCTCCATAGTCGTGCATACGCCCCATACCCCTTGATAGTTCGCCGGAAGTCCGCGCAGATACAATTAACTGCCTCGTCAGCTCGATCCTTCTCGGCTTTCACCCGGTACCACTGAGCCACGTCCACTGCAATCCAGTACGTCAGTAAGTCCCCTCGCTTGAATCATCAGCAGGCTTACCACTCGAGTAAGTGCCGGTGGGTTCCTTGCGCCTGCTACCCCGCGTGCTGGGCCTCTCGGACGATTCAAAGACAGACCAGATCCACGAGGGGGTCAGCTTGCTATCGCCCAGCGTTCGGGCTCTAGCCATGTTTGCAATGGCCAGGTCGGCATCGGGATCAATGCGACGCAGGCGGGCCCCAGCGGTGTCGTCTGCGCGCGCGTCGTAATCCGGTGCTCGCAACGCCACAATGCGCTCGTAGTTGTTGTTGTACCGGCTCGCGAAGACGCGCGTGACCTCTTTCGCCTTGTCGATTTCTCGTTGCGCATGCGCGTTCGTCTTCGTCGTTCTCGCGTTCTGCTTCTTGTACTCCAGGAGCGACGCTCGATGTTGTACAGCTAAATGGACAGCGTCGAGATAATCGAAAGCGATTCCGATGCGGATTGTCAGCTCGTATGATGCAAGATTGTCGAGATCGTAGTCAATGCGTTCTTCACGCGAGAAATCGGACGGGAGGCCCAGCATCTCAGCAAAGGTCGGGTCGTCATCTTCGTTGTCGTTGTCGTTGTCGTCTTCCTCATCCACATCGCCGAGGACAATCGCCCATGCATCATCGTCCTCGTTGGCTACAGACGCCTGGAATAGAGCTGGCATGTGTTTCCGCTGCTGTTTGCGCCATTTCATCAGGCTCTGACGGAAGGCAGTTACGCTCACTGTGGTTGCTCCAGGGAGCTCAATGACTTCTTGTCGACTGCGTCTCTGTTCGTGCACGTAACGTATGTGTATCCTGTGATTTCATGCTCTATTTCAGTGCCTGCAGAAGGGGATGGCACCGTGCGGAAGGCGTGCTCACTGCTGCTGATAGAGGTCGAGGCCCGCGCGGATGAAGATCGCCGCGGCGTTACGTAGACGAGCAACAGCCTCCTTGGTATGTTGGGAACCTGCGCCCTTGGACCTGCCAAGCAGGTTCTCGAGCGCGCGATCCGCGCTGGGGACTGTGGCCAATGTTAGCATCGTTCAAGTACTTTGGCCGTATCCCTCACCTTCTGACCTGTGTAGCACATATACGCTCCCCTCGCTGTTGGCTATTTTGTCCCGGAACGTCAGTGGAGTGGGCGCGCGGTCATCTACTGTCATCTTGAGCCATTCCATCACCTTGGTCGCGCCCGCGAAGACTGTGAGACTGGCCATGTATCGCGTAGTTCGACGCTGCGCCGTGTACGCCTCTCGCAACTTTCTCGCAAGGAAATCGCCTGTGTAGGTCGTGAGTGTACACGTTCTAGTGAGTGAGTTGATACACGTACCCATCCCTTGCGTCTTCCGCCAATTCCAGAAACTGAAGAGTGAATTGAGCGCGTCGTGCCGCGCCCCCGAGGTCATTTCACGTGTAGACAGGCCAGCGATGTTCAGTTCAGCCCAAGGAGTCTCGATGCCTTCGCCATGAGCCAGACCAAAACCATGCGCGTAGCAGAATGCATAAACAATTTGACACAACTCCTTGTGACAGTGAATGTGGAGCTTCGGAAGCAGCATCTTCAACTCGTTGATGATTGGCAGAAGCGCTGGGTGAGATCGTGCGAAATGTTTGCCGATGTGGCAGATGTAACTACAGACCACGTCGTAGGATAACGCTCGCTCGTGGAGTTTCTCGGTCCCTCTCAGGGCTCGTGCCAATGCACAATCGTTGGCGCCCCATCTAGCAGTAGATAGGACTCGGTCAGCTCATATTGTACCATTCAAAAAGGATACGCGCGTACGTCTTGGTGGTTCGTAAGTCGACCGTGGCGCTCGGACGAAAGTGCAGGTGATCGCAAGTATACGATAGAATACCGCTTACGTCGACAGACTTGAACTTGCCCGAGCGTTGTGCTCTCGCCACCCTCATACCTGTGCACATGATCGACTGTTGCGTGCTTGGTCAGTGTCAGTTCTGTTGGACTGACGTTGTGCGTACCATATCGTCATCGACATCCTTAGACGTCTTTCCTTTGCCCTTCTTTTTGTAGTCTTTGACAAGGTATGGCTCGACTTCTTCTGATGGCACAAAGTATCCTTGTCCCTTCGAAAGCGCGACGTCCTTCTCGTCGACTTTCTTGATCTTCTTTTGTAGGTGATAGTTGCCGTCCGCGCATAGTATCATGCGATGCAGATACCTAGTATGTGACATTAGCTTCATCGTGACGTATGAGCAAAGGTGACCATACCGAAGGTGCTCAGGGGTATCTTGCCAGTCATCGGGTAGGTTGAAGTCGGGGATAGGACATGTCAAACAAGGCACCATCAAATCCTGTGCGGTTCGCCCCGGGATGACGACACCAAACTTCGGGCCTGCACGCTTCACCATTGTCAAGTGACGATAGACACGGGCGGCAAGCATGAACTCGCGATATCGGTCCTGATGGCTAAGTTTAGCAAACTGCTCAAAAGAGGACTCAACGCTACTCGCCTTCACCTTCCCGGTCTCCTTATCTATAGGTGTTAACATCGTCAAGATGCGCACGAAATCCTGGGCGCTTCGCTTCGTAACATCGAAATCTATGTGGTAGCGTTCCAGCAGTTCACAAGTGAACGCGGTCTCGATACGCTCAGTTGAAGCGGGGAACATATCCGCTCGCATGAGCTGTGAGATGTCTGACAGTCGGCCAGGACAGTGACAGTAGTGGAGGGCAACCCGATGTATGCCGTTGATGTGTACCACGATGAACGCTGCTGGCAGCTCGCCTCACGGGATGTTACAACACGGGTCGCCACCGTGCCCCAGGTAGAGCACGAATCCTGCGTCAGCCAAGTCCGTCTTCTCGAAGAAGTCGCCGTTCCATATCTCCAGCCAATGAAATGGCAGATTGCGATGTCCGGCCACTGCGCACTCCACGCACGAAGGTCTCTTTGCGTGGCATTTACGACAGCGAACCTTGGCTTGACGGAGACAGTCTTTCGTTGAACAGGCCCCTGGTATGTTGGAGTCCTGCTCTCGGCTCAGGATGTCGTTCAGGAGCTCGTCAAATCGCTCCTTGAAGCGATTGATGCGAGAGGATGGCGTGGACTTGAGGAAAGCAGTTGTGGTCACCAACAGTATCAACACATTAGCCACCTACGTGGCTAAATCATTGTGAACTTAGGCACTACGCGTTGTACATGTACAATGGAGGGCTTATTGTATATTGTTGTAGCAACAACAATCCAACCGCCATTGTATCTCCACACTAACATCTACAACACTGCCACCTCGCGTGGCTGTACGCGCCCGCGTTTGCAGCTTGCCAACAACACCGATCCCACCACACTCTCTTACAACGACTCCACCAGGCCCCGACAATTTATCCATAACCCCTCCTCACATCTACAACGCGCGACGACTACCCCACCCCTACGCCGGGGATGCGTTTTAAAATCCACCGCCCCCCGCGTTACAACACTACCAGGTCGCCGTCGTCATTACACGGTACTGCGTTGTAGGTTCGATCTACAACGAATCCGCCGTTTGTTGCTCACGTCATTCACAGCTCGCCTGCTTTATGACACGGTACCGATGTACAACGCAGATCAAGCACAATCGCGCGGCCCATCAGTACACTTACAACGCGTCCACCTTCAGCCCACAAGAACCCCTCCTCCCCATCCACAAACCATCCTCCCGAGCGACTCGTTTGTCCGTTGTACACCCAGTGCATACAACACGACCACCCTCTCCTACAACATCTCCCTGCAACGCGGGCCACCTGCTCGTCGACTCCCGATTGTACATCGGGGCGCGTACAATGCCTCCGCCTTCCCCGACAACAATCCCTCGCCACACACTAACAACCACCCCTCCCAG
This sequence comes from Cubamyces lactineus, assembly GCA_022376465.1. Classification (NCBI taxonomy): domain Eukaryota; kingdom Fungi; phylum Basidiomycota; class Agaricomycetes; order Polyporales; family Polyporaceae; genus Cubamyces; species Cubamyces lactineus. The sequence goes on along the minus strand of JACDTU010000019.1, from coordinate 6,706 downwards.
TCCATCTACAATACGACCACATGCACGCCAGCCTATTGTACATCAGGGAACGTACAACAGCCCATCGCTCTATGAAAACTATCCCACCATGTTCGTCTACAACGACCCCTCTCTGCATCCACAACGACCCCACCAGATTCTGCTACAATTCGGCCGCACGCACGTCGTCCCGGTGTACACCAGGACGCGTACAACGCCTCCACGCTCTCCAAAAACAATCCCCTCCTCGCTCATTTACAAAGACGCCTCCGTGGCCTTCGACAACGGCGTCTCCCCGCTCGTTCACAATGCCCTCTCCCCGTCCGTCTCCACAGGCCTACAGCGACCCTCCTCTGCTTGTTTACACCGGCCTGTCTCTGCACAGCAACAACAATCCCGTCCGGTCCTCCTACAGCGCGGTCACGCGCACGTCATCTCGTACGCCAGGACGCGTACAACGCCTCCTCGCGCTCTCACAACATCCCCTCCTTGGTCGCCAACAACGAGCCCTCCCTACTTCTCAACAACGACCCCGCCTAATCCTTCTACAATGCAGCCGCGCACACGTCACCACGTTGTACGCCAGGGCGCGTACAACACCTCCTCGCGCTTCCACAACAATCCCCTCCTTGCTCATCCACAACGACGCCTCTGTGCCCCTCTACAACGCTCCCTCCCGGTACATCCACAATATGGCTGCGCGCGTCGGCCCGTTGTACGTTACAGGTGCGTACAACGCCTCCACGTTCCTCACAACTCACACACGTGTCCTATAGACGTTTCATCGCTGTCCTCAGGATGGCCGCCTCGAGTCTTGCCCTCGCTCCCAATCCACAACAACAACACACCTTTCCCAAGCCCACCGGCGCACAGTCCTCCCAACAGCCAAATCACAGCAACGTCAACCCCAGAGAGCGCATCCAGAATCTCGGACACGCCACCTCCATCGCCGCCGCCTGCTCACTGGTCATCGTCAACGCGCAAACATCCTCCGTGCCAACGGCTTCGCTCGTCAACACGTCGAGGCGCTCTGGACAGTATTCACTCATCTGCTCTCCTTCCGCACTCGGGTTCGCTCTCGCACCTCACCCTCTCTATCGTCATCCTCACCCGACTGCTCATCCTCGATGTTGCGCATTGTGCGTGCCGCCTGCCAGGAAGGCTTCTGCCATCGTCGCTGTCGCCATTCCCGCCCGTACGTCCATTCTACCTCCATACGTGTTAGACGACAACCTGACCTGAGCGATACCACCTCGCTCATCCTCTATAGAATTTGCCTACCCAATTTCTTTATTCCGGCCACGCGTCCATCCGATCTGCCACATCCTGTACGAGGTACGCGCTCGTTGTCCCATGATTCAGCTTGACGTCCGCCGCTTCCGTTCCTTTTCCTCCCTGTTTATCTGCCCCTTGCACACAGATATAACGACTCCGCCAGCTTCACACAATTTCTCTCTAATGCATGCGGGGCTGCTGTATGCACAAAGTGTGCCCACTGTCTCTTCGCCATTCTCTTACCGAAGCCTTCTCGTTATTGCCCACAGAAGCTCTTCGACCGCACATGTACGATCATGCCGTCCACTTCCCCTCATCTATCCCCGCCCTCTTCAAATGCTTCATACACGCCGAGCGCACAAAGTCCAGCGCCCATGATCTGTCCCATCAGCTCGCCTCTCGCCCGGTTCTCGGCGCCTGGAAGGGCTACATGGAGTGCACGGCGCGCGCGCGTCACCATTGATTTCGATCCCCCTTTTGAAGATGGCGTATACATTTCTCGCGCAATAGTACTACCTAGCTTACACTGAGACCAGCCGTCCGTACATACTGAACGAGCCGACAGCCGCTCTTGCTTTCTCGTGTGTGGCTCGGTGTTAGGTAGTAACGCCCGCTCTTTGTTGTACCTTGCTCGCTTTCCGGCGCCCATCATATCGCTTACTTTTCAACTGCCTTCTCGACGATCTTAGATCTTGTTCCTGCCTCAGAGACATTGATACGTAGTGCATTGGCAATTGTAATGTACGAATTGAGACATCGAACCCTTGGAAGTGCTAAACAAGTGCCGTTGATCATCCGCGCTTAGTGCGCTTCGGCGACTTCGCATTAGCTGAGCGCCCTGCGACTCTCTTCTTTCCCTTCCCACTCATGCTGTCTCCTCCATTTTCCTCGCCTTCCTGCTGTTCCTCCGTACTTCCCTCTTCGCAGCTCATAATCCCCTCTGCCTCTACCAGGAGCTTGCCCAGAACCCAACAGACATCTTCGACCATCTCCCAAACCTCTGCCATATCCTGACCTTCGTCTGCAGCGGCAAGCCACCAACTCAGCGCTAAAAGAACGAGGAAAAAACCGTTTGGACCTCCACGTCTCAGCACACTCCACGAGTCCCCTTCTGCTAGTGCCTCAGGGCGTTGTAACTCCCCGGCTTCGCCCAAGCGCATCTCGGGCTGGAGCGCGTGCCACCAAAGCTCCCATTCGGCGCCGTATTGGGCAACGTTCCTGATTGTAGGTATTTTCTCATATTGGCGGTGAGTCTGTATCCATTGTCTAACTTGCATAGGCCTGTTCTTCGTCGGAAGGCGCGAGTCGGGCCCCTGTGTGAAACCTGAGCCATCTGAGAACGAACAAGGTGGCTCGCATCGTACCTGTCCGCTCGGATACTGCAACAGCGCTTCCAAACCCTCCCAGCTCCTCACTGCCTCCTTCCATCGCTTGTCTTGGCTCACTGCCGCTAGGTACGTCTTCGCTTCGACTACCCATTGAGGCACGCTCACGTCCTGTGCGCAATCAGTACAGGCAACACCAGTTGAATCAGCAACCACTAACCTCATGACCAATAGGTGGACCTGTGCTTGTAGCGGCAGGAGCGTCCGTCTCGTCAGCCACCGGTGCCTCTGGACGCGCGGACTCAGCGGCAGGCGGGGAAGTAGCGGAAGGAACAGAGATCAAAGTCGCCGATGGATCGACGAGCATCTGAGGTGCGGCCGTTACCGAGGCGTTTGCACTGGAGGTTGTCACATCGAGCTGAACCTTCGATCTGGTTGTCATCCTAGGCACACCTGCTGCAACGTTCTGTGGCACGGCGCTTTCAATATTGCAGGTGAGTACGTGCACTGATCATAGTTATGGTTGTCACTCACTTAGCCTTCGGCTTTCTTGTCTTCTTAGGTGCCTTAAACGCGATGTCAAGCAAGCCAAGCTCTCTCAATTTCTCCTGGTTCGCCTGTATGGTCATACGGCGTTGGGTCTCGAAGTCCACAAACTCTTCAACGTCATCGTCGACATCCTGTTCGTCCTCGTCGGCATTTTCGTCTTCGTCTGTGCTCTCGTCCTCATTGACTCCGCTCGTGCTGGCGCCCACTCCTGCATCCACTCCCGCACCCTCGTCCTCGCGCTCGCGCTCGCCCATACTCGCGCTTGCCCTTGCACTCACGTCTGTGCCTGCGCCCGCGCCTGCCCTTGCACTCGCGTCTGCGCCTGCGCCCGCGCCTGCCCTTGCACTCGCGTCTGCGCCTGCGCCCGCGCCTATACCCGCGGCGACGCCTACACCTGTCCCAGCGCCTGAAGCAGCGCCCGAAGCAGTGCCCGAATCAGCGCCCGCCTCGAGATCGGTGTCTGCGCGCGCGGGGAGCTGCTGAGGTTGCTCAAGGGCAGAACTGGAGGGAGAGATAGTGTTCGGCGCCACACGGGAGAGCGGTGGCACTGGCTCTGAATCCGTAGTTGTAGTTCCATGCACCTTCGAAGTTACCTTCCCCGTACCAGACGGACCTTTTTTGTTAGCTATCAAACCATTCTCGTTCTGACGTCCCGCCTTGGCACCAGCCTTCCTCTTCCCCTTCGTGAGATCCCCGCCGTTGTTTTCCTCGCTATTGTCTCTGTTGCCATCGCCTGTGCGGGTCACGGGCTGTGCGTGTTCTGAGCTGCTGTCTGAACCGTCTTGTAAGTCTTTGTACATCACGGTCAACGCGTTTGGGAGGTCGCTTGCTGTACGTAGCGGACTGATCAATCAGCAGGCCACGAGTTACCAGAGATCTACTTATGGAAGCACATGTCTGCAAACGACGTAAAGGCGTCTGTCAGGGTCTGGTGCGCGTCTGGCGACACGTCCTCAAACTTCAAAGTCTCTTGGAGTGTCTTTCCAACGCTAGTCCTATGAAAGGTCACTGGTATGCTCAATCAGTATGAGTGGAATTACTCACGACACCGTCATCATTGCACCAGTCTGCGGATGTGGCCCGGCGAAGATAGCACATCCAACCCACCCCGTCAGACGATTCAGGTTCTTCATCGCGTGGTCCAACGTCACGGGTAAGCTTCCAATATTCCTAATGACAGCGTCAGTACGCCAAGTGATCAGAGCACGGGGAATGACTTACTTTACAAGCTCTTCGACCCTTACGTCTTCCCCGTCCCCTTCTGCCGAGGTGCCTCTATCCACCACTGACCCTAGAACGCCCTCTTTTGCCTTCTTTCGCGCAAATTCGCGGTAGGCCTCGACGCGCTCTTTAACGTCTTCGGGTTCTCCCGCCAGCAACTCCTTCGCCAACTTGTTCCGAAAGGTGAGTTCAGCCTCGGCCTCTTGGTCGTTGCCGAGCTTGACGCGGTACATGTAATACTGAGTGTTGATAACAGGCATGACGCGGTCCTTGTAAAGGCGGAGATACGCTTGGTAGGGGTGCAGGTACCCCGTCTTCTTTTTGTTCAAATTCAGGACTCGCCGACTAGTCGCACCGCGGGCGTGGTTATAGAACCACCATCGGATGCGCTATCGGGCCAATCATACAATTTCAGTGAGTCAGAAAGTGCGCATCATCTAACGGAGCACTGACCTTGCGCTGCGCTTTCGTTTTCTTTGATCGCGCCCTCTCCTCATTGCCACCCTCCGCTTCGAGCTCTTCAGGGGTAGGATCTTCGAGGTTGAAGCGGTGAAACCATTCGCAGTAAGTGATCCCAAAGAACTTATCAGTTTTGTTTGCGCTCTGAGCCTGGACAAAGTCTGGAAGCCGTTTGGACAGCCAAGAAGCCTGCTCTTCGGTCGCCCAGACTTTTCCCGGCATCGTGTAGATCGAAGCGTGTACGCGGGGATGGGGTTCTACGCCCCTGCATGACAACTGATGCCTATTTAAATAGCGACAAGCGACGGCGAGACGTGCGCTAAACCATTACGGAAGGGCTATAAGGGTTGCTCTTGCTAAGCACCCACCCGCGCTGTCGAGCTCTGTGCACGCCCACCAACCCTCCATTCCCGCGCCCGATACTCGTCTCGTGGCGCCAACAGCTACTGCACGGCCCTCGCTCCTCACAAGAATGCGAAACTCCACTAGGTTGGAACGTCCCTCTACACCGTCCATGATTCATCCCGCTACTCCATCTTGGCCTCTGAGAGAGGGCGCTCGGCGCCGTGTCGACCCTGGTCTTCCAGCTTGGACACTAAGCTACCTGCGACTCGACGTATGTCCGCAGTAGTCAATCATCTGTTGAGATACTCACTTGATCCATGCATTCTGTCGTTGCAGTCCTACCTACGCGAGAGTCAAGACGCCTGTGTCCCTCAAACTAGTACAGAAATTTTACAGCGGGTTGCCACGCCGCCCCTGGTATCAACCCTTAGGCAGCATAGTGCTCAACCCAACGCCGCTATGCCGAACCCCCGGAGCAGTGCAACATACGGCATGCGCTACGGTGAAACAGCCACTGATAACACCGATGAGAAAGGAGGCACCCTCTGCATAATTTCCGAATGTATTCCCGACGTCCCGCTGAGTCTCGGTGGCGTTCTCCACGGCGCGCGATATGCCAACAACGAGCTCATTCTTGACACCGTACAGCCCACTCTCGAATCCCCGCCCACTGTAAACGCCGAGAGCCCTGCCCTTACCTCTCACGCTCGTGCTCGAGAGCCGGTCACTGGTCGTCAGACCCTCAGTTCGATCGCTGAAATTTCCCCTTTCGCCCCTGACGATGCCGTTGAGGCCGCACAAGATGATATTCCCCCGTCTTTCTCTCGCCGCCGTGACAGCTCCGCTACCGTCCACGAGGAGCTGGTTCGCCGCGCTCTTTCCCCGGAGAGTACCTATGACTACCCACTGTCCTACGTACTACCTGCGGGGCGCGCGCCGACGCCAGTAACGCCCGATGAGGTCTCCGACGAGCAGCAGAAACACTGGGGCGAGATCGAAGCCGCGATCGAGGTCCTGATTGCAGAAATGGAGACGTCTTTCGCCTCTCAGCAGCTGCATGAATCAACCCTGCACGTCTCCGCCCGCTGCGCACCTCGCCCTCCGGTCCAGGCAGCTCGATATCGCTATACGTATCTGGACATCGACTCGCCCTCCACCCGTGGGTATCACTATAGTTATTTCGGAGGTGAGTTCGATTCACCACCTGCACGATTTCTGCTAACGCTGTGCAGAGATCATCGATACCCCCGACACGCCGTCCAAACTGTTAAAGACAAAATGGATCGTCGTGACCATTGGCCTCCGCGTAGGCGTTTTCAAGGGCTGGTACGTCATGTTCCGACGTTGACCGTGGTTCTGTACGCTCATGGACGCTGTCTCTCACAGGGACCGCGCGGCGCCGTATGTAGAAGGCATTCCGGCCGCGAAAACCCGAGACTTCAGGTCCTACAGAGCGGCCTTGAAGCACTACAGTTTGATCAAGGCCGCCCGCGGTGTTGCGATACTGCAGAGATGCTAGGGTAAGACTGGCGCGAGTAGTGCGAGGTGCTCCA